>OU015494.1:139940840-141140840 GCA_907164885.2 Dolomedes plantarius | reverse complement strand
TTCTTAACTGCAAGCCTTGTGATATATGTTTAGACATTGATGTCTAAATTCCGGACTATTCCTTCTTATAACATATATCTGTAACTACATTAACAAATATTATGGAAGAAAAAATCAATAACATGATTATGAAATTCTTAAAATCTAAGTAAATAAATATAACTAACAAAATTGGTTTGCCTTAAATTAGTTCAAATCATTCCAATATTTCGGCTTTATAAAGTATTTCTTTTACACATTTTTAGACTCCAGTGATCCTTTTATTTTTCTTAATTTTATTACATATTTTTTATTACTTTCTTTCCATTAGATTCCTTTCGATACTAAACTAATCAGAATTGTGACGTGTTTTAAATACCATTTCTTTTTAAATATTTAACACTGTAGTCTCAAACAGTTTCATGAAGTTATTACGAATATATATAATAAAAATAATTTTTTTTCCATAGTCTAAAACTATTATTTTATGGCTCAAAATTCTACATTTCCGAACACGTAAATTCAAAACATGTCAATTCCTTAAAATATTCCCTACGAGGTGGATTAAATATGTTGGTATTCAATCCCATTGCCATAATGCAATGCGCAAATAAATATGAACCAAAGCAAATAAAATCTCAAATGTCCTTTTTGAGAAGAACTCCTTCTAATCACCCTCATTCTGCATGTTGCTTTGTTTAAACCGTTTCTCTTTCCCCGCACTTGTTTGCATAGTGGCAACATTTCTGCAAGAATTTATGGGTTTTCCTTAGCATTTAGTAGATTTCACACAAGTTGAACTCAAAAGGATTATGACAGGATCGTGACATAACTTGAATGTGTAGAGGTTAGCATACTTTATTGGAATGTCTGATATTCTAGTTTTCATCCCCACACGAGAAACTTTGTTAAATTTATTTTGTAAAACACAATGTAAAACAAGCCAATTTGTAAAAATTTAAAAAAAAATTAAAATGTGTTTTACGCAGATATCATTTATCTCGTGGCACCCGAAAAATTAATGAGTGATTTTACAAAAATATCAGCAGGGTTCCCTTGCTTTTCTCAGGTGGGGCAGAGTACGAGTTTCATAAAATAATATATTATGTCTTAACATAGGGTTGTAAAAGTTACCATATCCATACAGAAAGCAGATGTTCAGGGATGTGATACCTTCGCAAGCCAATTTGTTTTTCAAATGTAAAATTTAAAAAAAAAAGTTCAAAAGTACAAAAGTTCAAAAAAAAAAGTTCAAATGATTTAATATTACAATATTATCAAATTTTGATTTCAATGCTTGTTAAAGTTTTAATCCTTGTTTTTTCTGCTATTCTAATATATATTTATATCATTTACCATTCATTCGCTATCAATTATGTAATTGCCTAGCATTCATTCATTATACAAAATGAAGTATTTTTAAGCCTAAAAAACAAATCTTATTTTTTGAGAAATTTAAATTATTTGTTTCAATATTTACTGTGTGCTTAAAAGCAGTTTTGAAGTGCATCAACAGATATAATTAAACAAATATTCGAAATATATGATGAGTTAAAGTGCATTATACGAGAATGATCCACCATCAAATAAGAACATATAAATTCATTTGATAAAAAAACAAACATTTTACTCTCCTAATTACTGGTAATCTCTAAAACCCAAAAACATTCTAAAAAATCTTTTATGTTTTAATTGGCTTTACAAAGTTGCTCGCTAACGTTTTTATGTCTTTATCAGATTAATATGAAACAACAAACAGGATTAAAGAGAAAAAAGTTAAGTATTTCGTTTAAATAGTTAAGAATGTGTTTCTAAAGTATATATTTACAAAAAAAACTTGGGAGCATTACTTTTCAAAATTATTTTTAATCCCTTGCACTGTGAAAAATTAAATTACACAGCGCAGAATTTATGTCAATTAATGAGCATATTGATTTTGATATCAGTTTCTTAAAACTTATTAATTTTCCTCCCTTCTATGAATGAGAAATTAAAATTTCTATTCCAGTTATTCTTGAAGAGCTTTATTTAATCAATTTGGGAGGCTTATGAATGAAGATTACGATATGTCTCACTGGTGTATGGTTAGTGCATATGCCGGGAAAGGAGCATTTTCGTGCGATTATTAGGTTAGCAATTTTAAAGGGAAAACTCCTGAATGTGACAATATGTAGACGATTTGCGTAATAATATCTCTTAAACAAATGATTTCAACTGCGGTAAATTTTTTTGTCTCTCTAAAGGTCAGGAGTCTTAGTGTATTACTTTGGATCATGATATAAATGAGTGCTGTTGTAAAGATCCTATCCATTGGACAGTGTTTTTTTTTCACTTTTAATCAAAGAGAAGGATTAAAAATTATCTAATCCAACATATTTAGAATCTAAGAGCAGAAATTCTAATTACTGAAATACCTTCGTTGATTAACATCGTATCCGTACTCCCAGAAGAGATATATACCTTCTAAAATCACTCAGTTTTCTCTATCTCACATACTATATTTTTCTCTGTATGAAAAATTTGACTGTATTGAAGGCAATAGTTGAATCTATTAATCAGTGCAATTTAGAATAAGTGATTTATTTTCTTGACTCGCAGATCTCACATAAAAATTTAAAAAATCTGTGTGTTTCTGTGTGGTGGGAGGTACGTAGTATTTTAAATTAAGGCATTAAATTTTATTAATCGTTTCAAGCATTTAATGTTTCTTCGAAACTAATGCAACAATGCAAGATAGGTAAAAATAATCAAAATGCAGAGTCCTGTAATGGGGTCCTAAGTTAAAAATTTTGTTTGCTTACATAAAACGATATAATTAGAACTCACGATTATAAAAAGTTGCTAACCGTAGATGCCTACGTCGTAAACTTATTTGACCCAATAAAATTTTAACCTTTCATCAAGCAAGTCAGCAATGTTTACTGCACATTGCACCATATGGGGACCAATATTGATAGAGAGCCTTCTAAGTATCCCGTCGGAGGAGGTCATTGTACGGTTTTTGAAAGTGCAACACACGATTTTACACTCATTATTAGTCTTCTCGCAAATCTAGTAAATTTATGAGGAAAAGATTGCTGACGTAATGATACAGATCAGTACTTGACAATACTAATTGATACGTCCTTCAAATTTGTAGAAAATTGATCTAATGATAAAAGAAAAGGATTTGTAAGGAAGATTCTCTCATTGTTTGACTGATGTCAAGGAGGAGAAGCCTAGATAATTCCATTATGCACAACAGATTATATACGGTATATAGAGGGACAAAACAAAGGCTGTTACGGAAATAATACCATAAATGACCGAAGGGTTTAAAAAAATGAAAAAACTAGAACAAGAATATTAATTTTCGTAAAAGTTAGACGTCAAAAGTTTTTTAGATATTTTTCGAGAAGATCTCTTTATCTAAATTACAATTTTTTCCCAGTGGATATACGAATTTTAGATACAAAGGAAATGTGATCAGAAGGAACACAATAATAAAGAATAGAAATAATAAATAATAATATAAACATCAATAACATAAAATATCAAACAACAGTAATGTAGAATAAACAAAAAAATTCAGATTTTGGTTTAATTGTATAAACCCTTTTTTCACTAACGATTTTACATACGTTTGGAATCTAATCTAAACATCAAAAGAAGCTACATCACGAAGATCATTGTACTGCGTCAATATGAAATATGAATTTTATCTATTAAAAACATTTTTATTTAAAAAAATAAGAATTTCATAATTCTAATACTTTAGTATCAAAAAAAGTATTAAAATAATTGTTAAATATTTTATTATTTGTTTAAAAGTTTTAGCTCCTATTTCTACCTCGCCAATCTTTTAAAAAATCCCTTTTTTAATTCTTTTGTTTCTAAAATTTTCCAAATTGGGCATCCTCTTGTACTCTCTTGATACTTTGAACTAAATCCCTCAATTGATCTTTAAACCCCACAGTCGGAAATAAGAGCCATTGTTTCCAAGGTTATGTTACCAGAAGCCTTTGTCGGTGTCAGTCACGTAACTTTCTATGCTCTGTAATGAAGAGCTCTTCCAAAACAAGCATCTTCACTCCGAATATATGGTCTGTTTAACCCGTGTGGGGCAAAAGATAACCGTAGCACTCCATTAATGAAAAAATATATTACGGACCAACCAAGCAAAGAAAAACGATCTTGTAAAAGGTGAGCTATATTCTTGCGGACCCATTGAAGTGTGATAAAATATTCAAGAAATGTGCGTGCATATAGTTTAACAATTCGGAATAGAATTCATTTACAAAAACATAGCTGGGTTATCCGTAAGAAATTTTTACAAACAAAGTAGTCTTGTTTTGGTGTTTAGAAGTATTTAATCACAATAAAAACAAAATATATATTGGTGGGAAGAAATATCATTTATTGCACACGAAAAAAAAATTATGATTTTACGGTGAATCATACAAGTATACATATAATTTTTTTAAAATGAGAGACGAATTCCTGTATTAACATCATAAATAAGTACAATATTTTTACAAAAAAGCAGTTATAAAGTAAACGTTTTCTTTTACTATAATATCGAAAAGAATGTTCAAAACTTAAAGAGGGAAAGCTGGAGATCCACCAAAATAAATTACAAGAGAAATCGAGGGTTTGAAGGCCTTGAACTACAGATGTTAACCAGAAATATCCTAAGTTTACACCGAAGGTTGTTTTTATTTTAATCCACCTACCCTGTCCCATCAGCATGGAAGCATATAAGCATGAAAATTAAGTCAAATAAAGAATAAAGAAACAGCAAATGTAGTAATGAAATACATGAATAAAACCAATACAAATAACTTGAAATTTTAAGCGCGCAATTACAGTCTAAATTTTTAATTTGGTCTCTCAAAACAAAAACTATTAACTTTTTTAATTTTCTTCTTTTTTTATTTCTCTTTTCTTATTTCTCTTTTTTCTTCTTCTTCTTTACCAGTTCAATTAATTTTCAATAATTTAATTAGTTTACTATTTTAAGACATCACAAGTAAAGCTTACGAAAATAATGCAGTTTTAGATTTTCATGAAATGATTATAATGTGGGAGATAATTAGCACCGTTTAAAATGCATGCAAAAAACAACTCTGGACACGATTAAGAAATTCTGGGATTCACTGAATCCCTTCTGGATGTTTTTAAATGTCCAACATAAAATAATGAAGTTTATGCACCCTGAAATAGCTTGCAGCCTAAATTAAATACATATTGGGCTCTAAATAAAAATTTCATAAACCCTTTTTACATTTCTTAAGTACTTACTTAGTACAATACAAGACCATAATGAGTATTATTTATATATATATATATATATATATATATATATATATATATATATATATATGTGTGTGTGTGTAATAATTATTGTTTATTATAACAATATTAGGAAAAGCACTATAAAGTAATTTGCTTTTGTTCGACGGTTACCCTTTGTTTTACAAGAGCTAAACACGACAATTCATCAAAGGAGAGAATTTCTAGTATATTTAGCTAAACCTTATATATTGAAAATATAGATATATCTCTGTACATTGAGGATATGTTCCGTATCTAATAAGTATTGACTTCATTTATATATTTACATATTACACACAAAAAATACGTGATGATTTTAAGAAGTTTAAGCGCATAAATATATGTATTTTGAGATATGTCAATAGAAACAAATTACATTAAAATACTGTAAGATTTTAGTACTAACCTTTAACTATTAACAAAGCCAAATACTCAATAAGCATACATAAACCCTGTTCGAAATTTAGATCTAATCTATTTTTAAAAAATCTTCTCTGCAGCGAATACTTTTTTCTCAATTGATCTTCATTTTAAAAGTTCTCAAAAATTATATTACTTCTGAAAATTAGTATATAAAAGTCTTACATAGGAGGTTTTATAAACATACATGAGAATTACAATATATTTTTTTCATAAATTAACAAATCGATCTATTTATTCATATGATGTACTACTGCTTATTTATTAGCAAAATAAAGCTTATTGTGCATCTAAATACGCAATAAATTTTAATAACAATTACCATTCTTTTACTAATCACTTTATTTATAATATACTTTTTCACTGTTCACAAATATAACATAATACACACATACACGTTTTTTTTTCTCTAATCGTCAACAATACAATTGAATAATGTTGTTAGCAAAATATTTATTATTTGCTAGGTAATGATATGAAATACTTATACTTGCTGCTTATAAACGTAATAATCTATTTAAAAATTTTAAAGTGAATGTGAAATTTCAAAATTTATTGTACATCTAAAATAATTTTGAATTCTTGCTAATGACTTGAAAATAATATGAAGGAAAATTGCACTGATGTAATTTCAAAAACAAAGAAGTTCTAACGTTTTTAATCTTATCACATTTCTAGGATTTTACCTTTACAATTTCCTTCCAAAATACAATTTTAAACCCGACCTTTGAATTATAAAATAAAAAATAGTAGAAGGGAAATAAAAAATTGTAGAAGGGATCAATTTTATGATGAAAAACTTTATCTCAAATATAATGCAAAATATCACAACTTTAAAAGAGAGAGTAGTAACAAGACCTTAATTATCTTTCAGAAATCACTTAAAAAATGGCATAAAAAAGATGATCCATATAACATGATCCGACTACAACACTATAGTTAATAACATTTCTGCAGTTGTGAAGTGATTCGTGGCTTGAATTCTTCCTTAGTGTAACAAAGCCCTTCAGATTCTTTTTATGGCTAGTGATTTTGTATGTATGTTTTTGTTTCAGCATGGGAGATCCCTTTTGTTTCCGTCATTTTCCTCTTTGTCATTTTCTGGCCTTTGATCAATAATGAGAATAAACTCATTGTATCTCTTCCCTTTTTCATTCTTTCTCGTGGAGGAATCGAGATGAAGTATTTGCTGTTGTCGACGATTGTCTGGAAGAGTACAGAGTTGATCTATTCATTTAGTATATATCCGCTCTTCCCGGAAGAAGTAAAAAACAACTAATGGCATATCTAGTCTCCATTTATGTTTAAGATTCATTTGCCAGTGATAATTTTACAATGCTTCCTTATGTTGCACAAAATAGTATATGTTAGTCGCCATAAACCGATTTATTCTTTACAAAGAACGACATTCATGTTTCGGTATCTCCACCAAAATTAGTCATTTTTAAAATTTTTAATTTAATTGACATTCACAAAAAACCTTGGTTTAGTCGGTCGTAAAGTTGATAATCATACAATGAGTATGTAGTGAGTTTAAATAGGGGAAATCTACAATGAGATTCAAAGTGTGTAAAATTTACGTAGTTGTTGTTTTATCCAATGCACCACCTTAAAACGAGGAGAAAATGTAAACACTCAAAGGAATCTCCCTTTCATCTTTCTTTAAAACTTATCCTTCTTCAGTATTTAAAAAAGTAAGCTTAATATTTATAACCTTTTAGAAAAAATTATCATTTCTGTTTTTAATGGTTGACATTCTTTATTCACCATTTACATTTAAATCATTGCATTTCAAATAATTATTTAAATTTTATTAATTTCTTGAACTTTATACATTTTGATCCGACTCATAATTTACTACTTATGGGGTTCTTACCAATATTAAATACGCTTCTCTTTTGAGTGAACACACTTTTTTTCAAGGTTATCCACATCTGTGATTGCCAAAATGCGTTTTCAGAATATGACATTAAATTAGGTTTAATTTTGAGTTTAAGGAATACGTCCTCACAGCGCCAGGGTAGCTAAAAAGATATACTATTCATCTGGAGACAAAACCTGAGCTTAGCTCCGAATCTTTCCAGACAAACGGCAAATGTTCTTCAGAAGAAAGCAGTTCTATTTTCTAGACGACATTGACATTATTAATAAAATATTGCATAATTTATTGCACTTGTTGATAACACTTGTACTCAATTTGGATAAAACTTGGCTTTCCAGACTCATACCCCACCAAATATAACGTTCAAAAAGAAAATAATTTATACTAAGAATGAATATATATATATATATATAAAGAGAGAGCTTTAGTTCGGTTTGGAGTGCTACGGTCAATTTTTTGCTACACGAGGGCTAATTAGACCGAGACTTACAGTTTAAAGCTGTTTCCGAAAGGCTACAAACATCCATGTCAACAGTGGGATTTGAACCCACAGGATCTGAACCGAATGACAGCGCCCTAGCCATTCGACCATCACCTGACTGAGAGAGAGAGAGATAGGTAGATAGGTGGACAGATAGATACTGACAATTTAAAATTAATTGTGATCGTTGTAATGATACAAATTTTAACACATATGATATCTTCATATATTTTATATTTCTATACATTAAATTTTGCTACCTGATGTCGCCAAAAGAGATTTAAAACGTGTATTATAATTTAAAAGTATAAATGGTGTAAAATGTATGGGAAAATTCCAGAAACAACATTTAAAAAAATATTCAAATATTTTAAATCGCACAAATTATGCATTAATTTATCATGTTTATGCTGAATGAGTATCCAGGATATAAATCCCGAGATACCAAATGTGTAAATTTTATGTTCTATTGTCAATATCAGTGCATCCATACTCAGTTTCTATACAATAGAATATATATTAGGGACAAATGAAACAGAACTGTATGTACATATATCATAATCATTTACAATAACTTAGTAGAACAATTTGCTATGGGTTATCTCAAAATAAAATCAAAGAAAAGTTGTATTAATGATAACTCAATTCTACTAACATAAGAGGTATATAAGAATAACTAAGTGCCTGATAGAATTTGAGTTCTGAAAATGGATAGATTTTCAAAAACACTAAAAGTACAGAACACTAAAAGTATAATACTCAAATAAAACTTTTTTATAAATAATTAATGAAAATAATAAATAGCTACATTTATCGAAGAATGAGTAATTTTAAAAAGTTGGATTTATCTAGTAAAAAGCAATGAGCATATTGTGTCGAAATTCTGTTACTTTAGATTTAGATTTATGGGATCATGCATAAGAAAATGTTCTGATTTCAGGCGAAAGATTACAATAAATGTTTTTTTTAGTTTTTGTTTACTTAATCAAAAAAAACTAATTTCTATATCAAGTTTAATAAAGTCAAAAACTGAAATGGTGATAAAAAAGCTGAAATATAAACTATACAATACGTATTCACTCGTATTCATATCATTATTTCGTGGTTAAATGAATATTTATGTCAAGAGGAATGCGTTCCGCAATAGATAAAGTATGGAAAAGTTGAAATTTAAAAAGTTATAAACAGAGCGTTATCACTGTTTATATAATGAGTTATAAATATTTTTTTTCCTACTATTCGAAAGCATAAAGTTTTACTGACTATAAAACATTTGTATAATTTATTTTCACTTATAATAAACTTACTTGCAGTTGCGATATTTAAATTACCAATATTTCTCTACGAATGGTCAAAAGACGGAGAAAGTTAAGAACCAACAAATAATTTCAAAATATTACTCCATTTTTGATCAATATAAATTCAAATACAATTGGGAATAGAAATTTATATCACTAAAATATGCTAAAGCGTATTTAAAATATGCGAATTTATCTTATTAAGAAGAAATTTTAACATTTTTATAGTAAAATTTGGTAATAAATAAAGCAAATTACATCAAGCAAAAGACATTTCTTGACGTTAAATTAGTAAAATGCGCCAGAGAGTGAATTGAAATATAATTTAAATGAGAATATTTAAAAATTGCCTACACACACACACACACACACACACACACATATATATATATATATATATATGTGTGTGTGAATATATATTTATATACATAAAAATTTAAAAGGAGAGAGAACAAGAATTAAGGCCTAAAACATAGACATCTTAAAATAATGTAAACTTAAAATTGACTTTTACTATCTTTCGCTCTGAAAATCTCACTTTGATCAAGCTAGATATCTTTTTCTTATTATGTATTCAGGAGGGGACATTGGAAATTTTTTATCCCGTTTCGAGGGAGCCATGTTATACATTTTTCCACTGTGTATATCACAGTATTTGTATCGTGAAAAAAACCCTCAATTTTGGTATCAAATCTCATTTGACTTTTTCATAACTTCAGTATATCAGCTCTATCAGAGAATATACATTTATGATGTCTGTAACACCTGTGCTTGAAAGTTACTTATTTACACACTGAATTACACAGCATGAATATTAATAGGAATTGAAAACTACAAATAACATAACAGACTGGTATATATATATATATATATATATATATATATGTGTGTGTGTGTGTGTGTGTGTGTGTGTGTGTGTGTGCATTAGCTTTTTGTAAAAACCAATTTTGTCGACAATATAGTACTAATAGTACTAAATGTGCACATTTTTGATATAAAAAAAGAACTGGAAGATGTTAGATTTTATTGAATAAATGATAATGCTTTTAGTGTATAAAGCCTACATATAAATTTCCTACTAACTTTCAGAAAAAATAACTAATTCCTTAATTTAGATAAAATTTAGTGTAATAATAGATTTTCACCCAAACCACAGCCAAATGGCGGTCTATTTTCTCAGAATTACGTTACTTATTAAATAATATATATATGATGAAATAATAGCAAAGTCTAGAAATTTCCTATGAAATTTAATCAATTCGTTATGTTAAACTGAAGGCATTTTTATTACTATAAAAAGCTAATTTTTATAAAGTTTTCATTACATTTACTAACAGCATACATTGCATATATTTGAATCTTACAGGTCCACAAAATTCCATGAAAAGATTACAATTCCTTTTATTTATTTATTTTCCAGAAAATGTGATTCCCTATCTATGAAAGTTATCCAACTTTCTTTATATTATGTTTACCACATTTATATTATGTTTTTTGTGACTAATCAAGTAAGTAAGCAAGTTGAAAGCAAGCGAAAAGTATAACTTTCTTAAGCAAGTAAAAAGTATAACTCACTTTCTAGTTCAAAATTTTGTAAATTCAATTAAAATATTTTGTCACTGTCCCAATACATCGTCAGATCATTCTGATTCAATCAATATTAAGTATATTAACAAACGATTCAAATTTTGGAGGACTGTTTTCATAAATCATTATATATATATATATATATATATATATATATATATATATATATATATATATAAAGGTACATATATATATATATGTATATATATGTATATATATATATATATATATGTATATATATGTATATATATATATATAGATATATATGTATATATATATATATGTATATATATATGTGTATATATATATATGTATATATATATATATATATATATATATGTATATATATATATATATATATATATATATATATATATATATATATATATATATATATATATATATATATATATATATATATATATATATATATATAAAGGTACATGTATATTGCTAGCTATGTTTTCCGTTATCACTTAAAAAATCTGTTTTTCCCTATAAAAATATCATATTTACTTCTATTCCTCCATTTATTTCTTGATAAAGAAATAATAGGGTAATTATCTTGACTTGCTTGAGACTCGAGTAAGGTTAAATCCTTAAAATAAATGAACTCAGAGAATGATAATGTACTTAGACATTCAGGATACAAATAACATTTTGACGAACATTAGATTTAAAATAGTATTCTACAAATTCTTTTGTTCTTTGAATAAATTTTCTGAGATTTTTAACTAAGGAATGTAGTTATAAATCAACAAAGCCTAATAAAATAAATTAGCCTCCAACACTGTATAATGGTCAGCGACTTAATCTGTCACCGTAAGAACCTGAATTATAATTTCAGTTATGGCATGGCTGTTGATGAACCTGATGGAGAATAACACAGACCGGATGTCCCTTTATAGGTCTTAAACCAGTCTTGCCCTCTGTGTGCTCCGATACTGAAGTAGCCTCGTGGTTCACAAAAGTGTTTTGACTGTGACCCACATACTTTAAATAATAATAAAAATAAACTTGGCCCCAATGAAATTTTTTTGAGATAATAAAAATGCTTATAATTAGAAAAAATTTAGCAAAAGAATAGAAAAAAGACACATGACAAATTATTTTCAAAATCAATGAACTGTCCATTTTGGGTTTATATTTACTGTGCTTAATTATAGAAAAAAATGTTTTTCCTACCCTCTACACTTGTTTTTGGCCAAACGCATGAGACTCAATCTATCTCCTCTTACGGTATTTAAATATTAATATGTATTTGTATTTCTTTTAGATAAAAAACTAACGAAAATTAAAGCTATAAAGGAGCATGATTTCAAAATTATAATATTCGTATTAAAACACTGAAAATTCTAAATTTCATTTATTTATATAAAACAAATGGGAAATAATTGTACTCTTTATTTCTTGAAATTCGATGTTATTAGTATTTATAAACTGTGAAAAACTTATATTTCAATATCTTTAAAAATATTTTAATATCCATTCAATTCCAGCTTGAACTATTTATATATATTTATATATATATATATATAAATATTTCCTGTAAGTTAAAATTCAAATCACCGTTTCCTGCTTACAAGTTTAAATTCAAATCATTAAAATTTTCAGACATATCTAAAAGATAACTAGAAAATTTAAAGCATATTTTTTAATTGAACAATTCAATATAAGTTTAGTACAAGCCATCTACGATGCCCCTATGGGTCTCGACCCACAGTTTGCACACCACTAAGTAGCCAACAAGTAACGCAATCAATATGGGTGAATGTCGTCGGTATAACTACCTGCTGCATTACAATAATATTATATATATATATATATATATATATATATATATATATATATATATATATATATATATATATATATATATATATATATATATATATATATATATATATAGTGTGTGTGTGTGACAAGTTAAACTTTCTTATAAATGACAGCTGAAGTTTTTGTTATTTGTCCTCTTTATGTTACTTGAGTATATTTTAACCCATAAAAAATACAGACAACTTCATGTATCGTACCGATGAAACTTCCATGCCTAGTTACCGAAAAAAAGGCCAAAGGGCCAATAGACCTTGGTCATAAACCTCTAGAACTATTAATGGGCAGATTGCTAAGAACTTGGGATTATTTCTTAGTTTTAATAAATATGATCATATCCACAACCAAACACTGGGTAACGTTATATGTACGGTCTTCCGTACGTTTATGTTAAAATATTATTGGAGGGGAAATAAATAAATATTTTTACAAGTGACAAAATTTTAATAAGCAAGCGTATGCATCCCGCTTTGTTGCACGCGCGCTCACATTGACATTTCATTTAACATTTTTGATACTCCACAAAATGGTCCTCCAGTTATACTAATTTTTATTACTATGCGTTTAATTATGTATTGAACAGCTCAATATTTTTGTATCAATAACTTGAAAACATCGGAAACACACATATGTTTTTCAGAAATATACTTGCCACGTGTTGAAATAATTATGAACGTCATTGCAAAATAATTTATTCATGTTAAGAAATCCACTGAATCGCTGTTTTCTTTTTTCCAAATCGTTCTTTAGAGCGTAGTATTTACCTAACCTTATAATATGTCCTGATGAAAAATTGTTCTTTCAGCAAAGTGATAATTGTAAATGTTATAGAACCCTGTACTTTATGTATTTGCCATAAAGGAGGTGGGAGCCGTCGCGAAACGAAAGAAGTTAATTCATTAATAATGCAGACATAAAGTCCGGTTAAACTACGGCCTCTCATTTCTACTGTGTGATAAGCTAATATACTGTCGTAATATTCGTGACTACAATTCAAAATGGATTGCACATTTTCAGGTTAGAAGGATAATAAAATTTTCACATATGAGCGAGCGCAGTTGGTATTAAACACGAACTATACGATACAATTCCCGCAAACGTATTACGGAATTTTTTAATTCAATTAAGAACGTGAGTTTTGTGTTATGGTGTTGCATAATTGACTACAAAAAAAAACTATACATTAATTACACTAATGTGCTTGCTTTACCAAAGTGTCAGGAATATTCTGCTGTGATTCTTATTGTATGTCTAAAAAAGCATGGAATATAATTAGCTTTTATTTTTGTTCTTGTGCCGAAAACTTACTCAACATCCTAGTTTTCAAGAAATGAATTTACTTTTATCGAGTATTCAAAACATTTGGAAGTCTTATGAAGCCTTTAAAAGATTTATTTTCAAATCTTTTGTATCGTTGTATTTCTGTAGCATTTTGGACAAAAAAGTAAATATTTAAGATCGAATTTATTTAACACAGTTTATGCAATAATATAAACAAATTAACAGTTACTGAACAAATGGAAAATTAAGTCTTTTGTAATGCATTTGATTTAATATTAGACGTACATATCATGAAGTTTTAATATTTTGAATACTTTTCGTATATTACGCAGATAATTTTTTCAACTTTCTTTATAAATGGAACTATAGATCTTCATAGATTAGATATTACATTATTTAAAATTTTATGCAGTGAGAACATTAAAATATGCTACAACTTTAACTCGATTAATACATTTTTCAATACTTGTTGATTGCAAAATTATTTCGTAAATGTAGACACCATTTGATATTTACTTTTATTATAAGAATTTATAGGAAGAATATTTACTTTAAGAGGAGAATTGGCGAGATAAAAATAACCCTCTTATGAGAGATCGCATCTTTATGTTTAGATACTTTACAAAATATATTTCAGATAGTCTCTTCTATCGAAACTACCGCGAGTTATTAACGTACGATTACTTATCGTTGCTTACAGCTTTTTACTACGCATTTTGGTATTTTTCTGATTAACTGTTTACTGCTACTGGGTTTGGCGCGCTGCCAAAATTATAACTCGCGACGATGTTGAAATTTTGCTTTCCCGAGGACCGTTATTGAGGAATTGTAATCCTACGTTAAAAAACTTAACTATGATGATCTATCAGTTTTCCTTTTCTATAAGATTTTTTTCATTTATATACAGCTTCCGCAGTACTCGATATCAAGGATTTTTCGGCAAATTTAGGAACATTTTTCCTTATTTTTGGACACGCACAAAAGAAACTTTAGAATCGTATATCACAGTTTCACGAATTTATTATAGCATCTGGAACGTAAATATGTTTTATTTTTCCATTTACGAAATGTGTGTGTGATATATATTACTGGTAATATGCCAGTGATAGTTCACAAAACTCATTTCTATAAATCAAGAAAAATCACGGAATGCAAATAAAAGTAAAAAACTTTTTTAATTGCTTTAAAAATTGTTTTGTTTTTACAAAGGGTTTATATACTTTTTGCAAAGTAACAAACATTTATTTCAATTGATAAATACATTGTCTCTCACCATTGTGCAATCTCTTTTGTTAACTCAATAACCCATACTTCATTAAACTGCAAAAATTTTCACATATTTATTGAAGTATAGAAAGTAATTTTATCAACTAAGTAATAATTCTGTCAACAAATTTCGTAATCCAAATGGGCATAAAAGTTATTATATAGAACAAATGAGTAAAACATTGCTTAATATATATTTTCAAGATACTTAGTGAGGTACACATTACTCTATGATTTCCTACCTCACGAAAGACGAGAGAAAATCATTTCATACTCACCCGGTAAAATGAAAACCTCGTCATTCATATTTCAATTTCCAGGTAACTGCATTAAATTAGTTCTAAAGAAAAAGTAACAACTTAATTGCTGCTCCAGGTCTTCATTCTTGAATCTAATTATCTTCTGATGTTAATTATTTGCCTTCAAGCTCAAATCGTGAGGACTCACAAAATTAGTTTAATATCTTTCCTGATGAAGTATTTTGGAGTCCAATGATTCTGAATGCTATACTTATCACTCGAAAGCTGGTTAATTTGATTTTGTGATTTTCATATTTTGCGCTAAGCATTCTTTATCCAGTAAATTTCTTTTGGTGATAAGTAGTGCGTTTTTTTTTTGAGCTAGACAAATTTGGGCGTATGGAAAATTCAAATCTCCATGAAAGATCTCTCTATCGTTTTTATCATAGTCACGAGTTATTTGTTGTTGTTGTTGTAGCTGATGCCCCTTGACCGACATGTAACATCAGGTCAAGTCCCGAAGGCTATAGGCGATGAAGGTGCGGCTCCGGTTTTTAATAGCACCGCAAGGGTCGGAGTCCGACTTGGCTAAATGACCGGTCCCGTAATTTTGAACCGAGCCAAGTGACGAGACCGCAACACTTGACCCTGCACCTCCAGAGGTAAATTTGAGAACATGGAGGACATCGTAGCCACGCCCTATTTTACGTGCCCCAGCCACCATTAGTGAACACGGCGGTAGATATGCACGACGAGCCTCGAACCAGGGACGTTCAGATCACTGGCCCGCTGCTCTTGCCAACCGGGCTACCGCGCCCTTACGAGTTATTTGTAAAATACATTTACATAAGATAAGTAATAACTTTTGATTAAAAGAATTTCAGTTGCTAAAAAACTACAAAATAACACTATATATATATAGTTGTTTAATTCTTTACCTAGATTTCATAAAATTTCATTTATTATATCTATAATATTGTCATCTTATGGCGAAGTTGATTTATCTCATAGTTATGAATTTTCCGAGGTTTGTAGCACTTTAATGAATACAGTTCTTGTGTAACGCAGTGGTATCTATTTTTTTATTTGTGTATTAAACTGAGAGAGTTGGCAATGCAGATTATTAAATAACGCTTACCTCCTCTTGCAATCCTTTAGACATATATTACTGTCACATGCCAAGTACCCACAGGATTATACACATACACTACCACATGCGCAATTTCCCCAGTTTGCATATTAGAGATATCTTTCTCTCAAAATGTGTTTTAGGAATCTTTTTTGGGCATTGTGTATGTTTCCATACTAACGTAAATTTTAATATACTAAGTTTTTAATCATTTTTATAGTATATTAATGAAAGAAAGGAAAGAAAAATATACATGATACTTAATTTGAAACTAGATTTTATGCTTACTAGTATTCAAAGATTTTGCAATTATTTTCAGCTGACCACCTCTATCATTCATTTTTTCACCTTTCCAGAGACAGATGTTTTCTTTATATTTCTCTAAAATGAATATATGTTCTAAATAAAGAAATCTCGTGTGCTTCAACACATCTTTTACGCACGCAGAGAATTAAAAGAAGGTTCATTTATAAGGTGACACATAGCCTTTTTCGCTCCTTAAAACCATCAGATATTCATCTCAATCTATCAGGTTTTCGAGCGTTTCTCTCAGTCGCTACGCCTTATAAAAGCAAATTATTTTTCCCAGCTTACACGTGTGGGGAGAGATGTCTGGTTCTTAAAATTAGCTCCCCTCACGCACCGCATCACTGGGGGATTTAAAAAGAATCCCCTCGCAAAGGTTCCCCAAACCCAGCAGAAGCTAAGCTCTTTCAGTTTGTCTGTTTTTCTCCTTTGATAATTAAACACAGCACGAAGGGTTTCCTCTGATGGATTGCTTTGTGAAACCTGCTTTACAAAAGAAAGAAAAGTGTTAATGGAGGTTTAGTTTACATAGAAGAATATGAAGTATTGCAAAAAAAAAAAAAAAAAGTTTTTGTACCGACATTCTGAGAGCTTATTTTTTTAAATGCTCATTTCTAGCACATGCATTTCAAAAGAAACCCTTCAAGTCTCCAATCATTAAACTAAATTGTTTCATGCTCCTGAATTTCCTGCAGTGGGTCTAAGACATTTGAGATCTGAGAACTCAGAGTTGCATCAAAAACATGATTATCGTTAAACATTCATGAAATTAGACAAGTTTATAATAATATGTAAGATTTTTTACAGAATATAATTTTAAGCGAAAATTTTTCTTAAAACCTAATATTTGAATAATATTTCTTCATGATAAGGTGAAAAGCTCTAATCAGGCAGATGGCAGAATCTTAGAGAAATTCATTAATTTTAGGATGCTCTTAGCATCTTCAAGGTTCCTACATTTTAATTTCCATCCATATTTATTCGATAATGCGTTTCGATAATGGTATTAAACATAGACTATGCTAATAACAAAATGCATACAAAATTTATAGAGGATAGCATTTTTGCTCTGCAAGGTACTGCTGCCAAATGTTTTGATCACTGAAGGGAGAAAATTAAATCTTCTTTAATCATAATTTTTACATTTTCTACTCAGAAGCTATTAATGTTTTCCGTTTTCCCCCCTTGCTTGAAGCGAAACCATGACATACCTTCTTACACTGAGAGAGTTACACCCCTGGAAGAATCTCATGAAATGAGATATAGATACTGATTCACAATGCAAAAAATGTAAAAACCATGGTTTATATTTGCTAAAGAGTTAAAAAGTTATCGAAAACATATGGTATTTATCGGAGAAGGAAATCTTTGCAAAATAAATATGGCTGGGGTCAGGAATTAAGAGGATTCATTTCACTTAAGATTTATACTTTAGATTCTTCTTTCTTGTTAAAGGTGTGTGGGAACAAATAATTAAAAAAAATAATTTAAAACCGTTGATATTTGAATGATCTACAACTATTTATAGAACATTAGGGAAAATGTAAGTGGTGTCCACAACTATAAACTATGCTTCCATTGTATCAATGTCAGGATTTTTGATATGAATCCAAAAAAGGTGATTTCCAGAAAGATACTACATAAATGTTAAACTCAAAGCTTATAAGTTACTATTGATTAAGGTAATAAAATAGCAGAAAATTGCGTAATGCCAAATAGGCAGGAAATAAAATAAAAATTTAATTAACTATTTCATAGTATAGATGGTAGTCATCAAAAATATCCCGATATTTAACAAAGGAATAGATGTTGATTTAATATTTTGTGATAAAATAAACCAATACTTTCGATTTTTGTTTTTCATTTCTATCCCTCTAAAAGCCATTTTACGCTCTGGCTTTGAAAAACAATTAGTGGAAAAAATGTTAGAAAGCAGTAAAGAAAAATAATGTGTGATAGATAAAGCAATTTTTTTCTTTTCTCGATATGTACAGAAATACTATTAGGTTATGAGATCATAAGCACTGGAATTTTCTCACTCGTTAATAGAAATTAAATGTGAATAAACGTAAATATCGTGAGTCATAACTTATTATAAGATTAGTTTTTTTCTGAACTTGCATAACGTGTGAAATCGACAAACTGATATCACTTTTTTTATATTTTTACAATAGTTTTTTTATATTTTAGTTATTAAGGCTTAAATTTAAGGATGATAATTCATAAGCAATATAATGACTTCAACCATCATAGAAATCTAAGAAAGTGGTTGAAAACATGTCTCACCAATAAAGGTAAGTTTGGAGACCATCATTTTGGGGATGGTCAGGCATAAGTTTAAATACCAGCCCTGGAAGTCAAACATTTTACAAATGGAAATACAGCGTTCCGCAGGAACAAAATATAATGCGATCACGTTATGTGATAAACTCAATAAACGTAAAAAACGAATATTTTTTTTCAACCCATACAATATATGTATTCTTGCAAACTTTGGAGCATATTTTGGAGGGCATTTCTGTACATAAATAAACGCATTTTACTGCGATTTTATCAAAGATAACATCTTTTCCCGAAAAGAAATATAAACAGAAAAGAAAAATAATTCAGAAGTAAAACATTTTATATATTTTTGGAAAAGAAATTCAGTATTCTATTACGTCTTCCAAACTAACCTCATTAAATTGCTTGTTGCTATAACTAATTACATGGAAGCATTTTTGGCTTATGTTTTTCTCTTTAAAACCGGGGGAAAATTCAAGCTATTTGCAGAATGAAATAGGGAAAGCTTTTCTTTAAAGAAAGTAAAAGCTTTAAAATTTGTATCATGGCTATATTGAAAAATATGAGTGATAATAAAATAACACGAGAGCACTGTTTCGCGTATCACATTCTATAACAAAGAACTTAATAATTCATTATTATTTGATACTGATGGAGAAAATCTTTCATTAAAAATGCCTTTTCTTTCTGATAATGCATCATTATGCGATCAATTTAGTTTGAGAGCTTGGTGAAACGAATATATAAGCCCTATCATTTCAAAAATATCCTAGTTGTTACTGCCTCTTCCACCCAGCATAATAGGATAAGACTGATCATAAGTATAACGTAGTTAGGAAAAGATAATGGACAAGATAATGGATGATATTTTCTGTTTTTAGTACAATATCATGAATTATGTACATGTCTCGATATAAACAGATCTGCGGTTTCCGATAGTTCATATAATTGATGTTCAATACTAAAGAAACATTCATTACAACATGAATAACTATCTTAAAACTGAATGAAAATTGGGTACATTCAGTTTACCCATGTAGTATTCAGAATTCTGTGTGTTGTTTAATCTTCAGATTATTAATATACTGCTGAAGAACATGTTACTTTAGTCGGAGATGTCTACAGTACAGGATAAAATCTATTGCATGATCTCACATTTCACTTATGATTAGATTTGTATAAAATCGTCTTTTGATCTTTATACGAGATGATTTTCACGCTGATATTAAGCATGTCAAATGTGAAATTAATTACTAAATTCATATTTTTTAAATTATAAGCGTGATTTTTAAAATAACTACTTGCATCGTTAACGTTCCATTGTACCTTACAAAGTAAAAAAAATATTTTAAAATTTTTTTTACTTTGCTTTAACTTAATAATAATATTTACATGCGTTGGGCATTTTGAATATCATCCCAATGTAATAATAAAATAACCCTTCATTATGTAATGCAGAGAGAAGCTGATCAGGGAACTGCGGGTTAAAATATTGTAGTCGCCACTTAAGGATCTTTTGTTCCTATAATACATGGAATCAAAAGAGTTGGATTAGACAGAGGATTTGCTAAGATAAAATTCTCTGAATAAATCCGATGGGCGTCAAATTTTATTTATAAGACAAAAAAAGCCGTCAGTACCAGAAGCTCTCATATACTGAATATACGGGTGTTGATGCAGAAATTCTTGCCGTGTGAAGTAATACAGTTCACATTGTAGACGGGCTTACAGTCATAAGTTTACCGGTCTATCTAGAAAAACAGATAAAGTTTAGATGTCACTATTTTACTGAAATACATTTGCTTCGGAAAAATTTATAATTGTATATTTAAATGACCGACTCCTACTATCATATCATCCTACTAACATGTTTAAACTTGCTGCTCATAAAATTTTTTTCAATTTTAGTCATTGATTGACTGATGTTTGAGGAATGACGAAGAAAATTCTCTTAAGTCAGTGACGTTTGTCAGTAATGAGTAGGCGAATTTGTTCATTGTTTTAGTATCTTCATTGAGCAACTTCTGAAATACTAAATCTGGTGTTCTGAAACGAGGTGTGAAAAGTGTGGTGGAGCATTATTTACGTAATGTGATGCTATTAATCTGGAAATTAAAACATAATAGTTTAACCTATTAAACTAAGAAATAAACGAAATATAGAAGCAAAATACTTTTAAGGCGACAATGGACCTTCAGATTGACAAAAATATGTCCCCAAAACGATTTTGTTTTCTTTCAGAAAATGATTCTGCAACTCATCAGCTTTAAATTAAAAAAAAGTATGTTGATCCGATCATTATTAACCGAGTTATAAGTAATTTTTTCAAACGTAAGAAATGGAAATGTTAAATTAAAACTTTAAATGCCATTTTCTCAAAACAAGTTTTCATGTCTTTTCAGTAAGTTCAAAATGTTCCATGCTTCATAATTATTCTTGAATTTTCATAAAATTTCATAAAATGATTATTTATATATGTTAGAATAAAACTTAGTAATCAGTTGATTATACTATTTTAAAAGAACTTACAATTTTTACAAAAAAAAAAATTGATAAAATTTTGCATAAAATGACCTATTTTTATAGATTTCTTTTCTAGTTTTTATAAATATGACTGTAAATCAAATATTGCTACTAACTTTTGTTATAACTATATAAAGCTAGCTTAAGAGAGAAAATTAGATATCTGAGACAAAAATTAATGCGCATGGAGCATTTTTAAATAGAGAAATTAACAAACTGATTTTAATTAATATCTTAATTAATTGCATTCTGATATTTTTTAAAATTTAGAATTTCCATCTCTAAACAACACTGTATAAGTATACAAAATTTCATAGCAATTGGTTAATAAATAAAAAAAAAGTTTTTCATGGTCCATTGTCGCCTTAAACAAAATAAAAACTTAATAATTGATTAGAAAAAAATAGTTTAATCCATTAATATAAAGTTTATGCAAAAACGGAGAAATTCACCCAATGACACAAATTTGAAAAAAATGCCAGAGATCTATCTCTCAACAAGGTGCTACTAAGACTATAAATGTCAAACAATCTTACATGGCTCTAGTTTACCTCATGATAAAGTGTTGAAGATAGTGAACAGGAAATAAGTGCACCTTTACAGTATTAGCAAATTGACGGTAATACTTGAGACAGGTAATTAGTAGTCCGTTATTCGGATAGTCTAATGAACATACTAGGAATGAGTCATATGTTGTGTGCCTATAGAGAAATACTGCTGCATATATTCTCTCTCTAGATATTGACTACATACTTATATGAGGCAGGTACATGTCTGTTTATACGGATATATATTGAGAAAAGTAGATACGTGTCGTTGATACTGTTACTCCAACCATTAATGGACAGGAGACATTGCTCATTTAACACTAGGAGCGCCAAACTTTCTCCCTACCTAGAAGCGCCAACGGAAGTCAAATTGACTGCTCAATGAATTTAATGCATATCTTTAATTGCAAATGTTTTATACAACTTTAAAATGCTTTTTATTATTTTTAATTATATCTTTTAAGAACTTCTTTCATAAACAACGGTTTGTTTAAAAAATATTTTTATATAAATACTGACTTACCTTTAGTAAAACACATTTTATTACTTTTCGCAATTTTTACACAACAAAACATTTTCAATGCTGGAAGTGCATTTTCCACATACATAATATGAAAATTTTTTACACACAACACTTGTTTTATTGTTGTTACAATTTCCAGTCTGGCATTGACTTCTTTTCTTTGAGAGCCCAATGCTAGTGTTGGAAATTTCCGGGGGCAATCTTGAGCTTGTTTTCCTCTTCAAATGAATCTGTCTTAACTCCTCCGCTAATTGAAATAAGAACCTATGCCTTGAAATATTTTTACCAATTAATTCTCTATAAATAACATAGGCATTTGATCCTGCAATTAAAAAAAAAACATGCGCTGGCCATCTACGTGAAGCAGCCCGTACGGAATATGTACGCGTCATCTGGTCAACGATATCAACTCCACATTTGGTTTTGTTGTAGAACTCGACTGTCTCTAGAAGTTTCTTCTTATTATGTGATTCTACATTTACATTTGGATGCAAGGTACTTAGTAGCAAGAGTTTTGTTAATTTTTGATAAACCGTCATTGTAGTTTCTCTTCTTTAGTAAAAGAGTTTCATACAGCTGGGTTTTTGATTCCCTTACTTCATGCGGAATTTATTTTCGATGTCGTCTTACTGTGCCCACAAAACTCGTATTTTTCCTTTCAAGTCTTTTAGCCAATGATAGTGGGGAAAAATAGTTGTCCGCTGTCACATTTCTACCTGTATTCAGGTAAGGGCTTATAAGATGCATTACTACATTTTCAGGAAGGCTTTCAGCTTCATCCCTTGATTTATCTTTTCCAAGATATGGAAAAGCACTGCACATAAACTTCGAGTTTACATCAACTAGCATCCAAAATTTTATACGAAATTTGTCGGGTTTATTCGGCATATACTGTAGAAATTTACACCTGGCTTTAGAGGGAAATAACAGTACAATCCACAGCAAGATTTTCTCCTGGCTTATATGCACTAGCACAGTTCTCTATAAATTTATTCCAAACGTCAGAACACAGAGTAAACTTATCAGTTTCTAAACACTGAGTCCTAGTTGACTTCAAATCAAACCTTAGTTTTTCCATTATATCTCTAAAATGATTGCGAGACATTGTTTCTCGAAAAAAAGGAGGACTCCATGTATTATTCCATACCCGAGGGTAATGGATTGAATGGTCCATGCTTTCTTCAGAATCACAAGAACTACTTTTTGCTTCAAAGTTTTGTGGAGGTTCGTAATCCATATCATCATCAATTCTATGTTCTTCAACTTCAGATTCATTTTCAGATAAATCTTGTAAAAGTTGTATGATTTTCTGTGGACTAAGATAACGCGGTCTTCGTGTAGCCCCTATAGTGCGCTTCAAAGATTGAAATGCCACAAAAAGATAAGCTGACTCAACTACTGCAAACTATAGACTGTTACATTTCTCCAAAAAGGGGTAGACGGTAGAGAGGGGGGGGAGGGGGAAGTGTTTCCTGTAGTAAAGAATCAGTGAATGAAAGGAATGTGTAGGGGAAATATTTTTCCAAGAAAAGTTGTTTTCTTTAAAGAGAAAACAAGATGAATTTATCCAATTTTACTAGCAGTCAATTTGACTGCTCTTGGTGCTTCTAGGTATAACTACAAATAACTTTGTTAATTTTAATTTCATTCGATTAATATTTGATACCAATAATGTTTGAGATTTTTTAGGAAAACTCAAAAAATTGTGAGTTCCTAAGATAGCGGGCTTTATTAGGAATCCAAGATGAAAAACAAAAACAGTCAAAATGACTGATCTGGCGCTTCTAGTGTTAAATAGTTTATGTAATCTTGCAGGTTTAATCCTGTGAATCCTATGACTGTCAATCTTATGATTCCTGCGAGTTAGTTGAATATTACATAAAAGTTTTATATATTTTTTAATTCGTATGTGTATATCAGAGATAAAAGTACTATTTCAAATTGAACAAACAATACGTGATGTTCTCAATTTTTAGTACTGGAAAAATAAGGGGAAATGTGTATTTATATGGGCTAATCTTTGTGATATTATGCAGGAGAGAGTAATGAAAAAATGTTATTCATTTGTGCAAAAGTGCAAATAACAACTAAACGTTACGGCCCTTTTTCTGCCTCCTAACTCACTTTCAGTTATTATGCGGAAATATCGAGCTATTTTCGCATATTCGGGGCTCTTGAAATTGCTATTTGCCAATGCTGAGCACTTGGCTATTACGCCATTCGCTCGAGGGTCTTGACATTAAATATTTAGACGTTAGTATTTATTCTTAAAAGCATCTTGCTAGTTATTTGAAACTCAACTGTCATGAGGTCATTGATCACTCTTGGTTATTACATCTATTGTGGAAAGATAATATCGGTTCAAACATGTTTCTTCTCGGGATTTTTAGAATTAAGTCAATTTCATGAGAGAAATGGAGAATATGAAAACGCACAGATAACATCATCAGTAATACGGATGTAAGTGAAGGGCTTTTTGAAACCACTTGGCATTCCATAAACTATTTTAATTGATTTATTACGGTAACATAAAATTATAATGGTTTCCTTCCAAATTCCTCAATTCTAGACTCGATAGTATTGGTTTTCTAGAAAACATATTCTAAAACAATATTAAGTAATTTACTGCTATACGAATCACATGACAACTAATATGCTTTTTTAATTCATTCGGCATTGTTTATTTAGTGTTTGAATAATAGAAGTACAAATTGTTTTTGGATTTCCCACTCAAATTCTACCATAAACACAAGAGTCAAAATTGGAGGTTTAAACAAATTGCATATCTGTGTGTTTTCTGTGAAGCTATGTTTGCATATTTCAAACATTTGAAGATAATAAATCACATACAATTACATTTTATGAATCGCAAATGCCTTCTAGGTTTTCGTTAATTTAGAGTTTAAGAATTTGACAATATAACCTAATCACACTGAAAAACTATGAAAATTTATACGCATTATTATGGACAAAAAACTATTTTGTTAACGAATAACTAAAATATTCACTAAAAAAAATACCGTTCAAGTGTCAAATTTTCCACAACATGTGTTTTGAGTATCATATTTAAAGATCATTCGTATTGCTAAGTTATAATGGAGCTCACTTGAAAATTTTCAATGTGCTCTCACGTACAAATATAACTGCCTTGAGACTCACAAAATTAATTGACTATGCCGCAATAAATAAAGTGTGATTTCAACAATATGATGTTGACTAAGGTAACAGTTGTCTGTAGGCATACATACAGTGATTACCAAAATATATAGTTTTCCTACAAAAAAATTAAATATTTTCGTTACTTGTAAAACGGTCTTGATGCCCAATATTTTAATTCCAGCTAAAGCAACATACATATTATTGTCATTGAGAGAGAATGTGATAATAAAGTTTAAATAAAGGTAAAGTAAATAAGACCTAGCAGGTGAAAATATAAAAATTTATTGACTTGTCACGAAGACAAACAACAATTGCAAAAGGATACTGAAAAATCATGAATCCATTCGTATTTTGACTCAGTCAACTGAAAGTAATTGTTAAAAAATGCGCAAGTAAAAGGTTGTAGTTTTGTTAAAGAATATTCGTCCTGAACAGAAGGAGGATGTAAAACTGTCCATATTTGAAAAGTTATAAACTAAGGGGAATCGTCTTATATTTCCCTTAGGAAAACGGTGTTGAATTTTCAAACAATAACTGATCTAGAAGGCAAAGGAGAATTTACAAAATAGTATTCATAGTAAAAGATATATTTTCGTCTAAACATATATTTTAAGGTAGATTTGGAAATTAACTTAGCAAAAGGCAATATTTTCATTAGACATTAGGTTGTAAAAGTAACATTATTTTGTCTACCTCATTCAAACGGACAAATGTAAAAACACCGCCAATAAATCATAAAATATAGACTTGTGCATATAAACCTTGTAGGTAAGAAATAATGTTAGTGACTATAGATCCGGCCTCTAAGCAGTCCTTAAGGGGACAGTGGACTTTCAAACCTAACTTTTTTTGTTTTGAATGGATTTGCTTGAAATTTGAATATGTGATTAGTACCATAGGTATGTAAAAGTGGTAAAAATTTAATGATGAAATATTAATAATTTATGAATTATGAATTAATAATTATATCAATAATTGGCCTAATTAAAAATGCCCCATGCGCATTTCTTTTGCATATAATATGGTAATTTTTATTTACAGGATACCTTATAGAACTAACAATGAAACTTATTGCTTATTTCATGCATTCATTAAAAATATAAAGAGAAAAAAATAATAATAGTGAATACACGCTTTTTATTACGCAAAATACCTATAAATCAACTTTTCAAGTACAAAATTTAGAAATTCTGAATTGCGAAGCATAACTTTTTTCAATGTATATTTGATATACAGTTAAGTATATGAAACTTAAATTTCAAAGCAATACGATAATAAGAAATGCGCCTGGAGCAGTTTGAATATTCGTATGACATGAAAATTTTTATTCTGAGAAAAAGACATTTGAAGTAATTGCTATTAGTAACCACATAATATCTAAATTAAATTACTAAATAACAAATAAATATCACTTACCTTATATATATATGCAAAGGAACTTCAATTAGCCATAGATTTAGATAAATACATTTTAGCTTTACAACATTTCTCCTAATTGTACCATTATCGTGTACAATGATGAGTAACAAAATTCAAATGAAACTCTACTTCAGGCAACTTTGTTTACAAATACAAATGCCTATAACTAAGAAAGTAATCATAGAAATTAAACATTCTTTTTGCAACACATTCCTACTCGTACGTAGTTTCTCAATTCAATAAAATAAAAAATTCGAATTTTTGGACGAATTTCACAATTTTAAAAATCCACTGTCCCCTTAAAATGAATTATGATGACAATACAAATTGATTTTAGAATTTCAAAATCAACTATGTATAAAATTATTTTCATAATTATAACCAAAATTATTTACTTTAAGTAAAAACTGAGTGATTCTTTTGAAATGACCACGAAAGTCACTTACTTAAAGTGCCTAAAAGATGTAACTGATCCATAAATTTATCCTTTTGGATTTGGCAGTAGGAGAAAAACGTTTTCAGACAAATAAGCATTATGTGTATACTTTTATTACGGTTTTACGTCATTATTAATAATGAATATCTTAAAACCTCTCTTTTACGTCTCTTCTGTATTCTGAATAGATACTTAATTGTGAAGTTCACATTATCGACTATATTGGATCACGTTCAAACATGGTAAATCAAGATAAACTCCAGCAGTCATCTTGTTTCGACTAGTGACAGGCCATGATTGCCTATTGAAACATCTCTTCCATAAAAATATCGTTCCAGAACACTTTTGCAAACTCTGTAATTGACGAGAGGACATGGACTTTACCAAAATTCTGTCTAGACCCGCTCTACCTCCAGCTCCAGTGTGGGAGATATTGGATAGCTTGGGGACTTTGGGGTTCACGGACGTTTTAGTTCGCTTTTGTTTGTTTGTTCTTTTTTTCTTTATATATTTAGTCTTATAACCCGCCATTGGAAATAAATAAATAAACAAAAAATGAAAAAAAAATTTTTTGAAACTCCTATGAAAAAATAAAAATTTCATCTTATTTTGCGGTTCTGTTGACATTTGAAAAATGCAGTATTGAAACAAATAGTCAATTCAATAATTTATTAATTATTAATTCAAGGAATTATTGTTCACAGTTGTCGTCAATGGAACACGATATGCTGTTCTTGTTTAAGCACATATTTCCTGCGGTGAAGAAGCCCTGAAAAGTTTACTGTTCTCTTCCTAATAATTCTCAAGTACCGCCGAAATTTCCTGCAATGTACGTTTAAAATTTAGTAGTGTCATTATGCTGGTTGGCTTTTATTTTTAATAAACTAAGAGGGTAATACTTTTAATCAATATATATAATTTAGTTCACAGATAACTAAATATATTTGAAAAAAATGCACTTTGCTGGCTAAATTTTAAATTTTAAATGAAAAATAAACCAGTTAATTATATTTTTCAACCAATATCACCATAAAATAAATTTTTACTTTTACCCTAGTCTTGACATCGGTATTCAGGTCATTCAAGGGAAGCGAAGTTATTTTTCCTATCACCGACGAATGTAGTCCCGATCGATTCGTGACTTATCGATTAATAATTAGATAATCATTTCGCAATCGAGTTAAAAGTGGCCATCCAGCTTTGTCAAACTCTCAGTAATCATTATGGTAAAATGCTGTTTTTAATATAAAAATACTATATTTATATAAAACGTAGAATTGTTGTATGCTTGTATAGTTATTGTTGCAATTATTGTTGTATGCTTAGTTTTGTTTGAAAATACTAGCCACAATTCTAAAATAGCTTGTTATCAATTATAAATTATCCCCGAATATACAACGCTGACATTGATACTTTAAAATCTATTCTATAAGACACATTTCTCAAAGATTTAAATATGAATAAGTCCAGTTTTTAGAGCTTTTAAATTACTTTTCAAAATCACTAACTCACATTCAGTCAAGCCCTCACACTGTAAATTGTTAAAAATATAAACTGACGAAAAAAAGTTTTAGATGAAATCTCCTGATTTTTTAAATTTACATTTCTTTTTGTGAATCGAGAAGGAATGAGTGCTTACTGTCTATGAGATAGACACTCACTCCTACTGCTAGAAAGTTTTTTTTAAAGTTAGCAGAACTAGATCGGCGCAAGATGCAATAAAGGTGATAGCAAGTATATTTACTAAATTGCTCAGTGTTAGATCAAATTATTTTTTCACGATTTTGCTATTCTTATAATTAACTTCTTTTTAAAATGCTAAATCCTCTACACGCTTATGTTTAGGATTCGGAAATGACGATATCGCTAGAGAATAGCATTCACCAATCAGTAAACGAAGTGTTTTAGATCAGATGCGTAACTTTGACCGCTGCGAACTAATTATTATGCTAGTAGAAATTTATATCAAGCGTTGTCCAATAGGAAATATAAGAATTTTACAGGGAAATATTATAAATACAGGAAGTTTGGGCTCTTCTGAGAGAGGGTTGGTGGATACTTCCAGATAATACTTGGCAGTCACTAAAAGCATTTTTATCGCTGCTGAGTGCGAACTTTGTAAATCAGTGTATATGGATATACAGTAATAATAAGTTGTATAAAATAAAACTAACTTCTGATTTTTTTTAAAAAGCATTTGATAGTAAATCAAAGTTATATAAACTACATAGTTCTAAGGTTAGTAGTTAGAAAAATATTATGCATTTAACTTCATAGATGTTAAATGGCTAAAACTTATGTATCCGAAATATGAAGGGCTAAGAGTTAAAGTTGACCAAGTCGATGAGAGTCAGTTTTGGGAAAACTGATCTCTAAAGTTGAACAACTGTGATCGATTAACAAACAAACTGTGACTGAGAAAACAAACTTTTGTTTGTTTTTTCGACCTCAATAACTTAAAATTCATACTACGAACTTGGTCCAGTACTGCACTGAAAAAATATGAGGATTTTATTGCAGCATGGTAGTGTGAGTTCGAAATAGCCAAAAAACAGTCTTAATACACTTTAACTCTAAAACCTCTGTATAATCTTGGTTTCCAAGGATGATTGAAAATACCATTCTTTGGAGACTACATAGCATTTTATCTGTTAGCTCTATAACAGTTATCTATAGCAGTTTTTTAAGAGAACATTAAATTAGGAATTATTAATATTTTAGTACACATTAATAAATGAAATTTTTATAAATTTATATTTTACAGAGAAATTTCTACTCACTACGTGAAATTGATCATGGGAACATTATAGGTTTTGATGACATAATATGTACATGAAAATATTAGATTTGTTGAATATACCGCAGAGCTAATACCTTGCTTGTGCGTGAATGATCACCTCCAATGTGGAATGCATAATACATCTCGTGGAAGATGAAGAAAATGATATCTTTAATGTCGCGTAGAGATCACTTTAAAAGGATACATATAAACCTTTCTCTTTCTAAATGATGCATAATTCAGTGCATTCTTTTTAGAGCATAATGATTTTGTCATCCCGTTGATACTCACCCATACTAAACATAATCTTTGAGTGCAGTTTTATAGCCAAATAGGTAAACAAGTGTTATTGATTTTTAGGGGATAGTTCTGTTCCTGGCTGGGAGTGTAACTTGGGCCCACGCCATGAAAACCTGCCACCATAAAATAAGTACAGCTGTTCAAAAATTTATTTTTTTTTCTTTATAGAAACATATAAATTTCTTTATAGAAAGATATTGACATAATCTTAGCGGGCAGAACAGTGTACTGATTTGATCTGAAACAGTATAGAAACTTGACCTCGGTCGTCGTTTACTGAAAGCACACTTCACCCTTTCAATGCATTTCACTAAAAGTTTAGTTTATCTATCATATAGAGAACTCGCGGCGATTCTAAAAACGTGTTACATAGATTTCGTGTATTTAATAGTTAAATTTCTATATTGCTAATAGGCACAATTTATTGTCAAAACCTGTTTTAAAATTTGTTAACAATTTTGAAAGTTGCGCAGTTGCTTATTCAAAATTTTAATTAGTAACACCATATTAGGACTGGAGATAACCTAGTTTAAGAATTCAAGAGCATTACATCTTTCAATATATATATATATATATATATATATATACATTCAGTAAATTGCTGTCACCACATGCATCGAAATATGACAGTATATAATTTTATAATTTAGAGGTAAAGTAGAAACCAATATCCATAAGGACTATACTTAGAGAATAACAAAGAAATTCTTAAGAATATTTGATGATCTTCATAGAATAGTACACACACACGTCTGCCATTTCTAAAGATTCTTAATACTGAAAATAATTTAAAATATTCAAATTTAAAATTGTAAAATTTAAAATTATGTAATTATTATGTCTATATAAAGACAGACTTGTAAAATTTTATGTAACACAACTTCATAACACCTATAAAATATGTTAAAAAACTTTTAAAAAGTCAAAAATGTTTGAATGTTTTCATGAGAAAAAAATTTTTTTACTAAAAGCTAAGACGTATAAACACAAACACTTTTAAAACAAGTAGATGTCAAGCTACATTATTTTTTTAAATATTTCATAGGGGACATTAAAAGACGCAGTAAATCTATGTTATTTGTAGGAATAAAATTGATTTATCAAATGCATTCCACAACAAAAGACTTGATTTCTTATAAAACATGTCTGGCTACAAATATCGAAGGGAACCAGATAAAAGCTAACTTAATCTAAGAGAACAATATAAAATATCTCTCAAGTAAAAATTAAAATATGTATCTATATACTAATCTGTAAATTATAACAAATATGTTACATTGACTTTCATATATTTGGATTTTGTCGGCTATAGAAGCCGACATCATGCAGTGGACGCGTATCGTCCCCACGCTGAAGTTAGTAGAGGCTCCAGCTTTGAATTGAGGAGTTATTGCACCAATGTTGCATTCCTCTCGCTTGATATGATTGTCGATAGAAGACGCCGGTCAGGATCCTGCAGAGTGTTTGGATGGCTACATTATTGCAGTAGGTTCGATGTTTTACCTGAATTATTCTACTCGAGGTACATCCTTTAAGAGGTCAGGTACCTTTTAAAAGCTAAGAGACTCGACAAACATATGCCTATTTTCAATCATCAGTAATTATGAAAATCCTTTATTCAGAAATATGAAAATTTTACTTTGAGTTAAATAGTTTCTTCTTTATAAGTGTGGCTCTCAATCTTTCTTCGTCGCTTAAAGAAAATCTTTTAATTTAAAAAAAAATATCAACCATTGTTTTTTTCAACGTTATATCATTTAGCGCAGACTTGAAATCTGTAAATTATAACAAATATGTTACATTGACTTTCATATATTTGGATTTAGTCGGCTATAGAAGCCAACATAATGCAATGAACGTGTATCGTCCTCACGCTGAAGTTAGTAGAGGCTCCAGCTTTGAATTGAGGTGCTATTTGCACCAATGTTGCATTACTCTCGCTTGATATGATTGTCGATAGAAGACGCCGGTCAGGATCCTTCAGAGTGTTTTGATGGCTACATTATTGCAGTAGGTTCGATGTTTTACCTGAATTATTCTACTCGAGGTACATCCTTTAAGAGGTGAGGTACCTTTTAAAAGCTAAGAGACTCGACAAACATATCCCTATTTTCAATCATCAGTAATTATGAAAATCATTTATTCGGAAATATGAAAATTTTACTTTGAGTTAAACAGTTTCTTCTTTATAAGTGTGGCTCTCAATCTTTCTTCGTCGCTTAAAGAAAATCTTTTAATTTTAAAAAAAATATCAACCATTGTTTTTTTCAACGTTATATCATTTAGAATTGCATCTGTGAATTAATGAATATACACATTGTTTTAGTTTTAAATAAAATTATATAATATAGCTCTCAGATGACCAACTCTGAAATCCAAATTCGTAGTTCTTCAAGGAAGAAAGTATATTTATTTTAAAAAATTGAACTTTTTAAAATAAGTTTTAGTGTAATTAAAATTTTTATAATAGGAATGACATAATATTGGTAATTTTATTTATACATGTATATATTGCATGTGCATAAAACTTCATGGTATTATATCCAACTGTTCTGGTGATATCATGTGTGCAATGACATAACAATAAAAGAAAACAATTGTGGAATATTTAAAGAATTAAAAAATTTCTCTTCAAGATAGAAAAAATTGAGAGCAATATTTACAAAAAAGGAAAAGTGTTTAATTCCCAGTAAAATTTTCAGGTAAAATTTCCCAGTAAAAAAACAGATAGGTTTATAAATAAGTTATATCCCAAATCTAATAAAAAAATATTGTTTGAATGCTATTAGTAGAAAATTATTTATAATGTTCCACGACGAGTCATGTAACAGACATAATAAAAATGCATCATTAAGGAATTGGGAGACGTTTAAAATCTTTCGTTCCGTTTCAGAGTAAGATATTGGATAATTCTAAATTTTATGGTTTTAGAAGTGAAAGTCAGTAGTTTAAGCGTAAGCAAGTATAGCTCGTGCATTTGCAGTACAGATTTGGCATAGTATTAAAGGAGTCCCAAACTTAAATATTAATAAAAAGAAAAAATAGAATTAAACATATCAAAACTAAAATATTTTAAGCTTTCTCAACAGCTTAAATCCAAATTTTTGGCTTTTATTTATTTTGAAAACTTATAAGTAGCATCTTGGTAATGTAAATGGAAAACAACTTGAAATTAAAAACAATTTAACAAAAAAACTTTCTTTAGAGTTGAAATTGATATTCTCTTACCTGAATTTTGTTTCTTTGTTCGGTTAAGAACGATCATAATACGTTCGAATTTATAAAAACCAAGTATATAATTATACTTTATTTCGTTTCATTTAATCCAAAAGTAATAAATACATCTGACACTGAAATAAATCGAGATGAATTCTGCGGTTGTAATCCAATAACTTCTCCTATATGTATTACATTAATACGTGTTTATTATGTGAGAGAAATACGAAGGTACGGTTTAATTTACTATACAGATACACGAATGTTGGAGTAGCTAACTCTTCAAAAGATTTTAATTAGATGTATGTTTGATTTAGCCATTAAGTTTTCCATGTTACCAAATATTAACAGAATGATATTTCTTGTAACATTGCGTAAACAATGAGAATACGTGTTTGAATTGTTACTTCAATTAGATTGTTATATTCATGGCTAGTTCTGTGTTATATGAGCTTAAAATTTTATGAACTGCTCGATTAAGTTTGTTATCCTAATTTCATATAGTGTGCGTATGGCGTAATTAACTCATTATTATTAGATATGTCATCAAAATACCGTCTCTCCAGTGAAAATAAATGATATTGATACAAAAATTACAAATAAACAATTACTTCCTTTCCCAATCTGTAAGTAGAAGGGAAGTCTTTATTGGACGCTGAAATAGAAAAACAACTCTATTTGAAACGCCTTCACTGGAAATTTTTTGTTTATAAATGGAATTTTGCGATGGCCCATAAATAAACATACCAGTAAAATATAAATTTTTGTGAAGCGACTAGTTTTATTTCAATTATTAATGCAATTTTATTACATAAAATGTCTTATATTATTATAAAAAATTCATATTTCAGGAACGCTTAAAGACCAATGATTAAAAATACCTCTTGACACACCTGTTAAATTCAGTTTTGCATGAAATATAGCTAAATACACATTTTAGTAGCTTAATTATATGCAAGCTCTCCGTCCATACGGATTAAAAAACAAACAGGTTGTCTACATTTAGATGATGACCTTTTTATGAGAAGTAAAAATTTATCTATTATTAAAAATTTCGCTGAAATATGATTTCATAAAATTTATAATTATATTCTGAGCAGAAACTTGGGAATGCAGTTGAATCCCAAAATATCATGGTTGTCATATGCTTAAAAATAAAATAAAATATTTAAAGTCTGTAAAAGTGTTCAACTTAAAAAAAATATTTTAAATAGAAAATGAATAGCCCCATTTATTAGTGATAAATTGAGTGAACATACTGAAACCAGTCTTTTTATTACAAACGTAAAATGTAGGAAATTGTTTCTCTTTAACATTAAAAATACTTAAAGACTTGCTATACATTCAGTAGCGTTTCTGACGAAAATAATATTCAGCAAATCTCCACATAAATATGAAATATAAAATAAGTACCAATTCCCATAATAAAGGATATTTCAATGGGAAATAAGGAAGGGATAAGATGTAATTTCAATCTCCTAAAAAAGCCTCTCTGCTTCTTTATTTTGTTTCATGAAGAGGACAAAAAATGTTACCTCAAGGCGATAAAGCTCGACAAATGTTTTACAATATCAAAAAGATTCGCACGTTTTCCAAGAGAGGAAAAATATCGTTCTCAGTATTTCTAACATAATTTCTTTGGTAATTATCATGAATGTAAAAGATGATATCCATAAAAAGACTTAAAATACTTTTAATGCGCATATATCTCCAACACTCCTAAAGTTAAACAAGTTCGTGATAATTTCAAAATATAATGTGTTCAGCCAAGTTATTGTTTCGATATATCCACCATACATAACATAGCAAAACGATAAGTATCGCACGCCTGATTTGCTTATAAGCAAATAAAATTGGAGGCAAGTGAGACTTAATTAGGGATAGAATTCTTGTGATATAACCCTAATGATGTTAATGACAAAAATATGATCATTTTCACTCCTCAAATACATTTAGAAACTTTAATATGTATGGAAGTATGTGATCTTTTTTAAATTATGCTTTATTTCTATTAATATTAATTCAAGCTTTTTATTTTTTTTGTTATTTCATTTTTGTTGTCATATCAGCATGAACTTTCTGTTAAAAATTCCTTTAATATGAAATTTCTTTAAGTAACGTATATAAGGTAGGATCTACAATGAATATCAAAGACCACGCTAAAATTACTAAAAGAATAGCTATACGGTTATAAAGATAAATGTTTGTTTAAAAACCATAAATTCTAGTCTTTCTTCATTTCAAAACTGATAACATTTCTCCTTTCTTAAGATTCAAGACAAACTCCTCTATTATATGTTCTTTGTGAGAATTCATTTAAGGAATCTTGACTCGTTTTACAAGTAAACTTAATTTCAGAGATTTCCGTGTAAGCGAATGAATACTTTTACAAAATAAACAAAATATTAAATTCTACACGAAAGTTTTGATGACATACATATCTAACCACACATGAACTCAGTTTTAAATTTTGGACGTTGCATAGATAATATTTAAATATGATATATTTGATTATTAAAATTTCTTTTACTAGTTAATATAGTGATATGAAAACACAAATATAAATTGAAACTTCGATGGTTATTTTTCTCTTGAAATACTTATTATCAATCAGTAATCAACAGAGGAGTTTTAGACCATCGATATTTAAGTATGAATCGTAATATCATGTGAAGCACCCTGAAATGCATACCATTAGGCATTATTAATTTGCAATATCGTTTTATGCACTTCTGAAAGAATTATGATTTTTCAATACGACTTCTTATTTAAATCAGATGCTTAGGTATTAAGTTCGAAACACGACTAAATTTACAACAATACTCTTTAAGGGGAAAAGAAAATTATTCAACTACTAAAGAATAAATAAGGTTACCCAATGCAAGATATTTTGATTTACAAAATATCAAGGCTTGGCATTAACTGTAAAAAAATTAACAAGGAAGTAAATTGATCAGAAAAACTAAATTAAAATTGTTCTCATTCAAACAAATTCTAATATGAAGATTCCTTAAAGATTTTTTTAAATGTCCCCTATAAGTATAAACTATTCATATATTTTTCTATTTATTGAAATAAAAGCATAAAAAAAATACTGGTATTACCTTTGAAATAAAACTTTAACATGTTGATGAAAACTATTCTTACATCTGCCAGGAAATTTGACATTAATTTTGTAAATACCTATTACAAGAGTAACCTGTACTAATTAACAGTTCTTAGAAAAATACTTTAAGACATCCGATCAATCTGTCACATATTTCTGTGTAATTTCAGGAATTTTTTAATATTTAGGAATTATGAAAGATACCATGCTCTTCTATAAGTAAAAAAAGAATAAAGAGCTTTGGTCGAACAGAACGTTTGCGTGAATTTCTGCCCATAATGTTCTATACCACACTCAATTCACAGTTAATGTTACATAAGAAGATATGTCTGCAGTTAACTGGACTTTACCAAGAAATTACAGATAAATGACTTTTACTTGAGAAGTCGGGACATAATTAAAAAACCACTCGTAATAAGTCACATCTTACGAAATAAGAGAGAAGTTTAGCTTGTGCAACTCGTATATTGTGAAACTGATTTCACGAAAGAAATTCTTTTACATTTGATTTGATAGTCAAGAGCTCTGTTGATTGCAACCTACAGAAACAGTTCTCTGCAATTATGCTCTCTCTCTAATACTGGCTACCATAAAAACTACTATTTTTCACTATTACCTAATTAGATATTATTTTAAATAAAACAATCTATTGTATGACTAAAGTAAACGCATTTATAAGATAGAAGAATTCTTCCTGGAGAAAAATTTGTTTCTCAGAAATATGGAAGTAAAATAATAAATCCCCATTTACTGAAGTGATATCAACGCTCTATAAATTACTACACTCTCTCAAATTAGGTTTTCTAGAGCACATTAAGCATATTTTCAAATAGTTATGCTGTGAACAACATAAATTAATTAAACTGTGTTTATTTTTTCAATAATAAAACACTTCCAGATTTTTTTCTTCTATTTTATTAATCGATTTAAATAAGACTAATTGCAATTCGATGATCTTGACACGATTATAAAATTCAAGAGCTTATTTTCATGTACTATTATTTTCATGTTTTAATGACTGTTTCACACAATAATATATTCTTGGTGCATACATGATATACTAGTGGATTTTAAAAGTTTTGAATATGATCAAAATAACATCGATAAATAAAACACTTTTATACTTATCATAGGTATTTGAATTTTTAATATGTTTAGTAAATTTTTGTATTAATTATAACTTTTAACGTGGTCTTGACGTATTACCTTTGAATCTGACTGCTAACAGAATGAACAAAAAACAATCATATTAATTTAATATATAATTCGATTTATGTATGGAGACAAAGAGAATAAATAATTAGTACTTCAACTATATAAATCGCTATAAATGATTTTAGGCAAGTGTCTTATTCCTTACTGACAGCAATTAGATTTATGTCGCACTTATAACATAGTGTAACCTCAAGAAAAATGGTCTTAAATTGAGTGCAAATTTCATCACACCATTAAACGCAATAAAACTGACGACAACAATCAGTTTATTTATTTGCTGTCTGTGCAATAAAATGCTGATAACAGATAAATGTTATTCAAGAATTTCTAAGATTAAAAAAAATCTAATAATCGTTAAAGAAATTCCTTTATATATGTAATTCCTGTATCCTACATATTGTTTTATCATTTTTCTGTAGCGCTACAATATTTGTTTAAACTTTTAAAACACGTGATACAGGAAATATTGAGGAGGACTGAATTATGAAACATCTTAAAGAAATCAAAGGCAAAACACAAAATTGTTTCTCCGAAAATTTATTATAGTATTTAGTATTCGCAATCTGAGAAGATTTCAGGCAATTACTGTACAAGAGAAAAATTAAGTTCATTGATTGCATTACAAATGTACGTTTTGATTTTGGATCTCGAAATAAATGAGGAAAAATCTTTCTTATTTTGATTTTTATATTCTTCGTTTTAGGATATCGGCATCAATTTCTACTCCAATTTTACACCTCACTCTTGGATCAGTTTAAGCTATTTCTTCTACCTTTCTAACCACTAATCTATTTAGTTAATAAGCCAAATCTTTTAGAAAATCCGTCTTCATTATTCACACACACATACATTATATATATATAAAACTCTTATCGAGTACGTGTGTGACAATTTATCTCACTTTTATCTAGTACTTAAATAAACATCACCATCGTCCATCATTGAGTACGACAATTGATTCCTGCAACCACATAGAAACTCCTACGATGACCTTCTGCTCCAATCTGTTCATCCAACCATTTCCTTTCATGAGACAATCTCTAGCTACATTTGCATCAATTGCATTTTACGCATATTTGTGTCATGTTTTGTCACAATAATCATTTCCTTTGTCGATTGCCAATCATATCAATCAACTCTCGCCAATTTTTCTTACAAATTTGAGATTGTTTTTCAAAAGAGCTTATCCCAAATGCTCCTCAATAATTGTTTTCAACATAATATTTTGTATCCATTGGGAAAAGTCAAATGAATGTTAACGCTCTTATATGAAAATCTTCAAACACACTAACGTTTATGGTCATGAGAAATGAACTACATAAACACTGTAAATACAGTCTATGCAAACACAGATGAAGTCAAATCGTTACTGAAAAATAAAGAAATAAACGTCATAAAAATGTCTGCTTCAACTAACTGTAGGGAAACATTATTACTAATCGACATGGAGAGTAAAAGATGGTAAATTCATCGTTGACAGGAATTTTCTAGCAAACAGGAAATCGTCATGATCTGCGTGATTCCAATGAGATGATTTAGGATTTACCACTATTTTCCAATTTATTACTAGATATTATAAACTTTTCTTTTTCCAATGCGGAGGCACTTGTCGTCAGACATTCGCCTATACTACGCCGCAATTTTTACTGCACATTTTATTGTGGGGGCACCATATAGGCGGACAGCATTACCCCCTATGAAGAGACGACACGAACGGAGGAATTTTCGTGGCGCGACGCCAGGATTCAATCCGAGCACCCTCAGCATCGAAAACCAGCGCGCTGTACAACTGGGCCGCCACAAGCCCAGATATTATAAACTAAGTATCATGATTTTTTAGAATCAGCGTTATAGTGAATTTAGCAATGATTATAATTTTTTTGGCTGAGCTCCCACTACCCCTTAACAACGTAGATTTATGACTACAGGTAATGATAACATTCCTTACATAGGTTACTTTCAGTTGAGTTGTTTTGCAAAAGAAAATATAAAACTAAAAGCGACCATGCTGGTCACGCAGCAGCTAGTCTTTTAATTCATTTAAATTCATTGTTACATACAGAGTAGACGTACCTAACTTTTATATGTTGTTTGTTGTTAATACTCATAATATTTTCATCAATCTAATGATATAGGCATAGCATAATTCTTGACATTCCATATGCTATACCAGTCACCTGAACATTCAGAGAACTATAATACAACTTTGTTGTGGTTGTTGTTTCCCTCCTGTTAATCCCTGTGTAATCCCTCCTGGTCTAGGGGAGCTAGACCAGGTCCATGAGTTCATATATCCTCAGTAGATCCATTAATAGGCGAGGATCGGTAATAAAGTCCACCCTGTAGATAAAAGTGTAAGGATATCCCCTTTCGTTCCCGTTGTTTCGCCACTATAGCACGGATACATACAGCTGATGACTTATAAGCTACGGTGGATATGCTTTAACAGTGATGAAGTTCTGTGCCATTAGGATAAAAGTTGAGTACATTTGAATGTATTTTGCCATTTCAAATCCAGATGTTTGGTCATTTATTTAGATACAGGTCTACGTCCAAGTATTTGATTGAATTGAATTTTTTTTGCTACGGGCGCCATTGGGACGCGGTAAAACTATGGAAGCAAAAATCCACCTTATTGACTAAGCCAGTATAGAAGACAGATTAATCAGAAGTTATGCATTATAAAGACAAAGTCTCGACAAAAGTAGTATCTACAGAAAATGACAAACGTGAAACCGAAACGGAATATAATAATAGAAATACTCACCAACAGGAGGTTCTAACATTTCGTTTTTATGGATCTGCTGCTATTCTGAAGCCATTGATCACAGCTATCATTCCCTGTAATTATTGAGAAAGTTTCAAACAAAAACAAGAATTTCTTATTGTTGGAAGATGGGAGTATAGAGTCGTGAAAAACGGTACATGGACACGGTAATCGGATGAACAGGTGTGGATATTCAAGCCATCATTCTTTTTGTTTTATCCCTTTCCTTTCAGTATGACTAATTTTACTTTAATTTCCGTCGTCTTTCAAGTCTTTTCCGACAATACCACGATTTCTATACTGTGGCAACAGTTTATAGTGAAAGTATTTTTGATTCAGCATAACAATACTCTTGGCTACGAAGCAAAGTTCTTAGTTAGGTAACTAAAAAATGAATAGGGGTAAGACTTTGTTTGGAGCGGTAGATAATTCCACCACCAACCCAGTGAACATCTATGTATTGAAATGGATCAGCGCAACTCCTACTCGAAACACATCGTGTCACAGGTAGAATGGACACATATCCCTGCAATAATTTCCTAGCACCAATATGCCGTCCAGCATCATATAGACAACAACACAGTAATCACAAAAACATGTCATAGAGACTATTCAGTCCTCTTACACAGAAATAAGATATGTTTAAGGTATTTTACTTAGCTATCCGATGATAAACTCCAACATTTCCCTCTTAATCTCTCTTCTAATTTGTAATTTCGCAACACTCATCATATGATTGGTATTACCTTCTAAGTAAAGGGTAGCGTTAGACTCGCCTTCACGCAGCGTTCCCCGGGCAACGCTTTTGAGGCTAAATAGTCAACTTACAACTTCATTCATCACAAACAAATTGTAATTCAGTAGTTGTTTGTTTTGTTGAGAACGCTAGAGTAATTTTTTGCAACATGAGGGCTAATTAAATCGGGACCTACTGCAGAAAGCTGATACTGAACGCCTACAAACATCAATGCTAGTAGTCGGACTAGTGGGATTTAGTGGAGACCATCCCATTGTACCTTTTCTGTTAATGAGGCTGTGGATGGTTTGGCAAAGAGATGCACAAATATCTGTCAAGCTCTTCACATTACAGCTACACATAAAACAGTAGCCTTTTTAGTAAGTTCTAAAATTTAAAATGTCCATAATATCAGACTAGAGCTAGGATTCTCACTAAGAGAATTACCCCCTCCTGGGGGAATTCTAGGGTTTCACGTTGGGGGCAAGGACTAGGACCACTATTCAGAAAAATACTATGTCCTGTAGGTTGTGCAGAATCTGTAAAACTATAGATTATTTTTAATTTAGTCTGCGACATTCAATAAGGTTTTTTTAATGTCACAGATTAAATATGTTATGGAACATGCAGCATTATTTTCATTTGCAAAATTAAATTATTATTTGATGACCGGAAAGTTCTCCAGAAATTTTATTATATTTCATCCGTGTATCCAAGAATTGGCAAAGAATAGACAATCACCGGTTTCTAATTGACTGTAATATTCATCTAATACAATAAATTTCATGACCTTGGCATTCATTCTATTGAGCTTCTTGTTTATTGAAATATGCTTCAGTAACTTTTGTCTGTTGAGTAATTAAAACTGATATTAAAAAAACCTTATTTTTAATGTTTTGAAAATTATCAACATTTTCTATTGCTATTAAATTTGCAAAATTTTACTTTAAAAATAATAAAAATAAATGTATATGTACTAACATAGAAAAAAATAAAATATTTTCAGTTTTATATGTATATTATTAGGAATGCACCTTTATAGTTAGGCGGTCGTGGAAAGTAGGGGGATGATATTCTGAACCATGAGAGGGGGGGGGAGGAGCAAAAAAGATTAAGAACCACAGGTCTAGAGAAAATACCCAAGAATTAACCACGGAGAGAGAGTATCCTCCAATTCATGTCCTCCCATTGACCGATAGTCCCAGGCTGTCGGGACTTTCAAACTGATGTCGAGTGATGATTGTTTGACTATTCATCTCCACCGAATTCGAATTTTGACTAGTAATACGCGTCCTTATGGCTGCGGTGGTAAATTAATGAACGCTAAACATCTAGTGAACTGCTCGGCCTTGACTGGAATATTCATTTTCCCTTCGCTACTGGGAGGCTGAGACTCTTTGTCATGTTTGCAATTATAGTTCTATTTTATAATTACCTCATTTTTTTATGTAATGTCCTGTCCTTATCTGGTGCCTTTTAATATGCATTGGGGATGTAGTCCATGGCCCACTGAATAAGAAACAAAAAAAGCTTATATAATCAAAGCCTAATTGCTCCACTGTTTAATTATATTTCCTACTATATTCACCTTGAATAAATCTATTAACATCTATCTAATACCGTAGTCATATTGTCAAAATAATGTCATTTTTATTTTACAAATAACTGAATGTAAAGTGATCTGTTTGGTCCGACTGTATTCAATAGAATGAGAATTACATAATTTGTGGCAATTGGAGCACTATTATACATTTCAAAACCAGTCTGTGAAAGAAATCCACACAAATATGAATCAATAATATTTAATGAACCATTTCTATGGGATGCCGATACATCACAGTAAATTAAAGCAAACATAGCAAAATGTAATTAGCTAGCCAGTTATTAATGAGAACTAATGGTAAATGTGTCCAAATTGACAGTTTTGAAGCGTATATTCTGAATTTAGAAACAAACAAAATTAAATTAAAATTAGCGGAACGTGTATGATAGTTACTGATGACACAGTAATCAAACAGGTGATTTATAATGATAATTCCTTATTAATGAGAACTTCTGAAAGTCTAGGATGATTTGTAAATACAGTGTTTCTGATTTGCAGTATTTGACTTTTCCCAAAAATAACAGTGTCTACATTTCCCAAAGGAACTGGTGCTGTCAAGCTATTCGAATTCTTAGAAAAGGTTTCGGCTTTTAACTGCTTTTCTTCGAGCCTTTATGCTATTGTGTTCGAAATGCTAGACATTTTTATTTTGTACGGTCTTTCATTGTCAGGATTAATTAACCCTTTGGGGCAACTCTTGTACGAAAACAAATCGATGAATAAATTGTTATTGCGAATCTTTTATGTGAGAACAAATGACTTCACTCGCTTTATGTGCAAACTTTGAGGGCTTCCGATGTATTTTGTCGTAAATCTCTTTCGCAGAGAAAATTAAAATAATCGCAGTGCCTCCTTTAATTATTATCAATAATTTAGTTTTTAAAAACGTCATTAAAAGTGTACCTAATCGCTTCATAAATTTTTAAATATTAATGTCGACAAAATTCAAAGTTTAGTTTTATTAAACATTAATAAACTGATTTTAGACGAAAGTTCCGGAGGATGTCATGTCAAGATTTATATTACTGTGTTCATCAATTTAATATCCTTATGTTGGTGTCAAAATTTTCTTTATGAATATAAATAATAAAATCTCCTTGGCACAAAAAATTTATTTAGGTAACAGGTAAAGAATCATTTGAAATATAAAACAATACTGCCTGATTTAATATCTGGCAAAAATATATGGTAGAAGATCTATAAAACATTGAAAATTATGTTTCAAAAAAATTTCTACAATTATTTATGCCTCTTTAATTTTTAAGTGTTTATACATAAATTATTTTAGTAATTCTTCGGAATTATTTTAATTTTACAAGGGGAAAAATATACATGTTGATTCTATAAAAGCATTCATTCCACTGGTTTTGTTAGATTTAGTTTAAATTCTTATTAAATGGTAGTGTTTCTAAAGATATAAATGTAAAAATAAAAATCTTCACTTTGTGAGCATATATAGATAATTAACATAATACTGGAAAACATAATTAAAATTGTATTAAAATTCAGATATAAAAAACGCCTTTATCAACAAAAGTACTTAAAACTTCTGTAAATAATAGATACAGGGGAAGTACCAGAACTAACATAGCAAATTTATTCTGAATTTTAAAAAAATTAAGTAACATTTCTTATGATACTAATTTCTTAGAGAAAAGTATGCTACGTTATCATTTTTCAGTATTCCTTTTGCTACCTATAAAGAAAAACTTGGGATAAATTATGAAAAGAAAACTCTTTCTACATTGAAATATAAATTATAGTTTAAAGATATGAGGCTATACATCTCGTTTAAACATAGAGAATCTAAAGCAAATATTACGATTCTTCAATCTTAAGATTTTTAGGTAAGACCCTTTATTAGACGTTAATTATTTGAAAATGTAAAAATCTAATCTAACAAAATTGCTAAATAACTAAATAAGATGTCAAAAAGCCTAAAGTATGTAATGCAAATAACTGTTACAGAATTATCTTGTCTCAATAGTATAATAATATTAGAACAGAAATCCTTTTCATAACATCTTCTGTAGGAAAAATCCGCTTTCGAAATAATTCATCTAGACATTAAAAAATACAATAAATAAAGAGAAAAAGAAATTATTGTTTGAGAATACATTAAATATACTGTTCACAAGTTCAGACTTTCATAAATACTGGAAATACCTCTAGTAAACAAGAAAACGTAGAACAAGAAAAAACAAAAATGTTTTTTAATTACTTAACTCAAAAAACTGAAAGCAAAAATAATAACTTGTTAAAATAATCGTTCATAGAATTTTACTTATGAACAGACTAGATAATAATCATGAAATCTATTTAAACAAGTGTAAAACTGAGTTTGCAATAAAATAGAGTCAAATCCATTTTTTCCAGATTACTGAAAATAATTATCAAATCGGAATATGCGCTTTTATATGAGCTATATCCTATTTTGAAATGTAAAACACTACCTAAAAAGAAAATATATTGTTAAATACTTCAAATATACGGGCAACTCCACTAAAATCGACGGGTTTGAATATTATTAGATTTAGGGCCAAAATTATTTAGTTTTAAATTTTTAAACAATAACTATATTTTTCTGATGAATTATAAAAATATTTTTCGATGGTGATAATATCTGTCTTACGTTAGTGGCTTACAGTACTGATATCGTACGATACAAGTATGAAAATTTGAATTATTTTTAATAAATGTACATATTCATACAAGATAAAATATTTCTATAACATTTTCATACTCTAGGAATATGAGTGGTATGATATGCCTTTTGTGTTGAAGCAACACAAAAGGTTTTATCACTTTCGTAAATTTTTCTATAGCACTTTCATTTCACCTCTAATGCCTGTTTAAAGCATATTAATTTTCAATTATAATTTTGAACACACTTTCTTCAATGCCTTAACACTTTGAAGAAAGTGTATTTAAAATTATAAATTGGAATAAAAATAAATCGCCTGTATATTAATATGTTGAAAATGCTCATCTGTTTTGGAATTCGAAATACAAGCAGATTACCTAAATAAGGTAATGCAGCGTACACATCCGAAAGAAATATATTTCAGATTTCTAAACCTGTTATGTAATCTAAAAATAAGCAGACTGCACAATACTATATATATAGGGATAATAACTAAAATGGGTAATAGCATTAAGTACATATCACATGTATAAATGGGGTTTGAGGTAGCCTTGTGGTATTGCGCTGGATTTCGGGGCTGAAGGTGCTCGGATCGGTTTCCCCGGACTCGCCATTAAATATCTCCGTGTCTACGCCGGATATGGGCGCGCTAAATCCGTAGACCGGAAAGCCCTCTATGAGATCAGAGAGAGTGGGAGAGGTTATGATCCCCCCATATGTCACTCCTGGGGGTGCCCGGTCCAAATTGAGGGGGCAACTATCTAAGACGGATTCCGACACTTGTGGTGCTATATAAACCGGAGCCACACACTTCAACTCGAAGCCTACATATACCTGGTTTGGAACTTCCAGCCACGGTGCATTAGAAACAACAGCGACAACATGTAAAAATAATTCAAAAATTCCAAATTAAGTATACCTTTAGGTTATATCATACGTATATACTCATATAAATATAACCTAAAGGTATACATAATACCTGTTCTCTCAAAATATCAGAGTAAAATAAATAGCAGTCAATTTTAATATATCTGAAATAATTATTGAACAATAAAATAATTGTAAGTTTCCTTCAAATATAACTTATCCATGAGTAAGGGAAACCTCAACCCCTTTGTTCACAATTTCTTTTTAATCAACGCAGCTGTACAAAATCTATAATACATCTGAATTTATGTATATTCTTAGCAATTATATAATTTCCAGGCGTTAAATTCTAAAAAATTACTAAAGATGTTTTAAAAAATTAATTTTTAAATTTCAACCACAATTCAAAAATCATCAAAGTATATATATTTTTAACTGTACATTAGCAACAGCTGCCTATTCGAATGCAACTTTACCAACAAAGATATTTATTTACATTTTTCAATGTCTTTTTGTCTTCAGCAAAATGTTTTTCGTTTCATTGCTAGGTATGATACTTTTATGGTAAATAAATGTCCTTAAGCTGTCAGTTAATGCAAATTTTGGACTTTATTTAATAGAATTAAAGTTATTTTATAGATTAAAAAAATCATAATTTTACTTCAGTATAAATTAAGCTAATTATTGTTTTATGTCTATCTTTAATACTTATTTATACTCATTTTTTTCAGAAAAATGGCTGTACCATTGAATATCAATGATCCCTAAAAAATACATTAGGGTATATACTCATATAAATATAACCTAAAGGTATACATAATACCTGTTCTCTCAAAATATCAGAATAAAATGAATAGCAGCCATGACGAAGCGTAATTATTAGGTGGTAAATCATCAGAGGTTAGTATTCTAAACTTTTTTACGTTTTGAGTAAACATGTAGAACAACAGTAATTCATAGTTCTTTATTACCTTTTAAAGAATTTCTTCTACCCAATTATTAAACTATGTCATCATTTTCATTAATGTGTTTAATATAAGAATGACATGAACTTATAAAATATCACCTTTCCTCTTATTTCAAGTCTATTTCTAATTTTCTGAATATTAAAATGTAAGCTTGAATTAACCATGGAAATTCAGAAATATCTATAAATGTTCTGTCCCATTGTATAAAGACATCTTCAAATTTGCTGTTTTAAATAATATTTGCTTATTTAACAAATCTTACTCATCATTAACTTTAAATCAATAATAGACTTTTTGAATCTGCTCTATCGAGAAATATCTAGAATATGTTTTAAAGTTTGAAGTAAAAGAAACATCTTACGTTTTTATAATAGAGAGCTTTATTATCTCTTTAAGTACTGCGTAAAATAGTTGGAAAAATAATATTAAATATCTGTTTGTTCCAATTAATAAAACTAAACCATTTGCATACAATGGAAAACATATTAAAGATTAATGCATTTAAAACAATTCATTTTGTAAAGTATGATTTACATAAAAAAACATTGATTACCCCTTGAAATCACAGCAGGTTTTGCTAACAATTATTGAAGTTAACAAATTATCATACTCAGATTATTGTGATATAAGATACATTCCCTGAAGTTCAAGATTGTCTTTTAACGTACGCAGAACTAAAATGTTTCTGTAATGCTGTAAATTCCAATAAATTATGTATATTACTTATTATGGTTTAATTTCCTTGAGAGCATTGCTACTACAATATTACTTTCATGAGTAGGTAAGGTAGTTTTTCATAACATAACTACTTAATTCATAACTCTCTAGAAACGTTTATCTGAAAATTAAAAACGTAATTATTTCTGTGAAAAAGTTTGATACCATTTTTAAAAGAAGTGTTTGCTTTTAAAAAATGCATTAAACAGAGATTTTATCTATATAAGCTACGTTAGGCACTGAAATATGTATCCGGGTTTTGCTCAGCACAAAGAAAACCATTAATTTTACCCGAAAGCTGAATCTATAAAGTCATTATGATTATATCCTAAAATTAATAATGGCAACCTTTTAATTTAATAATGTCCTTAAAATTACATTGATAAATATATTCTATCATGGCACTAATTCTGAATAATTATTTTAAAAACAGAAAAAGATTACAGCTTATAACTGTCTGCTAATATATGTATTTTATAATTTGTTTGATTAAGGGCACAATTCATTTCGTATATAATATAAAAAGGTTTGTTTATATTTTTCTCTTTCACTGCATGGGGAAGCTGCTGTTCAAGATATCATCTCGTAAGAACTACAGAACATAGCTAGTTGGCACTGTCCGGGCTTCACGGCGACTGAACACTTGAATTAAAATGTTGTTCGTTGTCGTTGAAACCTGAACGAGGCCTCCTGTATGCATCGTAATTTCAAGTTTGATACGTGTAAGGCTTCAGTAAGTATAGTTGAAACGTAAATCTTGTAAAACTATCCATATTCAAATTTTTAATGTGTGAAGATAATTTTGATATTTTCCCTTCTAATATAAATAATTACAATTGAATTAACATGACATGGTAGATAGCTGCAAATTGTGCATTTTTTTGTAATTTTTAATGTATTATCTACATGTCCATCAGATGTTTACATGTAAAATATTGTTACAGAAAATGTTAAATAAATGTTTTATGAGAATCAATAAAGCTAAATTCGATTCAAATGTTTCTTATTTTAGCTCTGCATAAAATAGATTAGACTGTTTAATATACAATAACGCATCCCTCGAGCCGAAAAACAAAATGGAAATAAAAAAAAATAGGGAGTTTCAATAAGTTATTTACAGATGAAGAATCATTTAAAATTTTTTCATTGTAAACAAATTCAATTCTACTGAGATGCATATCATTTGGAGCTCTTTATCAAAATAATATCTTTTCAGTTGAAAGAAGTATCTTATGAAAAATACCGAGAGGTTTTAAAGGAATTCATAGAACCATGTTTGGTTGCATTCTATTTCACGGCCAATTCACATGCTAGCAAACTGTATGACAGTTAACAAAAATAATATTTCTGGGACTGAGGAAACTAAATCTTACGTGTCCACACACACACTGACATATTATTTATATATATATATATATATATATATATATATATATATATGCGAATGTCTTCGTGACAAGTGCCTCCGAATTAAATAAATAAATAAATAAATAAATAAATAAATATATATATATATATATATATATATATATATGTGTGTGTGTGTGTAAGTAAGTAACAAAGTCATCTGTTAGATAGATGTACAGAAACTTAATAAAACTGATAGTAATTACGCTTGGGTTGAAATTCGAAGGTTTTAGGGATTGGCGTTTTGAATATCAGTTGCATAACTTGTACAATTCATTTTACCAGACAGTTATTTTTTTCATCTTCATATCACATATTATTTATTACTTGGTTAAAATATATGTAATTCGTTTTCAATTAAAGATATTTAAAATCCGGAAAAAGACAAAAGAAATTTCTTTAAAAATATACTACGCATGCATGAATTTAACATATAAGCTTTACAATACTTAAACTGTCAAAACACTTTTCAATTGATTATTTTAACTGTCAATCCACCATAAACATATTATTTTGTGATTATGACTACATTTCTGTATAGCTCCTTACTTAATTTTTATTGATATGAAACACTGAAGACTATAATTAAAACCTAAAGTGATCATACAAAGCACTGGTAAGAGCATATATTATAGCACTTTTTTAAACAAACTAATCTTCCTTATAAAGCTATTCCTTTCTTGAATTAGTGATACTAACAAAAAATTTACTAGGTAAACAATTATTAGAAAAGTACTTATTTCTTTTTTAATGAATTGCTAGTGAAAGGCGATAGATATATTATTCGAAGTAAAAATAGTTTTTTTTACCAGCTTTAGAGTGCCAAATTACACAATCTAGAATTTCTCGCAAGACACGCGATTATATATACACTGAAGTGCCACTGAATTAGGGATAACAAAGCCTATGCAAATTGTGTAGCGCAGCGCATCATTTATGCGCAATTGAGGGCGCTGTGGTAACTGCATATATAGCGCGTACTGTGGCTGTTCTGAATTAGTTGTTGGAATTGCCAGTATGGGTAAACTGCCTGATTTAGACGCCTTCGATCGCGGACAAATCGTAGGTGCGCGACGCATGGGCCATTCAATTTCCGAAATCGTCAGACAGCTAGGATTTTCACGGTCGACAGTGTCAAGAGTATACCAAGAATACATGTCTGGTGGAAAAAAACTAGCTATCGGGCAAACTGCAAAGGACAATTAGCCTTGACAGTGCGTGGTGAGAGACGGCTCAGGCGTATTGTACGTAGCCAGCGAAGCCAAACATTAGCTCAAATTACCACCCAGTTTAATGACGGTGCCAGTCGTACAGTCAGTAAACGGACTGTGCAACGCTCGCTTCACCGTATGGGTTTCGGGAGCCGTCGACCTACGAGAGTACCATTGCTCTATACTCGCCATCCGGCTGCATGTCTTGCCTGGGCAAGAGAGCACAGAGACTGGAGTGTACAGGACTGCAAACGAGTAGCATGGAGTGATGAGTCTCGATTCCGACTACTTAACGCCGATGGGAGGCTGAGAGTATGGCGTCAAGCTCATGAAGCCATGGATCCTGTATGCCTGGCTGGAACTGTACAAGGGCATGGAACCTCGATCATGGTCTGGGGTGTTTTTTGTGGCACAGTTTGGGATCTTTGGTGCGTGTACCAACCTCCCTCAATGCAATTCGGTACGTAGAGTTGCTGGGTGATCACCTCCATCCGTTTATGATGTTCTGTTATCCGCACGGTAATGAAGTTTTCCAGCAAGACAACTGTACCTCTCACAAGTCCCGGTTGGCTACTGGCTGGTTGGATGAGCATTCCTCTGACTTCTCTGTCATGAATTGGCCACCTAGAAGCCCAGACTTAAATCCTATTGAGCATCTTTGGGATGTTTTGGAACAAGGCGTGAAAGGCCATCACACAGCACCAAAGAACCTTACTGAATTATGGACAGTTTTATCCAATATTTGGCAAGCCCTTCCCGTGGAACGTTTCCAGAAACTTGTTGAATCTATGCCTCGTCGTGTGGCAGCCGTTATCAAGGCCAGAGGATGCCCAACTCGTTACTAGGTAGATATCCCTAATTCAGTGGCACTTCACTGTATATATATTGGCAAATTTTTAGGATATGTAATCTGAATTCGGGGGCGTTATAAAATTATATTTTCTAATAACTTTCAGAGCTCTAAACGTTTAGGTCTAAATCATCTAAACGTTTAGGTCTAAATAGTTTTATCATTATCACCGTTGGTACGACAACCAAATCTGGGCTTCCTTAGAATATTCTTCTCTGCGGTCATTTTTCGGGCCAAGTTTTTCAAAAGCTGGTTCTACAGATGACTTTAAAATCTTTACAGTCACACCTTTTAAGTCTTGGCCTTCCCCTATGTCTCGTGCTATAAGTTTTATGAGTGAAAATTTTACTATTTATTGCAGAGGAATTCCTTTGGTATAGGTGTCCGGAAAACTTCACGGGGTTGATTTTAATATATATTTTACTATGCGATATCTTTGTATAATTTATATATCACATTTATTATATTTTTCCGTCAGAAACTATCAATATTTAATCCCCCTAAGATTAGTATAAGAATTTTTCTTTCAAATATGGGAAGTTGATTTTCGCAAGAGTTATTACTTTTTGCATATATAATATTTTGTGAATTTATCTCTGAGTCAAGGTAGGTAACACTATTTACTAGTTCAAATTTAAAGTTTACTATATCAAGACAGTTCAGATTTGTAATTTCTTTTACAACAGGCATGTATTTGGTTTTAGCTTTATTAATTTTCAGACGCAAGATAGTTGCAGCTGTCTCTAAAGCAATAAATGCTTTCATTAAGGCAGTTGTTATCGTATTATATTCACCATGTCATTCGCATACCCCTTTTAATAAAGAAATTAAATTAAATTGTATTCATAGGATAATATATATGTACAGCAATATACTACATCAAACAATTTTAAAGATAAATAAAATGGCATACAGCTGAAATAGTTAAGATTATTCCTGGTTAAAATCTATTTAAATAGATTGTTTTAACTCAAAAAGATTTTAGATTCAGGGTGCATCAAAAGATATAAAAAAATACACCGAAAAATGACTGATAAACTCTATATAAGTTTTATCTTTAGAAAACAACATGTATCTGTCATAAAATAAATCCTAAAACATTCAGTTATCTAAAAATTCAAATCGTAAATTAATTAATTCCGCGTTTTTATTTATGCACAATACATACAGGGTGGTTATAAAATAACGTGGGGTGTTCAGAGCCCTTTAGCTAGTAAAGTAATGGACGCAACATAACCAAATTAGATGGGCGTACATAGTGGACCATGGGATTTCGATTTCTAAAAAAAAAAAAAAAGTACAAAGTCGCCACCAGGAGAAATGTTAGCGCTGCAAAAGTGTATTAGTGTGAATACTGAATGGTAAATGCCAAGCGACACAACACGCATCAATTTTATTAACAACAAATTATTGTTGGGTGGCCGCATCGCCAGGGAACAATTCTTCAACAGAAGAGATTTTATACGGGTAAAACTTCAACATCTGATGCAGGATCTTCCGCACCGTTGAGTATGGGATCTGTAATTACCGGGATACTGCCCGAGCACTGCTGGTACCTTGATCATTCGCCATCTCCTATTCGACAATAGCAGTTGCAACTTCTTCAACTTGTTGCTGGCTAACCGTTTTGCGTCCCCGGCCTGGTTGCTGTTCTACAGTCCCAGTAGTTTCAATTCGTTGAATCATGTTCCGTAAGTTTGTTATGCTCAGCGGTAAACAACTTTTCGCAACTTCTTTAACTGTCGAAATTCACGAAGGGCAGCACTGGCATTCTCATTCCACTGATAATACAGCTTGACTAACAAAGTAAGGTCCCGTAAGGTAAGAGCCATCGGAAGGCAGTTGGCCTCAGAATGATGAGAATTTCCCCAGCCTTTCCTTTTATACTCATGATCGCTACACGGAACGCATTTTTGCAAATCAATGCATTTTATTCGGTAAACAGCGCCAACATTTCCCCTGGTGGCAACTTTTTGTACTTTTAAAATAATCGAAAACCCATGGTCCACTACGTACGCCCATCAAATTTGGCTATATTTCGTCCATTACTTTACTAGCTAAAGGGCTCTGAACACCTCACGTTAGTCACCCTGTACATTCAAAAACATTTTATTATCACTATGGTCTTTAAAATTTTTAAGAAAGGAGGATTAGATTTTTATATTTATAAAGACACTAAAAATATGTGATCCAAATATGGAACTTATTTTATATCTTGATTTCCCGCATCCTTTTTCAATACAATTTTTAATACACCTTGAAAAAGAAAACAACTGAATTTTTGGATCAGTCAGCTATAATATGCTTCCTTTCACGTACTCATCATTTAGAGGAAAATTTATATTGCTCATCGAGATAACTTTCTAGGGTATAATGTTAACAACGCTATAAAAAAGCTTTGAATTTAAAACATATTTATTCCCTTAAACGTCTTTATCCAATGGATTATATGCAGACGACTCAAAGTTTCCATGATTGCATAAAAATTCTAATATCAGAATCGCCAAACGTAAAGCAACATGAAAAAAAAATTTCGAAAAGCAGTTTGTGAATGATTTAGGTGACTAAAGAAAATACTTCCTATTGTAACTATGTAAAACAGACAAATTTTCTACTTGGAGCTATGCGATTTTCTCAGAAATCCGAGATATGAAAGGATTAATCGAATGAAAATGTAGCGAACTAGATTAAGTTTATTAAGAAAATATTAACCCCAAAACGATGGTATTTAAAATTAACCTATAGCTAATTGAAAAATATTGCAATTTCAAACAAAGATTTTTTTTCTCCTTTGCATGGACAAAAAAAAAGACTATGACAATTTTAAAGAGTGCAGAACTTACAGTCTCAATCTATGGTGTAAAATGCATCATTTAGTTTTTATATTAACAATATAATCTCTTGAGATATATCCTTTTTAACGAAGAAAATCTATCAAAAGTAGTTCGAATCGAGATTGCACAATGCGAAAACGAAAGAAAGTAATAAATTGTATTCTCTAAGACATAGTGAAATAAAGTTTGTATCTGTTAATTTGAAGAATTTTGTCATATTCTTCAAGATGTTTGAAGAATTTTCATTCATTTCAAAAGCATTTTAAATATATATCTACTAAATTAGCCGCATAAATCTTCTTTTTTTACAGATACCTTATTTCTGCTAGACGGTAGCTGCTATACACTGCAAATAAAGTAACTCCATTCCTCTTATAACGTATTTAAATGTTTAATGCCATGTTAACGGTACTCTGGTAACACAAAATGTAGAAATCTTTCAAAATTTGAAGAGCGAGACTCGAACTCACAGACTCTGGTGCCGTATGCCAGTGCCTATATTATTGGAATAGTTTTGAAAACGCTCACTATATACTTTAGCCGATTATTTTGCCTTTAGTATTATTTTTTTAGTGTTTAAACCTGATTTTTACAGAAAAAGTAATTATGTTAACACACAACAAAATGAAGGAAGTGGTTGTCTATTACAGCCACTCACGCCTCATAGTGATTTTCATTGTCTTTATGAGATATCTCTAAAGCTACATGGGCTACAAGTTACACTAATATAACACTTCTTTTTCTCTCTTCCGGAATGATAAAGAAAACGGGATACAGTCTCTGTAGTGTACCCACGAACGGTCAGAGAGATTTATATCTGCAGACTTATATGGCAACTATATAAGTCACTATATTGTCTTTGAACCTATAAAAAGTAACAGTTTATTTGACGAATATGTTAAATGCGTCTGTATATATATATATATATATATATATATATATATATATATATATATATATATATATATATATATATATATATAAACTCATGGACAAAAAATTAGCGCACCAAGAAATAATTGCGGGATCGTAACGAAACTTGCAATGAAGGTACATGTCGGGGAGATATGCAAATGATTAGAAATGCAGCGTGATTGCGCATTACGTATAGCCGGTAGAGGGCGTTGAACATCGTACTCTGTGGAGTATAAAACAGGTAACCAAAGCTTGTTTGAGTGTGCTGAATCATTTACAAAGGAAGAGCTGAGATAGACATGCCATTACGCCGTTATCGAAGACAATATAAGCAGTTGTCGCAGTTTGAGAGGGGGAGAATCGTCGGGATGATGGAAGCTGGGTGGTCAGCTAGGCGAGTAGCTCGTCAATTAGGCCGTTCTGATTCTGTTGTGAGAAGGTGTTGGGACCAGTGGACCCGAGAGATATCATGTACACGAAGACCAGGCTCAGGACGCCCTCGACAGACCAGTCGTCGAGAAGACCGCCACATCGAAGGAAATGCACGCATACAGCCAACTGCTTCATCGGCCGCCATCCAGGCACAGGTAGCACCTTCACTAGGGGCCTCTGTGTCTTCTCGAACCATACGAAGGCGCCTGGCTGAAGGACAGTTGGTATCGCGGCGCCCATTACGTGTGCTGCCCTTTACGCCCACCCATCGACGCCTCCGTTTGGAGTTTTGCCGCGCACGAGGAAACTGGACTGCAGCGGAATGGAACGATGTCGTCTTTAGCGACGAATCCAGATTCAATCTCGGCAGTGATGACAATCCTGTTCGTGTGTGGAGAGCCCGTGGTGAACGCTGCAATCCTGCCTTTGCTGTACAGCGACACATCGCTCCCACAGCTGGTGTGATGGTATGGGGTGCCATTGCCTACAATACACGGTCACCCCTAGCATTGTTCCGTGGCACCATGACAGCCCAGCGGTATGTTCATGAAATCCTGCAACCACATGTGTTGCCACTCATGCAACGGCTCCCAGGAGCCATTTTTCAACAAGACAATTCTCGGCCTCATACGGCAAGGGTGTCACAAGACTGTCTCCGCACTGTTACTACCCTTCCTTGGCCTGCCCGATCCCCAGATTTGTCTCCAATCGAGCATATCTGGGATCATTTGGGACGACGAGTTGGGCATCCCACGAGTTTGAACGAACTAGAGGTAAGGTTACAGCAAATATGGAACGAAATGTCTCAAGACATCATACAGAACTTGTATGACTCAATGCCCGATCGTATCGCATCGTGCATTCGCGCTAGAGGGGGTCCAACGGAGTATTAACTCCTCCGTTCTTTTGCCTTTTTCTCTGAAATAAATTATCCTTTTTCTTTGATTTTCTTATCATTTACTTATATCAAAGTAGTCATTACGTATGTAAAATTTCGTTTCATTTTGACGACTCCTTCTTGGTGCGCTAATTTTTTTGTCCATGAGTGTATATATATATACTATATGGGCACCAGTTTATAGCTATGATGCTTGTAATCTACAAACCATCATCAGAAATTTAATTTTTACCTTACTCGAAAATATAGGTAACGTGTTTATCACTTTCTCCATTTAGTGCTCTGACCAAATATAGTCTGCTCACTGAATCGAGACGATTCAGAAAAGGAAACACTGTTCTACTGATTTAAGTACCACTTTCGATGTTCTTAACTCCCCTGTGAACATGCACGCTTGTGCACAACGTTTAGTTTCACACAAACTACTGGACGTCTCATATGATGATTAGCTTCTTTGAGCCCTGACTTGAGATTTTAATGGTTACAGTTGATCTTGTGGGAGAATCAAGATCACTCGACAAAAGTCCCTAGCGTCTTGCAGTCAATTCCAGATACTAGTCTTGCTAAGAGTTTAAACTCTTGTACGATCTTGTACTGATTATCAACGACTGTGTTTTAGAACATTCTCCACATTCTGAGATTACATATTATGATGCATTAAACGTCCAGGAAATATATGTCTGATAGTGTTCTAATTTAACCATTTCAGAGACTTATTTGAAAAAGGTCAATTTGACAGCTTTCCAGTTGAAAAATCTCCTGTTAAACAACAGCAACACCTTATGACTGGGCATTTAAAGAAACAGGAATAAGAGATGCACTCTGTGGTCACGTCTGGTTAGATAGTTGCACTGTGAGTTACATATTTAGGCATAAACCATTAACTGATACAATTCACACGTGCACTTACCGCTTTGTGTGCGTTCATATCTACATGCAATAATAATCTGTTCAGTTTTGCGTTAGGGTTATTATTTTTTATTTATTTTATTTTTTTATGAGTTGCTAACTATGACCAAATTTGGACATATGTGTAAATAAATCTTCAAATACGAAATTTTTTAATGTTCTTTCATAATATAAGTAACCCGAAATGATGATGAACTGCAGAAAAATTTTTGCTATTGAAGATGATCTCAGACTTCATTCTTAATGCAAGATCATAGAAAATGACAGATCAATTGTTCATAGCTGATAGGTAGATTGAAATGTGTATCTTCAACGATAAGTAGTTATAACCTTCTTAAATCGATTTTGTGAGTTGGATGCATACCTGTATAAACATGAATCTGACTCTTACAGTTTAGAATTTCAAATTAATATCTATATTTGAAAATCCTGACTAATTGTTAGAAGAAATATTGCATTTAGAAAAATTACTGTAAACCATTTTCATTGTTATATACTCATACAAACATTGCGAATATTTCCTAAAATTATTAAATTAATTTCTTCACGTGATGGTAAGAAAGTTTATTTTTATTGTCTGAATACTGGATTTTACATGTTTCTAGTTATGCATTTTTTACACAATCATTGTGTTTCCTAGTTAATGAAAAGAATAAAAACTTTAGTATTTAAATTCCAAGAAACTAAAGGATAACATTTTTAGATGATGGGATTTCTATTCTAAATAAACCCTACAAATAATTAATCAAAAGTAATTAATAATGAAAAACTTAAGTTTATGGTACTCAAAATGTTATGTTGCTAAAAGTGTATCTCTCCTTTTTTTTGCATATATTATCAATTTAATGCAATACTAAATTATTTAAATCACTAAAAGAACCACCAAATGCATTTAATTGATAAAGGGATATATACATGCATAGTATATGGAAAGAAATAAATTAGACATCAAAATGCGTGACTGGTACTTAGTAACCAAAAGAAACGTAATATTATCGCTTAATCAGAGAGTAAGAAACCAAAAGCGACTAGCAAGCAGATTAAAGTAGGGAAAGAGTAGAAATACGTCTCGTTAGATAACTGGAATTGTTGCAAAAGAAAAATAGACGGAAAAAAACTGATCAGCTGTAACATTAAAACATAGTTATAGGGCAGTAACTAAGATGTCTTGTTATAAACATAGTGACTAATTCGAAAAACAGGGAAGTATTTCAGTAGAATCTAAATTGAATCTTGGTTATTTCTATTCATTAACTCGAAAAAAAAATGCTTGCGTGAGTTTTTATCGATATCCAAAAGAAAACCATGCCTGGAGTCATCATAAGTCGAAATAGCGTACACAGTGAAGAAGCATTTTCCCATAATTTCTTTGAGAAAAAAAGTGGAGAAATCGTAGACCCACAAAACTATCTATCGAATAATACAAAAAAGCTCACAAAGCATAAAATGATAGTAAATACGGTGAAATGACACACAAAGGCTACATACTCAGTCAAACTAAAACAGCTCGTTGTGGAGAATGCGCTTCGCATGGCACTCTTTTCCCAATAATTTTCATTTCGAGACAATCTTTTCTTATTGTCAAGCAACCTGAGACCTTTCCATTTATCACAATTATTTAAAAAGTTTTTTAAGATTAAAAAATTCATTAAAATATTTTTTACAACAGAATGTTAACTAGAAATTTAATACAGTGGTGAAATTTAATGGTGGGTCGTGCAGGGTCACATCCATTGTACTCATTTAGTATTTTTTACTTGGTAAGTTCAGCAATGTAACCAAATTTAAAATTAGAGTCTAAGACTTCGATAAACTCAGCCGTATCTCATGCGCAACATTCATCCTGTCTGGTACTAGTTTTGATGTGAAAAATCTGCAGATATTTAACATAGAATAACATTTTTAGTATGCATGAACTAAGTAGACTTTTAATATATATTTTTTAAGAATGTACCACTGTAAACCTTCAGTTAATTTCAGCGACATGTCGAAAAGCAATATTAACGAGTTCTAGTGTAATATCACAAAGCAACCATAATGGATAATAACGCATGAAAACATATGTGGTGTTACATTCTCAAAACCACAATGTGGGTAGTGTAGATTCACGTCCCATGTTATTTAATCTCTATCACTAGAAACGGATAACCACCATGCCGGTAAACTTAAGTGGGCATGGTTATGGTGTGTGTTGGAATGAGTCGTAAAAAGACTGGAAAGAGAAAGAATAAGAGAAAGAGTATAATTTATAAGCATTTATTTATTTAGTAAATTTATTAAGGCAGTCTTTTAACTTACATTAAAAATTTCCTAGTTGCAATCAGCAACTTGCTGGAAAACAAATTTTAAATGCTAGTTTATTTTTTTAATCGTATTCTTAAACTGCAAAGGGGACGTTTAGATTTCTCTCTATGGTACTATTAATATTAAGGTAAAAGTAAAATGACTTAACAGGCCTTTTTTTAAGCGGGGAAGTCTCAATCTTTATATGGAAAGATTGAGACTTCCCCATAGGAACTTTTGTCATGGTCAACTAGTACGGTACTTTTGTCATCTTTAGAAAGAAACAAACATATTAAACCCTAAAATTGTTTTACACGTATAGGAAATTCAATGAATTTTTTCTCTTTGGATTATATTTATTACTTATTGTATTTTTCTATTTCTGTATCACAACTTTTCTGACAGCTCATAAAGAATGTTTAATTGGATTGAAATCAATTTTAAATCTAAAAATAGTTTAATATATAAACGCAGTACTGTACGACTTTGTGACTGCACGGGTAACTTTGTGACACATTGTAAATTTTTCGGATTTCGGATCTTGCACCACTCCCGTGATACTATGTAAGCAAAAAACAGTGCCAACAGCTTGTCCGATATATAGATACACCTAGTTGCCGGTATCCGAAGCTTCTGCGCGCCACTTGTCTTCCCTGGCAAGTGTATTGTTCAAACCTGTTGTCAAGCTATTGACTCAAACTTCGGAAACTTTGTGTGCTGAAGACTAACACCTTATACAACCAACCACAACAGGTAATTACTTTGTATTGTCCATACGTTGGTTAGATTGTGGAGCAATATAACTTAAGTGTAGTGATATTTCCGAGACATACGAGAACATAACCTAAATATCGGAGGGTGACGGGGTTACTTTGTGACACATTGACACTGTCACAAAATAACCCATGAAGTCGACCCACCTCCTCCAGCCGCTCGATGTTGCTTTTTTCCGTCCTCTAAAATACCACTAGCGAGAAAGAAGTATTGACTATCTGGAAAAAAAGACTACCCAAAGGAGCAGAATGTTCTGAAAGACGAATTTCCCTATCTTCTCAAAGAACTTATGGCTTCCCTGGTCACCGGAGGTCTCTTTGATGTAAAAGATATAGATAAAGCTATCCAATATTTGTAATAGGTATGTATAATCTATATATATAAAACAGTTCCGTAACTGACTGACTCACTGACTCACTGCCATACAACGCCCAGACCAAACCGCTGGACCTAAAGGGCTGAAATTTTGCATGGCGATTCTTCTTATAGTGTAGGGGTGCAATAAGAGAGGTTTTTGAAAAATTCTCCTTAGATATTTTTAAATTAAATTTTTAAGCTGTTTTTGTAACTTTTTTTTAAGTTTGAATTTAAAATAATAATTTGAGGGTTATAAAATTTATATCACGAGAAAGATCGTAAAAATTCCTTTAAAATGAAATCTTTTTTGAACCTTTACCTTGATTTTCTGATTTTGGGTAAATTTTTAAAGATTAATTTTTAGAATTTATTTTATTAAATGCTGATCACGTGATTTCTTTTTCTGGTACTTTAAATAAATTTATCGTCACGTACATAACAACTAAATACACAAAAAATATTTTTTTTTCTTTCTAATTCAGCAGACGATTGGATATTATCCAAAAAAATATCCCTTACGATTTTTTCTAAATATATACAGTGGCTCCCAAAAGTGTTCGTACACTTACGAATTTCAATGAAATAGGGGTCTATCCATTGATTAAAATGAATATTTCAGGATGGGTATTTAATAATAAGATCTATAATCTATTCTTAACAAAACTACAGGAAATATTTTGAAAACATAGTAAAACTTTATTTTTAAGACACCAATAATCCAAAAGTAACAAAAACTTTATCTCACAAAAGTCATCGTACACTTGTAAAAAATCTCTACATATTAGTAAATATTCTAATATTTCGTTAAATTAATATTTAGTGGGATATCCTTTAGCATCCACAACAGCTTTTAAACGTCTAGGAATAGACTGCTTTAGTTCTTTTGTAATTTTTGCAACAATGTTCATCCATTCTTCCATCATAATTGTTTTTAGTTCGCTTTTCGTGTGAATGTCGTGTTTTCGTACTCGAACCTCCAGTTCTCTTCAAATATGTTCTATTGGGTTTAAATCTAGAGATTGAGGTGGTGTTTTCAAAACTTGTGGACAATTATAGAGACACCAGATGCGAAAGTTGAGAGCCGTGTGCTTAGGATCGTTATCTTGATAAAAAACAAAGTTGTTTCCAATACCCAAATTTTGAGCTGATAATTTTAAATTGTCTCTTAAAATATTTATATAAACAGCATGATTCATTATGCCATCAATAAATACCAAATTTCCTAGTCCTGATGCTGACATGCACCCCCACACAAGGATACCTCCACCGGCATGCTTAACTGTTCCTACTAAGTTCTTGGGATTAAGTTCCTCATTTTTTTCTTCTCCATACAATTATACGCCCATCAGCACCAAAAATGTTCTTCGGCAAATAATACATTATTCCAATAAGTTTGGGGCTTATTTATCATTGAGAGTGCGAAGGGAAGCCTAAACTTTCTGTTTTTCTCACTCACTAAACAATTTCTATGGGCAGAACGCCCATGTAATCCAGCTGTTCTGAGAACTCGTCAAAAAATTTCAGGTGAAATTGAAGTAGAAAATGTTTCATTGAATTCTGCAGACACTTTTACAGCACTCAAACGTGAATTTTTCGCAAATTTTCTAATTATAAATCTCTGATCACGTTTTGTTAACTTTGCCGGATGGCCTTTTCTTACCTTGTTTTCAATCCAATTTTCTTCTTTAAAGCGTTTTTTCACATACTGCACAGTAGAAAGGGATAAATTAAGTAATTTAGCAATATTCCGAACTGATTTACCACTACTATGATGAAAAATAATCAATTTTCGAATGCTGTTTGTTGTTTCTTTACGACTACGAGACATTTTTAAATAATAAATAGAATATTACGGAGTAGGCAAGCAAAAATTAAAGCCAAACGATATTTTAAATGCCACCACAATTCAAAAATAAAAATAAAGCACCAGACGATAATTTTAATTATGAATTTATCCGAAAATATTTCAGTGTACGATGACTTTTGTGAGATAAAGTTTTTGTTACTTTTTGATTACTGGTTTCTTAAAAATAAAGTTTTACTATGTTTTCAAAATATTTCATGTAGTTTTGTTAAGAATAGATTATAGATCTTATTATTAAATACCCATTCTGAAATATTCCTTTTTATTAATGGATAGACCCCTATTTCATTGAAATTCGTAAGTGTACGAACACTTTTGGGAGCCACTGTGTATATATATATTTTACATCAATTGCATACATTGTTCGTCGCATTTATTATAAATATATAGATTTATTTTTTCTGGCATTAATTGCATACATTGACCGTTGTATTTAATTTTAATGTACTCCGTAGCGAAGCGCGGGTTTTCAGCTAGTTGTGTATAAAGCTTTTGATAACTTTGGGTCAAGTAATTCTTCCTTTTTGATTTCAAGGCAAAAACACAGATATCACAAAGTAGCCCCACTCGGCGGGGCAACTTTGTGACACATTTTAACTTTAATTTATCAATGGTAATTAAAAATCTGGGTTAGCGAATTAAATTACTACTTAAGGAAAGGATGTACCAACGTTTTGCAAATGTTCGTTTTGGGCTGCTTTTAAAACTGATCGGCTGGCACAGGAAAATAACTTAAAATCCGTCACAAAGTAACCCCATCTTATGATATACAAACTCATGGTTTTTAATAAAAATAATTGATTTAGTTTGATTCATTACAGTCCAATAAGATAAAATAGGACAACATCGTTAGAAAATAACATTTATAATAAATTTTAATGATGGATTATACAGTTCCAATTAGAGGTTTTTCTATCCATTTCATATTGAAAAATGATTTCAAACAGACTCCTAGAATAAAGTAAAATTATACCTACAAACAAATCAGAAATTTTAATATGATTTTGCAAAATACTGCATACATTTCAAAGCATCAACTGAAAGTAGTCTGAAAAGAAAAGAAGATATGGCTAAACCTTAGATTTCGGAAATTTTCTTGATAATTAATTCTTTTATTACTAGTTCGTTAATATGTTAGTTCCAGAAGATCGACAATTAAAATCTCAAAGAAGAATAAAAATATGTCTTTTTAATGTATGTCTTCAGGAAGCAGAGTTTTTTTTTTTTATCATTTGTTATTTCACTGAGTTAATGAACACAAAGAAGCATATCTGTAAGTTTAAGAAGTGTTTTTGAATAACATCTAGGCATTATTTTTTGGCTCCATTCCTTTGAGGTATTCTTTCTTAAGCACTGGAAATGTCAGGTAATTATTTCAGGATAAGAGCGGCGCAAAATTCCTTATTTATTGTGTCATATCAAGGTTTTGAACAGTGGAAGGAACTTTATTTCATTTTTGCTTACACGATTCGTTAAAACCCAAATGAGGAAATAATGTCACATTGACACAAAACATATTACTTTGAATCTAAATATTTAACAATAAAATTATTTTTTGCAGTGTCTCTAAGACATCATTTTCGCATTAGCGAGATGTTGTTTTTATTGTTTCGTAGACATTCCCTCACGTTTCAAGAATATATTTACATAAGATTTACAAAACGATATCAGTGCTTATCAAATAAAATATATTCCCAGAAGGTTAAAACACTGTGGTTTAACATTACGCAATAAATAAGTTTAAGAAATATTTATTTATTAATTCCCTTTAATTTTTGTTTAAAAATGGATTTTTATAGACCTATCAATTATATTGATGTAATTTTTAATAAATAGATATAAATATTTTCCTTTATGTAAACAATATTTAAAAAAAAATTTCATGAATGAAGCACTTATAATCTAATCATTTTTCGTAGGAGAGCTTTCTCTCATTTCTGCTGTCAAAAGATTTTTAACGAAGAAATATTCTTCATACCCATGCGTATTATTCAACCTCTAAACACCCCCAAAGCAGAAAGAATTCAATGATATTAAAAAGGTATGATAAATACCTTTATTTTCTATAAAGCAAATGTCATTAAAAAGAAGTATTATCACGCTTATATTTACATACTTTTGTACTCTGAGAGTAAGCTTATATCATTAGGTTATAGAAATTTATGTCTTGGTTGCTTTTATTTTAAAATTACATCATACAAATTACAGATAAGCACTAAGAAATGACAATTGGGACGGCAATTTACTTATTAGAAACTTACGTACAAGAGTAATACACATGTAAAAGGATAGATGATTTTTATACATTTAAACCATTATTGCAGGAAACTATCTTGATTATTAAATAGAGCAAATTCATATTAACATACTAAACTGACAATTATAATATATCTATAATAAATAATTTCTCAAAATGTTTTATTAAAATGAACTGCAATACATAAAAACCAAACGTTATCAGATTATGCTTCATGGTCAAGATAAAGTTAAAGGATTTGTTTATTTCATGGAAGCAATCCAGCTCGATGTACAGACTAATGATTTATCAATAAATCTACTAATATATCTGAAACTAACACAAAAGTTATTCTTTGTAATAATACACTTTCCAAACATGATTTTATCGAAGTAGTTGAAGATAACACTGAAGTGTAATTATAGTATAAGACATACAATCTTACAATGTTTTATTTGGAATAAGCATATTTGGCAATAAATTCCTCTGATAGAAATCAGTTGTCTTAAATAAGTTTTTTAAGAATTAGGTATTTTACAGAATTCAAGAAATCAGAGGATAGTTATTTTTTATCAGTTTAAGTTTTCCTCTTCTCAGTATACACTCCTACAGATTATAAAAAATGTTGGAAACACTTAGAAAACACTTTTAAACTAATAAGTGTTAAGTACGAGTAAGTTATTACACATGTATAAATTTTTGTTACTGTTTAGTATTTCATCTCTTTAAAAATGTAGAACAATATTTTTGAAAACACAAAGATTAAACAATAAGCAGTCTACTTCACCCGTTAATTATTAGGGACTATTAAGTATTTACATGACTAGAAATAATTAAGCTTCATTTAAAATACAAATTATCAATGAATTTTTAATATAGAGTCATTTATAGTATTTGTATAAATTGCAGTATTTGGATAAAAACAGAATCACTTCAAAGTCCTTCTCAACCTTGACTTGAGAAACAAAAATTGACCGTAGTGCTCCAAACCAAACCAAACCAAACCTTCTCGAACTTGAAATAAAAGGTTTAGGAAAAGTATTTTACACAGATTTGTAAAGCATTTTTATCTCTTTCATACCTTTACGTGTTCTAATGATTTACACTTATTCAGAATACATATTTTAGAATATGAAAAGAAATAGTAATTATAGTTATTATTTCTTCTACATATTGAATGCTATTTATATAGTTAATCAAAATATCAAAAATACTATTAAAAACCCAAGCTTTATAATTAAAGTTAAAAAAAAAATTAGACAAATGACTCTTATAACCACTTGTTTTAGTAGCGCAAAAAACGTAATTACAAACCTGCTTAATTAATAAATCACTTTTTTAATTTTTACAAGGTCAGCAAACTTTTTGCCTATAAATAACCGAAATAGTAAGTATAATTTATATATTTCTCCTATGAATTCAGAAAAACTAATTACCACTTCAGCACTGTAGTACATTTTTAACGGTTATTGTGATAAATGAATATCTCTTTTCTGCTTAAATTAGGTATTATATCTAATAAATTTCACATTTTCAATACGTGTTCTATTTTCTGCGTACTTATGAACATAAATTAAAATTTTGAAAGTATTTAATAAAATATTTTGAAATAATTTGCTTCTCTCCGCTCCCTGAAAAATGAAAAAAATTTTACAACTAATATTTTTAGGGTGAAATGTAATTTATGAAAACTTATAAAATTTAGCTTAGCTGTTATGATTTTTCTCTTTCTTAGCTTAATTATTTCTCTTGGGTAAAGAACTAATTAACGTTTAATTGCAGTTGCAAAAGTACATTAGATACTTGATATTTGGTAATGTATCTAATATTACGAAAACAGAAATACTCAGTCACATGGGATATTTAGATGCTTTCAAAATAGCATGTTTTGTCCAAATTGCAGATTAAAATGTAATACTATTGGATTTGATATTGTTTTCCAAATGAGCATTAAGGGTTTATTTCATAAATGAACACATTTTAAAGTGGAATATTACAGAATATGACTTTCAAAACTTTCTGGAGTAGAGTTAGTCGTAAGAGGATATTCACGTTTAAAAATTAATAATACTTCAATCCGTATATTTTTTATAACTCCGCCAGCTGATTTTAAAAATATATTTTATTAAGCAAAAAATAATTTAAATTAATGCAATCTCATTTCAACCTTAAATAAGTAATGTCCGCAGTATATGTAAACGTGGCTTTTCAGATTAATTCTTTAATTTTCAAACATACTGGGAGCAATTAGTTTAGTGGTTATACGTACGTATTAGTAGAATTTATAATATTTCATAATATTCATGTTTGATCCCAAAAGTGTTTTGAAGTGTTTTGACATAAAGTTTAAAAACAAATTTTAAAAATATATTTTTATTACTATTCAACCATATCTTGCAATTCCTCGCTGCATTTAGTTAGTGAGTAAAAATATAGCATACGTGTTTGATTTCTTTAATTATACAATTATGAAAAAGTCTCATTACTTGTAATTAAAATATTTAAACAGACAATGGATATATATTTTTCATGTGTATAGATACGTAACACGCTTTCAATAAGACTAATACAACATAAATTCACAATCAGTCTGGATGAGAAAATACTCCCACTTAAAAACTAGATTATAAAATTTATCATCATATAAGTATGTTGATAAATGTTTGCAATGCTATTTCAACCAAAAAAAGTATATTACTTTGTAAACTAAGTATTTCACATATTGATAAAAAAAATAAGGTAAAGAACTTAGTTTAGTTTGAGTGAAAATAAAATTATATATTTGTTCTGTACATATGTTTCTGTCAGTAAAGAAAAGAGTGCGAAATGAATAATCCACTATATGTTTTAACTTTTTTTACAGTAATAAAACTAATAAAACAATTAAAATATTTCGTAATTACTAAATACAAGTCTAAGATACTATTGAGTTCATAGTACAACCTCAGGTTGCTAAAATGTATTTAGATAAAAGAATATGAAAAGTAACCATTATGTAGAAGTGAAAATTGATACTTTTATGAAGGTAAGGCGTATGAATAGCCCAGTTATTCGCGGCTTTATGTGAGGAATGGGAAAGAATCTCATAGAAGCAGATGGTTGCTGAGTTTCCAGAGGTGAGTTTCCCAGAGGGTTATTTAATCTTTGTCAAGAATATTTCTTGTTTTGCCCTAGTACTAAATTTAATCATGTTAGGTGTCTGACAGGTGACAAATAACTGAATAAGGTGGCATTCATTTACGTCATGTTCTCATTAAAATATTTGAATCAACCAACATAAGATTAATATGCTGAGACTTAGGAAATATAGAGAACAATAGTGAAATGTTTGAACCGAGTTCGAAAGTTCAAGTTGAAAAAAGGCATTTTAAGGCATTTTTGTGGTTCAAAAATATCCAAGAACTTAATAACACGATGGGAATTTTTTGAAAGTTTATAATTATATTATTTTCTACTTCAAAAGAAATTAATAAACCAAAATTTGCTTGAAGAAAATCCAAAAGTTGATATACATCATAGTAAACGAGATTGAATTAATAGTATCCGAAAACCGAATAAATTATTACCTTTAGATATCAGTGTTTTAACAATTTATCTTTCATTTAAATGTGCATTTTGCATCTCATATTTTTGTCATTTTTCACAGTGTGGGATGTTTTGTTTCATTATGTTTTCTCTATGATTAAAATTAATTAGCAAATAGCACAAACTTCTCTTTCATACATTACTTTTAAAAACATCCATATTTAGAGATATGGCCCTCATGAAAAATGTCCCGGGAGAAAGCACACTTAATGATATTGATATGTTTAGAAAGTAATTATTGCACGATATTTGAATAACCTTATTTATTCGCTAGAAAATAAAACGTTATTTAAAATACATTTTAATTCAATTTTTTATTTAGATTTAAGCTTAAAAATTTGAAATAAAACGTTGTTTACATTTCTCCATTACACAGCTACCTGTAACAATCGTTTTAACTGGTAACTGGGGAATTCTAAAGTCCTCTCTCAAAAAAATAAATAAATAAATAAAGTAAAAAATACGCCCCTTCTCTTATATGTCGCTTGACTTTTACATATCTGTAGCACATATTTATTTTTTTAAAATTATTGTTGTACAAAATACCTTAGCAATATTTATTGATCTATATTAATATTTTAAGTATAGTTTATGTTTCAATAATTTTGTTACAATAAAGTACCTGGAAATTTCAATCAGTATGTTTTAATGCTGTTATCGTATTATTTTAAACACACTTTTTAATTTTCAAAACAGCCATATTTAAAATAAATTTTTTTTTTTTTTACACATTCGAATAAAATAATAAGTTCTAAATAATGTATACTCCTCTCCATTCTATATCTATGTTGATATTTTAGGGTATAGTAGTCGGCTAGTTCGATTTGTTTTCATAATTTAAAATACTCTGCGGACGTGTTGCACGAAACTAATACAAGTGACAGATATATGCGGCAAAAAATACAAAGAACTGAAGTAAAAATATGTTTAGCATTATGTGCAAAATCATAAATATGAATAAAAGATAAATCAAGATTTAAAAGCAGATTAATCAATGAGGAAAAACTATGGTGGGTAAAAACATATACAAAGTCAAGACAGAAATTTCCTAAAAATTTAAAAGGAACGAATATGTAACTGGTCAATCAGAAGCCATCACACAACATTATAAGTGGATTCAGTTAAATTATTGCTAAAGTATTTTTGCGCAACTGAAAAAGTTTGACGAATTCTTATTTTCATGTTTCTGGATTTTATTTTTTCAATAAGCACTGTATTTTATTTTTGCTATTGAATGTCTCCTTGATGTAAGAGTCTTCAATTTTCGAAGTGACGAATTAGGAAGTTTTCTCATAAACTCAGTTGTAAGAGAAATTGGTCGGCTCAGAGGCTTTTATAAGAATACTTAGTTACGTAAATTAAGATGATTGGTGGAAATTTTTAATGACTATTTTAAGGGTATTTGGGAGAATGGAAGTTATTAACCTTGTGTGATATTTATTTTTAGAGCGCCTTTTGAATGTATCTGGTGATGTATCTGTGTGTGAAATGGCAGATTTTGGTTTCTTTAGAGGAACAGTACAGGATAGTTTATCGATAAAGGGAGAATTTTAACTGGTTTAATACCTTCCAGGTATTCTCTTATGGGAGTGGCCTCAGTGATCTACAATTCATTCCACATTGGCTTTCCCAAATCATTTCCAAAATGAACAGTATTTTCATTTTGGAAAATAATGTTAGTTAGCACCTCTTTAGTTATGTATTTAAGAGCTCACTTACATTCTTTACATTCGTAACAGACTTCTGCGCAAGAAGAACAGTAACAGCCAAACGACGGGGATTCGTGTAACCAAAGCGCCGACATTTGGCTCAACGCAAGGGATTTGGAGTAAAGGATAGCGTTAGGTAACCAGCTTTACCATGAAATAGTATTTAATGTGAGTCGTTTGTAAGATGCGTAGTCGGAAGCCCCCTTCTGTCCCGATGTATGGGGATTCTACGCACTGCTTACACACGATGCCGTTGTAAACCATAGTATCTTATCCCCTGGGCAAAATTTCCTCTTCTGCCGGATTAATATCATAAACAGACTTCACTTGTTGCCCTTAAGGGGATAAATAGACCAATTCATTTGATATCAATAATCATGATGAGATTTGTCATTTTCTGACATTAGGAACTACATCTACCAACCCCGTAACCCAACAAGGTGACGTATAAATATCTCCATTTAAAAGACAACTGGCACTTTAAACAGCTCCTAACTGGGGTTATAACGTAAGCAGCCTTGATAAAAATACTTAGTAAATGACCCTAGTATTTGCCTAAACCAGTGAAAATGTCAGCCTTATTAACCTACCGATTCACAAAGGATCATTTGACTCTGGTTTACCGGATGACGATGCATTTTGGCCTCGTTTAAGTTGTAGATGTTTCGTCCTCGCTTACCAGGTTACCAGGAACATCATTTCCAGTATGATAAAGTATATTAGAAGTCTTCCCGCGATTAGCCAGTGTCGGGGCAACAGTGGCTTTAGAGTAGAGATATTACCTCTGAAAATGAGATACAATGAAGGATAAAAAATGACTAAAAGGGAAGAGACAGAGAGTGAAGTGTAAAAGTAAAAATAGTAAAAAGTTACAGGGATACTTATTGTTAATCTGAAGAAGGTAAACTCCTTGAGAGGTCTTGCTCCTATATACTTTGCATCAGTTTGTAAAGCAGGTTAAACATCCCTTATATAAATATCTAAAATCAAAAATAATGCAAAACCTGAAGCAATTTAACTCCGAAATGATATTCTAATCTCAATGACTCCTCTCTTAATATTTCACACATAATGGTTGGTTTTGACAGGTTTGGTATTAACTTATAACACAAGGACGAAACTGACGGGGGTCAAAATTTTAAAATTGATTTCCAGTGGCAACAAATATTTGTGTCTACCGTGGAATAAAAACTAGTAGATTTTAGTTCCAATGACTACAGAAGGTCGTTCGCACTTTATGGGAACGATTTTGATACTTACGTTTTATGTATAAATGCCATATTTTTTGCGGCCATTTGCTTCTATCTGATAGCCATGGTTCTTCACAATAGCTCTAGCTCGAATTTTACCATGAAAGTAAACTTTTTCTTAGCACTGTCATGTCAATTTTACACCATTCCTCTTGGACCATTTTCCAACGTCCGTTCAGTTTTCTTGGATGTCGTTTTCGTAAGGCTCGCTTTAATAAACTGAAAGCACAAAAGTCCCATGGAGAAGCGTCAGGTGATTTTACAGGGATTTCATTAAATTGGATACTTTTTTTCTTGTTTCTGATTCTTTCTTTGCTAAATAAGCGGCAGTTGGTTTAAGGGTGTGACTAAAGGCATTGCGCATATGAGGCTGAACTTTATCAATGTACTTTCCATATAATACTGGATTTTTTTTTTCGAAAATTGGTTCTAAAATATTCTGCTGATATTAGAGTAAATTAATTTTGGCTTTACTTGAGACTTTTTTATTTTTAATTTGTCGTTGTCACAAAATCCTGCTACAATCATGAGCTCCTTTGAGAACTTTTCTGTACACTGACGTAGCCATTTCATACGGTCATTCCCGTCAGTTGAGCAATAGAAAATTGATCTTTGTTTATTACAGTACCTTAAATACACCCATGCCTTATCCAGTGTTACCACAAATTTTCATTTTTCAGCAGATAGGTGTTTTTCCTATAATTTCCTACGATTTGTTTTCTTTTCAGCAATATTCTTTCGCAAAAAGCAGATGAACTTTAGATTTAAACATCTTTTTTAACGTCAAATCTTTATGAATGATTTTACTTACAGTGCCGGAAGACATTCCTAGTTTCGATGCAAATGATCTTTGAGTCGGTGGATTTTCTTTTAGATTCAGAGACTTTACTTTCTTGATATTTACTTGCGTTCGAGCAATCTTAGGATGAGGTTTCACGGTCAAGTGTTTATTTTTACTTTCAGTTAGACATTTTTCCCGTTTGAAATTTAATATATTATAAATACTTTTCTTTGAAATGCCATAACCGCGATTTTTACACCGCATCATAATTTGTTGAGACGAACATTTCTCCTCAGAAAGCGCAGTTACGTAACCTTCGATCTATTTGTCAATTTTAGGAGCCATTTTCTAAATAAATCTTTTATTTTACATTCCAATCAAAACAAAATAGTAGCATACGATTATTCTGAAGTTGCCAAATTTTTATCTTAAAATGCAATCGACAAAAAGAAAATTACAAAATAATTTCCATAAATTGCTAACTACCTTCTGTAGCGTCCTAGACATTTGGTCACATTATACACTCCTGACCCCACTTATAATGATTATATTGATTACATATTATACTTTCTGTTCGTGTTTTACATATGTGTTAATTTGTGAAAGAAAGAGGGATTACTTATCAGCAGCGAAAAAGAAATATTCCCCGTAAACCATTTAGTAGGGAAATATGGTCAAACAACCACAGACTGCATAATTGAGGTTGTAACACTTTATCTCTCTGATAATCCACCATACACAATTTCATAATTAAAATTTTGGTTTAAACTGCATTTAAACTATGTATATATCCTTATCATGAAACATAAAGGAATTTTGTGTTTCGGTTCAAGTATTTTCCCTTAATGTATCTCTTAACGGTATCGCTCAACTAATGAGCTAATTTTCCCGAATCAGTTCCAAAACATTTTGAATAAAAAACCATACAAGTGTCCGTCGCTTATTAATGAAGATAGTGCTACACTGTCTTCATTACTGTAAAAACTCAAACTGGAGTTCACCAACTTGAAACCAAAATATCTTACAGGTGTAATACTTATTGGGAAATGAATTAAATAATTGTATCGCTAATATTTATCAATTCATATATCTTTTTTAAAATAAAGCCCTTAAATATAAAAAGAAGAGAAATGTTTTGCATATTCCAAACAGTCAAAGTTGAATAAGAACGAAGATAGAGCTTAAAAGACTAACTGAAAGAAACGAAATATCAAAATAAATCATCAAATTATACTGAAATAAACGGTTGAAAACATTATAAGTTCTTTATAACTTAAGTAGATGCAAACTGTATTCGAAATAAATATGATCATACGAATTATACGTATGATACACTCTTATATTTCCAAATACAGACGTAAACACGTTTAATTTCTTTCCTCTATTTATAATTTTTCAGTGTACGTTCAACGTAAAACTGCTCCTCAGATATTAAATTTTGCTCTATAGCTGCTTGGATGGAACTCAAAGTACTACTACTGATGACCGAAAAAATAATAGAAATTTTAATATTTTGAAAATGTTGATCATCATCTTCCTTGATATCAATGAGATAAAAATCTTTGAAAAGCTTTTTTTTTTCAGCGCAGAATTTCTTTTCAAGAGATAGAGTTAATCATTATCGATAGATACGTAGCAACATCCAAGCCGCTACGACGCTGATTAAAAATTAATCTAGTAAGGAATTTCTCTCTAATTAATGCTCAGATAATGAAATATTAAATTTTCTGCTCATAAATAGAAAATACACAGCTTTCATTTTCATAGCGCATTGTTCAACGTAATTAAAAAGGAACACCAGAAATACGAGGCTGCCATGTTCGCTTTGATATCAATTAAAAAGTATTTTTAAAAGCGAAAAGAAGACACATTTTTTTCCAACACAGATTTTTTTCTTGTTCCTGTTTAGGCTTTCTGATTACCTCTCCTTACAAATTCATTCAGCTTTTTACTTTTCTTTGAATTCATGAAATGCTTCAGGGAAAACTTTCTATTTAAAATATTTGTTATTTACTTAAGTATGTAATAAGCAAAAGCACGATAAAGTTAGGAAAAAATAATATCCGAGTTGCAGCAAGAATTTTAGACTGAACCCAAACATTTTTGTTTTATTATCATGACATGAGTTTAGTGATATATTTCATTCTTTTCAAGCAAGATTGGTTACAGCATATGTTTCAAATATAAAACCCGGTAGGTAAACCACAATAAAATGATTAATTTTTACCTACTAATTTCATATGAAAAACACATTGCAAATTTCATTTCTGTCTTAAAATGAAAAAACTGGCATCCGTTTAAAAATTCACATGTTTATTTAAAATAACCATTATTTTGATTACATATGTGTGTGCAAGTAAATTAACTTAGAAGTTTCCCAGAGAAATTTATGCTTTTCCCCCCAAGAGAAATTATTATCTTTAAACTGCTAACATTATGTTTATAGCAGTTCAGATGCATGAATGTATACTGTCTACATACATAAACAGTAAATGTAGGGATTTTGAATTATTTCAGTGCTTAGCACAGCGAAACATATGCTACGTGTTTTCATCATTTTAATTTGCATAACCATGTGTTCAAATCATTTCTTAGCATGAATTCAGAGGTATTTAAAAATATTTTTCAAGAGTTCATGTTTTTTTACTACTTATACAAATAATTTAAGAGAATAGAAATCTATTTTTATATAACTAATAATTTGAAACTAATATTTAATTATTATGACAAATTTTCAGACACAAGAAATGACTATTTTATACCTTATATTACTTTTCAAGATCACAGTCATGATCGAGAGCCATACTCAGGTCTTTTTTATCTCGAAAGGGATGTGTTATCTATTGTCTAAATACATCTCTGGAAGATCTACTGGCTTAATACGTCTCAGGTCTTTTCACACTGTTTCCATACTTTTTAACTTGCCAACAACCTAGAATAACCGCGTTATATATTCATCCATATACATATAATTTTCAACTACTAACCCTCATTTTTTCACCATTCCCTTAACACATGTATATGTAACTTCCAACCAGGATTCAGTCTCTACAATGCTCAAAAACCGTTATAAAGATTATCTGCCTGGAACAAGAGTCTTACACGAATCTTCTTATTTCGGGGACGGGAATTTATTTCCTGAGGTATCATACCGGTGAGAGGGAATCTTTCTCTATCTCCCTTTCTTCGCAACTTTTTCAACTGTATAATATATTATAATTTACATTGTAGTATCCGTATAACGTGTTTCGTGTAGATGTGTACTGAAATAAAATTGAATAAAGTAAAAGAAAAATCTGTACGGATTACTCAGTACGGATGTAGATTATTTTCCATCACTACATTATTTCAACACAAAATACTTTTTTTATAATTGTGCAAGATAAAGATCTTCTTAAATTGTAAAATTATGTTTTCAACGATCTTTAGAGGGAAATAAAGGGAGTTTAGAGAGGATTTCAATTTACTGCAACAAAGCACTATAAATGGTTTCACTGGACGGCTGCGGTCATCTTTCGCAACACACAGCTACCGTAGCCTACAGCTCGGTAAAGGCTGCATATTAGTGGATCTTGCAGATATTTATTCCTTATGTTTAGATCATGGGGGGATCCATCCGATTTTCAAGGGGAGGTCTGTCTTCCCACCCCAGGGGCGTCGGGAGGTTATGTAATATCCCAGCCCAGTGGAAACCATGGCATTTAATCAAACACGATACATTTGGATTTTTATTTTAATTAAAAAGCATCTTGGCACAGATTTATAAAATTTTGGTACATTTTTCATAATGTTATAGTTATGTAAATGATTTCAGACCTAATTAACTTAAATTAAATGTTACAAAATTGTCTCAAATCTTAAACTGTTGAGGACAAAGGATCATATCAGGCTATATTATATAAACACTAAAGACAATATTTTAAATTATTTAACTTATTAAACACTTTTAATATGTTATATTTAATAAAGTAAACTAGTACATTTCTCACTTTGTCTAAGCTGTTTATAATTTAACATACAAAAGAAACTGATATTTGGACAATTTTATTTAGGTTTGACGGGACAAGAACAAGTTTTGGCCTAAACAACAAAGTCCAACTTCCTCTTCTTCATTTTAGCAAACCTATCCATGACTTTTTTTTACATCAACTTTATCCGCAATTCCTCTTTGAATGTCTAGCTGTGCTAATGCTACAAGTCTATCCTCTCTCATGTTTGTTTTCATCCTGTCCTTCAACCTTCGAAGGGTTGAAAAGGACCTCTCGGCAATAGCTGTGCTAACCGGCAGAGTTGCAAAAATCTTCATCAATTCGTGCATTGCATACTAAACCGCTTTGTCCCACTTGATGAGAGTTTCAATGCCTGTATCTGGAATTTCTTCATTTTTTGTCTTTGGTTATTGATTTAACCATTTGTTCTACCACAGGGCAACTTCAATGCTCCACTATGACTTGATTTGTGCCCCACGGAAAACTGAAATCTAGAAAACAAGACCATAGCTGATTCTCTTAGGTTTGTTGGGGACATTTTAACAACCGAAGTGGGTATCAGGGTTGATAGTTCAAGGAGTTTCATAATGTCAGCGGGGAATCTATCTTTGATATCTTTAAGTATTTTGTCTAGTATAGGAATGTAAATATTCGCTCTGTAGAATTCCTCAGGCTCGACAATGTTGGGGTTGGTTCGGTAATTTTTGCCTTTTATCAATACGAGACAAAGACATCTCCGTACTCATATTTTCAGCTAAACTTTTTCTACAAGATGTACATCATGGAAAAACTTTAAACACTCTGATCTGTTCGAAAGTATAACAAGTGGATTGGAAGGATTCACTGGCTTTTTTTTGGTCAATGATATTTGCTTTTTTTGGAATAGCTAGATTAGAGGAAGAGTGATAGCTAATATGTCTGCTAGAGACGATATGAAAAGTAGAAAAAAACTATTGCTTATATTATTTAAAAGAGACAGTGCCTTGGTAGCTGCTTCGGTTTCTTTCCAAGTACTTACAACTTCAAGCACTTCGTGAATTTTTGGAAGGCTTGAACAAAAAAAAAATGGATACTATCGTGGCGTTCCACTCATCTTGTTTGGCAGGGCTGTATAAGCTGTCTGCCTAATTTTTGTTTTCAGATAGAGTTTCTCTTTGGGCTTGCTGAAAGAAAAGAAATAATTGTTTTCATGGTATCGACACCACTTCTGACCTCTTGAATCTTAGAGGCCTTTGTCTGTATCAAATTCAAAGCATAGTTTAAGCACAGGTAGTGGGTGGTGTTAACAGCACAACGTTTCACAGCATTTACTGATCCCTTTACCTCAGACATTATAGTACTACATCCATCAGTGGCTATTCCTACACAGTTTTCTGGGTACAAATTATTATTATTTTTTAATTAATCCAAGCACAGTACTTCCTATCACTTCACCAGTCATGGATGGTTCACTTAAATAAGTTAAATATTCTTTTTTAAAATCTTCAACGGGTTTTCTGGAATCCACAAAGTCCAGCAAACCTTCATGAGCATTTCCTTCGCAGCAGTAGCGTGTGGAAAATATCAGTTGTCAATCACCAGCAGCATCTGTTGTTTCATCAAATATTATGTTATAGTATTTTGCAGCTTTGATTCTTTCCAGTATGACATTTTGGACTTCAGTTCCGCAGCAGTTGATTAATTCATTTTGAATCGTTTTACTAGAGTACATTGCATTAGCACAGACTGACTGGAGGTGTTTGCTGAGATTCTCATCTCCTGATTCAATACGAAAATACACCAGTTCTCTGAAATGCCCTTCAGTTTGGGTATGAATTTCCTTTATCGCGGTGGCTTCTTAGTAGAACCTCTTAGGGGAAATTAGAGGCTCACTAAGTGGACCTCTTAGTGTTCAAGTGTATATTGTTTCCCAAGAAATAAAATACACTTTACCTAGAGGGAGGGCTGCAACCTTCTCAACCCCCCTCCCCACCCCTGGATCCGCCCCTGGTTTAGATATGGGCAATATTATTACTGGTATTTTATTACTTACTCGTCAAAATATTCTTATTTTTGGGTTCCGCATTTTGTATCTCAATGTAAATTTGTAAATAAAATGCGAGTTTTTAAAGCTGTGTTCTAAAAGTAACGTTTTTTTAAAAAAAGTTTTTTTTTAATTTTCTTTCAGCATACACCAAAACTGTTATGTTCTGTGAATATTTAAATAATGAAAATTTCAAAACCTTTAAAATCTCTAAGTTTTTAATATTATTGTTAAAGCTATTTTGCTCGCCAAGAGATGGCGCTGTGAACACGGACAGAGATGTAGTAAGATCGCGAAGCATAGCGGTCATGTTCTAACGTTATCCTAATAAAGTGTTATTTTATTATTAAATGAGTCTCCTATTTTAAAAAGGTCGCACGTTTACGCGACAAGAAAGGTCAAGGTTCAAACGGAAGTGAGCATTTTAGACCTAAAGAGTTTTAAATAAGGTAGACAACATTATGTTCAAAAAAAGAGAATTCAAAGAATTCAAAGAAGAAGTTGAAAGACTTCACTGTTATGCTAAAAAATAAAAATCAGAAATATGGATTTATTAATGTGTGGTTAGAAAACTTAAGATTTGTGGGCTCAACTGGTATATTACTATAAAGCCAATATGTTTATGTCATCAGTAACATGATTATAAGACTTTTTATATCCTAACCATACATAATTATACTTATCCAGATGTATTCTACGCATAATATACTCGCACTCTGTTTTAACATTTTTCAAAGAATGATTTCAAGCGCTAGTTAACGGTGAAAAATATTTAGGAAGATTGTTGAAAGAGCCCACTAAGTAACTATCCCCGATAAAGAATAAAGTATCAAAACACACTGCACATGATTTTTAATAAAGCTTTTAATATATCCTTTAGAGATAGTTACTCTATTAAAGGAAGAGATAATATATAGTTAAGACATAATTCAACTACTTTCGATTTGGAATCGTTAACTCTAGCAAGTTTTGTGTACAGCACTAAGGTCATTTTTTGTTACACGAGAGATAATTAGACCGAGACCTATTGCTTAAAACCGCTTCCGTACGGTTACAAACATCCATGCCAACAATGAGACTCGAACCCACGGACTCTGGTACCAAATGCCAGCGCCCTAGCCATTCTGGCATCATCCGGCTAACTCTAGCAAGAGAAGAAAAATGAATGAAACATCGTTTTATATATTAAACAGGATCAACTTCTGAAATTTATATATTATTTACTCGTCAAAATAATTTGAAAATAAGAAAATAAGTTATATTTTCTTATTTTCAAATTGTTAGCGAAAAACAAAGCTTATTTTAATATTCGTAATACACTAAAGAAATTTTGCTACAGTTTCAAAAAATAATATAATCGCGAAAAAAGGTATTTTGCGAGAAATCCGAGACATGCAACATAACGACCTTGTCCTCCGCCACCAGTAAAAAAAGAAACATAACTAACCTGACATGGCATAATTCGCCTTTATTGGGCTCTCAGGGGACGGACATAAGCACCATAGGAGGGTTGGGGCACAAAATGGAGGAAGAAACTGCCTTCGAATCATGTGCAATTTTCTACGCCGTCATTCAGGAGTTGAAATTTTTATCACCTCATGCATTCTCTTGAATCAAAATATAAAGAATAAAATCCGAAATAGTTGAATAAAATGCAAAATCGAAATTGGGGCCACATATTTTAGATACTTTTATTCATTTGTATATACAAATTCGTAGTATCTATATCTATTATAATATATATTTACATAAAATTTAAAAAGCGAATTTCCCGAAAATTTGCTACACAAGTTTTTTTTTTGCCATATTTGAGCTAAATATTTTATAGAAAAAATTCTACAAGAAGTTTTGGTGTCGGTATTTTCTATATCTATAATCAAAACTCTTAACATCAGTTCAAGTTTGGAACGTAAAACCCTCCATCGATTTTTCTTCAGAAAGTCAACGTAGGACAACAACAAATTCCAAATAGAATATTCAATCTAGTATACTTGTGCTCTTATATTCCTCAGTTCTCTTTCAGCTGTTTTATGTATAAAGCATATACATAAAGCAGCTCAAAGCTTTATGCATATATAGCTGCTTATATAAACATCAAACTGGCGGCATGTATGTGTATGACCATATATATTTTCTCTTTCATCTTATTCTTATTTATTCTTATTTATATATATATATATATATATATATATATATATATATATATATATATATATATATATATATATATATGTATATATATACAGAGGCTGTTCACACATTTTTTAGACGATGTATATTGCATTCACAAAACAAAATTACATAAAATTCTTGTGTTTTAAATGTTGTACTTGACATCCCTTATCCTGAACTATCTTTCGACACCGCAATTTCCGGGATAATAATGCCTTTTGAAGTGTCAGAAGAGGTATTCTATCCCATTCCTCCTGAACAGCTTTCCAGAGTCCTGTAAGGGTTTTGGGACGACGTTTGGATAATGCAGATTTTAAAAGTCCGAAAGCATAAAAATCCATAGGTGATATATGCATCGGGAGATTTAGTAGGGATATCAGTGAAGGGTATGGCCTTGATACCAGTTTTTTGTTCCATTTCTTTTAGGAAATTTACAGTGGATTTTGATGTATGACTGCTAGCTTTGTCCTGATGGAGTCTCACAGATTGATGGCACTGTGGGTAAAGCGATGGTATTTCATTCAGAAAAATTGGCGATAAAATATGTTCCTGATAGTATTTGAAGTTAATCTTGACATTTTTTTCCACTCTCTTTATTTTTAACTTGCCATTATAAGAAAATCCAGCAAAAATCATGAATCCCTTAGAAAAACTTTCTTTCGATTCTTTGAACCATGAACTTAAATTTTTTTCTCCCCTTTTATGATAATAAATGGCTCTTTTTTTGTTGCAATCATTTAAATACACCCATGATTCATCTATTGTGACAATTGTTTTCCATTTTTTTGTGGATAAGTGTTTCTCATATAGAATTCTGCAGCGTGTCCTGCGTTCAGCGATATGATTTGGAAGACGACGATGCACATTGCATTTTTTCGCTTTCTTAAGATTTAAATCAACGTTTATCATTTTGTTTACAGTGTACACCAAGCATTTTAATGATTTTGCAACTGTCCTTTGACTAGGGGGATTTTCTTTTAACATTGAACAACCTACCTTTGCAATTGTCGAAGATGTCCGTTTTTTCCTTGGAAACTTATTTGGAATTTTTGTCCCACTTGAGGCTCCAATTTGACGTTTATTTCATTCTTGTTGACGATATTACCTATCGACGCTTTAGATATCACAAAACCATGACTCTCACATCATTTTTGGATAACGGAGTATGCATATTTCCCTTTGGAAAGAGCATAAATGTAGCCTTCGAACCACTGCTTTGTTAAAAATGCCATTTTGAATAAAAACAAAACTTTCAAGCCGCAGATGATAATTTTGACTCTTAAAAACATAGTGCAATTGCAATTATTTCTTTTGCAGCAAACGATTTTTCATTACCGCTTACCAAAATCGTCTAAAAAATGTGCGAACAGCCTCTGTATATATATATATATATATATATATAGCTTATTAGTTTATTATAAATAGAATTTAAGTTTGCTGTATCTTTCTGATTCATCAAGAAATATTTATGTTTCAGGGGAAAAACCGTTAAAGCAGGACATATCAAAAAGCTTTTTACAAGTTAAATTTGAAAGTAAAGTTCATTACCGTATGAGCCTGGTTTTTCTGCTCGCATAGGAAATTCTCCACAAATATGTTTCCAATTTGTCAGAGTTTCAAATGATATATATTGAGTTCACAAAGGAAGATAAAATCGTCATCATGGTGGGATTCACTTTATGTTATTGCAAAATAGTGCATTGCTGTACATTTATCCCTTGTAACGGAACATCTTATTCATCATTTTCGTCATTAAGGGATATTCTTAATCCTGTACAGGTATAATATGCTGGGGTAAGAATTTTTGATTAGATGTTTTAGAATTGTTTTATAATCAGAATTTTTAGAAAACTATCTCCTAAATAACTTTTTTTACGTGATAATCTTTGACGCATGATTATTTACCGATTAAAACTGAGATTGTTTCGAATCTTAAATTAGATGTCACATTATTTATTTTCATTTCCAACGCTATTATGTAAAACACTTAACATAGTATCGCAAAAACAGCAATTATTTTTACTTAGCTACATTTGCCTTTCAGCAAAAAATTTCAAGTAGAAAACAATGGTAGTGAATATTGTTTCTTCTCTATCACAAACATTTAATGAATTTTTTATAACAGCGTTTGCCTGTAATCTTTCAAAATGGTTTTCTCCAGATTTTGTTGTACTGGTAACACATTTCCCTATAATCTTCAAGAGCATGAGACAGATCGATATCTGATGACAGGTGTTGAGACATGGCTCTCTGCTGGCTCTTCAAACCTTTCCTCGGTTACAATCTACTTTTGAAAACTGGACGCTTTGGTCTGCCAGAGAAAGTGTTTTACACCTGTTTCCTTCTTATCATTTCTAAAGAAACAGATCACTTTGTATAGAAATGATATAAAGGAACGCTTGCAAAAGGGAGCATTATTATTTTAAGAAATTATTCAGCTCATCTAGTACTCTCGTTTTACGGGAATATACAGGGGGATTTTTTTATACTGACACTACTCAGAGCTATCTGTAACGCGATCTATCAACCAGAATTCCATCAAAATTGATACACGGACTAAGGACGACATGGGAAAGAGTTTCCGTTAAAATAAAAAAATAGTTCCAAAAGTCAGCGATAGGGGAAGATATGGCGTTTTTGTTGTCGGCGCACCGGAGAATTTCAATAAAAGGCAAGTAAAACATCAAAATGCAAATTCACGACTATGTAGTGGACAACAGCGCCAGTATTTCGGTCTATAAATATAAGGGATGAATACCGAAAAGACAAATGAATGATAAAGAAATATCACCGCAACACCACTTTATGCAGTATGTGGCAGTGAAAAGTTATATTAATATATTTAATTGATTGGGGTTATTATATATTAAATATCTACTATTAATGAAGATTATGATTTTAAATTCATTGCTTAATGATTGTGGTTAGTACATTGATTAATTGTTGTGATTCCCAAGTGAAGGAAACAACTCTGGTTTACACTGACAAATTAATTTATTAAATATTAATACACATAAATACGATACAAATTACTAAATATTTCCTCCTGCATTTACACATTACTCACAACTTTACTTCTAAATTAATTCTCTACGATTGATATATTTAATTCATTCACTTATTATGATAACATTTCGTACTTCATCCACACATATTACTCTCAACTTCATTACTACGACACATATATTAAATTTATTCACTTGTTATGATAATATTTTATAAACATAATCACTCATATATCCATGTTCCATTACTACCAATATTTACTCATATATATAAGCATAACATCATATTAATTAAATTTTTTTTTACGAATTATCGGTCATCTCCTTAATAATTTATACTCAATAACATCCTCATCGCACTCTATATTTATTATTTAAGGCTACACACTGAGAAGCAATGACAGTAATATAAAAAGGAAACGCAAAAAGTCGGTACCTCGAAAGATGACCGTTGGATCACTATGATGGGCGGCTGGCACTCGTAATGACGAACTTTGTTGTATTATCATCGCAGGGAACTAGGGCACTTTCTTCGTCTGGTATAAGGCTCCGTCAATCATGGTAGACACTCTACACGGGACACTGGGGCACGCTCATCATCGGTTCTCTGACTCCTTCACTCCTTGCAGAAACTTGCACGGGACACTGGACGCTCGACACTACTTCTATCTCCAAACTTCTAACTGACTCTCCTCTTCTTAGGTTATATGTGCCTTACTATCTTATTTCATTTTATTTTCTCTTATTAATGTTGACTCCGCCTCTTACAATTTCCAATGGTCATATTATTACCATGCCATTGCCATTCGTCCGTGGCTGCCTCTTCTCAATCCCCTTTTCACCAATGCGCATCGAGGGCGGGATTTATAAAATTCTCCCTATAACTTAACTTTTTCCCATGCTTCGGCTTCAGGGTGGCCTGTTTTATAGCCATCATAAATTTAGTGTTCCCTTTCTTCTTTTCTTCTATTCGTGCAACTCACTCTCTTGAACTTTTATCTTATACTTCTTGCTACAAGCACAATCTATATTTTTAGTTTCGCTATATTGCTGGCTCTCTTCCCTTCTCTTTTTATTGCCCGTCATTTGCCATGTTGTTTCTTACATTTAGCAATTATTTCATTTCGTCCTGTAATTTTCAATTTTCCTGCCCCTGGCCGTGACACTACTGTCATGTCCCTATGACACAGTAAATTCACTTCTCCCTCCTTCAAAGTGACCACAGTCCTGGTGGACGACATATTGTATCCTGAACACTACGTTCTCAACGACCAAGCGTAACATGTCACCAGGAATGTTCCTCAAAGTCCGAGATATGTTTTCCTTTAGGGCCACCAAGTTGGCGACTCCACCAAGATACACCTTAGACATTAAATAACCCACAATAAAAGTCACATAGGTTAGGTCCGGGGAGCAAGGTGGCCATGCAAGTGAAAAAAAGCGACTGATGACCCTTTCATCTGTAAAACGAAGGCGCAACAGACTCCGTACCGATATTTATAGTCCCAATTTCTGGCGCTGTTGTTGACTACGAAGTCATGAATTTGCATTTTGATGTTTTACTTTTCTTTTATGCAAATTCTCGGATGCGCCGGCCACAACAGCGCCATATCGTCCCCTATCGGTGACTTTTGGAACTATTTTTTTTTCATGGAAATTTTTTCCCATGTCGTCCTTAGTCCCTCTATCAATCTTGGTGGAATTTCGGCTGATAGATAGCGCTACAAATGGCTGTGAGTAATGCCAGTTTAAAAACAATCACCCTGTATTTTTCATGTTTTTGCTCCTGTTGTTCCTAAAGTTCATTATTCCTTCGTATTATATTTCAAATTGCAATTAATTGAGTCATTTGAAGTCGGTCATAAATATCTGAAAGCATGTTTTTTCAAAGTCGTATACTATGACTTTGCAAGTACAATAATCTTCATCTACTTGAACACACATAGACCTAGCTTTCGCCCTCGCTATAGGCTTCACATCATGAAATATTCTTCGGGAATATACAACGCAGGAAAGAATCTGGCTGGTTACGACACTTGTCGACACCATTCGGCACGTCAAGTAAGCCATCGCTGACAAACTCGTAAATAGGTACCTGGTGCATTAAAGATGTTATGTGACTTTTACTACCACTATATGTTTAACGTAACTTTCATATTATATAACCTAATGACATTAAAATTTCAAGAGATCTTCTGAATGCTACCGTTAAATGAACTGCCAGTACATTTTATAGATACAAGATATGTCATTTTTTGAATCTTTTAAAGCCATACTTATAATATATACATAGATCACGCCTAGACCTGGAAGAGATTCTGGTTAGTATTGAGAGCATTAGTGAGATAATAGATTTTCCTAATTAGGTTGTAAATTATATTCCTATAAATGAATGGAGTATTACAGCCTATGCGTCAAACATTTCAATTCAAACGCTAAAACTACTGCCTGCCAGAAGTAGAAGCCAAACCGATGAAAGCTGGACTCTATCTTTAAAAAATCATACACTAAATGTTCAAGTATTTATTATAAACTGAATTTCATTTGCTTTTAACAGAACCCTTCTTTCTCTCTCTTTAAAAAATCCATACATCCAGATGAATTTAAAAATCCAAATTGTGTTTCCACTATATAAGTCTATGGGCAGGCATTCATGATTTCTTTTAATTCAATCTCCGTAAATTAATCCCATGTCTCAGAGAGTTAAGTTCAGAGAAAAACAAATATGCAGACGAATAGAATTTACATACTTAAATTTAGACTTCATTATTTATAAAATGCTATTTCGAGACCGTGTGATTAACTGCTATCACATAGATTCTCTGACTTACAAACAAAAATTGAAAAATTGAGCTAATTCACAAAACATCATACGTAATTATTAGGAATATAGAAATAATAAGGTTTATTTTCCTATTTATTTATCAGGCTGTTATACATTTGATTCAAACACAAATATCAAAGGACCTGAGGTAGCCTAGACGTAGCTTTCTGGCTTTCGATACTGAGGATTCTAGGATCGAATCCCCGCAAGCACCATTAAATACTGCCGTGTCTAGACCGGATATGGGCACATTAAATCCGTATCCCGAAATGTCCCTCTATGAGGTCAGAGGGGATGGGAGAGGTTACGATCCTCCCCCCCCCGGATGTCGCCCCTGGGAGTGCTCGGTCAAAATTGGGTGGCTATATCGGACTCTGACCCTTGTGGTGCCATTATAAACCGAAGCTGAACCTCTCAGCCTAGTAGCCTATATGGACTTGGTCTGGAATACTTCCGTCCAGGGGGAGTTAGAAAAAAAATAAAAAAGATGAAACCTTTTTAGTTAGAATTCCTTGGGGTATTCACAACAATTTATCTAGCAGTTGCATTTAAATCGAGGTAACTGCCCGGTTTGCTGTAAAATTTTATTTCCTTTCTCTTAAATCATATTCAGTAGGAGCTCTTTAATTCAGCACGTCCGGGACCTCAGTTGTGCCGAACTAGCGATTGTGCCGGATTATCGAACGAATTATCGAAGGATTATCGAAGTTTCTCTTTTTTTTTATTGTAAATAGCTGAAGAACCAAAATGAACACTGAACTGACATTACAAACACTGAGCGAACTATAAACGTGGGAACAAGGTTCTAGACAACACCGTATAACTGCGTGAAACACAGACGAACTGAAAAGTCACCTGGTGGGTACAGCCATTGAAGTGGAGGATGTCGAATCCACCCGAAATAACTCGAACGCGGGTGGCTTAAGGTATCCGACTACGTTCAGAGCCCTTTTTATAAAAAACTGTTACTTGCAAAAATTTCTTATTTTTTGAAGGAATATATCACCAAAACTCGAAAATGATGAAAAAAGTAAACATTAACTTCGCAATTTTTTACAAAATTGAGGAAATTGTGTCGAAATTTAACAAATTTTTACAAAAACGGCTTTAGCACTAAAAAAAAAAATTGCATGTAACATTTGTTTTTTATCATATGTACGTAAGTACCTTCTAAGTATAATGACATATAAGCTAATCGATATCTTAAAATCTTAAAAAATTACAGGTCATTATAAGCAATTACATGTAAAATTTTAATAATTTTCCGTGAGATTTTTTATAAATGCAGCTATAAATCAACAAATAATATACCTAGAACCAAATCTGTAGTCCATTACATTCTTAATATTAAGAAAAACATACGTGAAAAATTTCATAGACATATCATGGTTAGATTTTGAGTTATCAGTAGCTTACATTTTTGATGAAAAATAAGTTCTTAAGAAAACATGATTTAAGTTTTCAAATTCTATTGAAATCCATAGCTGCTGCTGATCTTTAAATTGCTCTCATTTAATTTCTAATGATCGTATAGATAAAATAAAAGCAGATTTAGAAAGATAAATTTACAATCTTTAAAAAATAGGAATAAAAACAATTTCGGGCTTTTCAACAAAATTGATATTTTAAACTTAGTCGGATACCTTAATCAACGCCGGATTACAGAATGTGCCGAACCGTAAAATTCCGGACTAAAAAGCTTCTACTGTACTTAAGGAACTTGGAACTATTGAAGTCTTTCTATTTGTAATACAGATGTAAATTTATTATGCTTGATATTATTGAACGTCAGTTTTGTAAAAAATGTTGGTATTTAAGTCCAACTAATTTCTATTTGCACAAGAAATTAGACAAGTAAGGCATATATGACAGTGGGGAACTTTTCTAATTTGAGGTTGTAGGGGTGATATTGTTGTCATTACATTTTGCTGCACCACACATTTATATAAAAAAATTATCAAGTAGGTCTTTTCTACCCCTAAACTGTTTATTAATAACAATAAAAAATACTTTTACGTAATGAAATTAATTTCGTATGTCTCCAAAAAAAAGCTTATGTAAAATATAGGACCATTTATTTTTGACATGGTAGAGGGGCAATGGATATCTTTCCTATTTTTTTATCATTGTGAATTTTTCGGGAGCTTTTATTTTAAAGAAACTATGCGAAACTTTTATCACAGCATTGTTCAATAAATAAGAATTTTTAACTGAGCATAAATTTATAAGATAAGGTTTTTAATATTTTAAATTTGTGTTTTAAAAGTTCAAGAAAAAACCTTTAAAATTCCAGGAGAGCATCAGCGCAGATACAGCAGCAGGAAATTTATTAAACGTTATTTTTTATGGTTTAAGCATTCAATTTTGATGTAATTAAATAGCGTGATTTTATTTGTCTCAATCTTTAAACTTTTTACTAACGATCCGAACTTTTTAGTTTTAGCATTCCAAGAAAATATTTGAAGACATATTTTAATTGGCAAAAAATTCTTTTAAACTTACGTAGATAGCTGATACGTGAAAACAAACAGCACTCATTTCATGGAATTTTCAGGAAAAAACAGAATTAACAAATGTAAAGAAGTGTCCAAAATCAACATCTTAAAAATATCTTTACTTCTTGCCTTTGTTTATTTCCTTCAGAAGTAAGAGTATGCTTAACATTCCTTTCTTGAAGAATGCAGCGAAAGCTGTTATTCTCTTCAGCAACGAGCGAAATGTGAACTTAAAAGAAAAATACGATCTACGTTCTGACAAACGAAATTGCCCTTTTCCCCTCTGCTGCACTTTCATTTCGCCAAAAATGTAGACATTTTTACATTATAATCGCGTTTTTAGAGGCTGCAGATATCTAAACTCATAGAAGTCGCTTCTGTTTTATAACGTACGCGACAGTTCTTAAAAACAAAGTCAGCCGAAAACGTGTTTTTGAATTGAGAACAATAGTTTTTAAGAGCCATCCCAGAGCATAATTGAATGCATATGCATTTGAAAATTACTCTATACAATTTATCCAGTTCATGTAAGGGATAACACTCTCATTTTTCATATTATTTTTCTTATATTATCAATCATACAGAGAGAGAGAGTATTTCGAAATATCATTTCAAATAGTTCAGTATTTTTCAACCATATTTGGCATATTTTATAGTTCTTAACCCGGCATGACCCGCGCGACAAAAACGAACGTAAATACTCGCGCCTGGTATCTCATACCCAAGGGTGTTTCATTGTGTTTTCTACCGTAAAATCCATACACGAAATGTAAAAAAAGATAAAAAATAGAAAAATACAATTGTAAACATATATTTAAAAATGCTACTTACATTTAGTTTGCACATTTTCTGCAAATACATGCCATGTGTTCCATACATGTATGTTTATCACACCTTTCACAAATAAATTTAGTTTTTCTGTCCTTCTTATTAAGGCATTCAGTGCATCTTTTATATATTCCTTTGACCCTCTTTGCAGGTGGTGCGATGTCTCCACTGGATCCTAATTTTTCTTTTAAATTTCGTGGAAGCATTGTTTGCTGACTCCTACTTTTCTTGTATTCTTCTATAAGTTGAAACCCCAAATATTTCAAAAATGAGCGTCTGGTTTGATGTTGAGTAGGTGGTTTCTTTGTAGATAGTAAAATAATTCGCGCATTTATCGCAGCAACGTTCAACAATGCAAAAAATATTGTCATGGGCCAACGATTACATTTTCTAGCCGTTGAATATGTTGCAGCTATTTCATCAACAACGTCCACTGCTCCTTTAGTTAGATTATAGAAAGTTATTATTTCGGGTTTTTTTTATTCTCCTGTACATGAATCTATTGCGTCATCATTGTGCATTGTTGAAAGTAGAAGAACATTCCTATTTTTCTTGGGTGTATATGAAACAATTGTTGTTTCTTTTTGGAAACCAAACATTGAGGAGTACAGTTCTCGGTTCTTTGAATTTAAAAATATCGGAGGAATTTCTTTTTTATTTTTCCTCATGGTTCCAACAATAGTTATTTTCTTATTCAAAAGTTCCTGTGAAAGGGGATAAGATGTATACCAGTTGTCTACAGTCAAATTGCGCCCTGAATTATAGAGAGGTTCCATCAACCTCTTCACAACACTGCTTGGACTGTTATCTAACTGAAAATGTCCGTTTGGCTGTTTACTAGCATATACTTCCATCTTCCAAGTGTAAAATATCCTTGAATCGACGAGTGCAAAAATTTTTATACCATATTTTGATGGTTTTTTCGGCATATATTGCCGAAATGGACATCGCCCTCTAAAGGATTCCAGCTTCTCATCTATAGTTACGTATTCCCCGATATTATACGATTTTTGACAGTTTTCCACAAATGTTTCGAAGAATTCTCATATCGGAGCCAACTTATCTAAATCTTTCCTGCTCTGACGAGTTCTAATATCATCAAAACGTAGGCATCGCATCAGAAACTTAAAACGGTTTGCAGACATAGTTGTGCGGAATATTTCTATTCCTGTGCCGTCTATTGCCCAGAGATCTTTTACATTTACATGTGACGATTTATGTACACCACAAATATATAGCAGTCCAATAAATGCTTTAATTTCAGTTTCATTAGTATCTTTTGCATCCCTCTCTCGGGAAAAACTTTCTTTTATCGATTTGATAAAAATATTTGTGCATGTTACTAAACATTGAATTAGTTCAGGAGAGATAAGTAAATTCCAAGCTTCTAAAGGAGTAGTGACATCTTTTGAAATGCATGTATTTCCAGGGAGTTTCGTAATCATGTTTTTTGCAGGAACTCGAACATTAGGACGGAATTTCTCTTTATTCCAAACTGTTTTATTGTCTCTTCCTATAAAACAATTATTTTCATGAGAATCCACATCTTCTAAATCTGAGTCGATTTCAGTTGATGAATCATGATTACTGTTATATTCCTCATCATCTGGTTCCTCATCATCTTCGCTAAAACTTTCTTCATCGGAAGATATAGTATCCAATAAATTTCTCAAATGTCGCATTTCTTCATCATAACTGCGATAACGTGCCATATCGGAAGAACGAATTTAAAGTGTGATCGTGTACTAGGAACTATAGCAGCAAAACTCGCGCAGGGTATGACACACCCGACAAGGCGATATCCAAAGATCTATTTTTAGAAATCGCCCACAAGTTGTTCCCCACCAAGGTCATGACCTTAGAGTCAGCTACACCAGGATTCAACCATTTTCCAAAAAAGGTTAGGAAGGAACAATGAAAAAAGCGGCGTGGTGGGTATGTCATACCCTGCGCGGGTACTGCCGGGTTAAAACTTTCATGTGTACTGTACTTAACGAAGTTTGTTTATTGGAACAGAAGTTAGCTTGTCATCCACAACCATTTCTTTAAAAAAATTTCTAGCTACTTTTATTATTAGGTTTACACAATTAATGGTTTGAAGACTTAGAATTTTAATAAAATATTTTATCCTGCATGATACAATAATAAAACAACTCGTATTATTGCATTTATACCACTTTATAGACGAAAAATTGTATCTTTAACTTTTAGTGTTTTTACTAAAAATTATTGCTATTCTGTATAATATAGAGTTATTATTGAGAAACCTTTACTGAAAATATTGATTGTGTGAAATTTTGAATTTTAAGTCAGTTATGAAAAATCATAATTTTTTAAAATTTTCTAATCTAACTGCTTATGTAGGTGGGGTTAATTTCCTCCAAGATCAGCCTAGCCGAACCAGGATGGATCTGAGTCAAATAAATTTTCGTATGAGATGCATTTAAATCGAAAATTTTTGTGATTTTCTAGTGCAGCTAAATGAAATAAAGGATAATTCTCAGACAAAATTTTCACTAGTTATTGCCTGAAAAATACATTCCGAGCTCAAAATAATTTTCCTTTGTACTATTTCACTTTTTGATAGACTTAGAGAAAAAAGTCTAAATTAGAAAATTGAAGATAGTGGAGTTCCATAAAATTTATATACATATGAAGGGGTTTATAATTAGAAGATTATTTTGCCATAAAGTAAAATGTTTTGTTTAAGTTGGAATGAACGTTTTTTTTATATATACTACATTTGTATAAATAAGCTAAATTCAGAACATGGGCTTTTAAAGACCTTTAAAGAAGACCTTTATAGAACATTAAATTGCATATTCTGATCATAATTTGATAAAATTATGTAATTTGATACAACTTAAAATGAATAATTTCAAACATAAAAGTACACATTTATAGATATATCAAGCTGAATTATGTATATCTGTTATTTCTACAAATTACTGCTAACCTTTATCTTGAAGTTAACTCAAAAAAATATTTAAAGCTTCTAGATATTTTGGCAAGTATAATTCAGTTTCTATCACTTTTTATTATACATCATATATACTATTCTGTAGTTCTAAAATCAATACTGAAAAGAGTGTTGTGATAAAATTGGTTCAGTTGTCAACAGTGGCAGATTTGACATAATATGGACCATCGATGATTTATATATTGAATAGCAGGAATTCATAGTCGTTATGTTTAATATTTCGATCCTCCATACCTAGACCTATTTTAGTTCTTAATTTTTTTCATCTTCTTCTCAGTCTTGATTAGATAGGTAGTTAAAAGTTTTTCTCGTAATTGTTAAACGAGATTGTTGCCCCCCAACCCCCGCTAAAAAAAGTCAGTATATTGCAAATAATTCATTTAAATAAATATAAAATACATCTTGTTTAAATATATCAGAATATAAAAAAATGAAAGTTCTGCATGTTGTCATTTATATTATTTCATGTTAAAATAAAAATAAAAAATCTTTTACCGGTTATTCACTTTCGGTTTAGCTTCTTTTACATCTTGTTGATTTTTCGGTGTTTTTGGATACCCCCAATTCGTCTGTAATCCAAGAACACGGCGTTTTTTTACCCATAAATAAGTTAATTTTAAAACCGTAATTAAATCCAATTTACTCGCTTCGAACCAGGATCCACATCTAATGGATCTTTTAACGTAATGTTCAGATCTTTCGTCTCAGTTATAGTCATTTGCGAATTACAATTAAGACAAAACTAAATATTAGCTATTAACTCGACATAAAAACAATCTATAATAGTTCTCTTACCCGTATTTTGTAAATCCCGAAAAAAATCCAAATCAACCCTCCCATTCGGAAAAGAAGCCATACCTCGCAAATAAAAGTACGTCCGGGCGCTGGAACTGCAATCCCGAAAAGAACATTCAACGGTTTAATATTTTGAAACAAGCGCGTTATATAAAATCTAGATAACCCTCGTTTACAAGTAAATCACAAGCTCTGATTGGCTGCTAATTATTCAAATCGGAAGCAATAAATGGTTTAAATTAAAAGTATTTAACAACACAAACCACATTTGGCATTTTATCGTCAACTTGGCAAAAATCTAAAAAACATCGCCAAAAAAATATTGCCATCTAATTCAAATCGGGAGCAATAAATGGTTACCTTAAATGCATTTAACAAACACAAACCACATTTGACGTTTCATCCCCAAATTGGCAAAAATCTAAAAAACTTATCGCCAAACTGAGGCTCCGTGTATTGGGAATGAGCCGCAACTTTAAATTTAAAACTTTAGAAAATTAATTCTTTAAAATTAGTAGTTTTTTGTAGCGAGTTTTTATTCTTGAAAAAGCTCACTTCCTACCTTTAAAATATGTGTTTCACATTGCATTGTTGCCAATGACTATATATAACCTCAGGAATGATGTATACTGAGGCCCTTTTTTAAGTTTTTTTCTCCCTATGCAATAAAAATGGAGTATTGAGTAGAGATCAATTTCCATTTCTAACGAAATAAATGAAATTTTTCAAGTGATTTTACGTCATTTGTTGTAACATATATTTCATAACTTTTGTACACATACAGTAAATCCATCACTCATTTTAACTAACCCTCGTATTATTGAACTGACCTTCGTATTCGATTAAAATAGTCTAACAATGTATCATAAAATTTGCCCTTTGGATTGAATAGGTTTGGTAACATACTAGAAGGAAAAATTAGAAGGAAGTGCTTACTTTATAACATGAACATGCCTTTATATTACCTCGCTACCTAAAATAGCGTGCGCGCATAGATTTCTTTGGAATAAGACGATCAGTTAATAGGAATCAAAGTGTCATATTCTAGAGGCTTTATTTTAGTAAAACAATAATGAAATCTTATGAAGATTAATATGTTTGTTCTTTGGGAGTTTTTTAGTAAATGAGAGAGAAAAGAAAATCACCGTTAGTCATGGTGGCATCTTTTGTTTCTTTGGAGTTTACTAAAAAATATTTGGACGAAGGGGAACGAAAGAGATTTGAGAAAAAAGCTCGTTTTGAATGCGCATCAGGCGACCACAAAAAATTTTTTTTCGAGTTGAAAATAAAAGATAGCGTTTCCTTTGCATTTCAGTAAGGTAGACTATTCATCACCTGTATGTGTGTTGGATTGAAGAAAGAAAGAGAAACAGAAGCGGGATTGCTATATATGCAGATAAATGAGTTTTTTTTTTTTGGCCTGAGAGATTTCCGGCTGGAAGAAAAGAAAAAATACAAAATAATATTTTCTCATATTCCCCTGGAGCTAAATGCAACAAGTGAAATGTTTCCAAAGCAAAGGATGGGATAATAGATAGGGGGGAATTTTTTTTAAACATCGTCGGGAATTGCATTGAATGTGAGTTGCCATATATGTTTTCCTACTGGTATTTTGAGATGTTGAGATTTCTTTCATAAATTTTGACTTTTGAATTTATGTCAAGAATGTATTTAACCGTAAACATTTCATGATATTGTATGGTATAAGGTTGATTTCAACGCTGAATTCAGGACATATTCGTATTTAATTCAAAACCTTTTGATAGTCTCATTTTACGCCCTTACAATACATTGAAAACACATTAGTTTCAAAATATTCAAGAATGAGGAAATCTTTTAAACATCAAATATAAAAGCAAGGAAAAATAATATCTTCAGAAAAGAGATAGTTTTAAGGCCGCATTTAAGAATTCAGTCTAGCGTATTTCAAAAACTTTGAATAGTGAAGTACCCAGAAAACGACAGCTGTTTTTTTCTCATAAAAAATTCTCATATTACACATACACCAATTTTTAAATAAATATATAGTTCATAATATTTGTAACAACTTCATATCTAATAAAGAAAATAAATACTAGTTTCTCAATATTGACAGACAAAACGTTTAAATTATTTGGACGTTTAAGGGTTTCAAGTTTTTGAACAATGCCAGTATTAGGCAAAACGTCTTACAAATCTATCCTCTCTCATTTTCGTTACTCACAAACATTCGACGCTGGTTTTCTTGATACATACTAAATAGCCCACAATAATAAATATTATTCTAAAGTATACTTTATTCATATTTAAATAATGTCTGTTAAATAAAATATACTTTATTGATGTATAAATGTGTCTAAGTAACGAAATACAATAATTTAAATACCAAAGTCACAAAATTGAAACAATATAAACGAATATTTTTTTACACGTGTGGTTATCCTATTGCATAGAAATATTTAATCAAACGTTTGCCACAGATATTTTATGATGTGATCTTCTAATTTTATGGTTCTGGGATGATACGTTTTCAGCAACCTTTACAATCCTAAAAAGCAAAATCTGTCTCTGTTAATTTCCTCCCATTATAATTGCCGTTTATTTATCTTTTTTTTTCAAAATTGAGGACATTTTACACGCATTCTGTGAATATGACCAATCATTTCATTGCACTATAAAGTGTCCTTAAAATTGATAATATAGCATACGACACAAATGTGATAAAATGTTATCTTCCATTTACTTGCAGGAAAATCTTTTATATCGATAATCCTCCTCCGAATGTTCACCCTTTTCGGAGATAAAAAGAAAGAAAAAAAGTTTTCTGTGCGATTGAAGGGAAGTTACGGTTTTTTTTTATTTGCGTGTCAGATTAAAATTACGGTATCATCTTCCGGAATACACCTCGACTTATGGAAAAAAGGGCGTATATCGATTCCGTGGCACCCAAGTCTGTCCCTAGAGTTGGGTACCAGCGAAAGATGTGTTAGAAAGCAGGCTGTGTTTAGTATATTAAAAATCAAAGGAATGTTATCATCGATTCACTCCAGCCTGTGGCTGTTAGACAACTCTTTGTTGGTCCTAGTTTTCCAAGACTAATTTCGACAGGAGTAAGGTGAATTTTAACGATTATCTTGATGATGTTATTTTTGATATGTCCGGTTTCGTTCGCACTAGTTCTGTGTTTTGAAAGCAATTAATAGATAAGAGCTAAATATTTTTTCTTAGCTTTCACAGCAGCTTGTAGTTTCTGATATGTCTGAAAGTTTCCTTTCAGCTGTTATTTTTATGATGAGTCGTTTTGAACGTTTAGACAGTTAATAGGAAATATAGCACAAAACTTTTAAGATAAGAAAAACATCGAAATATTCCCTAAAAAACAAAATGCTAAACTTTTCTCGTAAAATTTGAAATCATACAGATGTTTTTCTTCAGGAACAGGAGAGGAAAACGCCTGTATAGTTAGTCAAGGCAGATAATGCTATTTAAATATTTCTAGACAGAGTTTAATTTTAAGGAATTTACTTTGAATATTTTTAGGTTTTCCTATTCCCTAATAGAAATTCACCATGTTCTTTGAAATATTGAAATTGATGCAAATTTTTCTTATGTAAAAGTTCATTTCTGCAGCAAAATTTTGAGCAATCATTACTGGTGTATATAGAATTAAAATCAGCAGGAAAATTTAATTAAAAAATTAGATGATATGACACACTTATGTTTTAACTAATTTGTATTTCTTAGATCCCATTCTTGGATAGGGGTCTTCATTTCCTAATAATTCATTTAAGGAGAACCACATGAATGTAAATTCGCAGAAAATATGTGATTATCTAAACATGTTATTCAAAACTTAAATTAAACAGGACAACAGCAAAGAGGGCAGATATAAGCTCATTTCTTACCTATTCTAATAAATGATAAAAAACCTTCCATAATTATATAATTCAAATAACAATAATAGTACATATTATATTTGATAAATAACACCATTTGGAGTGGAATTTAATTCAAATTTCCAAAAAATTACTTTGATATTGAAAAATGTTTGCCCATTCAAAAACCTATAACTTCATTCTAACCTCTCTACTTTTCAGGTTTGCGTTGTGAGCTTATAGACTTTATTGTTCGACAACAAATAAAATTGTTAGGGTGGGGAATTCCTATGTTGTTGTTGTTGTTACTAATACCTCCTGATAAGGTCCATGAATCCATGTATCCTCAAGTAGGTCCATCAAATGGCAATGATCTGAAATAAAATCCTGCCTAGATAAGTTTTGAAAAGTTAGGATGAGACCAGCAGTGACCTGCTCATTATTACACTTTTTACAATTGGGAAAGGTTTTGTTTTGGTGATCAAATTTTAGCACCTCAAATGGCCACTTGCAAACCTAGAGATAGCAGTCGGCTCAGCTCTATCAACCTTGAAGGCAAGAGCCCTACCAGGGCAGAAACAAATGTACCAGTAATGGACAGGGGGAGATCTCCAAGTACTCTGGATAAAGGATTTCTTTATGGAATATGCTTCCAGATAAGTAAGAGCTGAAGAAGTTGATGAACTTTCAGCGGTACCCTCCTTTGCAATGATGTCAGCCATCTCATTGCTAAATAGACCCACATGAGAAGGGGCCCGCTGCATTTAGATATCATGTTTCATAGAGAGACAATCTAGCTGGTGCAGGATAGACAAGCCGGCTCAGTTGCCCACTTTCGTCCAGTTGCTCAAACGCTGGATAGAACTGCGACTATCTGATAAAATCCATAAATCGTTGAACTCGACATCAGTTCTAATAGATCTCAAACCCTCCTCTATGGCAAGTAATTCAGCACGAAAAACAGAACATGAGTCTAGATTTCTAAATTTGATTTTAACTATATCATTCGGGTACTTGATGAATATTCCACTACCAGCTCGATTCTGATCATCCTTGGTACCATTCGTAAAATTCTGGAGAGCATCCTCTGGAATGTTGTTTATCAACTCAATTGCCAGTTGTTGAAGGTTTTCGGGAATATGGGAATTTTTATTGACGTAGGATAAAAGTTTAGGGTGAAAAAAACTCTAGGGAGAACCTTCAAGGGGTTGATGAAAGATTTAATGGAGTAAAATTTAATGGATGAAAAAGATGGATGAGAAAGATTCAATAAATTAAAGATTTAATGGAATTCATATATTCCATATTAAATATTAAACTTTTATTAACTTATGGGGTATATAGATAGATATGTTTTTCCCTCAAGTATTTAAAAATATATATATACATCATTCCAATTTTACATTACAATGCATCAAATTTTCTGATGTCTGACAAGAAAAATGAAATGTTTTCCTGTTCTGTTGCATGAGATTAAAAATACAGGGACATACTCATCTAAAAATGAATTTAGTCTCTCGAGTCTTGATACACGATGGGGTATATTTTCTTGTCTTCAATATTTGGGTCTATGGCGTTGCCGAAAGAGAAGCAACAAAGATCAGATAATAATACATCTAAAGAAAAGAGATCTGACACAAATGAGAAAAATGTGCAGTTTTCGAAAGAAGAATGGGTAAGAAAAAAAAGGAGTTCAAGAACCAATTCAGGAAGGAAATTTTCGTTTTTCCGTCTCGATGATTTTGTAGCTAATTTCTTTTTCTCTAATCCCTTAGTGGTTCCCCTCCTATAAGCAAAAGGCAATTTTTGATAATAACGTTCGAAGAGACGAAATATGAATAGGGAAGAAGAAAAAAAAACAAGAAAGGATAGGAGTGAAGTCTATGTCAGTAATCCGATTAAAATTAGTTATTCCCATGGTCTCAAGCCAAAAATTTATTTTTATGGAACCACAATTAGAATTAATCAAGAGAAAATAATACGTTTGCCTAAAATACTGAGCACTACCAAAGAAAGGACAATGAATGAGATCATATAATTTAATAGTCTAATATCTTAAATTTAATAGTATTGACATAATTTTAAAATATTTATAAAGAGAAGAGTCTTCTCATTGATATATTTTAAGGAATAATTTAAGTATATTATTTTTAAATAGTTTTATTCATTATTTAATCCACATTTTTAAAACGTTAAAAATATAAAGTAGGTCTCTCAAACTTTTCGTGCTCGTACACATGTTGTTTATTTGTATCTGTAAGGCAAACATACTGTGTGTTATTCCATTCTTTGCAACTATGAAAAGAAGGAAGCACCCAAATAAAAACAAACCTTTGATAACATTCGGTAAGAGTAAATGCTTTGTATTGAATTATATTAAATGATATCATACGTCATCAGTAAACAATTACGTGAACATGCCAACATACTTCCACACTTGAGTCATTTAACTGTATCTGTATTAAGATTTGAAAAAAAAAATGTAAATGGTGTTCAGTACCATACTATCAAATTAAATTTGTATGACGCTGGTACGGTATGACTGTGATCAACTTTAAATAAGTTTGAAGCCAAATTATCAAAAAGATTAGGAATACACATGAAGAGTGTTCGCTTCTCATTGTACTAATATGAATAAAAATGAGACATGGGACACGTAATGCAAATGAGTCATGGTGGGCAAAAATTAGGAATACATACGAAATTTTAAAAACGGGCCTCCCTTCATCGATATGCAATATATGAAATGATGCGCCTTTGAATTATATGAAAGGTTATATTAAAAGTTGAGAAGAAAATGATCAAAGGCTTCAACATTACATTTATTGATAGGGATGGGAACGCCGACTTAGAAAGACAATTTAATTACAGAGAAGAACGGTCTTTTTTATAACTTAGGCAGGAGAAGAAGTTTACGACAGCGGTTTGCTTGTGGGTTCTGATTTCAGACAAGATAAGCGGAGTTTGGAGCCATGGCTGACACTATACCCCAATACCTCCTTGAAGAACAATTTATGGCAGACAGGGTGCAGTGTCGGGACCGCAAGTAACGTGGGACGTCTGGTAATTGATCTGATGTGGGTGTGTACAGTTTGAGGGGGGCATCCAATCAGAAGATAAAAATGATGGCCAGGCAAATAAGAATATTTCAGTGTTTGGAATACTGGAGAATTTTATGAGAAGGCGGGATCAAGGCAGAGAAAAGGGATGAAGAAATATATATATGATTGAGTAGAGTGAGTGTTGGAGGAGATGGTGATTTTGTCGGGTGAAGCTGAAGGTTCCTCGCACCCCTGAGTTTCGGAGATAAAAAGATCGAGACTTTGTCGAGTGAAGCTGTCGGTTCCCCGCACCTCTGAGTTTAGGAGAAGGATTTGACAGATTTGTCCAGTGGAGACAGCACAGACATCCCGCCATACGACGAGAAGGGTTCCCCAGCTTGAAGTAAGGAGTGACCGCTCCATGCCAAGGAAGGATTCGACCCACGGACCCCATCGAGACGAGCAAGCCCAGTTAACGGTTATCGAATGTCATCAAATCTGAGTTAGTGGTTAACATTCTTCGACTTGTTCAGTCCCTATGTTTTTGAATGAGTTTTGGTGTAATTAGAGCGGTAGAGAATAGAATATCTATCTTGGTTAGAGTCAGTCATTAGTTTTGGTTTGTGTCAATACGCTCCCTAATCCTCTCAAAATAAAAAAAAAAATAAATGATAAGCTAAATCAAATAAATGAGTAAATTGCAAAGTGTGCCTGTTGATATAATGTTGAAAAATAACTTGTAAATAATATATTTGTAAATAAGATAAGATTTTAATTTTAATTTAAATAGTATGTTTTTTGGAACGAAGTTCTTTTACGCGGCTTATAGTAGAGTGAACTGGCAGGAATCATTACGTAACGAAAAAGCGTTTTGCCCCCTTCATAAGAGCTTTTTCTCAAGGACTCTGTGGCTTAATGGTTATCGCATACTCTGCAGTGCTGCGGAGCATCGGACTGCAGAGGTCCCCGGTCCAAATCCCCGCACAAGCGCTACCGGCAATTTTAAAACCATTCACTGCACACTGTATCAAATTTGATACATAAGTTATTTTCCCCTTTATATTCAAAAGCAATATTTTTATCCCCTTTGGCACCTTGTATTAATTTTGAAACATCATGGCAAAGCTTTTAATCACTGTTAGTTACATTTTCTTAGGATAGATGGCAGCAGGAATACAACTGCGATCTCAGTAAAAGATAGCCGTTCAATTCATACCAGACCTGCTTTAGTATTTGCTATATTTTCAGTATTTTAAATTCAGTTTACCTCTTTGAAAGTTTTATAAATTTATTTTAGAGGTACGTAGTTTTATAATTATTAATAAAATACTTCTTTAATCTTTTATAAAAAATTCAAGTATGATTTTCATTTTATGTATCAAAAATGATACATGATGTGCTTACGCCATTTTTTTAGGAAATGGCGAGACGAAAGTTTCTAACACAGAAAGAAATTAAGGAACTTATGAACAGATCGTGGAGTGATCATAGTGTAGATGGATCTGATTCAGAAATCGATGGCAGCACAGGTGATCCTAATTATAAACCAAACAAAGTTTGTGATGAAATTTTTGATGGTAGTAGTGATTCGGAAGATGAGGTATCATTATTTGATAATAACGATGTTCTTGATCTGCCTAATGGTGGGAACATGTCAAAAACTATCAGAAATAATAGAGGGAGAACAAAGCCTGCAATCAACCGGAAGAAAACTAATTTACTTCTAAATGATGATCAAATTTTATTCTGAGGTGACGAGAATCTCGCTCCTGAAATTATGAACTTAAACACACCTCTAAATATTTTTAGTTATCTTTTTACAGAAGATTTCATTGAGCATATAGTTCAAGATACAAATTTATTCAGTGTGCAAAAATCCCAGAAAAGTGTGTCATTGTAACGAATTTAGAAATTAAATAATACATTGGTATTTGTATAATGATGTCTATTGTACATGTACCAAACACTAGGGCATATTGGTCACCTGCCATAGACAATGATGTAATAAAAGAATGTATATCATTAAAACGCTTTGAAAAGATAAGATAATTTCTATATTTTAATGACAACAGTAAACAACCACCACATGTTGACCCTCAGCATGATCGTTTATAAAAACTTCGACCAGTTGTAAATGCTTTACTTGAAGGATTTTATACCGTCCCTATGGAATCGCATCTTTCTGTTTAAACTTATTTATTGTTTGTTATTGTTTTAATTCACATGGGATTTATATTGTGTCATTAATTTATTTTTGTTGGCGATTAAATAATAAAATTAATCCGATTAAAAATTATGCTAGGTAACATCTAAATCAAAATAATTAATTTATATATTAAAATTTCTAGTTTAATAAAATAGAGAGAGAGAGAGAGAGAGTGAGTTAGTTGAATAAAAGAGGGCTGCGCTTTTTGGCGAGAAAAAAATACACTAATATAATCAATAGAAATCTACATATCAAATCACGTTTAGAGTTGAAAAAATAACGTAAGGAACTTCGTTCCTAACGAGGGTCCTCCGACCACACAATTTTTTATTTATTTATTTATTTATTTATTTTTGTTTGTGATCTTGAAAGAAGAGTTAATTTAAGGTCAAGGTAAAGTCCAACTTGTTTGTATGCCAATTATATGTCTAGAGCTTTGGGTTGTATTAAAAAAAATAATATTACACAACGCACCCAACTACCTTTTATTGAAAACAATTGCGCACTAAACCACATAATTACGAATCACGCCCAGATAAATTAAAAAGGACAGGCATTACGACAATATGATTTGATAAGATACGTTTACAGTGTCACAACAAAAGTATAGGTGCAGAATAAGAGATGCACATCAATAATATATGAAAAGCGTGTGTTTCTCGTTGAAATGGTCAGAGCTGCTCAAAGAGAAAAAATATTTTCATTGAATTCAGATATGAATCCATAATTTACGGGGTCAACGGAATTTTGAATCACTTAGGGCCCTCAATAGATGTCTCATAAATGCTGGATGGTCTTTTTGAGACATCGCTTGTTGACTGGGTTGAAGTAATAAGACTCTCGCATGTTATTCTCGCCTACCTCACTTAGATCATATGTATCACCAGTGCTTTTATATAAATATTATAATATATCCTGATAATTATGTCCGTTTATGTTAATGTAAAACAATTCTCCTTGTTTAAAAGCATTTAATTATAAAAATAAGTATGGTTACAATATTTATATTAGCATTAGATAAACGAATATGGGTCTCACACAGTTCCCTCGTGCATTTATAAATCGTTTTCTTCTGCCCAAATTAGAAATACAAAGGTAGTATAACACAAAATAGTTTGTTGAAATCAGCAACCTACTGAAGATAGTCGAACAAACTTTGCGAATTATAATCATTAATGTTATGGCATTTTAATCATATGTATTAATTTGCCATTTCGCTACAAAGAAAATTTTCTTCTCTCGATCTTTCTAAACATTACTAAAACAGGAGCTATACAGAATACTATTTGTGTAACAGGTATTTAAATGTTATGAATGATCTCATTTATTTTAAGTTTTTTCTATTGTTTTTATAATTACAAAATTATTTTTTAGGAAAAAAAAGCAAAATTCATGTTTTATGTGCAAGAGTAATTGTTAATTGTTGCTTGAAAAAGCTTAATTATCCTAAAAACGCTTTTTTTCCGGGGTAACAAGATGACTACTAATTTACGTTGATCCCCTAAGCACTAGTGCTGTAGATATGTCCCGGTATCACTAGTTGTAGCACACCAAGACAATAACATTCAAATAATGGGTTTATATTTTCTTGGTTTCCAAATTTCTTTTATTCGCTTCTTAGATAGAAGGTGTAAGCGTTATACAAACGAAAGGGATAGGGATTTTTAGAGAAAACTATGCATTACTAAGACAATTATCTGATTAGGTAATGTGAAGATTCGCAATATATTCGAGAGCAATACAAGAGAAATAAAATATTATCTGGGAGAACACGAGCCCTGAATTGATAAAAGAATAAGGAAAGAACTTTTCAAAGATTATTCCATGTCAAAGCCATTTTACTTAACTTTTTATAATAATATTAAAATCTTTATGTACAATTTTAAATAATCTCAAAGTTTTGAAATCTATACGAATATAAAACTGCTTTAAAAATTTAAGCATAATAACTTATTTAAAACAGGAGTGTTAGATGCAAATCGATTTAATTTTTTGCTCTCTTGGAAACCTGATATACACATAAGAATTCAAATTAAAAATTTTAAAAACAAGCAAATTAAAATATGTTTATTGTTATTTTACATGTATTGTGCGTAAGATATTCCTTACTGTTTAAAAGCTAGCAGTATAAAAATTTAGCCGCGGTGGAAATAAAAGGAAACGAAAAAGAAATTTTAAAACTGAAGGTAGAAGTTAATTTCCAGACATTATTCGATAACTTTGTATCTAATGTCATACTGATAAGCAATTTTCTAATTCCAAACGCACATGATCTATCTTGTGGCTGGTATATTACTTCTTTCAATTTTATATACGAAATATAATATCGGGAATTATCTTTTCACCTGCCTCGAGTAATCCGAGAAGCTCCCAATTTTAATCCTTCTTCAAAGCTGATTGTTGTCTTTACTTACTTTTTTCCTTGCATATGTTCTATAGCAGGTCGAGGCTTTGCATAAAATAAGAAAAATTGCCGTCATTTCTTTAATCGAAATATCATCAAATAACATAGCTTTTCGGCATTCAGTTAATAAAAACACTATCTACACTTAACAAGAGTATTTTTCAAACCTAATGGAAAACAGAAGAATAGAAAGAGCTTTTTTAAAAATCTGTTGCAAAGGGGATAAAAATTAATACATTTTCTTTACTTTCCGTTCGAGCCTTTTTCAAATCAGGAATTTTAAATGGAAAATTGGACCTAAGTATTTAAAATTACATTTTGTATTTTCAATAGTTTAATACTTTTTTAAAACAAATCAAACCCCTCTAACTCTTCAAATTCGAGAAAATGCTTTATTCCTCAGCCTTTTATGCTATTACAGAATTTTATTTTTTTAATGTTATCCCTATTTTTGGTGGATCTGCTCTTACTGAAAGCAATTTATTAAAAATCTAGTACATATGATCCATTATGTAAATATAGTAATTAAATTTACAAAATACTGCACTGAAATATTTATATATTTCGATTATAATAACATACATTAAACTAAACATTGATTCTCGATAGTCGAACAGAATAAATTTATAAATCAAGTCTTTGTTCTAGTACTTCAAAATGTAAAATGCAGCACAAATTTTATGCATCTTTTGATGTATGATATATTTACTACACTGGCTTTTTACGTGGTGATATATCTAAGTTATACAATATAGTTTTGGCAGCAACTTTTTTCCATTTTCCCAAGCCCAGTGTATACCCACAAGATATTAATTGTAATATTTCTTTAGAGACAAATGGATTTTCTTCCCCTCACCTACCTAATGACAATATATTACTTAAGGAAGCATGTTATATCTGATGTTTATCAACAAAGTTAAACAAAAGGAAAATATTTCATTTTCACATATATGTTAAATGCTTAAATTAGAAATATCTAATCTCAGGTTCAGTTCCGAGAAATAAATCCTCACACAAACAAATTTCTAGAAAATTATATATTTTACTTCCTTATAGATAATATATATTTGTCCCTATAACAGTGCTTTCTTTCAAAAGACAAATAATCTAGCTGGATGAAGATTGCATATATGCATAATGTTACTTGAAACTGTCATAATATTAGTTATATCTCCGATATTAATATTATAAAAAAGTCTTCAAATTTCTTATCAGATCTATCCCAATAATAGTTTAATTATTTATTGCGCACATTACTACTCACTTGTTATACTGGATTTTGATTTTAGTTATGTGAACTAGTCGCTTAATTTTTGATATCAAGTTTTCCGTGAATTTTTGGAGCTTATAAAGATAATTTATTATCTTTCATTTACATGTTTTACACTTAATTATTTTTGATTGGTAATGAATGATACTGACTGTTAAATTTCGTATTTAGGTTTCGAAAACTATTAAAAGTGTATTATTTATAGGATTTTGATTTTTTTTCTATAGTTTACTTTGAAGTTCATTAAAAAGTAATGATTTCAATTTTCACACTTCTTTCCTTTCAATATGTGCATTAAAAACATATCATTAAAATTCTTTGAATTGAATTTTTACGTTCCAAGAATGGGAGAAATTTTGTCCTGGTGTCATGACTGTAAAAACAATTTTTACAGTAGATCTAATTTAAAATCCATTATCCGAAAGAATCAAGAGAAGAGGCTCAAATTTATATCTGCTTCAGAAAAGAATTAACATCACTTAATTTGGTTCTATAAGCTCAAGGATATTTAATTTTGTTTTAATTTTCTCTTCCGTTAAATACCTACATGACACATACTAAAGGAGACAATTTAAATCATTCAGAATGTAATTGGCACTTTAAGTCTTCTTCAATCTGTTAAATTACATTTAAACGCAGTTGCTTGCAGTCTTATTAATCACAGAGTTGTAATATCACTTGGGTCAATTTAATCGTCTAATTTACTGAAGAACACTAAAATTTATAAAGGAAATACTGTAATATGTCATTTAGATATTTTGCAGATTCGGAGAATATAAGTGTTAGATTAAAAAGAAATGGGGATTATTATTTTGTAAACAACACATCCGTAAAAATGTAGGTAATATTTGCCCGTAAATTGTAACATAAATCATGGGACAATAAATCCATGTAAACATTTTTGAAAAATGTTGTTTCAAAAATTTAAGATGTTATTATTGTGCTAGTATTATTATAAGATTAGTTTAAGCCACATAAAATACGACAGCTTTGACATTTTTATTGCTTACATTCCATACCAGTTGTATTAGAAATGAAGATCAGTAAGTGATTCTAATATTAGAAATTCTTAACGTTTAAATATCGTTAATTATTCACTTTATTTAGAATTGCTAAACAGAGTGCGTCCAGAAAGAGAAATTTTATTTTCGTAAACTATCTTTATTGGACTATATCCTTTATATATATGTTTTATGCATAGCGGCAGATAAAATAACTGACACCAAATCTTAATATTTAAGGCTTGAAATGCTGATAGAAGAGCTTTTTATAGTTTAGATAATTTTATTAATTTTTCATTTTTCATTATCTTGTATACTGAGAGTATGCTTGCAGTTAAATATTAAGTATGATTAGTTAATATTACTCGATGCAGTGTGAATATATTTTTTAAATATTACACCAGATTTAAACAGATGTCACCAGCTATTCCATTCAAAATGTAACACTTGTGCAAACGTGTGCGTGTGAATATTAAATACTAAATTTAATTCTTCCTTTGAATGATTCTAAATACGTAATTCCCAATGATAACCTCTTAGAATACTAAATAAAATAAATTTACTCGAATAAAAATGTCAGTAAATACTTTGACTCTATTCACATTAGTATATTTCCCTGTCCAATGCACATAGCTGCCGCAATACCACACGTATTTTATCCATCAATCGTATCCGTCAAGAGACAAGCCTATTTACAAATGACTTCACCCCACATAGATAGAATAAGAAAACGAACGAAAAGACGATTGATATAAATGACTCTAATAACCATGACATTAAGCGACAAGAACCGAGCTTGGAGTTATCGATAGAAGAATGTGTATTACTTGTACCAGACAGTTAAATCTAAGACAGTCACTACCTGATTTGCTACCAAACCAGCAAAGAATCGATCAGCATTATTTTTTGATACATACCAGATAAAATATAATTATTAAAATGAATATTTTTAACAGCAAGGTACTCTTCTTCGTAATTCATCAGAAATTTGTTCATGAATCTTATAAGCATTATGTGACAGATCAGTACAGTAACTTTTCAGGACATTTTATTGAATTAATTCTCACCAATGCTTATTTAAAAATATATACTAAAAGTAGGTCATTCTTGGTGAAAAATAAATAAGCTTACAAATGCGTAATTCTCTGATTTTTAAAAACTGTAAAAAAATTGGCATTACTCGTATACACGATTGTTTGTGCTTCTAGGAATCAAAATATCTAAACATTCAATAGAATTTATGTTTCACTTTAAATTCTCGTTCATCTCGTTAAGTGAGGAATAATTATGTATCAAACACTCAAAAAATGTATGCATGAAACTGCAAAAACTTATCCTACATAAAAAAATAATTTAGTATTTTTAAAAGTCAGAATAAAAAATTTAGAAATTGGTTTCTAAAATTTGTATTCGGTGTTAAAAGGAATAAAGTAGGAATGACACACATATGGTTTTATGTGCTTTCAAAAGAACTGGAAGAGAGCAAGATTCACGTAAACACGCACATATGCAAACATACAGTAAAGTATATCTCTAATGATTTCTCAGAATGCGAGAAAAAACGTTTTTAAGTCAGTTAATTTTATAAAAATCACCGAAAACAATCATATGAAATTAGCTTCCATCGGCTATAGTTTGATGATTATTACCACTAGCATTACCTTAAATAAATTGCTGATTATGAATATTTATCATAGTGATTGTATTATTTGAATAAAAAGGGACATATTTGATTTAATTACAATAAATGCAGGTTTCAGGGGATGTTTATAAAATATTTAAATAGAGCGAATTATATAGAAATTATTCCCAAGAGGTTTTACTTATATAACTTACTTATCTATGCGTGCATTTGCATGTCTCTCTGCCTGTTTAAATCAAGTTTCCAATTTGCAAGCTGTTAAATACTTTCCAGAAATATTATATCATGATGTGATTTTTTTTCCAATGCTGAGGCAATTATCGTCAAACATTCGCCTACACTACGCCGCAAATTTACTGCACATTTTATTGTGGGTGCAAGATAAAAGCGGACAGCAATACCCCCTGAAGGGACGACACGAACGAAGGCATTTTTCGTGGCGCGATGCCAGGATTCGATCCGAACACCCTCAGCACCGAAAACCAGCAAGCTGTACCACTGGGCCGCCACAAGCCCATATGATGTGAAATTAAACGCATATAATAGGGCATATAAATTTACAACATATGAACACCATATTGGTTATATATAACTTAGTTATTAATTCTTTTTCATATGAACGATAGACCAATATAAGTATTTATATCATTTAGATGTAGCTTATGAGTTTCTGGTGAACGAAAAATATGTCATAGTTTTTTTACTGCATAAAGTTTTATATTTCTTTCAGAATAAGGTTTGATAAATAATAATGTTAAAATTTATTTTATTTCTGATAAAATTATTCTGTTGCAATTGCAAAGAACTTTACACTCAGATATCTCTAAGTTGGGTGCATTAATTTTACATGTAAAATCAAATGCAATTGAATCTTGAATTTCTGTTATTGTGTCCTATTACAGTAGATTGATATTTATTATTTATACTACCATTTAAAATTTTGTTTTGCAGAATTCTAATATAAAAATTAAATAGAATATAATATAAAATGAATAGGGACACATTTGATGCTCCTTTCGACTAAAATAAAGGTAGGTTTGAAGGAACTTTAAATATTGAAAAATATATACAGGGAATTAAATAGATGTAGTTCCCGATATGTTTTTATTTTATAGTTTATTTATTTATGCATCCAACTTGCATGTGTGTCAGCCAGTTTAAATACATGATGTTATGTGCGCTATGTTAAAGGCTTTCTATTAGTCCTACTTTTGAAGATAAGGATATTTATCTCAAATATAAATTTAACTGACATTTAAGAGAGAGAAAATAAATTTACCAATACGTTTGAAATCTACAGTTAAATTCTTACTTACTTAGTTCTTAGTTCTTTTAATTCTTAGTTTCAAGAACGCAAATATATTTTTCTTGACTTCAAACAAAAGTTTTATTGTTCAAAATTTTTCTGTCAAAGTCACTATATTTTTAAAAAGATTTTGATGAAAGGAATTTGTATATATATAAAAAAAACTAAAAAAAATATTTTATCGGTGGATGAAACGATAAAATTAAAAAACTATACGTCCTTATACTGACGAAACTTGGTTATATAAAATATATTTACAAATAGTTTACAGAAATGCACACTCGCACATGAATATATCTAAATTTATGGATAAGTAAATAAGCATAAGTCACTTGTGAAGTAATACGTTGCAATAAAATCCGAGTGATCTGGAATTTTAAGGGAGCAAAAATAAGTTAAACAAAGAGTGAAGTTTTTGTGTTGTCACACAACTGCAGATTCATAGCGATATTGGGAGACATTTTCCGACGAAACACAGCTTTCGGTGAAAATTTTTGAGTGGAATTGTAAGAGATACAGTATAAAATAGCATTGAAGGGTCCTAGGTAGTCATTTTAAACGACCCCAAAGGTCCTTCCGAAAACAACGATAAAATTCTACATCTCATTTGAGGGTAGTGTAAAAACTGTTTGCTGGTATTCAATACGATCAAAAATTGAAGAGCATCTCGTGCCACGGTAGAAATCGCTGAGAAAACACACTTTGTCGAAGAAATATCGCAGAGGGAAAACATTTAGATCTTTTCTTTTTTGTCGCTTTCGGCAAAGTGCCGACAGGAGAAAACCCTTACCCCTCTAGAATGCTGCCCTAAACGACATTTTTCTTCCATTTTCAAGCGAGGAAAAAGATGGTTTGCCGTCTTTAAGCTTCTTTTCTTATTTTTTCCTTCTTTTCAACCGTCTATCAGCCCTTAAAAGAGGCTTGCCACGGCTTTGTTGCCTTCCAGACACCTCTTTTTTTCCCAGCGGAAGAAAACAGATCTATCTGGATATGCAAACGCTCTTACACGTTCCCGCCATTTGCTGAGAGTGAGAAACGTATCATTTGTGCCGCGTTTAAAGAAAAGTTTAGCGAAAGAAAACATTTTTCTCTTTGACGGCTTTAAAATTTAAACACACACCTTCAGGAATTTAGTACAAGGAACATTAACATCCATACAACATATTTGTTTAAAGGGTTTTAATGCCTAAATGCATTATAAATCACAACTTTTTCGGATTTTTAGAGCCTATTTTTTTCTATAATGAAAAATGGACTGAGTAGCCTTCGGAATTAATTACTGGTAATTTTGATATTTTATATATATATATGACTATTTATCTTTCTTTCTAAATTTCATTTCTTTACGAATTTATCACTCATACATTCAAGAATGCTATTTGAAACAAAATTTGCATCAATTATTTATTTCAATAAAGATATTAAGTATTGTAATCAAAAGAAATCATAATGGACGAAACAATTTTCTATTTTATTTTGTTATTTTTCATGCAATTTTCAAGTCATTAATCTCAGATGAACAGATCACCAGTACAGGGAAACTTCAGCACACTCTAAAAATTTCTGTGTAACTAGTGTTTTGAGTTATATGTCTTTGCATCTTCTTTTACCTACTAAGTAATTTACCTCTTCTAATGTACCTCATTAATTTATAAAGCTAGTTGGAAATTATATTTTCTTCTGGACTAACGCATTCAAAACTAACTAAAATTTTTCATATATTATTGAATTTTAAATTTTTTTGGGTTAATGTACATTATTCTGTCTTTTATACCTTTTGAAGTTTTAATAGTAAAAAATCATTTATATCAGCAAGCTAATAATTGTTAATATAGAAGGAAAAGGATGTAAAAATTAACACTGTTCAAACAAAAACGTATAAACCCTTAACACAGGTTATTTCCACGGATTTAATTGGAAGGTGAATATATCTAGGCGTAATAAAGAAATAATCTCAGTACGTGATTTCATTTGCCATAAAAGAATTTTATTTCTAGCTAAAATTATAATTATTCTCAAAACTCAACTACACATCTGGTACCTACAAAGACAACTTTCTCATAAATATAATCCAAACTTCCAGTTGTAACATCTCAGTCAGATTATTTTACTTGCTACAAGATGGTTTAGAATCTGAATTCAGGATAGCTTCTACAACAAAGAATTTTTGCTGTTTTAGCCTTTAAACCTGCATTAAATTCCTTCTGATTCTTCCTTTTTAACTAACGTAGCTGGAACTGGATGCTATCCAAAGTTACATGATTAACGTTAACTATTCTTTTCATTCATGGAAGGAAAACAATTACCAGGGGCATTGTGAAAAAGGTTTTTAAAGAATTACGATACAAATTATACTTGCGTAAGATGACTTAGAAACTAAGTATAATATTTAAAGTATAATATTTCAAGTACCCCCAAAGAAAAAAATCACAAGGTGTCAAATCTGGCGAATAGGGAGGCCAATTCATGCCACTTAGCGTATGGTTCTTCCTTTGAAAACATTGTTTTATAGTTTTTCCCAGTCAGTAGCGCCATCTTTTGGCGAAATTTCCAACTACTTTTGACAATTGGTAAGAATAAATTGCCTAAGCAGAATGCAGCAAACCGTACATTTGTATCACCTTCCGTTTTTCTGTAATTGATTTTTCAAATCGTCAGTCATTTTTGGGACACCCGGTATATATATATATATATAGATGTGGCTTGGTACGAGAAGTGCCTAAGTGAGTTTTCTCCAAGATGACTTTCTTTGCTTATGTCTCTTCAAAAAATATTATTTTCAATGTACGAAGTACCTAAATCTGTCTGATTCTTTAAGAGTGTTTTCTAAACCATTGTACGGACTTGGGAACTTCTTACATTGAAAATAATATTTTCAAAGAGACATAAGAAAACAAAGTCATCTTGGAGGAAACTGACTTAGGCAATTGTTGTGCCAAGCCACAGATATATATATATATATATATATATATATATACTGGGTGGCCATAATTAAACTGACAGTGCTCACAGTGTTCTGTAGCGCGATCTATTTGCGAGAATGACGCCACATTTTGTAGGAAGATTAAACAAGACGGGGGACGAAGGATTCCGTGATAAAATAAATTAGTTCCAAAAGTCACCGCTAGGGGAATATTTGGCGCTGTGTATCTACGATATGTACCTAGAATGGACCTACGATAAATTCCGATGTGAACCCACACCAAACAGTTACCTTTGGTGAATGTAAGGCAATTTCTGTGACTGCATGTGGTGATTTGTCATCCCAAATTCGGCAGTTCTGGGTATTCACAGTTCCATGCAGGTAAAAGTGGGCCTCGTCTCCCCATAAGATTTTCCACGGTCAAGCATCATCCATCTCCATTCTGGGAAGAAAGGTGAGAGCAAAAGTCAATCGCTTATCATGGTCGGGGTACAGTAACTCCTGTACACGGCTGATCTTGTACGGATAGAAGTTGATAATCTTTCGTAAGATTTTCCATACCGTACTGTAAGGCATATCCATATTTCGAGCTAATCCACGAGTGCTAGAGGTGGCAGCAATATTGTCTGGTCCTCTGTCGACAATCGCCGTGGCAACTGCTTCGATTGTATCCTGTGGTACAGGTTTTCGTCCTCTGCCTGACTGAACCTTCAGAGAACCTGTTTTCTCAAACGTCGCAACCATTGCTTTTAGCCCATTAACTGACACAGGACCGTTACCTTTACGCATTTTTTTGTGCGTTCTAAAAGCACGAAGAGCGGCTGACGCGTTGCACTGGTTGAGGTAAAAGAATTTGACCAGTAACGCACGCTCGACTAAAGAAGGAGACATTGCACATAAACTTTCAATCCGATTGATTCGAAACGTAACACATTGCCTTTTAAAACCAAAGCAGCTGGCACTGTGCCAATGGATGTAACGTGAAATTTGAATAAAGAACTTCTTCTGCTCAGCGTACGTTATATTGCAGATCACGAGACTTTATCGGTGTTTATGTAGATTTTACGCTTTTTTAAAAGTGTTGCCATATTGCACTTGAACTAAATAAGAAAATGTGCATAATAAAAGGTAATTTTATTCCGTATTAATTTGCATTTGTTAACACTCTATTTTCTATTACACAGCGCCAAATATTCCCCTAGTGGTGACTTTTGGAACTAATTTATTTTTTCGCGGAATCCTTCGTCCCCCGTCTTGTTTAATCTTCCTACAAAATGTGGCGTCATTCTCGCAAATAGATCGCGCTACAGAACACTGTGAGCACTGTCAGTTTAATTATGGCCACCCGGTATATATACACTCAAGAGCCAAAACATTATGACCACTTGTCAATAACGAGTTGGCCCACCTTTGGCGCGCAACACAGGTTCAACCCGCCTTGGCATGGATGCCACAAGTCCTTGGTAGATGGCTGGAGACAGATTGTACCAGATGTTTAAGCAACGGTCACGCAAATCCGAGATATTGCGAATCGGTGGTCTTTGAACTCTGAGCTGCTGTTCCATGACATACCAAATGTGTTCTATCGGATTGAGATCCGGTAAGTTAGGCGGCCAGGACATTAACTGGAATTCAGCATCATGTTCCTGGAACCACTCCAATACAATTTTAGCCTTGTGACACGGGGCGTTGTCCTGTTGGAACATTCCATTTCCAGCTGGAAAAACAGAGGCCATGTAAGGGTGCAACTGGTCCGCAATGATGTTCAGATACCCTGTAGCATTCATGGTCTGCTCTACCGCAACCACGGGTTCCAGAGACGCCCAAGAGAACGTCCCCCAAAGCATAATACCACCACCACCGGCCTGGGTATGACCTACTGTACATTGAGGGAGCAATAGTTCGCCTGGAAGACGGCGTATCCTGACATGGCCATCGGCTTGATGAATGACAAACCGTGATTCATCTGACCAGGCAACTCTCTCCCACTGATCCATGGACCAGTCGCGATGTTCCCGGGACCAGCGCAGGCGCAGTTGGCTATGACGCTTGGTCAGCAAAGGCACACGAGTGGGACGTTTGCTGCGTAGCCCCATATCCAACAGTATACGCTGAACAGTGTTCTGCGATACTATTCTACTTGGCCTTGCATTGTATTGGGCTGTCAGCTGAGCCACTGTCTGGCTCCGGTTTTGCTTCACCATGCGAGACAGTCTCCGACGACCTTTTTCTTTGATAGCGTGTGGACGTCCAACACCATGTCGTCTACTGCTGGTTTCACCGTCATTCATCCACTTTGCACAAGTACTAACAACTATAGGTCGCGAACAACCCACGAGTCGTGCAGTTTCGGAAATACTTGTTCCGAGCCTTCGAGCAATTACAATCTGCCCTCTATCAAAGTCGCTTAGATCCGCAGCCTTTCCCATCACACACAGAAGTAAGTGAAAGAATGATTCTTCAGTCTCTCCAGCAGCAGTTAAATACCCCTTCCATCTGATCACGTGCCTTCCACGTCATCCAGGCGAATTCATTGCAAAATGTGGGGGTGGTCATAATGTTTTGGCTCTTGAGTGTATATATATATAATGAATAAGATCAGATTACAGAGTCTTTAGAATAACAAATTTATTTCCGAGTGGCTGAAACATACATCTTATCTAATAGACAGCCAGAACCCCAGTGACTCCCGGGCTAGCGTATAGAGGTACATGAGTTTAAGAATTGCTGAGCAAAGATGTTTCTTGCAAGCTGTATGAGTTGTGCATTAAGATCTCCTTATTTGGGCATAGAAAAGGATCGGATGATTTCGTGGCTTCCCAGGGATTGCTGAGGATATTAAAAATAGCTCTGGGTGTGAAAACAGAATTCAGTAATGCCATCCTAAGCATGACAGGGAAAGAAAACTTACAGGGGATCAACTTAAATTTTATACCTTTCATATATATATATATATATATATATATATATATATATATATATATATATATATATATATATATATATTAAATTATATGCTATTGTATGTATATGTAATATCCTTGACCGGACGAAGCTCAACAGGCTCGTACTATCTAGTTTTTTGGATCCGGGTCAAGTCGTAGCCGAGTTGATCTTACTGTGTAGTCGTACCGGAACAGGCAATGGCGAGTGACTGGGAAAGGCGTAGGAAGACAATCCAGGCGAATAATACAGACATCTAAGTAGATGGAACAGTCTCTTTATTTTCACCGTATTTTCGATGATTAAATATACTTCATTATCTATACACTGAATGCTTAGTTTAGGATTAACATGCGTGAAAAGTATCGTTCGGGGGCCGTTTATCTGGAAGAATCCCGACGACGCAACGCCGCGCATTATTTGATAGAGAGCTCAAAATGCGTCATGTTAGGTTGAGAGCAGACAAAAAAGACTACCGAGGCATGAAAATATCTCGCCCGAGTACGGGTCTATCAAACTTCTAATTTGTCAGAAATGGACACGTGATTAAGTCGCGTCATATCAGGTGATATATATATATATATATATATATATATATATATATATATATATATATTTATTTATTTATTTATTCATATTTACCTTCAAATATATTTCAAAATGCTCTTAAAGACGATGAATAATTCAGGAACCTGAAATTTGTATTCCCCAACTCTATTTCCATCACCCGTCCGAGAACCTCTATAATTATATTTCTGCATCTTTAACCGAACGCGCAGAAGAAAAACAAGCTTTCGTCTTCCGCTATATGAGCCCTTTTTTTTCCCTTGCTTTATCACAATTTTTCGAACCAAGAGAAAACTGTTCCTTTAATCAAGAATCCACACATTGATCATCAGAACTTCTAAGGATTTATAGAAAACGGCCTTCAACAATTACGACATAGTACAGATAGAGTATGTTTTGTTGTTATTTGTTGTTAGGCCAAAATGGGGGGAAAGTGGGGGGGGGGGAAACTTTCGCTTTCAACTTCGCTTCTTAGAAATAAATTAGATCTGATTATTTGGCGGGGTTTCTGTCTTTGTGTAACCCATTCAAAGTTTAGAAATCTTGTGGTATTTTCCAATGAGTCGCTTTCGGAGCAAATTTTATATTTCTTCTTTTTGTGTGGGAGAGGAAAACCCATTAATATGTTTATACTACTTTATTTTTGCTTTTCTCGAGACTTTTACAAATAAATGGCTTAATAAATAAATCCATTTAATTTTCGTGGTCAGAATATAGGATTAGCGTTATGAAATTCCCAATATGTTGAAATCTTTAAAATCAAGATGAGTTCTCATTAAAGTATTATATCTTAGCAAAATAGGACAACGTTTCGAAGATTTCAGAAATCATCGTGTGGACAATATGTCAATCAGAAAGGATATCTCCGTCAAAGCCAATTTTAAGGGGAAGTAAGTTCTATCATTTTACTTTTCTTTTTTGAAAACCAATGAAAAACGCGGAATATTAGGTTTATTAAAAAATCACTTGGTTAATAAAATAGAACAAAATAGGAGTATGTCTTAGACGGAGAAGGTTGTCCACTAAAATACATTTTCTTTCTCTCTTAGCAGAGATTTAATTTAAGGTTGTTTTAACTATTCAAGAGATACTGCTGACTGAGGAATTTGCTTTAAAACATGAATTTCATATTCGTAATTATAGGTTTGTATGAAGCAAATTTTTTTTCACTGTTTCATAAGAAATTTTATAGATAAAACTATTGTACTTTTCATTACATTTATTAATTCCTCATTCATTTTAGCTCGCTTTATTTTAATGAACTAAAGTATCGCAAGATCAATTACTTGTACAGTTAAAAGAAGGTATCACCGAAATATTATCTTGGTTTAATATATTTCAACGTTTTGACTGAGAGTGGCTTGTGGCGGCCCTGTAGTACAGCGTGCTGGTTTTTGGTGCTGAAGGTGCTCGTATCGAATCCCGGCGTCACGCCATGAAAAATTCCCTCCATTTGTGTCTTCCCTTCATAGGGGGTAATTCTGTCCGCCTAGATGGTGCCCCCATAGTAAAATGGACAGCAAAACTGCGGCATAGGCGAATGTTTGACGACAAGTGCCTCCGTATTAAAAAAAAAGAAAAGAAAATTTGACTGACAGGTAGTGGGGAATAAATTGAACTTTTCAACTCTTTTCGTGTTTCCTGATTTTACTACAAGGTCTGATTTAAAAAAACAGAATGTGTGTATTGTTAAATTATTTGTGAATTAATTTTAAAAAAAGTTACTTTATATGACACAATGAAATATTGCCATTTTCACTTACTCAACAAAAGGGAATTAAACATCTTATTACAAGTTTTGTAAATAAATCGGTATCTCGACGTTCCTATAATTGTCTATGGGTTTGCAAATTTTAAATATAACATGTTGTTTCGCTGTGTTAACATTCTGCTATGTACCAAAAAGTTATCTACAGTTATTACCAAATGTAATGGTTGGCATAAGCAGCTACGGTCCACTTTTGACCCAAAAGTTATAATTAGACCATGATCTACGGTATGAAACATATTCCGAACGCCTACAAGCATCCCTTCTAACAATGGGACTTAAACCCAAAGGTTCTGGACCGAATACCTTGCGCCTTGGTAGGAGCGAAAAGGATGGGAAGTTGCAAATGCGATCAATATGGCGAAGATATTGTAAAATAATGGGAAATGTAACTAGCTTTCAATACATACAACTATTGGATTATAGTTAAGCACTAACTATAACAAAAAGACTTTTTATTATTTAATATGTTCTTTCATTGGAGTGTAAAGTATTATCGTAATAAGTAATCGCTGAATTCAATCTTTTAAAAAAAGTTTCTTATTCGAGTCAAAATCATAAACTTACCTCCTTTTTTTACAAAAAACCTGAATTTTATTTTTAAAAAAGTGACTTACCCTTTGTGAGATCTAAGTGGTTCATGAAGTAGCCTATAGATTAAGGAAGTCATGAATATAATCAATCACCCTGTATACATGGTTGTAAAACGTCCTTTTAGAAACAATGTGAGACATTAAAAATATATTTTAGAAGAAATTTCAGTAAAGTTTGGGTACTACGAATAAAGTGATTTATCCTACCCTTCACTGTGGATTTAAAGTATAGGTACCATAAAGAAAGTCATTTAAAGACACAATTTGAGAGTAATTAGCGTCCTTTACACGTACGTTCTTTCGCGAGTGCTTGGAGCGTACAGGATTGCGCGCACGCTCCAAGCACTCGCAAAAGAGCGTACGTGTAAAGGACACTAATAGCACCCTTTACACGCACGCTCTTGGAGTGCTTGGAGCGTACGAGATTGCGCACGGGAAAACTTGCAGTACGCTCCAAAGCAGCTTTCCCTTCCTCTCCGACACCTTCACACGTGCACTCAATCGCGCGGTATCGTGGTTTCACGTGGGAAAGAACGTACGTGTAAAGGGAGCTATTTTTTTTAAATCTAGACAACGCAAATTATTCGTCATAATACGGAATATACAGGTCGGTAAAAATAATATCAGTCTGTATATTTGGGTATCCAGAGGATTGATTGGATCACGTATTTTCAAAACTTTACTAATGTAATCATGTAGTGGATTCTTATATAAAGTGATAAATAGAGAGAGATTTTTAATGCGTTCACTATTTTTAAATTGGAATGATAGCCATGAAAACTACCTTTATACTTTTGTTTAATTCGGAATAATAAAGGCTTAAAAATCTCTCCTAATAATTGAAATATAAGATTGTTGAGGCTGTTTTGGGCAACGAAAAAGTAAAATTTTATATGAATATCCGGAAGGGAGCGGTTGCCCGGTCAGTAAAAGAGTCGAAACCCGACCCTGACAAAACCGCCGACGTGTATACGGATGGCAGCTGGTGCACGGGAAAAAAAATCTGTCGTAGTTGCAATGTTCCCCAAGTTCCAAAATATTACCTCTGGATGTGCTGGGTCAAGTGTTCTGGTCTCATCACTTGACTTGGTTCAAAATTACTGGACCAAACGGGTGTAGCGTGGACCCATCCCTTGTGGTGCACCCGGTGCAACGCATGCAATGCATGCGGTGAAGTAGTAACACACTTCTGGCTTCTCCCGGGAAAAGAGTATAGCTTAACTCCCAGCCATTGAAATCATATATATATATATTATGTATATATATATATATATATATATCCGATATAAAATCATACAAATGAATCTAGTCTTGGTTCCATAAAATGTAGACATGTTAGATGCACACGAAAATAAAGAATTTTCTTTCTGAAACAGAAAATATTTAATAAATATAGAGGGATTAGTTGTAGAGTCTGTATAAGACTTATTGTACATTATATACAATAGATTTTTCGAAATTCTATAAAAGATAACTAGGATTAAATTAACTAGGATTAAAACTAGGATTAAAAGAATTGGTTAGTTACACCGCAATAATGTCATAGCTCTCTTAAAAGGCTAACACTTAGTGAAACATCAAATACTCTATAGGCAAGCCTTTGATAAAAAATAGTTTCAAGTTCAAAATTTATTTAGATCTTATTTTTATTCATTTAACTGAAAACATTGAGTTTTATACTAAATTATAAGTAAACTGAGATATCTTATCGCTTCCAGAACAAAATGCGGACACATATTGTATAATACATAAACTAGATTTAATAATTTTTCTCCTAATATGAAACATGATCAAAAGTACTACATAAAGAGAAAATATGTAAATTTAAATCTTTTAATACTTCATTTTGCAACGTTTTCGTTAAATTCTCAAAAAAATATTTTTAAACTCCAACTTTAATAGTTTTATTCAGCATTTAATAAATGACTCGAAGGTGAGAAATATAAAAAAAAAATTCTTTTCCAACTGCTGAATATTCAAATTTCAGACAAATTGAACTAATTTCTGAGCAAAGTAACAAACTTCCATCTTACAAATTAAGTGTACTGTTGAAGATCACCGCCGGATTCATTAAATAGTTTTAAGAAGAAATCATTATTTTCGCAAAACAAGCTGGGATTTTGAGTACGATGCGCTCAGGTCATTTGCTTCCCCGTTAGCTACTATGTTCACTGACATTTCAAGTGATTAAAACTTGGGTGATCCGATCAAATAAAATGTTTTGCATAATTAAAGAGGAAATAAATCCTTTATATTTATACAGAGGAGAATATATCCAGTGATAAGTTATTTGTAATGGATGTTTGTTGCTTATACATTTCTTTTACCCAGATATACGACAATTAATTAATAGGGAAAGTAATAAAAACAAAAATTAAAATACAAGCATAGACTGCTAAATCACTTTAACATAAAACACAACCTGCAAAGAAAACAAAAAACATTTTCAATAGAGGATAGCGCAGAAGCTTCATATCCCCAATAATGAAAAAAACAAATAAATAATCCAACAGAGATAGATAAAAATAATACGAATATAAACAAAAAACAAACAGAAATCAAGCACTCTGGGCATCCATGCACCAACGGCAAGATTCTGTATAAGAGCCGAAACTGAACCATGAAACAACATAGAGGTAACCGACAGGTCTCGTAATCAGGGAGCCTAACCAAATCAGTTACCTCAAGGGGAACTTTCTGAATAGGATGCAGGTAAGCCCAAAAGATATCCCAAGGCCCCGAGTTCCCAATGAAGCAATAAGTCAAAAAGAAAATGAAAAGACAAACAGAACTTACAGTATGGGCTCAACGCACCGTACATGCAAGCACACAAATAATCCTAATGCAAAGTAAAAGATGCATACACACCCCAATTCCGTAAGTGACGGTTAACCATCATTCCTGAGGTTATATATAGTCATTGGCGATATATATATGTATATATATATATATATATATATATATATATATATATGTATATATATATACATATATATATATATATATATATATATATATATATATATATATATATATATACTATCTATATATATATATAACATTTCCGTAACTGACTGACTCACATACAACGCAAAGAACAAACCGCTGGACCTAAAGGGCTGAAATTTTGCATGGCGATTCTTCTTATAGTGTAGGGGTGCACTATGAGAGATATTTGAAAAATTCTTCTAAGATTTCTTAGCTGTTTTAGTAACTTTTTTTACGTTTGCATTTAAAATAATAATTCGGAGGTTATAAAATTTATATCACGAGAAAGATCGTAAAAATTCCTTTAAAATGAGATCTTTTCCGAACCTTTACCTCCATTTTCTGATTTTTGATGAATTTTTAAATATTAATTTTTATAATTTAATTTATTAAATGCTGATCACGTGATTTCCTTTTCTGGTACAATAAATAAATTTATCGTCACGTGCATAACAACTAAATTATTGCTAGTGCGGCAGACGATTGGACATTATCCAAAAAAATATTAAAATAGAGTAAAAGATATTATGTTCCTCAAACTGTATTATATTATCAGTACTATATTCTTTAATATTTCCTATTAAATTTATTTTGAATATTTTATTCTACATTATTTTGTCTATAAAAATTTCTTACGATTTTTTATAAATATATATATATTTTTTTTACATCAATTGTATACATTGATCATCGTATTTATTATATATATATATATGTATATAAATATATACACTCATGGACAAAAAAATTGGCGCACCAAGAAATAATTGCGGGATCGTAACGAAACTTGCAATGAAGGTACATGTCGGAGAGATATGCACATGATTAGAAATGCAGCGTGATTGCGCATTACGTATAGCCGATAGAGGGCGTTGAACATCGTACTCTGTGGAGTATAAAACAGGTAACCAAAGCTTGTTTGAGTGTGCTGAATCATTTACAAAGGACGAGCTGAGATAGACATGCCATTACGCCGTGTTCGAAGACAATATAAGCAGTTGTCGCAGTTTGAGAGGGGAAGAATCGTCGGGATGATGGAAGCTGGGTGGTCAGCTAGGCGAGTAGCTCGTCAATTAGGCCGCTCTGATTGTGTTGTGAGGAGGTGTTGGGACCAGTGGACCCAAGAGATGTCATGTACACGAAGACACAGGCTCAGGACACCCTCGACAGACCAGTCGTCGAGAAGACCGCCACATCGTAAGAAATGCACGCGTACAGCCAACTGCTTCATCGGCCGCCATCCAGGCACAGTTAGCACCTTCACTAGGGGTCTTTGTGTCTTCTCTAACCATACGAAGGCGCCTGGCTGAAGGACAGTTGGTATCGCGGCGCCCATTACGTGTGCTGCCCTTGACGCCCACCCATCGACGCCTCCGTTTGGAGTTTTGCCGCGCACGAGGAAACTGGACTGCAGCGGAATGGAACCAGGTCGTCTTTAGCGACGAATCCAGATTAAATCTCGGCAGTGATGTCAATCGTGTTCGTGTGTGGAGAGCCCGTGGTGAACGCTTCAATCCTGCCTTTGCTGTACAGCGACACATCGCTCCCACAGCTGGTGTGATGATATGGGGTTCCATTGCTTACAATACACGGTCACCCCTAGTATTGTTCCGTGGCACCATGACAGCCCAGCGGTATGTTCATGAAATCCTGCAACCACATGTGTTGCCACTCATGCAACGGCTCCCAGGAGCCATTTTTCAACAAGACAATGCTCGGCCTCATACGGCAAGAGTGTCACAAGACTGTCTCCGCACTGTTACTACCCTTCCTTGGCCTGCCCGATCCCCAGATTTGTCTCCAATCGAGCATATCTGGGATCATTTGGGACGACGAGTTGGGCATCCCACGAGTTTGAACGAACTAGAGGCAAGGTTACAGCAAATATGGAACGAAAGGTCTCAAGGCATCATACAGAACTTGTATGACTCAATGCCCGATCGTATCGCATCGTGCATTCGCTCTAGAGGGGGTCCAACGGAGTATTAACTCCTCCGTTCTTTTGCCTTTTTATCTGAAATAAATTATCCTTTTTCTTTGATTTTCTTATCATTTACTGATATCAAAGTAGTCATTACGTATGTAAAATTTCTTTTCATTTTGACGACTCCTTCTTGGTGCGCTAATTTTTTTGTCGATGAGTGTATATATATTTATATATATTGGCATTAATTGCATACATTGGCCGTTGAATTTAATTTGAATGTTCTCCGTAGCGAAGTAGAGAGAGAGAGAGAGAGAGAGGGCGTAGCTATAGAACATGATAATTTCGAAGATAATTTATTGTGGATTTATTTATCTTATCGTGTATATTTGTAACTGTTTATTTAAAATACTTAAAATACTGCATCGAAACAGTACATATTCATAGATGATGATTCAAATTTATTTTATTTATTCTAAATTTTCCTTTTTACTATCTTGCTTATTTAAACAAACTTTAGTGAACATTTTTATTCAGCGATATCCTGTTAAGATAAAAATTTAAATTCGAAACTGTTTATTCCAGCATAATAATTTTTTGTTTTCTTAATTTCTATAGTTTTATCGGAATACTTTTGAGCCAATTGAATTAAAAATTAAGCCCTGCATTAGAGAGTGAAAAAACTAACTGGTCTACTGAAAATTGAATTGATATGGCTCATTCAAGTCTGTACTGTGGAGTAAATGAAGACGCATTATATATTAATCGAACTCCTTATATTTGATAGGTATGTAGTTTATTTACTTTTGGTGAATGCTAAATTTTAAATATGATTTTTAGATCGGTGTGTTTGAAATCCATCCTCTAACTGATTATAGAGCAAACGAACTGGATTGGAGATCTGCTGCAATTGTTCGTGACAAGAGAAGACTCGGGGATTTCTGCTGTCTCCTACAACATGGAACATCGCTTCGTCTCTTAATGGTGCCGTCAGTCACAGGCGGAATGCTCTTGTATAGGTAGAGAGTAGGTGGGCGAAGGGGATTAGCGTAGAAAATGCCTAGGGAAGAACTGTTGGCATAAAAGACTGGAAACTTGTCACAATACTTTGGAATAATGATGGTGACTTTAACGGGCAAGAATATTATAAATTTTGATACAATGTTTAATGAAGTGGCAGCGAACGATTTTGATTCCCTGTCATTGAGGAAGAGTTGAAATTGAAAATATATATATATATGTATATATATATATATATACAAAAAAGGTAAGCAACAATAAGTAATCCTACGTTAATAACCCACGGTAGTTTCGTTCGATGAGACTACTTGAAATTTTGATTTAGAAATAATTTTGTGAATAACGAGATGTTCTATAATGACTAACTGCCTGGTAAAGAACTTTATTTTGGAGTTAAAATAATATTTTTATATGAGTCTATGGTTTACTGTTTATAGTATACAAGCTGACAACCCGCACTTCGCTACGGAGTACATTCAAATTAAATACAACGGTCAATGTATGCAATTAATGCCAAAAATAATAAATATATATGCATATTTATAATAAATGTGGCGATCAATATGTACAATTGATGTAGAAAAAAAATATATTTACAAAAAAATCGTAAGGGATATTTTTTTAGACAAAATAATGTCCAATAGTCTGCCGCATTAGCAAGAAAAAAATATTTTTTCTCTATTTAGTTGTTATGCACGTGACAATAAATTTATTTAAAGTAACAGAAAAAGAAATCACGTGATCAGCATTTAATAAATTAAATTCTAAAAATTAATCTTTAAAAATTCACCAAAAATCAGAAAATCGAGGTAAAGATTCAAAAAAGATTTCATTTTAAAAGAATTTTTATGATCTTTCTTGTGATATAAATTTTATAACCCTCAAATTATTATTTTAAATGCAAACTTAAAAAAAGTTACTAAAACAGCTTAAAAATTTAATTTTAAAAAATCTAAGAAGAATTTTTCAAAAATCTCTTTTAGTGCACCCTACACTATAAGAAGAATCGCCATACAAAATTTCAGCCCTTTAGGTCCAGCGGTTTGGTCTGTGCGTTGTATGTCAGTCAGTCAGTCAGTTACGGAACTGTTATATATATATAGATATAGAGTACAATACTGGTGTTAAGTCGTTTTCATTATGAAATAAATAAATTTAACCAGAATAAATATAATTATGTTTTCCTTATATAATACGTATTTATCAATATTTTGAAAGCCAGTATCTATTTCAGAGAGCATGATACTTTCCAAACAGATCATATTTTTAGACCACCCATAAGAATGGCATATCTTCTTGAATCATTTCCAGGAGTGGAACGTGACAATATTCTTGAATGTGTTAAAAGATGTCACCTCACAATTTATCATTCGACTTTTATGGTAGAAATTTCTGTAAAATTTTGATGGATACTTTACAGTAAATTGAAAGAGAATATCACGATCATGTATAAAAACTTCACAAATCAGGCCCCTTCGAGACAGGTAAATATTTCAGGGAGGTTTTCATATTGTCATCTGCATCATAAGGGCTAACAAGAAGTAACAAGCTAGGAAGATTAAAGGATACGAAACATTACTTTCTTATAATCACTCTCATTGTAATGAGAGTACAAATATGTAATTCAAACAAAGAGCAAGTAAGGAAGAGTTACCTATTTTTACAACTGAACACATATCAACATATACATATAATGTTATACCAAAAAAATATTTCTCATTCCGTAACTTACTTCTGTTCATAGTGTGAATTTTAAATTATTAATTTTATCGACGCCTACTCACTTTTTCGTAAATTTTATTTTTACCTTAGGCGAACTCTGTGCTGAAAGTGTCTCGGGAGAAAATAGACACCTTGCAGTTTAAGAGTTAAGAACGATTGCCAAAAAAAGGGAATGAGATGGATATTTAAGCTGACCTAATGACAATTCGGACTGCAGGAATGGGGTTGAGAGTTATGCAAATTACATGTACCTGTATTACATGTATCTGTTTTAGCAGACACGTTAGGAACGTTGTACTCGGATCACCTCGGTTTCCTATCTGCGTAGAAATGAAATAGCGAACTATTAAAGGAATGTTCTAATAAATTAATCTTCAGTGGTCAAAGTAGTACTGTCCTTTTTGAAACACTGTTGCATTCTTTTTCAACGCATGAGACTGGCGGCTTTTTATATGAGCTCGAGAGTCACGTGGTACTTCTAACTGGATTTCATATTTTTCGGTCAATAAAAGAAATAAACCACATTGAGACAGGTAGGTTTTGGGGTGTATGGGGAAAGACAAGGATTTGTCTCTCTCAAAACTCGTGTGTTTTTAGCACGTGGCGGTAGAGTACATTTTCAAGATGCACGACTAAATGCTTTTGAAGTCGAGTCAGTCAGTTATTACTGGGCGTCAAGAAATACTCTGTAGATAAGTTTTTTGCAGCCATTTAAAATCACTTATTCAGAGGAAAATTTTCGTAAAGAAAATACGAGTTTCCTGTGAACTTATTTGCAGCAGTCAAAGAAGATGATTATGCCACTTTTACCAGAGGTTTGATTTTCATTTATTTCTTCGGCCTTGTTGATGTTGCATTGTCCAACTTGGACGTATGGCGTTACAGTCCTGTACTGTACTCAAATATTCAGAACTTATCGCATGATATTGTTTAGAGTAACCTTCTTTTGTGTATTCTTTTTGTATTCTTCTGTAGATTATGGTTCGAGGAGGTAAACCAAACTTAATAACTGAAAAGGAGGATTCAGAGACAGTCAAAATTGCGCACAGCTATTTGGAAGTACCACATACAGTACACTGTGTACAAGGAATACTAAAGGTGATACTACTGCAGCTGCTTTTTCATCACATAGCTTCTCCGCGAGGATTTCATGTAAGTATTAACTAGATATGCTTTCGTTCTCTCTTGCAACTTTCTTACATGAAGTTAAGTCTCAAGCCCTTCGACTTCTTACTTGCATTTATTTAATGTTTAACTTTCATATTTTGCCTTAATCTATAAATATTGCATCAAATTACTCGCCTCGCCTAACCTTTATTGATGCACGTTTTAATGCCAAATTACGTGGCAATATCGGTATTTTCTATGATGGCGTGATTGAAAATGCCTTAAAATTTTTAAAATCGTCACTAAACTACACTGCTGACCATTAAAATTGCAAATCCAGGAAGGAAAGCAAATAACAAAATTTTACTGATTACAAGTATACAGCACAGTAGGAAGAAAACATGATTAAATTTGTAGGCAATTTATGGGTATACAGGGTCCGAAATTAGTACACACAGCTGCCGCCTCTGGCAGCTAAAACGGCTCTAACGCAGTTAGGAATCCAGTCAAACTGAGCTTTGATGACAGATACGGGCAAGTCATTCAATGCTACTTCAAGTCTATGCCACACTTTTTCAATCATAGTGGCTGGAGAGCGGTGGCAGCCCAGTTTCTCAGCAACCCATGACCAGATGTTTACAATGGATGAGATATCTGGAGAACGTGTTGACGAGGGAAACAGTCAAACACCCTATGTGTCGAGGTAGGTCAGGACATGACGGGCAACATGCGGTCTTGCGTTATCTTGTTGAAAGAAGACGTCTCTAAGGCCTCGAAGATAGGGCACAGCCACCGGCCTTAAGATCTGAGAATGTAACGCTGGCTGTTCAAATTACCAACGACCTGAACAAGATGTGTTCGTATCATGTACCCAATGGTTGCCTTTACCATCACACCAGGTGCAGGACTCGTATGGCGATATCGAATGCAATCAGGCCACAAGCGTTCTCCTCGGTGCCTCCAGACACGGATACGTCTATCATGATGCTGCACGCAGAACCGGTACTCGTCTGAAAAGACGACGTGGTGCCACTCCTGTATCCAGTTTTGTCGTTGGGCGCACCACTGTTGTCGCGCTTCTCTATGCTGCCGTATCAAGGGAATCCGCAATAATGGTCGCCATGCAGACAGTCCGTATTTCTCCAGACGTCATCGCACAGATGTGCGGATACTTGTCGTGCTTCAAACAAGCTCATTTCCTGACTCAAAGTACGTGATGTGGTTGTACGATCCTGCATGCCCGACCTGAAAACATGTCTGTCCTCTCGGGGGTTAGTGGCGAAAGGCCGTTGAGATCCTACATGGCGTTCAGTATGACCCCCCCCCCTGAACCCATCGATTCCATGTTCGCATGACAGTCGTTGTATTCCGACCAATTCGAGTAGCAATATCGCGAAACGATAAACCGCACTCTCGACAGGCTACGATCCTGGCGCTATCAAATTCCGACACGTGCTGGTAGCGTTTTACCTTCTTATACGAGGCATAACACTATCTTCTCACAAACAACCAACGTTTAAATGCGATTTACGAATGAAAAACCCATAGGACCATAGGAACGTGTAATTAAATGTGTATGAGAAACCCGCTGAGTAACTTTCCTTTTATACAGAATTTGAGATACCGTTTCTTCCTCCTGCGTCGTTCGATTGCGCTTAAATGCTAATCATTTGCATATCCCAGAAACTTCTTCCTTTCTCGCGAATTTGACGTTTGTATTACCCCTCCTTCATGGTGTTGCATTTTTAATGGCTAGCAGTGTATTTAGAGATAAACTAGCTAACGATATATTTTAACTGTAAATATTGTACTTGCTCATTTTATTGTAAGGAGCATATTACTAAAAGAAGTCATGAGAAGGATCAATATATATTTTGATACTATAAATTTTGTATTCGATGTATCTTTATGTCTAAAATCGATTCACATTTTTCTGGACATCACACCGAGAAAAAAAATATCGTTTCACACATCGTATCATTCATAAAATTTATTACAACATACTTATGTTATCTTTTTATTCTGTTGAGACAATTCAGTTTAATATTTTTTTGTTATATTTAAATAAAATTCAAATAACAAGCGTAGAATTTTAAAGTAATAACAGTGGCACTTTAGAATCGAGTGTTTGCTTTTTCCATCGAAGTTATCAATAGACAAAAATGAAGAATATAAAATAATGAGTAGGAAAATGAAATACTATTAATATACTTCTTATTTTAGATTTAAAATTACAATTATTTTAGTTTAGTTTTCAGAATTAATCATTCATTTTTACTTTATCTGTGTTACACGGTGATTGCTTCATGTTTACTCCCTATAAGCAAATTCAAATTCGAGATCACAAAATAAGACATTTCACGACTAACATAAAATTCTACGAGCCGAATTACTTCATTAATCAAGAGTACGTGTTCCTGACAAAGCCTTTTTCTAGTACTTGTTAATTAGCAATCATCGTTAAAACGGAGAAAACGCGTGATATCTTAGACAGTAAAGCACGCGATAGGGTACTTTGTTAAATCTAATATTATGAGGACGTCTGTTTATTTGCATTTATGAAATTTCTACTTTACAATGTCTTGAAACAAAATTCCTTTCTTTTATCTCATTATGTTATTAATTTGAACAGGTACTAAATATGATGCTAAATAATGTTTTTTGCCTTTGAAAATATATCTAAAATTTTCAAGTGATAAGACTACAAATATGGTTGAAAGAGATAGCATGAAAGATTTATATACTTTTGTACAAAAGTAAATCTATGAAACCAACTCAATGCATTGTTAAAAGAAATAGAGTTTTTCAGGGGAAATCTTAAAAGTGTAAGACATAATACTTTACTTTCGTTAAAATACATTTCAATTGGTGAAATTTAGAGACACAAGGATATTTACTAACTCTTACTATACTTTGATTCATCGCTTAACCCTAAATCTTTGATGCATAAATATCGTACCATTTCAACCTTAAAAATATAATCTCCTAACCTTTAAAACGTAAAAATTTATACGTTTGGCAGGAATTGTAAATGGGTTTGACTAATAAAATGGTCGTAAAAACTATGTAAACTCTAGCAAGAACATACAGTACCTCGAGAAAGAATGCTACCTTAAATTTATTGAAGGTAAATATTTCTTCAACACATTTGTTGATAAAAATTAAATAAAATCAGTTTAGTTTTAAAAATTTTAAATTCTTGAGTTCTTTGCGAGAGGACTAAAAGTTATTCAAAATCAAAATTAATTTAATGCTACAGTTTATGGAGATTCTAAGCGCTTTAGGGAAGATCAGACTTCGAAATGGAGCTATTAAAAATGCAAAAATAAAAAGTCGGGAAAAAAACAATCCTAGAACACTTTTACCAAGATATTTCTTTTAAGGTCATAACATAATAAATCCGTACTCGTAAGGAAGTATAATAACATAAGTAATATATCGGAATTATATATGTAATGTGATTCTGAAGTAATTACCACTAGCAAAGACTATAAACATAAATTAAATTAAACATTTTCACTCCTGTTCATTCGGCTGAATGGTTTTAGCCAGCTTCTCACCGTATTATGGCCTTGTCAGTTTATCAGCCAGCAACAGGGTTGTAACACAAGCTTAGTATGCACTAGTGTTTAAACACTAAATCGAATTCGTCAAGTAAATTTCAGGATAAAACGTAAACCTCACAGATGAAATTCTGAAAGAGATTATCCATCCCTTAACCAATCTCTGAGCTCTAGTACAGTTTATCAAATGAAGATGTATACTTATACAAGAATCTCATGCTGTAACTGTATAAACACTAATGATCACAGAGCAAATGTCATAGTTCGAATTGTTTGTAATCCTCGGGATACTTTATGTTGACATTGTTATACAGGAGCTGATGATGGTAGACGAAAGTCAAAAGCCCTTCTTTGAAGTACAGAATTATGGGATTAGTGAAATCGAGACAGTCAGAGGAACAAATTTTTCAGTATACCACAGCGTAACACTTCTATATTGTGTTGATGATTCGAAACACTGAACAAGGATACCGACAACCAGTACAGTTATCAAAGAGAAATAACGACTTAACATCCCAATATCTGACATAAGTTGCACATCATAACTGGATTATGTCTGCAAATACCTCTTTGAAGAGCTGACAACTGTTACAGGCACTACTATATCCAGACAAATGGCTGCTTGAAGCTTGATGAAATAGGCCCGTATGCCAGACGAACCAGCAGTTTTGGGTCAAGCTCACCTCTGAGCTCAGGCTTGCACGTTAGCAGTGTAAACAAAACCACTACAACTGGTAATGAGTAGAACAATGTATTATCCGTTAATGAATCCATATTCTGTTTGTAGACTGTCTCTCATCACATTATAGTTTCGAAAGAGAGGGGAAAGCGTTATCATCCCTTTACCCTGGAGGTAAGGAAGCAACATGAAAGAAATGGTTGGTTAACACGTGCGAGCATCAATTTGAACCAGTCACCTACAGGTTAGCATTTTCTACAGGCTCAGTGCTACTAGTAAAAGGTACAATGGACGACATATTGAAATCCTTTGTTGGATAGGTTAATGATTTTTTTTTCAAAGTGATAATATTTAACGAATGCACAAGCCACCAAAGTCTCTAGATATGAATCCCTTTAACCACACATTCGATGAATAGAGAGACGAATTACATCCAGATGGTCATTGCGAGGGATCATTCTGAACTAAGAACAGATATATTTCAGAAGTGGTACTTGTTGTACTCATTGCTAATGACCAACTTCAAAAGAAACTCAACGTAAGACTCGTATGTCTGTAAGAAGTAACTGCACACCTTATTTCAGCCGTTTTACCACATTTTTCCGAATATGGAGTAATAAAAATGAAATCAAAGTTTCCCATCTACTATTTTACAAAATATATTTTTTTTTTATATTATTAATTTTCCTATAATCTTATTTGCATTCCCTTGCTATGTAGGCGCACCTAGTTTCATCCAATCCCGACTTTGGGTTCATGATCTATTCAGAAGTATACAGGTTATGCTTAACTTTGGATGCAAGTGGGAACACTGTTCGTACTTTTACGTATTGTTCAAGCATTATGATCCATTTGGATTGTCCAGATCTGTGATGAAACACACACTATGGGAATTTTTGAATCTTAATTAAAGGTATCAACTTATATTCGGAACTCTTTAAAAAATATATACAGTACAGATTAAATACATATACTTTTAGTTCAAATGTGATATAAAGTCATGAAAACAAATATAATTTTGGTATAAATTTCATAACATTTTAAAATATAAGGATTTTTTTTTATAAATCTTTAGTACAACATAGTGCTTACTCCAGAGACCCTACATCAATTCAATTAAATATATTTTAATTTCCTTCATACTGTATACTACTGTGACACTTACCTGTGATTTGAAGTAAATGTTTTATAATATTTCCGAAAATCATTGAAATATACAAAAATATCTTAAAAAGACTGATTTTTTAAAATTATCTTTTTATAAGTACAATTACCTGCAGGATGACTAAATTAACACATATAGATTAGCTTTTAGGTCAAAACATAGTGATATGTAAACCATTGCAAAATTTCATTGAAATATATTAAAAACTTTTTAAATCATTAGCTTTCTCGTTTAGAAAAGTAACTGAAAAAATCGTTTCTTAGAAAATGCATTTAAAGATTCTACTTCCAGTCTTTTAATATCACTTTCGGTTATTAAATTTGCCGTAAATTCTTATCCAATGATAGTACGAATAAAAGTAAAGCATTTTTAGAATCCTAAAATATGGGCCTTTGAAATAGAGCAATAAAAACTTTTTGAAATTTTACACCAAAATAGCCATTTCAACGTAGGCAGACAAGATGCCTTAGAAGGGAAAAATATAGAAAAAAAATGTAAGAATGTCTCTTAGTATAGCTTCAATTATTGAATTAAGGTAGATTTGCTTTAGTGTGAAAATCGAGCAAAATTTTTTGAGGTCTATACTGTAGAGCATTTTTATTGATTTAAAGGATAAAGGTAATTAACAGCCCACTAGATCAAAGCTTAATTCTATATTTAGAAAAACATACCAGAAAAAACAAAATGCAAATGTCAGGAACCCCAGTTTAACAAGCTTTCATTAAATTCTCAATGAGAACTTAGAAATCAGGTATACACACACACACACACACACACACGAATCAGATACAAACGCTTAATCAAATATTTCATGTACAAAAATTTCCCATATTTCAGCCATGCAATTAGTATATATTAACGCCCTTCCAAGAAACTTGTTTTGGGATTATTTCGATTCTAACGAGTAATTCAGAATTTACCTTTCGCTGACTATCAGGCGGGCAAATACCAGCATCAGTAGCCCAACGCTAATGCAGATGAATCCTGCCAACTGAAGTAGAACAAGTGGAAGAGTACCTCATTATTTTAAAACGTTTTCCGATCAGATTGAAAGGTTTGTTTATTTACTTGGACGTGTTTCAATTTGTTTTTTGTACCCTGGACAGCAAATCTACCGTAATTCAATGATTGAATATATACTAAGAGACATTCTTACAATTTTTTTTCTATTTTTCCCTTCTAAGGTCCCCCTTGTCTGCCTACGTTGAAATGGACCCTTATGGTGCTATTACAAACCGGAGCCACACTAATCAGTCCGAAGTCTATATGGACCTGGCTGGGACTTCCCACCAGGGGGCATTAGGAACAACAACAACAAAATAAGCTTAGTTTACTCTTCCTTATAGCATATTAATCTTTTTAAATGCCTTATGTAGCTACTATATTTTCAGTGTTATTTGCATAAGTGTGAAAAATCGTCATCTTCAAAAAAATATTATCTTTAGTAATTATCAATCATTGTTTAATAAACCATGTGAAGCGAAGTAAAAAAGAAAGCCAATCAGAATTTTGTATCGATTTCCCTCCAGCCCGTATCTTTTTCTGAAAAAAGGTTTATTTTATAGTCAAATTTGAAAAATTAGGATTTCTATGAATCAAACTTATAATGTATGACATTATGTTTTCAAAATTTCTATGATTAGTTTTGTTTTTAATAACTTTTGATTAATATTAATTAATCAAAAGTTAATAAAATGAAAATGTTATTAAAATTAAATGTTTTTAGTAAAAGTCAAATAATCATATATTTTTATTTTGTATTTACATGCATTTAATAAATACAAAGGAATGTTGTTTATGTATATTACATTATTTCAAAGGAAAAATATATAATATATGATAATTCATTTATGTAGACTATGAGGCATTTGCCTCATTGGTTGCACTACACCGAAAATTAGCGATTGACGAGTAAATAGGTCACACATATTGGGCCTCTGTACTTACCCATGACAAGGAAGTTTCACAGCGTTTCTGCGGTCTTCCACAACGCGGAACATCACTTCAAAATGGCTGGTGCTGTCACTCACAGCTGGGATGTTCTTGTAAATGCCGAGCGATTAGAGAAGAGAGGGGAGTAAAAGGATTTCAAGACATGACACATTGATAGATATATATGACCGTTTTCAATTCTTTAACAGTTATTACAAAAACTCACGAAACATCTTAAGATTTTTTTTATATCAATGGACATGGAGAAGAAAACACATTGTTTTAAACACAGTTAAAATTTCCTCCGTCCTCTCTCTCCTTATCAGAACAGTATGGTAAATTATATATATACAGGGTGTCCATAATTAAAGTCCCGCTTTCAGAAGGCTGCAAAAAAAGAACCACTGGTCACAATGACTTAAAATTTGAACTGAATATACTGGAAGAAGGGGGAAATGATTTGGCATAATAAAAAAAGTTCCAAAATGTATCAATAGATGGCGATGTAAGCGGTTGGAACTTTTTTATATTATGCCAAATCGTTTCCCCCTTCTTTCAGTATATTTAGTTCAAATTTGAAGTCATTCTGACCAGTGGTTCTTTTTTTTTTTGCAGCCTTTTGAAAGTGGGACTTTAATTATGGACACCCTGTATATATATATATATATATATATATATATATATATATATATATATATATATATATATATATATAGAGAGAGAGAGAGAGAGAGAGAGAGAGAGAGAGGGGGGGGATTTCGGAAAAATAAAAGCTTTACCTATGATATTTCTTCTATTCAATATCACACAATTTAATTTTTCATCCATAACAGGAATAATATCTTTCAAATAAATAGTTGATTTCAGGTGTTTCAACTGACATTACTATTGTAGCAAAAGCATCATATCTTTCGTAAAATTCTTATTTTCAACTAATGCATTCAAACTTTATGGACTTTTGAAACTGGATAGAGCCTGCTCTGGGAGATTATGGGTGCTAGAATGAGATTGCTTTAAGACTTTGCTAGAATCCAACAACGTAATATGATCTTCTCTACAGAAACGCCACCATAATGGACTCTCCTCCGAAGTGTCCGACTTCCTTAGATTGCATTGCCATGGTAAAATATTTTTCCCAGTATGCATGTCTTTATAACGAGAAACACGACATATATTGTCACATATAAATCACAGACACATAAAAGAACGAAATGTTTATTCATTGACTACAACTCGTAGACTGACTCCCAACACTTGGGGAATTGAATTTATACCCTGTTGACAGGAAATGATCAGTAACGTGATTTCCGGTCAGAACCTTCTAGAATCGTCTAGAAGTGACTGGAATAAATAATAAACTAAATAAATAAAATCGACGTCACCTGCGGTATACGAACTCGCCACGTTCGGACTGGTAGGCTGATGCCTTATCCGTTATGCTATTAAGTCACTGCGGCATTACCCCTTTTCTTCTTAAACTAGCGTCTCCCTGTTTCCGCTATATCTTTTTTTCGTGCTCTAGTTAGTGGTCCTTGGTATGTTGGTTCTGGGTCGAACGCTGGTTGATCAATTGGGGGTTCATCTCCTCTGTCTTGGAGATTGGCGACTGGAGAAAGCGCTTCATCAACTTCCTCAAACTGGAAATCCGGATCGTTGTAGGGCTTCATTCTCAGGACGTGCACTATATCCTTGTATTTCCTTCTCCTTGAGTCAGGGTCGAAGTCTTGTACTTTATAGTTCACAGCTGACAGGCGGCGCAGAACTTTGTAAGGACCAAAATACCTCCTTAATAATTTCTCAGATAGGCCAATCTTACGTACAGGGGTGAACACCCATACCAATTCTCCAGGAAGATAGGTCACAGGTCGATGTTTTATGTTATACCTTTCTTGCTCCCGATCTTGGACAATCAGAGTTCGGGTTCTGGCTAGCTACCGTGCTTCCTCCGCTTTCGTCAACAAGTGGTCCACGTAGTCATCGTACGAGTCATCAGGATAGAACGGAAACATTGTATCCATAGTAGTATCAGCCTCGCGTCCATGCAACAAGAAAAAAGGAGTAAATCCCGTTGTGTCTTGTTTTGCCGTATTATAGGCGAACGTCACAAATGGTAGGATTGAATCCCAATCTTTGTGGTCTATATTGACTTACATGGACAACATGTCAGCTAGGGTCTTGTTGAAACGCTCCGTTAGGCGGTTAGTTTGTGGGTGGTAAGCAGTAGTCATATTATGGTTGACTTGACATAACGAGATGATCTCCGCAACAATCTTTGACTGGAAAACCTTTCCTCTATCTGAAATCATCACTCTAGGTGCTCCGTGTTTTAGAATAACCTCTTCCACCAGGAACTTGGCGACCTCCGATGCGTCGGCAGTTGGAAGGGCTTTGGTGATGGCGTATCGAGTTAAATAGTCAGTGCAAACTATTATCCATTTCTTTCCCAGAGTCGTCATAGGGAAACGGCCAAGAAGATCGATATCTACTCTGTGGAACGGTGAAACTGCAGGAGGAATCGGTACCAGTTGACCAGGGGGTAGTTGCGGCACATGCTTTCGTCTCTGGCAATCCCTGGAGTGCTTCACATAGCGTCTGACTGTTCTGTAGAGACGCGGCCAGTAAAACTTTCGCCCGAACACGGTCGAAAGTTTTGACAAAACCCAAATGTCCGGATATTGGCGCATCATGATAAAATTTGAGAATTTCACCACGTAGATGCTTCGGAACTACTGGCAACCAAGGCTGTTCTGAAGGATCGTAATTTTTCTTGCACAAAACTCCTTCCATCAAATGGTATCCTTGTTTGACGGGCGCTCCATTTTCTAGAGATTTGATTGCTTGCAGTAACTCTGGATCATCCCTTTGCTCGGCCGCAATATCGGCTACTGGAGACACAGCTGGAATGTCATTCGTTTTGTCTGGAACAGGATTTCTGGAAAGGCAGTCTGCGTCTCGATGCCTGCGACCCGACTTGTATGTGTTGGTAACATCGTGCTCTTGAAGCCTTAGGGCCCATCTTGCCAGTCGCCGTGATGGATCCTTTAAATTTGCCAGCCAACATAACGAATGATGGTCGGTAACAATGTTGAAAGGTCTTCCAAATAAATATGGACGGAACTTGGTGATACCCCATACGGCAACAAGGTATTCTTTTTCGGTGGTTGAATAATTCTTTTCTGCTTTTGGCAATACTCTAGAGGCGTAGGCAATTACTTTTTCATTCCCCTTCTGCATATGGACGAGTACTGCCTCCAATCCATACCCACTGGCATCGGTATGAAGTTCAGTTTCGGCATTTTCATCGAATAAACCCAACACAGGGTCGGAAGTGAGGGCGTACTTCAAGACTTCAAACGATCTTTGCTGATCTTCCTTCCAAACAAAGGTGGAGTCTCCTTTTAATAGTTGTTGCAAGGGTCGAGATTTATTGCAAAAATCCTTTATAAATCGTCTATAGTAGGAGCAGAGTCCTAAGAAACTTTTAATATACCTAATGTTTTGCGGCAACGGGAAGTGCTTGATGGCTCGCACTTTTTCAGGGTCAGGTCGCACTACATCCTCATTCACAAGATGACCAAGGACTTTTATTTCTGGAGCCGCAAAGAGACATTTCTTTGGGTTTAGACGGAGACCTGCTGATTGAATACAGTGAAGTACGGCTGTTAATCGGCTTAGGTGCTCTTCAAAGTCTGTGGAGAAAACGATGATGTCCTCTAAATAACAGAGGCATATTTTCCACTTCAGATGTCGTAATAAGTTGTCCATCATCCGCTCAAATGTCACGGGGCGTTGCAGAGACCAACTGGCAGGTATTTGAATTGGTATAGCCCTTCTGGGGGTAACGAATGCAGTCTTTTCTCGGTCGGCTTCGTCAACCTCAATTTGCCAGTATCCCGAGAACAAATCCATGGACGAAAAATATGTTGCACCTTTCAGACAGTCCAAAGTATCGTCTATACGGGGAAGCGGATATACATCCTTCTTGCTGATGCTGTTCAGTTTACGGTAGTCAACGCAGAAACGCCAGGAACCATCTTTTTTCTTCCCGAGCACTACTGGAGACGATCACGGACTCTCAGAAGGCTGTATTATGTCTCGTTTGAGCATCTTGTCAACTTCTTCTTGAATCGTACGTCGCTCAACCGGTGACACCCTATAAGGCCTCTGGCTGATTGGAAGGTGATCACCAGTGTTGATGTGATGTTTTGTTTTCAGTTTGCTGTTCGGTTTATCCTCCAAGTAGGTTTGGAATGCATCCGAAAATTCGCGAATTACAGTGGATATTTTTTCTTGTTCTCCAGTTGACAAGTTTGAAGCTAACATTGATTTGATGTTCAGTTTTGAAGTAGCATTCGATTCAGGGACCCTAGACGTGCAGTCCTCTAGAGCATTCAAGTGGCCATACTCCAGTTGCTCAACAAATCCTATGCACATTCCTTTCGGAATAAAACCGTGCTTGAGGGTGTCCGTTGGTAATCCATACTTCCGCTCTACCATTGGTGAGTGTTACGACTGAAGAGGGAAAGGCTATACCTCTCTGCAAAAGAAGATTTTTGTTGCTATCGACAATTACTTCTTGGAAGCTCATTCGGTCGGGCGTCGCATCAAGCACTTTTTTAAGCGCTGAAGGAGGGATGGAGACGTCCTCAATAACACATAGACGTCCTGCCTCTGTTTGGCTCTCCGAGACCTGCAGCTCATCTCTTCTACAATCAATAATCGCCTGTGATGCTTTTAAAAAGTCCCATCCAAGGATGACGTCATGGCTGCAACTAGACAAAACGACAAACTCAAAGGGTTGTGTCCAGTTGTTGACAGTTAGCCCTATAATGCATCTTCCAATCGGCTCAATGAATTTTCCATCGGTGACCTTAAAAGGTGTATCAAGAGTGCTTTGAAACATTGTTTTTTTAACTGTCCTCGGTACGGGTTAGAGATCACGGAGAAAAAAGCCCCGGAGTTGACTAAAGCCTGAACTGGAAACCCATCCAGCATAACGTCTACTTGGTTTCCATACAATTTTGCAACCGACGCAAATGGAGGATTTTAGTCCAAAGCAACCTCACCTCCGCAGTAGGTCGCGTTGCTTAGTTTTCCTTGTGGTTTTTACTAGGGGATCGGCTGACTCGTGGATATGGTGACGGTGACTGTCCATGCCGCATAGGTGAGCGTCCTCGTCTCTCGAATGGTAGTGGCGATCGTCCCCTCACTGAGCTTCGTCCGTATTCATTTCCAAAGTTCTGGTGTCCTTGGGTATTTTCGGCTTGTCCTCTGTTCCCCCGGTACTGTTCGAAAACTCGACGTCTCTCTTGGCAGTAGAGTGCAACATGTCCAGGGCGGCCACAATGAAAATATACCGGTCTGTTATCACCGGTTCTCCAGACGTCAGTCTTTCGTCGAGGTACACCAAATGGATCGATCGGCACAGGTCGGCGTACAGCTGGGTAACTCGGTTGCCTCTGGATTGCTGCTGGGTAGTTTTGAATAGGTGTATCTATGGCTACGTCTAACGAGGCTGGATCGGCTTGTGAGAGTGGTGCCAAAGAGCGCGTTACTTCATCACGAATCATTGTCGTTAGTTCTTGAGGCTCCGTACCCGAGGATATTGGTGTCAAGGCTTTACGGATCTCTTCGCTTACAATTTGGCGAATAAGACTTGCCAAATCATGTTGTCCCTCTATTGACGAAATTTCCGAGACGTTCGGAAGGCGAGCGAATCTTTTGGGAGCGACTTGTTTTTGCATCATGGCTTCAATCTTCTGACACCACATGACGAAGTCTTGAGTTGTGGTCACGTCCTTGGTTAGAAGTGCTTGGCAAATGTTTTCAGCAACACCCTTCATTAGATGGGCCACTTTTCCTTCTTCTGGTATGTTGGAGTCAACACAACCGCACAATTCGAGGATATCCTGTATGTAAGACTGGGTAGACTCGTCCGTTTTTTGAGCACACCTTTTAAGTTTCTCTTCAGCTTGTTTTCGTGACTTTGCCGTATCCCCGAAGGTCTGTTTCTATCCAGTCTGGAATTGTTCACAGCTAGTGATTTGATTTTCATTATTTTCGTACCAGATCCTGACTGTTCTGGTCAGGAAAAAATATAGATTAGATAGACATGTCATTTGGTCCCACCCATTAAATCTAGATACACGCTGTAGTTCTTTTAGCCATTTCTCTGGGTCCTGGTTGTCGTCATCCTAAAAAATGGTTGGACTCCTGGGTTGACGGAAAACGGGCGTTGTCTGGATAATTGGAGCGGAGGCATATTGACCCGCATGCTTGTGGCCGTTTGTTGCAGAGACAACCGGAGTTCGTTGGCTCCAAATAGAATCTTGGGTAGAAGTCTGCGTAGTTTGGTCTTGGGAACCTTCTTGCTGGCTGGTAGTTTGAGCAGTTTGGTCCTTAGAACCAGTATCTTGGCCTATTTGGTGGCATTCGAGGCATTTCCATTTCCCCTTATTAACTTTTCTCATTTTCCTGAAGTTCATTTCAGTGAACCCAACGCATAAGATGTGGAAATTTTCTTCACAATTCGAGCAGTTCATTGCATCTTCATCTAGTACCACTTCATCGCATTTTTTACACACCAAATTCATTTTTTTTTCTTATTTAACAATTTTCAATTATTTAATTTAACAATTTAATTTTTTTAATCTTTGCAAACAGTACCCTTTTTAGGAGAACCTGGCGCCTCAACCAAACTGTCACATATAAATCACAGACACATAGAAGAACGAGATGTTTATTTATTGACTACAATTCGTAGACTGACTCCCAACACTTGGGGAATTGAATTTATACCCTGTTCACAACAAATTATCAGTAACGTGATTTCCGGTCAGAACCTTCTAGAATCGTCTAGAAGTGACTGGAATAAATAATAAACTAAATAAATAAAATCCACGTCACCGGCGGGATTCGAACTCGCCACGTTCGGACTGGCAGACTGATGCCTTATCCGTTATGCGATTAAGTCACTTCGTCAGTATCGCTCAATCCTTTCAACAACGTCATATCTGAAAAATCGGCGATTTTTAGTTATGCCTGTTTTCAGAAAGTCCTGAAAGAGTAGTATATCCCTGCAAGATCGTCTTAAATCCCGGCTCAATATTTAGTCGCTAGAGATCAGAATTAATATTTTTTTAATACATTTTATTCTACTTTTAAACTTTTAAATCCCTCTCCTGAAAAATCGCGTTATTTGAGATATGACGTTGTTGAAAGGAGTCAGCGATATATACACTGGATACCTCTAAGAATTAATTTACCCCACTTTATATTATACATGCAGCTGTTCCTTTCTTGTGCCTTTAATGATGAGTTTGAAGTACATAATTTTTTTTAGAAAAATTGTATTCAATGAGTTGGAAGGTCAGAAATTCTTATGATTTTTAAAATAATTTTTGGTAAGCTGTTATACCTAATATATAGCTATAGCTGAAATATTACAAACTGAAATATCTACTGATATAATTCTGTGTATAACATAAGTCGAGAACTCCACCCCCCCCCCTCTTTCGAGAATCGGCCAAAGAAAACCTGATGACCAGCCGCTCCTACCGCAATCCCACCGGCCCAACAGGATCCTTAGGGCGGACAAAAGTGAAGCAAATCCAATTGAGTCTAGTTCAGCTCATGACCTCCACGAGCCAGAGCATCAATAGAGCCAATCCCCATTATATCGTCCGTGTCGTATTACAAAATTTACTTATTAATGCTTTATATCCCATTTATAGTACGCAGCCAAGTGAAGCAAATCCAATTGAGTCTAGTTCAGCTTCGACCTCCACGAGCCAGAGCATCAATAGAGCCAATCCCCATTATATCGTCCGTGTCGTATTAAAAAATTTACTTGTTAATGCTTTATATCCCATTTATAGTACGCAGCCACCAAGCTGCCATCTATATCGTTCATCCAGCTTTATTGGTAGTACTTTCTACATTACATCTGCACAACTCGTGCAGGCAAGAAATCATAACAAAGTATTACACAAAGTCTAATATCAAAACAAAATCACAAAATAGCTTGCACAAAATAAACTTCGAAAGTTCAAAAGAAACAAAACAGTGAGTTCCCCAGAGGAGTTAGTGATCTTCACAAAAGATCCCATAGTCAGTTCTGCTGACGAGTTTCCTTGTCTCGTGGACGTACCTTGGACAACTCGTGTCCGTAGGTAAGTGTCTCGTTAATTCACGTAGTCTTTCTTTATCTATGGATTCATCATTTCCATAGTAATGACAGCAATTACCACAAAGTGGTTCTGCTTTGCATTCCTTTATATTATCGTGTATTGTCCCGCAACTTTTGAAAGACTTCTTACACTGGCATACTTTGGCTACGTGACCGTAGCTCCAGCAGTTGTAGCAAATAACTGGTCTTAAGTATTCTTGAAAGTTGAATCTCTCCCAACCAATCTTGACTTTCCTCAATCTTTCAATTCTTCTGAAAACATCTCCACTAACGTTGACAATCCAATTGTCGCCAGTTTTAGCTTCATATCTCGTAATCACATTAACATCGCTGTCTTTATTGATAGCATGGGGAGGGCCCCTCTGTGTATAACATAATTGTAATTCTAAGAGATTACTTCCACCCCCACTTTCCTGTACAAGACAATGTCAAGCTGAACACCAGCGCTACGTAGCAATACCTGCAAACCCAGCAGAGGGTTTATTTCCCCTGTTCGGTTCATGAATAGTATAGGCCTGGGGGCCGAACAGACAGTACAGATCTGCCGACTAATTTGGGCAACCTGGGGCTCCTAATATAACTGTAAAAGAACCTATTTCAGATGAAACTAAACGCTCTTATGGTAAGCTTTTGCACAAATCTGACAGCAGGTCAATTGCATAAAGCTTGCATGAGAAAGCTTTAAATCATCAGATTCATAAAAATAAAATTTGTATTAAAAAAATAAATAAGCTTATTAACGCAAGATATTAAAAGAAATATTTTTTCAAAATCAGTAGGGCATGATATAGAGTTCGTACATGTATCTATATAGAGTGTTATCACATGAAGATGTGTTTCAGAATTTAAACAATTTTGAAATATACATAAACAGGCAATTTTCTCTAATATGCAGAATAATACAATAAATAGGATAACGATTAAAAATTAGTATATAAAGTAGTGAAATTAATAATAATTTGATTGTATTTTAGAAAAAAAGTAATAGTTATAAATTACTATTTTTGTCCAGTACGTGCGTTAAAATTAAATTCAAACTCCATGTACCTCTATCCAATTTCTTAATCAAGTCATTCACGAATTACATAAAATTTCAGTGTTATTATTGGAACGAAGTTCTTTTACGCAGCTTACAGTAAACTCGCAGGAGTAGTCACGTAACGAAAAATCGTTATGCAACCTTCATAAGAGCTTTTTCGCAAGGAATCTGTGGCTGAATGGATATCGCATCGGACAATGGAGTATCGGAATATCGCACTACGGAGCGAGACCTCCCTGGTTCAAATCCCCGCACAATCTCTGGCCGTTTCTATTCCAACTCATTCTTGGAATAGAGCAGTATGTATATATATATACATATACAGTGGAATCTCGATGATCGTTTTCCCGCATGTGTCGTTCATTTCTTCCAGTCCCAGCGATTATATTGCTTTGTTATGTTTCCGCATTTATCGTTCATTTCAGTCGGTTATCGTTCAGTTCATATGTATATATACAGTGGAATCTCGATCTATCGTGTTTCAAGGGACCCATTGAAATGAACGATAACTGCGGGAAAACGGTAGATGCGGAAACATAACAAAGCAATAGGATCATTCGGACTGGATAAAATGAACGACACATACGGAAAAATGATGGAACCGAAAACGATCGATCGAGATTCCACTGTAAATGTATATATATATATATATAATTAAACATTAATTTTAATTTTAATCACGAGTAAATATGTTAATTCTCGAACAAAATAAATGGAGTACTAATTTGATAGAGATATCAATAAAATTTATAATAATAATTATAGTCAAGATCATTATAACTGCAATTATATATTAATTTTCCGCAGTAATACTAAGCTTTTACGGGTTAATTTCAATACCCTTTCGGAAAAAAGCGCGTAAAACACAATTATCTCAACACAAAACACCGATAGAAAAAAGTTGCCGAATTGACGAAGGTACACACACGTGGACCAGCATACATATTGGTACAACACAAAAAGAAATACTTTAAACAACTTAAAAATCACATCAAAATAAAGCTATTTATCTAAGTATATATAAAACATAAATTTTAAATCATAATTAATTAAATAAAATTTAAAAATTACTTACTTTTTTGAAAACGCTTTGAAGACACCATTTTACCTATGTCACAAGTTTTTGCTTTGATATTCTGAAAATGAAATTCAGTGCTGCCATCTATTAGTGAAAATGTAATGTTCAAACATCCACCTTTGTGCCAGTATGGTTAGAATTCAGTAAAATTTTATTATGTAGTTTCAAGAGCGATATATCAAAGATCCACATATGTGGACTTCAGGAGCGAAGAGGATATATATATATATATATACAGTTGGTTCTCTGTTTAACGACGCTCTACTTAACGACGATCTCTATTTAAAGATGATATTTCCCGGTCCCGGTCTCTCCGACGTAAAAAAAATCTATTTTATGACGATTTTGTTTCTATTTAACGACGATTTTTTCTTACATGATAAACTTTTTCTTCAACATTTTATCTACTGGAGGGTTACTTTCTGTGGGGGAGTTTGGTTTCAAAAACAGACCCTGAATTTCCTTTATGTTTGTTGCAATCATAGACTTGTTGCAGTGGAAAAAACCGGGGGAGAGGGGATTACTGTTTCTCGGAAGATCGAATATTCTTCCCTGGTGGGTCGAATTTCTTAGTGCGGGTGTGGAATCACTCTATTGTACCTACCATGTTGTCATGTGATTTACGAAATGTCCGAAAGCACCCCTCTCTCACTCCTTGTGGGAAGCACGTGTTCATGTTTAGAGAATTGAGGCAGTGAAAGGCAAAGTGGTGTAAGTCACATTTTCAACTTTTTTTATTTGAGGGCAAATATGTAATCTCCATGTTCAATTTATAGTGGAATTGCAAATAATTATTGTTTGCAATATTATAGTAATTATTATGAATAATAATTTGTTCAATTTATAGTGGAATTTTTGTAGTTTTTGCTGTAAAACGCTTTTGACTTACACCACTTTACTTACTGACTTACACCACTTTGCTTTTCACCGCCTCAATTCATGGTTGGGTGTAGGGGCTCATTCCAGTACAAATACGAGGTGACTAGAGCAAAATGGCATCAAAGCGAAAGCATCTTACGCTACACGAAAAAGGGAAAATTATTGAAAACTGGGAAGAAAGTGTTGGAATAACAAAAGTCCAATTCGCAAGACAATTTCAGCTACCCGAGTCTACTCTCAAAGGCATTTTAGCAAGCAAAGAGAAAATTCTTGAAGCAGCACAAAAATTTGGTTTGAGATCCAAATCCAAACGGCAGAAAATTCAATGTGGCCGATCAGAAGAGTTTGAGAAGGCAGTCCTGCAATGGTTTCATCAAGCAAGAGCATCTAACATTCCAATTTCCGGAGTGATATTTAAAGAAAATGCTATTATTCTGGCAGAAAAGTTTGGAATGCAAAATTTTCAGGCTTCGGCTGGTTGGCTAACAAAGTTCAAAGAAAGACACGGGCTTGTATTTAAAAGCATATCTGGCGAAAGTGGCTCCGTAGATAAAAAATAGTGGATGAATGGAAAATAGTGCTGAAGGGGAAATTAGATGGATATGATGAGAAGAACATATTTAATGCAGATAAGACGGGCCTATTCTACAATATGTTGCCTAATAAAATCTTAACGTATATGGGCGAAAAGTGTTTTGGTGGAAAACACAGTAAGGAACGATTGACTGTTTTACTGTGCATTAATTCGGATGGATCTGAGAAATTTCCACCACTAGTTATAGGCAAATGAAAGCTACCAAGGTGTTTTAAGAATATTACCAGGAAACCTATCCGAATTATAATAAAGCGTGGATTACAGCACAAATTTTTATTGACTGGATCAGAAAATTTTATGCAAAAATGCATCAAGAAAAGAGAAAAATTTTACTTTTAATCGACCGTTGCACTGTAGATACTCCAAATATCCCTGGACTTACAAATTGGACTATCCATTTCTTACCAGCTAATTTCACTAGTAAGTTGTAGCCATTAGACCTGGGTATCATTCGCAGTGTGAAAGCATACTACAGAATGTCTTTACTTAGGAAATTAATAAACAATTCGGTTGACAGTATAAAAATTAGAAAATTTACAATCTTGGAAGCAATGCACATGATAACATCAGCATGGAAAGAAATTTCTTCATCCACAATAAAAAACTGCTTACGCGTTGCTGGAATTCACAAATAACTTGTAGTGGAACTGCAAAGTACGGATGTAGAAATCAACGAAGAGGACATTACCCCTGAAGCATGGAGAAGTCTTGTTGAAGATGAGGATGTTTCAATTCAAGATTTCTACAATTGTGATAAATATGTTTTAACAACAGATTTCAGAAATGTAGAACAAATTTATTAAGATATTGTAAACGAAAACACAGTGTCAGACGAAGAAGGTGAAGTTGAAGACACGGTAAACGAGACACTGCCACCGTCTTACACAGATGCAATTTCTGCTCTAGATGTTCTCCGACGCTATATTACATCGAAAATGGAAGGTGACTCATTTAACATTTTAGAAAATCTGGAAAAGAGAATAACGAAAACAAGGCGAATGAAGCAATCAACACTTTTTGAATTTTTTAAAACGTAATTTATTGTATTGTTTGTACTCTTTTTTTTCAATGTAATTTAAAATGACTTTTTGTGAATAAAATAATGATGATAATAAAAATAACATTTTTAAACACGCAATATATTAAGAAATATATTGACAGTCCTAAACCTGTAAAGTGTGAAGGGAAATGTTATTTTTTCACAAATTCTGTTTAAGGACGATCTCTACTTAAGGACGATTTTTCACGGTCCCTTGAAAGTCGTTAAACAGAGAACCAACTGTATATATATATATATATATATATATATATATATATATATATATATATATATATATATATATATATATATATATATATATATATATATGTATGTATGTGTATATATATATATGTGTATATATATATATGTATATATATGTATATATATGTATATATATATATATATATGTATATGTATATATATATATATATATATGTATATATATATATATATATATATATATATATATATATATGTATATATATATATATGTATATATGTATGTATATATATATATATGTATATATATATATATATATATATATATATATATATATATATATATATATATATATATATATATATATATATATGTATGTCTATATGTATATATATATATATATATGTATGTATATATATATATATGCATATATATATATATATATATATATATATATATATATATATATATATATATATATATATATATATATATATATACATATACATATATATAATCATTAGAAATCTACATATTATATCCCGTTTAGAGTTGAAAAAATAACGTAAGGAACTTCGTTCCGGACGGAGGTCCCCCGACCGCACATTTTTTTTTTTTTTTTATGACGAAACTGACTTATAATCGTTAAGAAATATACTATTGCATTCTCATTCAAAAACAATGTAATTTCGGAAATCATGGAGTGTTTATGAGATTATAGAGAAATATTTTAGGCAATTTATATATGGAATAGTATTTCATCAGTCCTTTTCTCATACGTTGAATATTATAAATTTCTATGTTACATTAAATATAAAGAAAATCTGTGTTCATTGATAGATTATTTCTTGTGAATAAAATAAAAATGCTTCAGTTCCTCTCTAATAATACCTATGTATTTCAATTCTCTCCCTCTATATGTGAAATGGTGAGTAAATTTTAAAAAATCCACACCGATGAGTTAAAAATTAACAAATTTACGTAAACCGTGCAGTTTCTTTAACAACTTTTTGTATTCCATTTAATTTGAAGTCTGAACCTTCTGAAGGTAAGAAATGCTGTTGCACGATCTGTGCCATCACTGCTCTAGTTCGTGATAAGAGAAGTTCAGCAGTATTTCTACTGTCTCCCACAACATGGAACATCGCTTCGATCCTTAATGGTGCCGTCAGTCACATCCGGTACACTCTAGAAAGAGCCAGACACTCCGGAGGAGGAAGTTGAAATGGAGCTTAGTGAAGATTCTTAGGAAAAAAAAGTTATTGGCTGAAAAGTTAAACGTTTCAATTGATACTGTTGTCAACCCTTTTATTCCTAAAAAGTATATAAAGCTAGTAGATATTGACTCACAATCTACTAGCATTAAAGAAATGAATGGGACTAATACGATACTAGTCCGGAATGGAAAGATGCTTTCAGTGTGCACACACTTTTGTCAGTAATATGATATGTGCATATAAATGTGTGTGGGACAAGAGCTTATTTAGAAACTGAAGTAATATTAAAGCTTTCATAAAAACATAGCAATTAAAGTATACCTCAGCATACTTATATACACAGGTAATATAACATAACATATCAGTCTGATAATAAATAATTTACATAAATACAAACATTATAATATATAATAACATAAATCTAATTCGTTTATATTTTATGTTCTTTAACAAACAAAAAATTTAAATGAATATTTTCTACAGACAATTTTTATGAGCTCTTAATTTATTTAAAACAAAATAACATTAGAAGTGGAATTATGAATTTATCTGAGATTTGTAAAAAACAAAATGTTAGGATGTATTGTCAAAACTGTTAAAATTAAAGGAAGAACCTTTGGTATTGATATCTACAACTTATTTCTAATTTTTTTCCTAGTATGTATGATTTATCAGTAATTTAAATTAAAAATACTCCTGTTTTAGCAACATTTTTTTGCAGTTTTTTTGTTTTACCCTTTATCATAAGTTGTTTGTCATATTTTCACGTTTCTTAGGGAGTATAGATGTATGCTGGAGAAGGTGCGGCTCCTGTTTTGACTGGCATCACAAGGGTCGGAATCCGACTTGGCCAAAGGACCAGTCCCGCAATTTTGAACCGAGTCATTTGACGAGACCAGAACACTTGACCCCGCACCTCCAGAGGTAATTTTGAGAACTTGGAGGACATTGCAGCAACGACATATTTTACATGCCCCAGCCACCATTAGTGTACATGGCAGTGTATTTGTCAGCTACAAGCATCAAACCAGTGACTTTCAGATCACTAGCCTGCTGCCCTTCCTAACTGAGCCACTTTGCAATATAATTAACTATCATATACATATTTTCTTGATAAGTATTATTATGATGATGACATAGGATTGTTTACAATATTTGGTGATTACAAAAGTGAAAATTGCTATAAATTCTCCATATGAATATAGAAGTGTTTTCTTTAAAGGGAAATGGTTATCAATGTTAAAAATATAATTTTTCAAAAAAGCGGCCAGTCTTAATTCCCACATCGAGAAAATTTTCTGTGAAATACCCGAATGTTAGGACAAACAGAAAAAAATATATAAGTAAAGTGCGGCAGCTAAACACTTCCTTTCACTCGATTTATGCTGATAAATAAACACCAAGCAAGAGATAAGCCGATATATTTCATTCTCTTCTTTGACAAGCACGAGGAAATTGCATCATTGCAGGGAAAGCGTTTCAAATAATAGCAAGGGATAACAGTCTCCTTACAGTGATAAAACAGGGGTGCTCCTAAGTCACTGTCCAATCGCACTGGACGCTCGAATGAACCCTGAAAGAAATAGCTAGTTGAAATGTGCTGTGTACTTCTTTGAATATGAGTTGCAAGCATTATAGGATAGTTATTTATTCTTGCCAAAAAAAAGGCAAATTTATGAACATTCTGGTATTCTTGATTTATTTTTCGGATTGTCATCGAAATGAGATTTTTTCGCTTCCGTGAATAATATAACTAAGTATTTAGCAAAACAAAAAAATAAAGAATGTATTTATTCTTCAAAATAAATTATTATCAAAACAGAAAAGTTCCGTTATAAAAAGTGCAATATTTATGATAATCGTGAAAAAATGTTTTACTTACTGGAGAAACGTTTTATTTAATGTTCAATACATTGTAATAGATTAAAATTTAAATATGGCTGTAAAGCATGTACATATTTTCTTGATTTCTTAAAATAGAATTCAACGTTCCCTTTTTCAGTATAATCACTTACTGGAACGAACCACAGTTACATCATCATCCACGAATCCTAAAGCATTTAGAAAAATTAATGTTCATAGAATTATAATTGAGAAAAAGATCAATCGGTACCTACAAATGCTTAAAAAATACTATTTATTAATCATATGGCAGCATGAATGATAAACATATAATGGTATGAAAAAAATTCCAACAGAACGTAGTTCAAATAAACCAAAACTCCAAAATAAATCATAATTAATTTTTCTAATAACATGATAACTCCTTTATTAGAAAGGAAAATAAAATGCATCAAAATTGATAAAAAAATAATTTCCAAACAAATAGGATTTTAGTTATTATGTACTTATATTTTCCTAATGAATTTATATCTACAAAACTATCACATTAAAACTACTAGAGTAACTTGCTTTGTAGGAAAATAAAGATGTTTTATATTTTTATATTTCTACATAAAATATATTTTTATGGTTTGAAGGAACTGTAGAAATCCTGATTGAACTGATGGTTTTTTCCCCCGAAAAAGGAAAAAAAATCGTTTTTCGTATGTAATACCTTTATCTTGTTAGAATGGTTATGAACAAGAATGGAATATATTTCGTCTATTGTATCGGCAAAAAAATAGTTAAAATACCTTTAGGCATTTCAGAAATGGGATAAATACATTATAATATTGGAAAGGGTAATGGTGTTTCGAATTAGAAATGCACAATTTTTTTTAAATATATACAAAAATAATGCACATTTGGTGAAGCAATGGACATGGAATTGAATATTGATGTCAGAGATGATTTACAGGCTTCCTTTAATAAAAATAGCATATAAATAATAAAAGAACTATATTTGATAAGTTATTTTTTCCATAATTACACAGGCCAACGCTAAAATACTTTTTGAATACATTTGCCTTATTCTTGTGGTTTTTAATGTGCTGAAACCGAATATGACAATAAAAAAGCCGTATAATCCACCCTTTTTTCACATTTCAATACTCACTATTTAAAGAAATGACATTTTTAGCGAATTCAACGCCATAAGCTAACGGCCAGCAATGTGGTTTTACCAAATTTCCATGTTTTTATGTGAATGGGAGGGTAGGGCAAGGGATCAACATTGGTTCATAAAAGTCTGGCCTGCAAGAAAATCTTTAAAGCCTTGAGAGAAGAACATTCTGCGCAAGATCCTCGTGGACCCGGAAAACATTCTGCTGCCACCTCTACAGATAAAATTAGGCCTAATGAAACAGTTTGTGAAAATCTTACCCAAAGAGGGAGAATGTTTTAAGTATCTCTGGAAGAAGTTTCCTCATCTATCAGAAGCAAAATTGGAAGAAGGCGTGTTTGTTGGGCCTGATATCCGAAAAATGATGTTCAATCCCAACTTTGAATCAAAAATGACTTTAAACGAGAGGGAGGATTTGGTATCATTCAAGCAGATTGCGACCAAGTTCTTGGATAACAAAAAGGACCCACATTATATTTCTATTGTAGCCAACATGCTGGAAAAGTTCAAAAAGGGCTGTTTGATGAGCCTCAAGATTCACTTTTTGAAAAGTCAACTTGATTTTTTCTCAGATAATTTGGGTTATGTCAGTGAGGAGCAAGGTGAGCGGTTTCGTCAAGATATTAAATTGATGGAAAGATGGTATCAGGACGGCTGGAATATCAATATGATGGAAGACAACTGTTGGTCACTTCACAGAGAAGTTGAGCAAGCGATTCACAGGTGAAAAAGCAATATCAGGAGCTTTCAAGAGAAGAAGGAAAGGAAATATAAGCTAAAGCACACATAAAATCTATGTAATAAAATGATAATTTCATGTTTATACTTGAATAAAAGTTTGATCATTTTGTAACATTTATTTATTTTTATTTTCTATTGTATGTTCGGCTAATTTTCTAGTTTCCGATGAAGTCACATTGTAACGAAACTGTGAGTGATAGGAAAAAACTGTGGTCAGATACAGATTCAGCACCAAAAATTACATAAGAATCGGCTATTAACGTTAAAAAAGTTTTTAAAAGTCATTTTTCGTTGGCCTGTGTTATTATCGTTGAATTATTTCAAATCCTTTTAAACATAAGTTTCCCCTGTCTAATACAACCTGTGGGAGCCTGCTGAGTCAATACTACATAATATAAATTTGTTTTAAAAATACACTAAACAATTATTTCACTCACTTTTATATCCTTTATCAAAACATAAATAATCATACTCTCAAAATAGCCATGATTAATGCAAAATGAGATGGATAACTGTATTACAATCGTCTGAAGTATTCTTTTCTAGTTTTGATGGGGATTGAAATTCATTCTCTTCTATAAGTGGAGTAAAAACTCTCCTTCTTTGTTTCGACACCATGTCGTGAAAAGAAAATAATAATGCAGAAAATTGTTATCAGCTGCAGATTAGTATAAATAAACTTAACTTTAATTTTAAAAAGTAAAGTCTGTAAGGTATACACAAGATTCGATTCACAAGAATCGAACTTTTGAGTGAATTAAAGAAGCTGCTTTAGATATGCTAATTTCGGCATACGCGCTTAGTATAAATACCACGCAGCGTCATTAATGAAAAGGGGAAGTTGTTAAGGTTGAAAAGGTGTTATCCTGCGCTAGTGCTTAGCAGGCCAGAAGTTTACGTGGCAGTACTGCTGGTTTGACTTACTGTTCGTGAGTATAAAAATATATTGTTCTTGAAAGCTGTGTTTATACATTCCGTACAAGTAGTACGCATGCTTATTGCTGTAAAAGCCAATTATATGTGCAACGAATTCAATAAACATTGTTTCATGTATAAACTGTGTATGCTTCAAATTCAAATAGAGTGCCACTTCAAATTATATACACCCAAGTCTGGGTAGAAGTGAGCAAAGAAACTCTATACTGGCGCCCGAAAGATATATATACCCTGGTAGTTAGCGTTACATTTGTAACGAACAACATAATTGAAATTAAAAACTGTGTACTGTGTACTTATATTGATAAAATTGTTGCAAGTACTTATATACTATTTAAAAAATGAGTGTTGTAGAACAAAATCCTGCTGGAAATTTCCCTCGGGTAATTATGGTTCAGCAAATTGCGCCATTCGAAGCCACCTTCAATGGCGGCCCCTCAAGCCAATTCCTAAAGAAAATTGAGCATTACTTTCAGCAACAATGCACCCCAGAGGGGGATAAACTTAAAATTGCTCTAGCCGCTTTAAGAGGTAGTGCATTTCAGTGGTACACATGCATGCAAAGCAGTAATCTGATTTTTGACTATTTGTCATTCAAGCAACAGTTTCTTAGTGTTTTTCCAAAGACCTTTAATCAAAGTGAAATTGAAGCGGAAATTTATTCGCTAAGGCAACGTGAAGGTCAGTCTGCGTTAGATTTTGCTACAGAAAAGATTTCCAAGTGTGAGGAATATTTAGAAGGGGTAACGGAAGCGGTAATCTTAAAAATAGTTATCCAACGTTTGAAGCCAAGTGTTCAAGATTTTTTAGATAATCAAACAATTACAAGCAAGGTTACCCTCCTTCAAGCTTTAGCTAAATATGACAATAGGCATTTCTTCGCTACCCCTCACCCTCATTCAGGTACAAGAAGTTTTATACAACCGCGCCAAAATTTTTCGCGAGTTTCAAACCAGCAGCGTAAGCAGTACCGCAGGCAAAATAATAGAAGCGCACGGCGTTATAATGAAATTAGTTCACTTAAAGTAAATAATATGCAAGCACCTTACTTGCACTGGCAAGTTGATTCACATGATATGGTTCAACCTGTTGAAACTGTGTGGTCAAATGTATTATTTTGTCCGAGCAGTAATCATTATTTTGAGAATAGTGAAAGTCAGGGTATTTTTGTGGCTTATAAAGAAAGTGAGTCTAGCTGGAATGATGAGGTAATTCCAGTACAAATTTCTGAAAATAGTGCCGATACTAATGCTAGTGGTTTAGAAAATAAATCATCTGACACTTCTATTAATGCTATACCTGATATTATTAATGCTATACCTGATATTTTAGATGATATTCACACATCTGTTAATGAAGGAAATTTAGTAGATGACGAAGTATGCTTTACGGCAGTTAGTGAATACTTATTAGTTGACGATAATAAAAATTCTTTAAACGATATTAGGAACTCGCTAGGTAATGATGATATTATTTCAAGTTCCCAGCCGAATGAGGATTGTGTAGGCCAGGTTGATAATATGGTTTTAAATAAAGTGCATGAAAACCATACTGAGAGTCAGGATGAAAAGTTGACACAGAGTTATACTGTAAGTAGTTTAGCTGATGCTTCGGAAGTTATAGACGCAGGTTGCATTAAAACGCACCAGTACGAAAAGCTTAATCTTCCTAAAACTGAAGCAGTGTTAAAGAATTTAAATGATAACGATTCTGATATCGCAAGTTTCAAAGAGACTTTTTCGTCAAAAGAGGATAAAACTAAAGTTAAGGGGGATAAAAAACGTGAAAAAGCGCCTTCGGGTTCCAGCATTAAAACTGCAAATACTGAAGTAATTAAGGCGGTAAACAAGAAGTTGCATAAGAACCAATACCAAAAACAGAGTCAGTTTGTTGAAAAACATGACACAAGTAGAGAGATAAAGCCAGTAACTAAACACGTTGGTGCGGCGTATAAATTTGACAAAATAGAATATGCATTAAAATTTAATGCCTATACTCTAAAAAGTACGGAGAAAAGTAAAGTGTGCACTACAAAACCTCCATCTAAGGATGAACGTGGCACACATAAGGTACACAAGGTTATCAAAAGGAAGAATGACAATTTTAAAGCTCCTTTGCATAAGTACAGGAAGCGCAAGATTTCTGCCGCCCAGCAAGGTTGGCCTCCTCCCAAGAGACCTCCTGTCCATCGTCAAGCCGGACCAGCGCCTCAGGACCAACGACCTGCTGCACGAAGGATGCCCACACGGTCAACGAACCCCTTTACTAGGACTGCGACCATCAAGAGAGGTTCCACGGATTGGACAGACTGGTGCAAGGAAGTTGCTGCATTCATGAGGAACAAGTCTTGTATCAATTCTCTTATTCTAACTCCCACCCTTTAATAAAACCGAACCAAATTGGTTTGAAGTTCCCCATTGTATATACTGTGTAAACATTTTGAGGGGAAGGAGTGAGCCACTGAAAAAAAACGGCATACTGTTGTTTTATAAATTTTTGAAGGGGACATGTAGTGACTAGAAAAAAAATACATACTGCACAATATACCAATTAACCACTAATGTACTAACTTCACAAAAATATAACACATGTACATTATAAATTGGGGGAGAGCAGATACAGTCAAGAAATGTCATGCTGTGCAATTGTGTTGTCACTTTTAATTAAAATAGATATTCTAGGGCGCAGTTGGCCATCCCAGTATCCGCAACTCTGCAAATCCACTGTTTGATGGTGTCACCTGGACCCTTCGGGGTTAGTTTTGTAAAACGGTAGTGGCGTTTTTCCCCCACACAACGTGTGGAAGGTTTTTTGGCTTTGCCACCCATTATGTAAAAAGTCAGACCAGCACGCGTTTTCAATTAGTTAACTGAAGCCGTTCAGACCTCAGTTACCTAATTTTTTTTTTTTCGAGGGAGGCCAGTGTAAGGTATACACAAGATTCGATTCACAAGAATCGAACTTTTGAGTGAATTAAAGAAGCTGCTTTAGATATGCTAATTTCGGCATACGCGCTTAGTATAAATACCACGCAGCGTCATTAATGAAAAGGGGAAGTTGTTAAGGTTGAAAAGGTGTTATCCTGCGCTAGTGCTTAGCGGGCCAGAAGTTTACGTGGCAGTACTGCTGGTTTGACTTACTGTTCGTGAGTATAAAAATATATTGTTCTTGAAAGCTGTGTTTATACATTCCGTACAAGTAGTACGCATGCTTATTGCTGTAAAAGCCAATTATATATGCAACGAATTCAATAAACATTGTTTCATGTATAAACTGTGTTTGCTTCAAATTCAAATAGAGTGCCACTTGAAATTATATACACCCAAGTCTGGGTAGAAGTGAGCATAGAAACTCTATAAGTGCATATCTATATATATAAAACAGTTTCGTAACTGACTGACTGGCAGATAATGCACAGACCAAACCGCTGGACATAAAGGATTGGAATTTTGCATAGTGATTCTTTTTATAGTGTAGGGGTGCACTAAGAAATATTTTTGAAAATTTCTTAGATTTTTTAAAATTAAATTTTAAGCTGTTTTTGTAATATTCTTTAAAGTTTGCATTTAAAATAATAATCTGAAGGTTATAAAATTTATATCACGAGAAAGACCTTAAACGTTCCTTTGAAATGAAATTCTTTTTGAATCTTTGCCTCCATTTTCTCATTTTTGGTGAATTTTTAAAGATTAGTTTTTACAATTTAATTTTGTATATGCTGATCACGTGGTTTCTTTTCTTTTTGTGACACTTTAATTTTGCGTCACGAGCATAACAACGAAATAAATTGACATTTTTTTTTTCATTCTTACGCGGCAGACAATTGGACATTATCCAAAAAAATATTAAAATGCAGTAAAAGAAATGTTCCTCAAACTGTACTATATTAACTATACTATATTCTTTAGTATGTTCTATTAGATTTAATTTCAATATTTTCTTCTACATTATTTTATCTATAAAAATATCCATTACGATTTTTTATAATTGCATGCATTGACCGTTGTATTTATTATATATATATATATATATATATATATATATATATATATATATATATATATATATATATATATATGTATATATATATATATATATATATATATGTATATATATATATATATATATATATATATATATGTATATATATATATATATATATATATATATATATACACACATATATATATATATATATATATATATATATATATATATATATATATATATTGCATTAGGTGCATACATTGACCGTTGTATTTAATTTGAATGTACTCCGTAGCGAAGCACGGGTATTCAGATAGTTTAATTATAAATGTAAGAGAAATAAGCATTCAGTATAACAACTGATATACTGGAACTACGAGTTAAAAAAAAACTGAATCGTATCTAAGAATATTTATTTTGAAGTTATGAAGAAACGTATAATGCTGTGTAAAAATATTTCCATTGAAGTTACAAAGAAATAATCCCGGAAAATGTTAGTGTCTATTGTAAATTTTTGTTCAATGAAGTACTTTTTTACACAGGCTTGATAAATTAAAGAATTTGCTCGAGTGCACAAAGCTAACAAGAAAAAGCAAAGCTTATAAATATCCCATTTTACCCGAATTTATGCGGCTAAATAAAACTTACGTAATGGATAAAACGGGGGTATTTTATGCCATCTTTTGACAACCTGCCTTCACAAATTGCATCATAGCATAGATACATCGATACAAATTTCATGTTACTGCCCGCGGTTGAGTGACTTCGCATTTGTAGCCACCTGTAACGATGTGCTGGGAGGGCAAAGCCTTACATCTAAGTTCCTGTGATACAAGTTCCCTGAAGGAATACTGCAAGGGACTATGCTTGAAAAGAATATTTTACTTGTAGTTCTGGTTCCTGAGCATTTTACCTATGGATGGGAGCGTTTGTTACTATAGACTTGCACTAATAGCGTTTAAGAATATTTTGCCCATTTAATATTTGTCAAACGCAGTAATCGAAAACTAAAAGCACGTGAAAACTTATGAAGTTTTTAGAAATTTCACTATAAGTTTTTATTTTTATTTTTATTTTATTTTTATATCTGAACAGATTATTTAAGGTGTTTTCAAAAATACTTCATTTTAACTAGACTAAAAAAATGTTCCTGTGATACAAGTTCCTGTGATACCGATTTATAAGTATAAATCGGTATTTGGCCTCATTAAAATATATTCATTGCCTTTTCTCAGCAATTTAGATCATACACATTAGAAAATGCACAAAAATGACAGCCATACCTCATAATTTCTTCGGAAGTTCTTAATTTAGTGTCACTGTAATTTAGTATGCTAGTCTCCTATCGTATATATGAAAAAAAGATTGTATAATACGATATTGTTTGTAAACATATAAAAATCAATTATAGCATATGGAACTTAAAAATATGCCGTTTTAAAAATAAATTAATCAGGATATAGCGCATGATGTTTTCTTTGATTATATTTGTTTTTGTTCACGTTTTTATTTTTATTTTTATTTTATTTATTTATTTACTTATTTATGTTGGAGGGAGGGGGGAGTTCCTATAAAATGAGTAATGTTTCCCAAAGCATATTTCTAAATTTTGAAAATAAACTTCACATTTTGACATGATTCATAAACTTGAAGATTTAACAAACAAACCATCCATGGACAACTAGGCACGATAAGTAATAAAATCATTTTAGCAATAAAGAATTTCTAGTAAAAAATGTGATAAAAGTCATGATTTATCTCATTACATTAGATGTTAAGCTAATAAAATATATGTATGTGAGAGAAGTATAAACTATGACGGGCTAGATGGATTGATACGCTCCATACCTCAAATATGCTTTTATTAGACAGATATCAAATATCTTATGATAGAATATTATTTATCTTAAATCATGCTATTTTTTAAAGTTGAAACAGTGGTGTGACTACAATATTTTTAAACAGAAATTTAACGTTTGGAAGCTTCAAACCTACTTGAAATACAAATTATTGAAATTTTAAAAATGGAGCATTACTGAATATAAAGAAATTTAATTAACTCTCAAAGCTTATTATCAAATAAAAAGGAACAAAAGGAAATGGTAAATTATCACCTTTTAGCTTTAAAGTGACTTAATATACTATTTGAATTGCTTCGAACTCTGTTTAACAAACGATATGATATTTTTGAAAGACAGTAGCTGTTATTATGTTAACAATGTATGAATTATTTCTCTCTAAGTAAGGATTTCATTGTTTTGCTGTAGCCATCATTAATCACTACATATCATACTAACATAAAGTTAAATCCACAGTTTTTGCGTTAGAGAACTATATATTACTCAAATATTTATATATATATTAGGCATATAAATATGACAGATATCCACAAACTCCGATGAAAAATTTTAATTAGAGTCAACAATAACAGGATTAATGTATTTATTTGAGTTTCGTATGTAAACTCAGTAAATTAAATATGCAGCCTTCTCAATTTCATGTTTATTAAATTCATTTCGATTTTTTTTTCCTCTTAAAAGATTCGGTATCCTTTTATCTTGGATGATAACTCCGCTGATCTGTAAGCATCTGAAAAGTGATTTGTACTCTTTATTTCATATTGAATTATATATATATATATATATATATATATATATATATATATATATATAAATTTCCAATGCTATTCTTTTACTTCTGTTGAAATTGGGTGATATTTTTTAACAGTTATAGTATATTTTAGTACTATATTTCTCATTAATTTTTTCCTACGTTAACTCAAAGTAACACCTTAAATTGAAAAAAAGTGTTAATAATTATTCACGTAAATAGTTCACAAAAGGTTAATTAACCAACCAGATTATTAAAAGCTTCAATCTTTACGTACAAATTTGAGACAGAAGACTTTGTACACTGGAAGTTTGTTAAAATAAGCAATCAGTTAATTTCTGTGTCATTAAAATTTAATACGACATATTTCCTGTCCAAACTTTTACGACAAAAATTGCGTATACTTTGTCGATGAGTTTAACAGTTTGATCTTCGAGTTTGAAGGAATAAGACTGATGATACCTAGTACGGAAATGTAAAAGTTCTTTTTTATATATTAAGGTAAACTTTGAAGAAATGACACTTTATTTGTTGCTTGGTTATAATGAAATATTGTTTGAAATTCTCATAAAAGGATTGACAAATATTAAAAATATAAGATAAATATCTGCTTAGGAACTAATGGCAATGCTTTTTAAATATTTTTGAAGAAAGATAAATAGATTTGTCAGGCTTGACGCGTTTATGCCTCTGAACCTTAACTATAATTATTTATCAGAAATTACTGAAAAACATATCATTTCAAGTACATGAAGGTTATATTAAACATTTGTTTTCCTAAATATGAAAAAAGAATTTTTTATGACATGGTACAGTCGGATTTGACAGCTAACGATTTTGTAGAAGATTAGTAAATTTTATATTGTATACAGATATATTTTATAACATTATATTCATCATCGTGTAAAGAGAACCTAAGTCACAGAGAAAACACCAAGAAGTTGCGGTTAAAGGATCCCAAAATATATTGATGCATAGGGAGATAAGACAGCTTCTAAACTGTCTGGGATTGAAACCCAGTTGCTGCAACTTAATCTACTGTCAATCCCTTTAGCGTTACGTAAAATCCAAATATGTATGTTCTTGTTAATCAATGTTAATATATTTTTAATCTTTTGGGGAAAAAGTGATGGAAAAGAAATAGGATGTCTTAACACGATTGACATTACCAAAAAATATCTTTTGGGGTACAAGTCCCTTGCCTTGTATACCTATCTTACAACTCTTCACCTAACGTGATTTCCTAGAGAGGTGTCTACACCAAATTAAAGATTGCTTTTTCATTACCTTTATAACTGGGAACCTGTTTAAGAAACTTCTTCAAAATTATTGACAATATATTTGTTAACACTGTAGACAGGGACTATAAAAAGAACTTTACCCTATCATTGAGGTGTTCGTCGATAGATGGCCGAGAAGCTGTAGATGAGCGTTGAATTTATATTGCTTTATATATGTTATGTAAAAAAAAACTTAATTCTCTATTTTATTGCATATACCACACCTGACCAACAAATGAAACTTTAAATATACTCCCTCAAAAAGTCTTTTAGGAACATACATGTGCAGGAAAGGAAATCTCTTAAGGCGTGAGAAATTTTATACATCCACATCTCATGGGACAGTCTATTAGCTGACATCTTTTGGGAACAACTCATAATTGGCATTTTTCTGTGATGTGGTTGACAGGAGGTTACATATTTTTGTACGGGTTGGACGTATGTTGGAGGATTGTGCAAAGGAAATTGGAGAATAAGTAAAAGACTAATAAAGATAGCTTATAATGGATTGGATCAACTAAAATCTTATTTATTTTCCCGACCATTACTACGAATAATTTGGAATTATGAGTACAGCGAAAATTTTACATGAGCTACGACTGTGGAAACTACAAAATTGCCTACTTACCTACCTGTGTATGTATATTATCTCTCTCTCTCTATCTATCTATCTCTGTGTATATATATATATATATATATATGCACATACACGCCCATGCATAACTCCGAGGTTATCCTGATTAAAACTTCAGTCATGTAAATATTATTTTATGAATTATAATCGTTTGACATTACAAGTTAAGAACAGTATAATGAGCGCTGTTTACAAAGAAGTTGCAGATTAAATGTTCCGTTCTCTAGGGGAAAAATGCGTATATTTACAGAAATACAACATTGATTTCTATACGGCATTGTTCCACACTCGTATCCATAGCTGATAGAATATAGATGAGAACGTATCATGTGTCTACTCTAGCAACTGTAACAAAATATATACTAAGGCATAGACTAAATATGTTATGTGTTTGATAGAAAATATTTCCTTAATTAAATGATATATCTTTTTATGTCTGTATTATTTTAGTTTATATACTTTCCACACCACTAGCGCAAAATAGAGGTATAGTAGTCAGTCACAGAGGTTGTTTATTTCTGTGATACATGAAACATCATCTGAACTGCTACGAATTTAATTACACACAATTACATCGTCTTTTATAGGCATGAAAGTAAGTCAATTTTATCGAAATAACCTGGATGTTAAGTTCACAAAGTACTTACTACACAAAATTTGAATATCTGTCGCCCAGTATGTATACATTTCTTATTACGACTGTGTAAGTAGAAGATTGCAATAGGTAATTACTGTTTTGCAATAAGAAGTGAAACTTTGACATTTTTGTTTGTTTTGCTAACACGATTTTTATTTGTGTGTTTTCACTTCGACATGGATGTTGGATTGTGTTTTCAAGCATGTTTCTGAATTCTCCATACCTATGCTAAGTGTGAACTCCTATATTGCCTAAGCATTTTACTCCGAGATATTTTAATGTAATAAGTATACATAACATAGACAAAATATGGTCTGCGGGACTCTGACCATCTTTCGTGGGTAGCATATTTGGAGTTATCAAACATTCGTCTTTTTTTTTTGGTTGGTATTCAAATGATGTCAGGCTCCAAAAAGTTGTTAAGGCATTTGCGATATAGTGACAGGCTTCGAATTTCGTGTTTTTAGAGAGAGTTCTCTACTTTTGATGCGCTGACCATGTTATACTTTTAAGGAAAATTTTCTGTTGATTTTCGTCTCCACTGAAGGTATATTTTATCTTAAAAGTGAATTGAGTGTTTTTTTTTAATTGACTTATAGAGAATCGATAATCATGCTATTTTGTAGTTTAAGACCGACAACCTCTAAGAAGAAAATCTGTAAACTATGTTGCAAAAATAACAACAGACAAATATTTTTCTGCTCTTTTAGTCTATTTTGATTGGAACACATTTACGTTTCATAGTATATGTGCAAGTTCAGTTCATTTAAAGTCAAGCAGAATTCTTACTGGTATAAAATAACTGAACCTCACAGCAAATATTGGATAAGAGATTCAATGATAGCTCAGATGGTCGCAGGATTTTTTTCTATGACTGTATTCTGAACACGAAGAATGTAAAAGCTCAACAGTTTGATAGCTTTCAAATAATCACAAGCTTGTTATAGAACTGAATTTATTGATATGTGAAAATTAGCTTTGTACAAGGTAATATTAGATACTTACGCAGAAGAATGTCAGCATGTCTATCATTCGAAACTTGTAGATACACTCAAAAACAAAATTGGCACGATATGTGTGCTCACAGTAATACAATACATATAGAAGCTGTATATCGCGTACAAAACAGCGAGCAAAGTGTCACGTATCTCCTCCCTACAAGTCTACATGCATACTGAGTTACTTCGCGCGAAGGCGGAGTTGAGATGGCAAAACTTCAGAAGTATCGCCATATGTTGACAATAGTAAGAGTTAATTTAACTTCAGTAGAACAACGCAAAAATAAGAAATAAAAATCCAACAGTATGCATTAAGACAGAGAAAATATATCGCCAGATGGGGAAAATCGGGATCTTTTATTTTTCATTTTACTTAACTACCGTTTTGTGTGCTTGCATCCCCCATTTTCTAATGTTTAATTAAATACCTTAAATATCGTCTGTAAATTTTACAAATAAGTAATTTAAATAACATACAATAAACCAAGCAATTCATGTGGCATACTGCCTCATATATATATATATATATATGAGGAATTAACAAGATTCACGTAAAACGTAAATGCGCACGATAATATATGCAAGCATGCATATATCAAAATGCATATAAATAATTACATATTTGTGTTTATAACTGAAATTACAATTATGAATTTTACTTTCGTTCTTAAAATGCTTGGCTCAAAATTATTATTTAAGACGGTTGTAATTCATGTTTTTTCCATTCAACAGCCACCTTAATATTTAGTTTTCTTTTTTAGTTAACATAGTATCACTTATTTGCAAATCTTTTACTCAGTAGTAAATAATAAAAAAATAAGATTGCCTTGCATTTACAGTTTATATAATTACTGACAGTTTATTCCTTTCCACAGAAATTAGAATCTAATGCAAGCGTAAAATAATACAAAATAAAGCCATTTTCTACCTCATATCTCAAGGCGACTCCAACAGTATTCCAACCAAAAAACATTCAACAAGAGATCTATTCTAACATCATTACAGGTGACTATCCGCTAAGTCAACTTCCCCAGGCTGTTTCGTGAACCTATTTCCCCTTCGTGAAAATTTCGCCAGCCATGAATTACGAATGATGGTGTTTGATGCTTTCCTTGATTTATTGTCAGCACGCGTTTCCCTAAAAGATAAATCAAGGAGTGCTAGACTTTTAAAAACAATTTCCAGGATTTATATGTCAATACATTTTTAAGAAATTATTTTTCTGTGGAAGGAAGCTTTACTTAAACATATACATAATAATTTTCTCAGTTCATATTGTATTTGAAATAAAGTGAAGTTTATTTATATGTAGTTTATTACCTGTCATTTTCAAATGACATATTATTTAATTCTGAATTAGATACAAAAGAATAAGACTGTAATTATGTTGGGAGAATTACATTTCAATTGATTTCTTCAACTTAAATTTAGTATAATTATTAAAAAAATATAAGTAACCCGTTTTGCTGACATTTAAAATTTTTAATATACGAGGGATGGAACTTTAGTAGTGGCAACATTGTTGTACAGCTCCACGCAGCAGAACCCAGGAAAGCAGCTTACACCCCACTTACGTCACATACCTGCCATACCTCAGAGTGAATGCGCTCTCCTCACAAACATCACACGCCTGCACAGTGACAGGATGAACACAGCCATGTTTTAGTTACCAGTCTGTCGTACGAAATAATTTGTTGCATAGTACTGATGGAAGAAAAATGCTTATGCGCACTCTGTGGCTGATGTGTTTGCTCGCTGGGGCTGGAAAGTGCTCTATCATCCCCCATATCCCCCATACTTAAGTCCCTGTGACTTTGATCTCATCCCCAAGATGAAGGAACCACTCCGTGGATTCTACCAGAGATTCTGCAGGCTTTAGATTGCTTCATTCGAAGGATCAGGTGCTGCCAACGGCATCCTGCAGCTTCCAGAACGTTAGCAACGGGTGCTAAACAATGCTGGTTACTACTTTGAAAGGCTATAAAACTTTCAGCCCTGTATCTCTTCTGTATACTTTGTACACACCTAGTGGTCACTATTAAAGTTCCGTCCTATGTATTTTACCAGATAATTTGAAATGTCAATAAGGCCTTTTCTTATATAATTCGAGGGATATTCAAAAAGTAGTTATCTTTATCTTTGAACTGATTATTCAGTATGCTGTGAGATTGTTCGTAAGTCAAAGCAAAATTTGTGCACCTTTTTAAATTGTGGATGCCTCAAATAGGCTATATCAGACTTATTTTTCAATTACAAGACATATCTAAAAAATAAATATTTTATGATTACGTTCGATGCAATTGAGGAAGTCCTGAAAAATTTAAAACATTTATTTCATAATTTTTTTCTGAAAATAGCGTGTTAGTAATCTCCAATTTCTCTCTCAAATTCTTTTAGCAACTGATCGACAAGACTGTGTAGCATGTACTGTAATCTCTACCGTGTATGCAGAAGTAATCCCAGCATTAGGTTTCAGTTTGACGTTGCAAGACACTAATTGAACTGTCTAATATAGCTAGCCGATTAGCGAATTCTCAGTCTTGTCGGAGTAGGGCAAATTTTGGATTATAATATAAATCTGATTTTTTTACGCTTTTAGGTACAAGTCTTATATATAGCGATCTTTATTCTTCTATTATTATATTTTTCTTCTTTCACACATAGTAGTTTGTCAACAAAAATACCCGAGTTTAATAGTTTCCACTTTTCTATGTTACAATTGTCAACGTACGATTCATATTTTCCGTCTAATATATACTGCAAAGATTTTCGAAAAACTTAAGGAAGGAGTGCACTTGTGCATATACAGTCGGACCTCTATTTAAAGAACCTCTATTTTGCGAATTTCTCTATTTTGCGAACTTTACCTTGGAACCAAGAACGTTTTGCGAATTTCTTCTCAAAATAACCTCCAAATAGCGAAGTGCATCCTCTATTTAACGAAATTTTTCTTGTGATCCAATATTTTTTCTCCATATTTCTCAAAATATTTCTGAATATTTCAAACTAATTCTTTCTTTTAACACACAACACATTAACTTTCATTTAACACATTCCGACACGGATTGCAGTTTGAAGAAAATACGCCTGAAGGGGTTTTTCGTGTATTGCAAAGATGCGAGACGTATTATGAGAGAAAACACTTTTTCAAGCAAAAAACTCAGACAAAATTAACAAACTTTATTAGTAATTAAATTTAAGGAAACATGTGGTAATGTAAGCTTAAAATTACTTGCTATAATAAATGCGAAAATGTCATTAAAATTCATTAATTTTAATATTATTTTTTTAATTGAAAATACAGTGTATTTCTGGACAATGTTTTGTTCTATTCTTGTTTTCCTTGCAGATTTCTGTTTGATGGGTAAGATATATAAAACAAATAGACATTGATTTACAAAATAGATGTGTGATTAATTACTTTCATTAATAACATTTAGTGTTTATGAATTTAAAATCTGTCTTGTGTAGTTTAAAGTATTTTAAAAGGTAAATCTCTATTTTCTCCAAAGTTAACGAATTTTCCATATAACGAAATTTTTTTCGGGATTTAGCGACTTCGTTATATAGAGGTCCGACTGCATATGCATCTCTATCGTACCCAGAAATCATCGACTTAGAATTCTCCGTATGATAAGCGGCTCAGCAAGGCATAGGCAACAAAAATACTGGAGGACTGAGAACTAGAAAAGTAGAATGACTCTTAATTGTAGATCGTGAGTGAAAAATTGAAGCCAACCAATCCCCCATCGGAAAGAAATAAGCATTTTCTCCGATTTGGGGGGAAAAAGTTAGTTTTCTGTGTTGATAAAATAAAATCTCCGTAAGTGTTAAATTTGCACGAAAAACACATTGACAAGGGCCGTTTACACAAAAAGACATTCCTAGCGTACTTGTCTGCTATGGCAAAAAAAAATACTGCAGAGCTGATAACTGTTTATGAATTACAATAAAATGTTTAGTGGCATTGTATAAAAATAAATTTAAGGATAATATAGTAAGGCAGATATGATTTTATGCGAAAGTAAGATTGATTACTAAATTAACTTAAAGGCATATTTATCAGCTGGAATAAAATATGTATAATTTCAAACTATTAAGAAGATGAACGTCTTGTACAAGCGAAGGTTTTGCCTCAAGGTTAGGGGATTCAACTGGAGATTGTAATAGCACTTAATATACAAAAGACAAACCAAAAATAAAAATATAATCATTTTAGCGGCAGTTGTAAGGTCTTAGGAATATGTATAACGATTTAAAGAAACTGGTCATAGCCAAATGAATACCCTATGTATTAAAATTACTACAGTTGAAAAACGGTATCTTAATAATTAACCTGTTCGTCTCTCAAAGTTCCTCTGTAGGTTTATCATGTAATATAGTGTAAAAAAAATAGACCCACGATAAATACAGTTAAAAGTCATTTTTGATCAGTAGTAAGGGTATCACTAAAGAAAGAATTTTTTTCAGAAAGCTGTAATCCTGAAGATAAACTCCCACTTGTACTAAACTATCTATCCATCATTTGCATCCAAGATGTAAAATTAACAAGGTTAATTTGAAAAAGCAATAAAGAACTTTATCGATGCTTTCGAAGCATGGTAATCACTTACAGCAGTCTCTGAGGTAAAAGTATTAGTGTGTATGAAATATCAGTTATATAGAGATATTAAATTCAATACAAATACTAATAAAACCGCAAACCAAAATTAAATACGTAATCTACACTCTTAGATAAAAACAAAAAGATGCACCAAGAAGGGGCAATTCAAATTCGACACAAATTGATATGCATACAGGTTTCGACGAAAAATGCAAAATTTTAAAGTTTGGCGGCCAATGAAGGAACACGTGACGCTGCAGCGCATCTTAACTGCGCAACTGGAAGGATATTAAAGTGGAGAAATTTCGATTTCAGGTCATAAATTCTTCGTGAATGTCATTCCGTGTACTTAGGTAGACAGTAACTATGCCTCGCATACAGGTGGGTGAACAATATGCGCAGATGTCAACATTTGAGAGAGGACGTGTAGTTTAGTTGGGTTCAAAGAAGCCGGTTGGTCTAATCGGCGAATCGCTCGACATTTGGATAGGAGCGATGCCACTATTAGACGATGTTGGCAGGAATTGGTGAACCATGGCCGAACACAGCGTCAAGAAGGGAGTGGTCGGCCTGGAGAAACGACAGAACGTGAGGACCGAGCAATCGTCAGAACGGCATTCACAGCCCCAGATTCATCATTATCATCGATCGTACGTGCAACTGGTGCTTCAGTGACCGCAATGACCATTCATAGGCGGCTCAGAGAAGGGGGCTGAACTCACGGTGCCCCTTGCGCCGACTACCATTGACCTCTGTTCACCGACAAGCCCGTTTGCAGTGGTGTCGGACACACTCGAGCTGGAATGTCACTGACTGGAGTAGAATTGTCTTCAGTGATGAGTTCCGCTTCGAACTGAGCCCCGATGACCAGCGAATGCGTGTCTGAAGGTGCCCCGACAGCGGTGGGATACCAACCTGACTGTGTTCCGCCATACGGGCCGACAACCATGAGTGTGGTCTGGGGTGCCGTTTCATTTCATAGCAGGACCCCTTTGGTTGCCATCCGTGGCACCCTTACAGCACAGCGGTAAGTCGACGATTTTCTACGCCACGTTGTGTTGCCCTTCATATCGCGCAATCCTGGGCTTACGTTTCAGTAAGATAATGATGGCCCGCACATGGGGAGATTTTCTAGTGCTTGTCTTCGTGCTTGCCCAACGCTACCTTCGCCAGCAAGGTCGCCGGATCTCTCCCCCGTTGAGCATGTTTTGATCATTATGGGCAGGGCCCTCCAACAAGCTTGGGATTTTGACCATCTAACGCGCCAATTGGACAGAATTTGACACGATATCCCACAGGAGGACATCCGCCACTTCTATCAATCAATGCGAAGCCGAATAACTGCTTGCATAAAAGCCAGAGGTGGACCAACGCGTTATTGACTTTTTCAATTTGTGCAGCTCTTTCTCTTGAATAAATTATCCAATTTTTCTCCAATTGTTATCATTTGTTTTTGTGTGCATGTACATTGCATCTACCGATTTTCGTCCCATTCGGATAACTCCTTCTTGGTGCTAGGTGTTTTTTTTTTTTGTCTAAGAGTGTATATTCGTGAATGAATATGGCAGTAGTTTGTTCATCTGTATTTTAGGCTTAAAATGTTTATCATGATATCTGAATTTTTTTTGAAAGAACAATTTCATTCGGATTAAACGGGCTTAAATCTATTTTTTAATAGCAACACGTAATACATTTAAAAAAAGTGTTTTGAATAAAGACGTGTATATAATGTGATTATAGTCTAGCTTTTGACGTAGCAATTATTTTAATTGAAATTCTCTAACGGTATCTGAAGAAAAAAAATATACCTAAAATGATGCAATAACAAGGTCATTCATAACCGAAGGGTTGTATAGTCCGTTGTATCGCTACGGTTATTTTTGTCTACAGAAGGCTAAACCAGTGTTAATGACTATGCCTCATGTATGTTTGATGTTAAATTAGAAATAAAAAAATTAAATTTAAAGAAACGACTTTCGTTTCTTCTATAAAAGATTATTAACATTATTGGGAAGTACATTATTGGGAACATTATTGGGAAGTACATACTTTACGTAAAAAATTAAGCATTTTGTAGAATATTAGAAAAAATACGTACTAACAGCCTCTTTTATGCATATAACTATAAGCAAAGATGATAAATATGGAGCGAGAAATCGTATCCTTAAAATAATATGCAATGGTACTTTTTTTTAAATCTTTCATGTGGATACAAACCGTACAAATCTTGCAGCCTCAAATGAAATTAATTCCTCGTTCCTGATTATTCGCATATATCTGTGTATATCACATATGGGGTATTAACGATAATATTGGAGAGGGAATTCTCAGAACTAACTGTCATTGCAGTGACATGAAAGTCATTTATATATTCGGAATGATATGAGGCCCTTTAGAACTTAGAAATTACGATAGTGAGAAGTAATTCAATAACGCAGGAGTTCACGCAAAATTTCCAAATCATAAATTTTAAAATGTGGGGGGATACACCCAGTTTATCAAACTATTTTTAATACAGCTAGAATATGATGAGAGTATATGTACAAAATAACTCAATTAATAAAAGGAGGGGATATATAATAAACGGAAAGCAAAGGCTAATACTCTGTTTGGGCACTAAGTTTACATAAAAATGAGCATAATCCTTAATTGAATTTAAATCTGGGAATTCATCTAAAAATCTATATTGATATTATTTGGATATAAGATAAATTGTTCATGTGACTGTAAATATCCCTTTAAAATTGCATATTCATGTAGTATCCACAAATAAAGGAGAAAATATTATATAAAGTGTAATATCATAACAATATCATTACTCGGCAAATCTTTAAACTGTTACCGTAAGACGAGATCTATCTGTGTAGCCACTACATTCTCGGTAATTCCTGGATGTGGCATTTTTTTTTCAGAATCCCCATCCTGATATTCCCAGTAATATTCATAACATCACTTTTTAGTGTAGTGTTTAAATAACGCTTACTCTGTGGTACCCATGCTTTGAGTTAGAACAGCGATTCTGAGAAGTTCTCAAACTGTTGCGACTTGGAGTTAATTGGTCAAGTACGCCCCGGGCGTCCGCTAGATAATCCATTTTAGATTTGATCTTGTTCGATAGTCTCAAGTCAACCACATGTGCTGGCAATTAGCTTTCATTGCAGTACAGTCATCATTATATTTTCAATATTACCATGAGGGAAAACAACTAATATACTTGTGTGTGCTAATAAAGACATTGTACATAGGCATTGCATTTCATAATTTTTCAAATTTAATATACTGCCCACTTTCCCCAAAACATACCTTTCGCAATGAAATATTAATCATCATCCATGAGACTTCCCATAAAAAAAATCAAAAGAATTAAGAAGTTTTTCCTTCACTCTATTATAACAGAAAGGGATAGTTATTTTTTTGTTCGGATTCAATTAAATATAATCCATTATTTTCTGCATTATAACTTAATATGATCCGATGAAGGTAATTTTATATTCAGAACTTAAAAGATATTTTTATAACTTTCTATAAATTGAGCTGAGTTCACTTTCAAGGGGTTTGCGATACAAGACAGCTAAACTAACAACACTATAAATTCGGAAGAGTAATGCTTCCAACATTGCAGCTCCGAAGTCTACAGTATCTTGAATTTATACAGAAGGTCATTCGCACTTTATGGAAATGATTTTGCAATTTATTTTTGTCGATTGCATTTTAGGATAAAAATTTGGCAACTTCAGAATAATCGTATGCTAATGTTTTGTTTTTATTGGAATGTAAAATAAAGTATTTATTTAGAAAATAGCTCCTAAAATTGACAGATAGCTCGAAGGTTACGTAACTGCGCTTTCCGAGTAGAAATATTCGTCTCAACAAATTATGAAGCGGTGTAAAAATCACGGTTATGGCATTTCAAATAAAGGTATTTATAATATGTTAAATTTGAATGGAAAAAAAAGTCTAACTGAAAGTAAAAATGAAAATATGACCGCAAAACCTCATCGTAAGATTGTTCGAACGCAGGTAAATATCAAGAAACTAAAGTCTCTGATCCTAAAAGAAAATCCACCGACTCAAAGATCTATTACATTGAAACTAGAAATGTCTTCTGGCACTGTAAGTAAAATCATTCATAAAGATTTGAAGTAACAAAAGTTGTTTAAACCTAAAGTTCATCTGCTTTTGCCAAAGCATATTGCTGAAAGAAAAACAAATTGTACAAAATTACATGATAAACACCTACCTGCTGAAAAATGGAAATTTTTGGTAACACTCGATGAGGCATGGGTGTATTTAAGTGACTGTAATGAAAAAAGGTCAATTTTCTATTGCTCAATTGACGGGAATGATCGTACGAAATGGCTTCGTCAGCGTACAGAAAAGTTACCGAAACTATTTATGATAGTTGCAGGATTTTGTTACAACGGCAAGTTAAAAATCAAAAAAGTTTCAAGTATATCCAAAATTAATTCACTCTACTATCAGCAGAAAATTTTAGAACCAACTTTTGAAGAAGAAATTGCAGCCTTTTATGGTTAGGGCATTGATAAAGTTGAGCTTCATATGGACAAAGTCTCTAGTCACACGTCTAATTTACTGCCGCTTATTTAGCAAAGAAAGAATCACAAACAGGAATAAAGTGTATCCCATTGAATGAAATACCTGTAAAATCACCTGATGCGTCTCCAGTGGACTTTTGCGCTTTTGGTTTATTTAAACGAGCCTTAGGAAAATGACATCCAAGAACACTGAACCGAATTTGGAAAATGGTCCAAGAGGAATGAGGTAAAATTGACATGACAGTACAAAGGAAAAATTTAATTTCATGGAAAATTCGAGCTAGGCATATTGTCAAGAACTATGGCTATCAGATAGAATCAAATCGCCGCAAAAAATATGGCATTTATACATAAAACGCAACTATCAAAATCGTTTCCATAAAGTGCGAACTACCTGTAAAAGCATGAAATGCAATGCCTATGTACAATACTTTTAATAGCACACACAAACAACTAGCCCTAGTGCAATCATAAATATAATGCAGACATTACTGCAAAAATTAAAGCGTGGTCGATTACTACTAAACAAGATAAAATCAAGAAAGGATTATCTAGTGATCGATATGAGTGTTCTCTACCATTACATTTTCTTTATTATGTGCAGTGACTTTATACATTTTTTTCAGTTGGCGCTTTATAGTAACCCTGAATTTAATGAATAAGGAAATAAGATTATAATGTCAATCAGTGATCAAATTCGTCTCAGTCCCTTTCTCTAGAAATGTGGTATCTTAAATAACTGTTTAGTAATTCCCTCAGCAGGAATAGAAAGGAAATATCAGGAAAATATCAATGCGGGAAATATTGTTAAACCATAAACATGAATCAAAAATACATCCTAATAATGATGTAAATTTTAATGCATACAAACATGCATGAAAGATTCTAATAAAATAGAAACAAACGTCAACCAAGTAAGATCAAAATCCAAAATTTACAGAGAGATAATGCAAAAATATTAAAGTGGAAATAATTTTTAAAAAACAATTAAAAATCATTTATATGCTTTTGTTATACGCCATAAAAACCGTAGAATTATAGATTCAGTTTGTTCAGATAAATCTCCCAAATTCTGCAATTCACTGTTAGAAGCAAGTAAATACATTGGGCAAATTCGCATGGGCGAAATGTGGTGAAAAATCACTAGCCAGTGGTTTTTAGCCCGTCGTTCATAAACAATAGAAGAGTGGAGGAAAGTTATATGGAGCGATGAATCACTCTTATAACTTTACCAATCTTTTGAAACAACATGAGTAAGGCGTTTGCTTGGAAAGCGGTTTCTTCCCGACTGTACTGTATCTGCTGCTAAATTCCAAGGAAGACCCGTGGAAAATCAGGGCCTATTTATACTCAAAAGGCATGTCCTTAGTTTTGACTTCAGTTATGGACACTAAGATGTACATATACATTTTAGATGACTGTTCAGTATATACTATGTGGTAGTACTTAGGAACAGAATCTTGCTTTTTCCTCTATGAACTGGGCCCATGTAACACTCCGAGCTTAGTCGAGGCCTATTTTGAAGCACAAAACATACAAAAATTGAATTCACCCACTCCGAGTCCCGAGTCCGAGTCGGACACTGGTGAAATGAGATGGAACTCCCAGTTGTAGAAACCTCTCTGGCGAGCCTTTATTTGAAGAATAGAGACAAATCTTCGAAGGCATATTCCAGAAATTTCTTAAAAATATGTTGAGAAGAGTCAAGGCAGTAATTGCTGATATACATGGTTCACCAATGTATTGATTAAAAAAAAGTAAATACATTTATCCTATTTAGATTTATCCAATAACATTTGGGAGTATTATATATATATATATATATATATATATATATATATATATATATATATATATATATATATATATATATATATATACACGTGTGTGTGTTATGCCAAAAGAGTATTCTCATTCCCTATCTTAATTTGTCCTATAAATAAATAATTTTTATTAACCCTTTTTAAACTTTTCGTACAATTTATATATATATATATACCCTCAGGCAAGCTGGGAGCTAAAAATGACTTGTGAGAAAATAGTCAGCCTGGTAGTTTTAGACTACAGGGTATATCCATGTAAAGCAACGCGCAACTTTGAAATTTGCTGACCTAATGACAATTATGACCTCAAGAAGAGTCCACTTTGAAAACTTGGGTTATGAAGTTATGTATAATTGAGCTTTTACATATAATCTCTTTAAGAAGACACGTGAGGAACGGACACTTATGTTGCCTCTCTCTGAGAAATGGCTAAATAAACGTATTTTTATACATGAAAATATACAGTTATTATTGAAGTTTGACCACTTTGGCTCTATGACTACAGTTTTACGAAGTTTTTACGGTGTTAAAACTTAAATCCTACAATATATATATATAATATATATATATATATATATATATATATATATATATATATATATATATATATATAGTTTAATTCAAATGTGTAAAGATTTGATTATAAAAGCAGAATTAGTTTGATGTATGAGTAGATAATATATAAAAATGAATAAGCCTCCGTATTAAAAATATATACTTGTAAATAAGTTTCCTTCATGAAAGAATAGATGTGAAAGATTTATTCTAGTTATGCTAATTTATTCTAAATTTATACTTGCCTTTATTAGCTCAACCTTGGCTATTTTTATTATTCACACTCCTCATTCGGAGAGTTCTCATTACGCCATATTAACGCTGAGCTTCATATCTAAGCTGTATACTGCTGCATCTATGCGAATGCACTAATGCAAGATAAGGAAACGCATTAACGCAATCTTTCTGCTAATGTGTCTTCATAACCTCTTGGAACTGAATGCGTCTCTGTCAATGAACGTTATGGACATATAATGTCGGATATTGTTCACTGTTTTGAGGTATAACACTAGAAAATTTTGTCGCAGGGAATATATTCAACAGACCTAACAATAAAATAGGTAGAAACTATGAATATTTACATTGCATTCCCAGGTTTTGTAATATTTTGTATTATGCATGGTTCTGAATTATTCTGTAAGAATTTAGTTACAGTTAATATATTCGACAGAATTAATTTAATATATTGAGAGAAAAAAATTCTGATATTTATAGGGATGTTTTCTGGAATTGCATCAATGTGTTGCATAGATGTGTTATTCAAAGTTAAAACCCCAGTTAATTATAAAAACATTTAATAGATATTCTGCATCTAATTTTTTTTATTAGTTGAAAATAAATTATCACTTTACTGCTACTTTAAATTTACGCAAATAAAACATTTTGCTCTGATACTTGAATTCTAAGTTATACGATTACGAAAATCATAGCTGTTAAGAGTTCAAATTTTTAAGAAATGTGAAAATAATGTATTTTTGACAAATGCAGAACAATTCTATTTAAAGTGATGATTTATTTTTGAGTCATTACATTAATTACATATTATGCAAGATAAATAATTTCCTTGCGTTATACACCAAGTTTCTTTGCAAAGTATCAGTAAATTTCTGATCTGAAATTAAATATTTTAAATATGTTATGGAGATAACAATAATTATTATTATTACTTTAAATATTATAACTTGGAAAACATTCACGTCTTTTGGTAATTTTTTAGGAAGACAAAATGTTTGAATTTCTGTTAGATAAAATCAAAATCTGTAGCGACTAATGTATATAATATACTTCACAATCTTCAATTTTATTTTTGAATTAATAAAATTATTTCTGTTATGAAAACCAAGTGAAATTTCTTATTTCAGAGCTTAGAGAAAAATGTAAAAACTTCAATTTTTCTTACGTACTTCAAAGTAAACAACGCTTGACCATGTACCCAAATTAAATCTCTTCGGGAAAAGCTTATAAATCTTTTTGAGTGCAACTGCCAATAATAATTTAAAATACTTACTGAAAAGTATATTTTTTCACTGGAAATTATATAATAAAATCACATGCAATTATTAATATTTGCAAATGCTTCAGTTGCAAAACTATTAAATTATTAAAAAAGTATTTTGTAAATGTTGATAAAAAATATAATGTAAAATTTGAAGTATAATCAACATTTACACTCAACAAGAGATGATAGCTAGAAATTGTAAAATAGTATGAAATAAGGAATTTGAAATATTATTAATTAAGAAATATAAAATATAACTGAAATATTCAAATAACTAAAGCTACCTTAAAAGTTCAGTTATATATTCGCAATATCTAATATATCTTCAAAAACAAGATCTGTACTCAACGCTTTATTATTTAAGCTATGTTCCCTCCTGCATTCCTTTAGACATCTGTATTACTGGACTCTATATCAAGAGTGCCTCTCCTACGTCATTACAGGTAGAAAGCCCTTAAGTCACATTCCCTTGGCTGTTTCATGAAATGTATTTCTCTGCGGTGATGCGATTTCCAGAGTCATGCCTTTTCTAAAGGACAGCATGAGATTACTTCTCTGTAGCTTACTTTTTATGTACAGTTGTGTAAGCATTGCATAAGAATGATTTCAGCGTAACACATATTTAGTAATTAGATATATTATGGTTATGCAATTAATGTTATAAAAAAAGTGAGACATTTTGAGTAATCACATTTCGTTTCAAACCCTGAAGAAGTGAAAATAACCAATTGTCCACCCTCCGTATGAAATAAACTTTATATTTAGCTTATCCTTAAATATGGTATGTTAGTTACCAATATTTCTGTTTCGTGATATTTTGTAAGTGATTATTAAGCATATGAAACGATACCGTATAAGTACGGTGCTGTGCAAATTGGGACAAACAAAAATTTTTTATATGTGTTGTTTAATTAGTATAAGTTCACTTACATGCATGGTATAGCAATCTACGTAGTAGCAAATATGTCTTCCTCTAGCTTTAATGATATCCTGTACACGTTTTGGCATGGATTCCACTAATTTAGAGCATAAATTTTTGACGTCATCCTCACGAAACCAAACTTTATGACATTCTCAATCATTTTTCTCTCGGTTCAGCAGTCCATCTTACTCACACGTCTCTTCCCAATGCTCCACAAATTTTCGATGGGAATTACATCTGGAGAATTTCCAGGCCAATCCCAAACAGTTAATTTCCTTTCTTGAAAAAAATTCTTTACTAGCTTAGAATTATGGCATGGAGCAAGATCTTGTTAAAACACACCAGCATCGCCAGGGAACGTTTACATAAAAGGAACAATTTTGTCGTCTAGTATTGAAACGTATTTTTTGGAATTCATCATTTCTTCAACTGGAACTAAGCTGCTAGGTCCTCCAGATATAAAATAACCCCCAAACATCTGCTTTTGGTGGTACTTAACTATTTAAGATGTTGTTCCCTGATGGGTTCTCCAGCGTTTCGCCTGACAAATGTTGATCGAAAACCTAGCATAAAATGTGTTTCGTCACTGAATACAACCTTATTCCAGGCTTATGAAGTGCAGGATTGATATTTCCTGGCATAATACAAGCGTTTTATCTTACTTCCACGTGATAATATCTCTTTTTGGACTGGTGTTCTTGCCCATATCCCTGCTTCAATAATCCTCCGTCGTACTGTCGATGAATCAACGATCACTCCAGCAACGAATAATTATCTATGAAGATCTATACTTGTATTGCGAGGATGCATTTTACTATTTCGTACAACAAATTTGTCAGTCTAAGGTGTTGTCTTACGTTTGCGTCCCCATTTGCTCTTTCGTTTTCGAGAAATTGTCCCAAACTTATTTTGCTGATTAATAATCCTGGAAATACTGGATTTTCAAACTCCAACGGCTGCAGCATTATCCCTCACAGTCATAAAGGTATGCTGACTAAGGGTGACAATTCTAGTCCTTTTTCTGGGAGTGATATCCATTTTTTTCATACACTTGAGAACCAGACAACTCATACAATCGAACACTTCTTACAGCAGCTGAAACGCAACTGACGTGAAAATGCTCTACGTGTGATGATAACGTGGTCAAACCAGTTTAGACTAGTCAAGGCCAACCTCCCTTCGTAAGAAAATACAGACGAAACCGGTTTCAGGCCAAAAATCCATGGGAAAGGTCTCAATTTTATGAAAAATGAAGCTTATCCTAAATAATTTGCACAATACTGTACATCTAACATCTATTAAATAAAACAAAATATTTTATTATCCTCACATCAAATTATTTTCTTAAATTTTTACTATCGTATTCATATATTTTGCCTAGTTCTCTCTTGCTACGACATAAGTAATTTAATATCACTACTATCATAAAATGCATAGAATGCATTTTAGATAGCTGTTATGAAAAGAATATATTACAAGAACATAATATAAAAAATCATATTATAGGAAGAGTTCAGAAAAAGTGTAATGTGTGACCCTTTACTTTAACTTAACATATTTTCTTGATTATATTCCAAATGTTATGTAAGTAGTTAATCAAAAATTAATTTTCAAACTAAAGTTTAAAAATATCCTTGTTTTAAACAGGTCTTTATGACAAGTCTAGAATTAAGCAACAATCTATTTTTCTAGAGAAATTAGTATTAATATTAATTTTTCTGTTTAAAAATGTATATTATCCCTACCTAATTGTGTTATTCGTCATTCCTCAGGCACATAACTTCAGAAGGTTTATAAACTGAATATTTAAAAGGTTTTTTCGTGTATTCTGAAACAGCAAAATTGTTCCCCTTTCCGAGCTGAAATACTACTTTTAAAAATTTATTAATTATTCAAATATGATAACTAATTTTGAAATTAAAGCAGAATTTTAGCTAAATACATAACCGATATGTATATTGGTTTTAAATGCATATTTATATACTATAATCCGAAAAATGAAGGTAATTTTGTTTTCCTCTTGTGTTTTAAGGAAAATGCAGAAATTTCTATAAAACTATCGAAGTATTATGCTAACTATCATATATTTTATTACTATTTTTAGGCTTGGGTTAAAACGTTTTTACCTCAAATTATCGTGCCACAAGCATTAGAAAATAATAGCATCTTGATTAAGGTAAACCTTAACAATACACACTGAATAAAAGGAAGTTTAAACATTATAATTTTAAAAAAGCTATGTAAAATTCTGTAAGTCAGAGGTAAACAATCATAAGTGAATTTTTTTCAGTGATTTTTCCAATTTTTCAGGAGAGCTTTGTGATGGTTTACCTCTCATAAGGACTTGCATATGCGATAGTTTATAAGTATATATTTCACCCACCATCTTGTTTTACATATAGGACAGTTTTCGTCAAAGAAGCCCCGCCCCTTCCAAAGAGAGTCACAATAAAACTATCAAAAATGAAGAAAATTCTCTTATAATGGTTCACCTCTGACCTACAGAATTATTCCCCACATACATAAATTCTCTTCCTTGTGCCTAATAACTTTTCAGTTCTTTCAGCCGATTAAAAAACACGGTTTAAAAATGGAATTGGATTATAAGAAAATCTTTTAGATATCCTAAGTTGTCCGTAAAGAGTAGTTGTGAACTATTTATCTTCCCACGTGTATCTTAACTGAATGCTTAACAAAAATTTTGAAATAAATTTCTCTAAACAAAGTAATTGTAAATACTTACATTTTCATGAAGATACTTATAATTTCTATTGTTTTCATTAAGGATTATTTTTACGTTATTTACCACGTTCAGACATAACAATTTTTTAAAAGATATTTGCCAGAAATATATTCACATTTAACTTTTACAAGTAAAAGTTATACAAAATTAAGATTATTATTTATAATTTTGACTTTCTATCTTTATGTGGATTTAGCTAAGTTTTTTTTTCTTGTTTATTACTTTCCATTCATTAATTTAGGTAACTTCTCAAAATACAAATATAGACATAGTGGTTGTAACACGAATGTTACTGACACGATTAATAAAGCTGAAGATAAATGTTTGATAAAAACTGTTTCAGTTCACTGTAGACACCCGCAGCGTACCAGGCAGCCTTGAAACAAACCCAAGCCAAAGCCTGTCTGATATGCTGGAGGTGTGAATATTTGCATTTGGTTCCACCCAGTAAGGCGTGCTTTATGAATTTTGTCATTTCCAACACTTTTTACACCGTCATTTTCAACATTTGTTTTCAAAAATAATTCTTAATGAATACAATAGAAATAATAAGTGGGTAAATTACGAACCCACAATTCGTGATAGATAGCGGTTCTGTCCAAGGTGGACTAGATGACTATACTTTATCAGTCACTACTAAATATTTAGGTAAATTCCGCATTTGGATCTCATTTTCCTTAAGTGTACTCATCGGCTACGGATGGAAGCCTATAACAAGGGCGATACCCAGTTCGAAGTTCCCCTGGTACGCTGAAGGTGTATATAATTGAGATTGGCTCCACCCAGAAGGGCGTGTTCTATACCTTTTATTATTTCAGTTTAACTAACTTAAGCTAACTACATTATTTTGCTTTAAAGTTTATGCAAATACTGCTTGAGGAGTACTATGTTGCCTCTGCACTTTATCGTTGCGCATATTTTTTTCTATATGTTATTTTGCCTGATTTCATCTTATTTATAAATATATAAATTGTTTCAGTAAATAATTATTAAAATATATAAAAGGAGATAAAAAGACGATCCATTCGTCAGCTTCTAAACTAAATGTTGTTACGACGAAAATTATTTAATAGATTGCAAATTGTATTTGAAAAATTAACAAAAATAGTTAAAATGCACCGACTAATTGTAGATCCGAAAAAAAAATAGATTCCTTGTGTACTTTTGAATCCCCCTAATTGGTTTCCATTAGAAGCTGATATTTAAAAAATAATTCTTTCCCTTTTGGGGGGACGCGTAGGGGGATGGGGCACATCAGTTTACACATCCGGACATTAAAATTTTACTTAAAATTCCCGTTTTCTTCTACTTACAAACGATTTTCTCTGCATCATTACTCGTATGCATGATTGTTCTTTGATCCCTAGTGCGAAAAACCCCATTCATGGTCATTAGAGTTATTGCTTCCATGCAGCCTCTGCGTCATTAAGTTTTTTTTTTTTTTTCCAAATCTTTACTAAATGTCCAGGAGTTTCTGAACGCTGAAAGACCATGCAAAGCCTCCAATAGGTTTAGCATAGGATGCTCTAACATGCATTGAAATCAATCGACCTTATTGAGTTCGAACTCTGTAGTTTAGGTTCATTTATTTATAATTTCATATTTCAGTTCATATACCGTCAAAGGAAATATTTTAAAAAACTCCATTTTTATGTTCGATAGATACTATAACTCTTAACTTCATCATATTTTCAATTTAAATATAAATTCCTTTTTATTACATTAAGCGTTATACCTTAAAACTTTATATATATATATATATATATATATATATATATATATATATATTATAATATAGCTAGAAAGATTCATAGTATTGTTTCTAAGAACATACTTTATTTGAAATTGTAATTGCTTCACTACAAAAGGGCAATACTGAAATTTGAGCAGGGTTTATGATTATGCTCATATCTATCTATCTATCTCTCTATCTCTCTCTCTCTCTCTCTCTCTCTCTATATATATATATATATATATATATATATATATATATATATATATATATATATCATCTCGTTTCATATAGAGAACGTTTCTCTCTCGTTTCATATTTTTCTCGCTCGAAAAAATATGAAACGAGAGAGTTGCATTTATTAATGCATAAACGTCCCTGTGGCACAAATGATTGCCTTATACACACAGAAATGTAGACACAGAAATTAATAAAGGGTAAAAATTAACGACAACAGACACAGAAATTAACAAAGGGTAAAAATTAACGACACAAATTATGAGGTAGTTACTGGCAAATTTCTCTAAATAGGTTCAACATTAAGTCTCCCTTGTACAAAAATACATACAAACATACATTTATGATCTTTTGTTTATTGTAAAATTGTAATTCTTTATCCTTTAACTGTTTACTTATTCATATACCTAAACATTACGTACAGAAAACGTCACCTTGAGGCAAGTTTATTAAATGCATTTCTACTCTTTTGCTGTTTTTTTTCAACAGGTAGTGGTTGTCAAAAAAGCTATTAAGTAACTCTACTTATCTGACAGATGCTGTTTTATTTACTGGCACAAATCGAGAGTAAGAGTTTTTACTTTTTCATACCCTCTTTTCCTTTTGTAGGAAAGATGGTTATCCAAGCAATGTATTATAGAATGGTATGTCATTATAGTTTCTATTGTATAAAATTAGAATATTGATGTATTATGCAAAAGAACGAAAGGGTCATAAGTCATAAAAAACATTATATTAAAAAAATGTGTTTTTATGCGGTAACTTATAAATCTCTAGATCCCTAATATATATATACATATACATACAGGTTGATTCAAAACTCCATGTACAAACTTCTAAGGGAGGTAGAAAACTCAAAACAAAAACAGAATCACATAGGAATGTATGACCGGAAACGCAAACCTGACGTTGGTGGGCGCTGTTTACTTAATCGAACCATACCTCTTACCAACCCCACTGGATGGCCGGAAATATCGCATTTTTCTGGAGAAGGTAGAAAACTCAAAGACAAAACAGAATCACATAGGAATGTATGACCGGAAACGCAAACCTAATCAGCTAGAGGATAAACAAAGATGCAGAAATGGTAAGCCAACATTTCTGAATCTTTGTTTATTCTCTAGCTGAACAGTGAACAGGTTTGCGTTTCCGGTCATACATTCCTATGCGATTCTATTTTGTTTTTGAGTTTTGAATCCCCCTGTGTGTGTGTGTGTGTGTGTGTGTATATATATATATTTATGTGTGTATAATTTAATTATTCATTTTAATTATTCATTTTTCCTTAGTTTTGTGAATTCTTTCATATTCTAAACAAAAACAACCCACTATAGCTTAAATAGTAAAACAATAAACCGGTGTTATGTATTTTTAGATACACTGGTGTAAGAAATTAAGAGAATTTGCAGACTTGGTCGATTATCTCTACAACTACTGTAGCCATTTTAATGAAATTTGATATGTACATACATTGATACAATACAAAACAAATAACCATTCAAAAATTGTAATACACACGCATGATCGTGCGTAACACTCATTGGAGTCGGAAGGTATGAAACAGCGGTTGCAGAATAAACAAAAAAAATGGGTTAATAGATGGGTTAATAGGGGGTATGGTCCCCTCTTACAGATATATAGGTGTCGCAGTGTGATTTGATACTTGAAATAAGACAGTTTATCATTTCCTGTGACAATTGATCCCACTCGTTCAGCAACGCTGTTTTCATTTCCTGTATGGTTCTCGGAGGGGGGTTGCGAGTTGCAATTGCCCTCCCCAGAGCGTCCCAGACATGCTCTATAGGGTTAAGGTCTGAAGATCTGGCTGGTCAATCCATCCAGAGAATATCCTCACTATCTAGAAATTCGTCGACCAGAAGAGCTCTATGTGACCTCGCGTTATCGTCCATTAAAATGAACTCAGGTCCAACTGCACCCCTGAAAAGGCGAACATAAGGCTCCAAGACCTCATCCCTATACCTCACACCAGTCACAGTGCCTCTTTCAAAGACATGCAGAGGTTTGCGGCCATCCAACATGATGCCTGATCAGACCATTAAACCTCCTCCGCATAATGGCCGTTTTCGCGGACATTGGAGGGTAAGTAGCGGGTCTCTGGTTCTCTCCATATGAACGTACGGCGAGAATCGGTACTTAGGCTGAACCGGGACTCATCAGTGAAGAGAACGGTCGCCCATTGATCCATACTCCAATCTCTATGCTCTCTGCACCATGATAAACGGATTCTCCTGTTCGTAGAAGTGAGCGGTACGCAAGCAGCAGGTCTTCTTGCAAACAACCCTCTCTCATGAAGTCTTTTGGAAACAGTCATCCTTGATACACGGGTTCCTGTGACTGCATACAAGTCACGAGAGTTCTGAGAAGCTGCAGCACTCCTGTTACTCCTCGCTATAATCGGCAAATGGCGATCTTCTCTGGCCGTCGTGGCTCTTGGACGTCCTTGCCCAGGTTTTCTCTCGATGGATCCGGTATCCTGGAACTGTTTCCACAAGTTACACATGACGCTGGGCGTTAAATTGAACTCTCTACAAATTTGGACTTGAGATTGGCCTGCTTCTAGCCTCCCCACAATTCACCACCTCATTACATCATCTAAACGTTGGTGGTTACTCATTTTTACTGTTACAATTTGAAATTAACCGATTGCTGTAAAATAACACCAAGAAATTCTCCGAGGTGTGCTAGCGAACGAAATGCGTCTTAACTTACGCGCGCTTATAAAGCCTGTTTCTCTACTGGCTCCGTCTACACACACATGTACGCTTACGTATTTGAAGTACAAGATTTGCGTTTTTGTCTAGAAGCAGTGGTTTTGCATTCAGTTCAATTCTTTTCATGAAATTCGATAAAATATGCAAATTCTCTTAATTTATTTCACCAGTGTATATTGAAGTATAGAGAATTTAGGAAAATAACAGAATAAAATGCATTGGAAATATACCCAATCTTATACACCTCAGAAATATGCTTAAATGCTATTATTATCTGCAATTAACGTACTGAGAAACTTCTGAATGCATATTTAAAAAACGTGGCTTGAATTTTACCCACAACAGTCTAATGCATTTCAAAATAACAACAGTAATTAGCTTCTTAGATTTCGAATCACATATAAATTCTACACCCAAAGGGGATTATGAAGAATATCTTCAGTTATACAATAACATTTAGAACAGCAATGAGCTATCTAATTAATGAAGGATTCATCTACATGCAGCACAAAAGCCTCTTAGGAGTGAAAATGAAAGGCAGACAAAGAATCTGATGTCCCCTTCCATATTCATGCGCAGACCTATATGGGTTTGGAGCGTATGTGTCCTTGATTTCTATGCATTTTCTTTACTCTTACATATCACAACACATCAGTGTCTGTTAACTCAGTCCTGGTTTAAGACTTTTAAGGACGCTAATATAAATGGGAAAAATCTTACTTTGGAAAAAGTGTTATTAAATTACATTTAAGGCTATTGATGGCTTATTAATTTTAAAATAAAATGAAGTAAATGTATATAATGAACCACAGCTTTAAATGTATATAAGGAAGTTCAGAGTTACCACATTATAAAATAATACAGAATAAAGTCTGTCGAGACAGGCTGATGCAACTAAACTGCAGATAATCACCTTAATTGAAATATCTTGACAGGAATAAAGAAGACAGAAAAATACAAACAATCCCGAATATACACGAAAAAGATATTCTGGAAAATCAGATCTTTTGTATCACACATTTTCTTCTTATACTCGCATACAAAACTGATAAGCTATGAGAATCACAAGCCCGTCCGTTGGATAGCTATAATAATCAATCCATAAGTTTTAGGGAAAGTCTGCTCTATACGAAAATATTAACTATGCCATTAATGCTTTAAAATTCATGGCGATTGTTTCAGGCTTTAGATAAATATGCATTCACGCATACTGTAGTATTAACACGTCATTATCTACTGGATAAATTTCTTAACCAATTTAATTAAAACAATATGATGCTAAAAGTATAAGAATAAAATCATGTTTGAATTTACATGTATATTTTGCTTTTGTAAAGAGTAATTTTAATTCCATTAAGACATACGTTACATATTCTTAACTAATTTTTTTCAGGTAATAGTCGTAAATAAGACACACTTATTTATTATGTTGTTCTGTAATACTGAGTAAATGAAATGTAGCTGGATATATATATATATATATATATATATATGTGTGTGTGTGTGTGTGTGTGTGTTTGTTTGTTTGTTTAAGCTGAAATTGTTAATTTGTGTTAGCTTTAAATCACACAGAAATCGTTGTAAATTGCATTACTACAGATATTAAACTGCAATATAGTTTATGCATGTGTTAACTACAACATTATTTTCTATCATAGATGTTAGTTCTCCACAATTTTAATAAAATTTTATGTATAGATCTGTCTTAAATGCAAGTTAAAATTTAAGCTTTTTTTCCAAAATACAAACAAAATATACATTTTTACATGCTTCCTTGCAATGCATGTTGTATTTTAGTTTCAGTCAACAAAATATTGATTTACTTATTTATTTTTTAACTTTAAAGTTTATTACCTTTAAAATAAATCCTTAATTCGTTGAAATATAAGTAATACGCAAGCTTAAAGGATAAAAGTGTCATTAAAAGTTAAACCTACGTATTACATATATTATTATCGCATTTACTGAATTTTATATTAAATTGTTTATATTTAGAAACATAAATTTTAATTTAAGGAAACATTTTTTCACTTATAAAAAATCGCATACCTTCTAAACCGTTTTATTCAAACATATATAGTAGCTCTATCTTTTATGTCTTTCTCTTTGCATGTATTCTGAGTGCGGTGTAGGAAACAAACAAAACCCCTGGAGGAATAAATTTCTAGCTGCGAAAGAAGAAAAACTGCACTCGAGTAGTCTTCTCAGCCGATTTATTGCTGAAATATATCTTTAAAGAATATGGACATCAAGCTGGGCAAGTCTACACTCTAGCCATTCAGTTATCGAGTTTCTCTTCGGTTAACTCCGGCATATATATCAAAACTGCAGACGTCTGTGCTCAGGTTTTATACGACTTATTATACACTTGTTTGTTGTGCTCATTTAGGCGCGAAAATGGATTTTGGGAGAAGTTTTATATTAATGGCTGGAGATACTCTGCCCTTCCCCCAACCATGGTTTATCGGCTAAGTTTAGTAGGTGTACATATATGTATGTGTGCGATAAATGTAAAGATATTTAGCTTGCAGGGTTGCTGACCTACAGCGATTAGTTATTTATATCGCTTTTCTATGTTACACTTTCGAAAGATAATTCATATGTTAGGAAAGGGATCTTGTTTAAAATACATTTCGCGGGAGCGTTAATTACATGGATAAGCTAATTTATTTTAACATTTAATTAAGTGATTATTAACATGGATTTTCTCATGAAAGAATATGAAATAGATGAATGAGAGAGTTCTCTCACGCAAACCATTATCGGATACCATAATTTTATTTTTAAATGCTGTTATTAAAATAATTAAAAACCAATTAATTTCAGTTCTAACAAGTGTTACAAAATTATTTCTGTTTACCCTGGCCAATAAGTTTTATGAAATACTAACACCTCAAGAAATTGGTTAAGAAATTCTTGATTATGTATCTTTAGGTCTTTAAAACCATAATAGATAATGTTGCATATACATAGGTAGATCATATTTTGTAAAAAATATATGATCGCAAAGAAAAAAATTCTACTGTGGCAGGTACTTATCTTCACGACATATGCCTATCCACACTTCAATTTTCTTTGGGGAACTATATAGGTGAACCAACCTAACTATCTAATACCTTGTAGGTCCACCTTTGGATTGTAGAATGGCAGAAACACAACGGGCATTGACTCCAGGAGCTTTCTGAGGAAGTCTCTAGACAATAAACACTGTGTCATTTAAAGAGTAGCTCACAATTCTGAAAAATTCCTAGGTGGTGGATATTTGCTTTGAATGAAACATTGCATGGCATCCCATATATGTTCAATTACGTTGAGATCTGGTGGACTATTGGGCCATTTCATGTTCCAACCCTCAAATGAGTGTTTCTCAAACGCTAATTTGGCAGCTGTGAATTTGTTTGGTTTGCGCATTTTCTTGTTGGAAGATGCCAAACCCATCAGAATTCGCATATGATATAAATGGGTGTAAACCATCTTAAAGCATCTTTACATAATGTTAACTAGTCAAATAAGTTTGTAGACTTATGAGGGGTCCTAATGCAGGCCTGCCCAACGCAATACCATCACTGATCTACCACCACTCTATGTAGTCATTGTTGAAATGATGGATTCATTGATTCGTGGAGTTTTCTCCTAACACAGACTCTTCCTTCTGCCCGAATTAGTTGAACATTAGTCTCGTTACAACAGGTTACTCGTCCCCAATCACCAAGTGTCTAGTGCTGAATTTAAAAAGTAAACAGTTTTTGTCTATTTTAGTATAATTTTTTTATCTATATCTGTTGGATTATTTATATGTCTAGTGCTGAAATTACCGAGCCCACACCAGGTGCAGAGCTCTGTGTCGGAAGGAAAGCAATGGCACTGGGGTTGGACATCGGCTATTAAATACCATATCATGCATTAAGCTCTGTACAGTCCTCACGAATTTTAGTAGAGGCCCCAGCATTGGTTTGAGATAACATTCACTGAAATGTTGCCCTCTTTTCGCTTGAAATGATTGTCAACAGACGACGCTGGTGTCGACCCTCCAGCGTCTTTCGACGGCCACACAGTTGCCGTAGGTCAGATGTTTTATAGGAATTCTTCTATTTGAGGAAAACCTTTGAAATGGTTAAAAGGAAAAATCTAAAATTAATATATCCAAGATGCTATGACGCATCGGACAATACCAACTTTCATACCTCGTTGAAATTCGCTTAAATCATATTAGTGTACTATGCTAACTGCACAATCAGCTCTTTAAGATTCTACAGATGTGTATCACTATATTTTCTCTGCATGCAGACGAAACCATTCACGAGAAAGTTTGTGTTGCTGCATATTTCGAATGGGATCGTTTATCCCAGTTATTCTGGCACTATATATCTTATCATAATGTTCTTAATTCTAAAAGACATATTTAGTGAAAATGAATGCATCTCATGAAAAGTATATCATGTAAATTTCTCCATTTAATATGAAAGAATTCAAATTTATATAATCGCATCAACATTACTTTAATAAATCCTAACAATTGAAAAAATCATGAATTTTCTCTTCATATTTCAACTTGCCTACACTCCAGTAGCTTTTGTTTTCCCAGACGGATCTAATTGCCAATATACCCTGTGGACGTATAAGCCTAAGAAATATATAATTTGTTCGTTATACTCACAACTTCTTAGCAGTTAGATATAGGAAGCATACTCTCGATTAGACCACCAACTGCCCTTCATGCATCCCCGAATAATCTATTAACCCCCTCCTTACGAATAATCTAACTATTCCAGAAGCAACGAATTTAAACCAACTTTAAGGCTTCTCGCATCGAGAAACACGAACCCGATCTGTAAAAATTCTCGTCTCATACGTTTTGAAATTTTGGATCAAGCCAGTTTTTGGTTACTGCTTCCCACGTGACCATGATTTCTGTTCATGATACTCAGCGTCTTGAAGGCTTGGAAACGCGTTTAGATAAGCGAAACTTTTGCAGAAAAGGATAAAAAAGTCTGTAAAGTTTTATGATACGAAGCTGAAATCACCAAAATCCTTGATATATATGTATAAAATGGGAGGAAATTCAAATAAATATATATAATGTTTACCGTTTTCTTACGCTAGGCATAGTAACTGCGTACAATTAATACATTTAGACATGACTTTTACATTAATTACATGCTTATGATTATTTTTTAACGAATAATCTTAGGAGAATGATAAGTTATAAAGAGAATGTTTATATCAGTAGATATGTCATAACTGAAAAAAAATTCATTTTATCTGTTGTGGTATGATTCGAGACTAACCTATACTATATTTAATTATTTTAACCCAAGCAAACAATATGAATCACGGATATATGTCAAAGAGAAAGAAAGATGATTTAATGCTCTCATTTTTCTATTCATAGGCAACAGAAAACAAGTTTAAATTTAAAATGTTCTTTTCCTCCATTTTATTTTACTATGTGTAGACAACGAAATTATTTAAATACTAAAACCAGCTCTCATATTCACCAGTTCATTCCATAGAATTAAAATTACCCCATGCTAAATGGAATTCAACAAAAAATATATGCTATTCTAAGTTATAATAAATAGTTTTTTACGATCTTTACATTTCTAAATAAATCCTATGGAAAGCTCGTGATTATTAGTAAATTTTAGTAAGAGTGAATATTTTTTGACACCATGCACCTAAAATCAATTTTAAATAATAACGCAGTAATGCCTTCTTTCTTAATAGTAAAGTAAATAACGAATATAATAAATATTAACAGAACTTTCAGATTTCACAAACCTTTTTTCGCAAATGGTGAGTATATATCAGACTATTTAAACATGGTGCTCTGTATTTAGTTCCCATAACTCATACAAGTAGACACGAAACTGTAGAATTAATCACGTTTAGTGGTAGCACATAATTACCTCTTTCACCTCCTTCAATCGTGCCGGTCATATTTCACCATGCAGTACTATAGTCAAGAAGTTGTTTTCCATTCTTATAGTCCCTTTATGACACGATTTGACCCATTATTTCTTTAGATTTTAGATCGCGTGACTGGATTTATTTGTTTGAAATAGAATATATATATGTGTGTGTGTGTGTTTGTTTTGAATAATTGAGCAATATAAATTTTCATGTGCTTTTCATATTTCATTTATATTAATCCGTTACTGTACGTTATGATTTAAGAGTTTTCTGATTTCACTGTTCAAAACTTCAGTATGGTGATTTGTAGACACAATAGTGTCAGTATTAATTAAGCTATTCTTATCTACAGCGAAGCAGATTGAATAAGATTCTTTAAAAAATTAAGAGAGTAATACATCTTTGATTTAAGAGTTTTGCGAAACTGAGAAAACAATGTTTTGTAAATTTTGAGAATCATAAATATCTATTTGGTTAGCAGCTCTTAAATTGTGATATATACTACTGAACTATATGCAATAGGTTTATTTTTACCGAAAAACAAATTAATTGCTGTTTTCAAAATAATTTATTATACAGCTTATTACAAAATATTATATCTATGTACTACATTTCTTCAAGGAAACAGTTCTTCAGTAAAAAAAATATACAAACATAAAGCAATGTAGTATGAGAGGTAAATTGAAATGTAACTTGAACAGAGGAGCCCCAACAAAGAAAATATAAAATAGTTAATACTACCCGTATCAAGTGGTTCTTGAATTGTTGACTATCAGTAAGAAGAAATAAAGAACGGGGTTAATATTCAGGATAAAACATTATTTATGTTTATTGAGCTATGTTTGTTTTATCTTAAAAATAATATCGGGTTATTTATTTTACATGGCAACATCAAAGGGCAGTTTACAAGGTCATGCAAGAAGCGAGAAATCCGATTAAATGATAGAGATTAGAGGTCGCAGATTTAACAAACTTTTCTCGTTCTCATGACCACTGAAATTTTAATAAGTTCAGCGCTACATCGTACGGGTATATCGATTACGGGTGTGAGATTGAATCGATGGCATCTTGCATTCTGGGTATTGCCACGTCTTTGATAAAAGATTCAGGTGAATGCAACTAACGTCTTTGCCCGCACGATAAAAGGCGGAAACGCCAGAGCACAAGTCCAATATAAAGACTGTGTAAAAAATAAATAATCCAAGGTATTTTATTTTTTGCTTTGTTTTCTCGTGAGTTGCTTTTGGAATAAAGTGAAAAAAAGCCTAATTTTAAATGAAATATTAATAGAAAAAGGAATGAAATTGGATCTGTCGATTGATTGTAAGGAAAAACAAATTCTGCACAAACATGCTGTGTTTTTACGATCTATGTTTCCTTTCCGTTAAAAATATACAGAGTTAAGTTCTTTATCTCTACTTTTCATTCTATAAGTCAGATATAAAAATAAGAGATAAAAGGACTGAGATAATGAAGAGAAAAAAAGAAAATATCACAAAATATAAGCCTTTGAACAACTATATAATCATTGACCGATTATACAGGGTGTTTCAAAAAGAATCACCCGATATGAAATGAGTATATTATGAAAAATATTGAACATAGAAATTTAAAGTAAATTTTATATTACATGGCTAATCATAATTTTTTTTAATAAACCAAATTAAAGGTGCTCAATATGCCCACCTTTGGATGCACGACATATGTCTATACGGTAGGCAAATTTGTCCCAAACTTTTGCGAGCATGTCTGCATACACTGCTTCCACGTCTGTTATGCGTACACAGACAACCCGTGTCTTGGAATTGTTTATACCATTGTCTAAGGCTTTGAGAGGTAGGAACTTCAATCTACCAACGTTTTGTAGACGAAAATCCCGCTTAACAGTTGTTATGGACTCACACTTCGCAAAGCTTAGAACACAACAGGATTTTTGTTGTGCAGTCGCCATCTTTACAAACACTGAAGTGGCGGGCGAAGGAAGAGCGTTAGCGCTACTTGTCGGCAACTGCGTTAAACTCGAGATTTCTCTCTTTATGCCTATTGTTGCTGTTGCTTATGCCACTTGACAAACATGAATATTAGATCAAGTCCCGAACGCTATGGGCGATGAAGTTGCGGCTCCTATTTTGAATTAGCACCACAAGGGTCGGAGTTCGACTTGGTTAAATGACCGGTCCCGTAATTTTGAACCGAGTCAAGTGAGGAGACCGGAACACTTTACCCCGCACCTCCAGAGGTAAATTTGAGAACTTGGAGGATATTGTAGCCACGCCCTATTTTACGCACCCCGGCTATCATTAGTGAACACGGTGGTAGATTTGCAGCGACGAGCATCGAACCAGGAACGTTCAGCTCACTGGCTCGCTGGTCTTGCCAACTGGGCTACCACACCCCCTCTTTCTGCATATACATTATTCAATCAAAATGGATTAAAAGTGGAATAGTTATGATTTTTTAAATCGTATATTCTTTTTAAAACATCTTATTTACCCCAAAAAATGTATTTAACATTTCATTTATAATGCCTATTCTAAAGAAAATTAAATATTAAGATTTTTAAACTCAAAACATGAGGGAAATTTTCATGGAGCACACCTTAATAAGAGGGTCACTTCTGCAAAGATATTCATCTCCAGATTGTGTCTTGCCTTGTTATGGATTCCTCGGTATGGCATAGCTGAGAAGCACACTGGAGGAAACGGAGTCATTCCAGCTCACAAACGAAAGGGGAAAAAACCCTTCTTCAAAGAATAGTGGCCCAAAATTTAGATTGAGTGTATTCCAAATAATATTGTTTATTTCTAAATTTTGCGCTACAATTCAGGTCTAACTTTAGTTCTCTTTTTCTGTGGGATAGATTGACTGCTCCTTGTCAGTCACCAGTAAAATGTAAAGTATTTCCCATTTGGGATTTTCCCCCATTCAAGCGTACTGTGCCATGCTATGAAACCCATTACAACGGCGATGTCATATCTGTAAGTTAAGAAATTATTAAAATGTTCAGTTTTTTAAGTTTAGTAACCCAGAGGCACGGTGATTTAACGAACCCCTACGTTACTCACACTTTTCTTAAAAGATAAAATATGATGTAAAGCAAGTAGTTGTCGATTCAACGAAAGCTAAAATATTTCACACAAAGATCATTTATAATCTCTGCCAAACCTCTATTTTGGAACTAAAAATTCATAGATTTTTTACAATATTATTAATTATTAATGTTTTTTTTTATTTTGATGCGTACTATAATAGAAAATATTAGTAGAAAATGGCATGCGTAAACTAACTAATGTAAAAAAAGGCAGTGCTAAAAATATACAATGATTAGTATGCTCATACATGTAAACAAATCCATTGGGCAAGTTAATTTTCTTCGTACAATCTGAACCGGAAAGGTATGTAAAAATGCATCGAAGGGAATTATAATCAGCGTTCACTTTTGCTAGTGCCTTACATCTAGTACACTATTCATGATAAATAATTGATAGTCTTTCGTAAACGAAACGAATTGCCCTTTTATTTCGTTTCATCGTATATATGTTATTATATATAGATAGGCCTGGTATGTCGTCATTTACTGGTGCCCGAAACTTAAAATTCTTAAACTGGATTTTTATTTTCTTGGTTTAAAAGGTACTATTAGCTTTTAGAACTAATATAACTAAAAGTAAATAATTCAACAAAGCAAGTTAATTATTAGCAGGAAGAATGCAGATAAAAATAAACTGGAATTACGCACTTAGGGCTCAACGCACCATAATGCAAGATTCTGCAGCAGTAAAGGAACTAAACCATTGTGGTGCGTTGAACCCTAAGGGCGTGATTCCGGTTTATTTTTATTTGGATTCTTATGGTTTAGTTCCTTTACTGCTACAAAATCTTGCATTATAGTGCGTTGAACCCTAAGTGCGTGATTCTGGTTTATTTTTATCTGCATTCTTCCTGCTAATAATTATCTTGCTTTGCTGAATTATTTACTTTTGGTTATATTTGTCCGTTTTCAGTATGGGGATTTGCTTCAACTGCGCAATCTCTTTTATTAAAAATTAAAATTTCAACGCTATGGTAGGTTTTTTGTTAATTTGTTCAGCAGTCTATGCCCTCTTTATACGTATTATTTCATGTTGAATTATTTACATTATTTGTGTTATCTTTTAGAACTAAATAACACAAATCCTATATGCTGTGTAGTATCCTACATCTTATGTTTTATTATCCAAATCCCACGATGATGACATTGCCATAAACAACACTTTAAAACTATACTGCCTACGCTTACCTGTTGTACACCTGAAGATTAAGTCAATTATTTAGGAATGGAATTTTTCCCGATTTTCAATCTTTTAAAAGATAATCCATTTCTTTCAACGTAGCTCAAAAATATTTTTACAGTTTTTCTTTGCTTTACTTTAAAAAAAAAATCTTCAAGATTTTTCCTTTAGAGTAAAGATGCTGAAAATGTTTCCCCTTAAGCAAGAATTACCCTATAATTATGTTTTTTCAACCATTAAAGGGATGAAAAATTTTATAAATGAAATTTTATGTATCCTAAAGGCAATAATTTAGAATCGTACAGTAATATTTAAGTTGATAACACACAATACAAAATGTCAAAATTAATTCAACAAAAAAAAAGCTCCTATATTTTAAACTAATTTCTGTATTACGATATAAAAATAAATTGTAAGTGGTAATAAATATTTCAAAACTTGCGGTAACTTATAGCGTAATTTTAACTCTCCAAGATGTTTGCAGTATAAGCCTAGAGTGTAAAATTTCTAATATAGTCATATTCAAACACTCTCGAAGCGTGTTTAAGCAAGCATGTAATTAAAAACAAGTGCCTACCCTATATCTAGAAACCTTTTTTTCTCGTAATAAATGCATCACTGACTTCGTTTGCAAATTTGTCCGAATTGCAGAATGTATAGAAGATTTAAAAACTCTGAAGTTGTTACTTGAATACATTATTTGATGAAAAAGACATTAAAAATACGGTTCAAAATTTGGTTATTAGTTACTTTTTTCAATTTAAATGCAAAGTATTTAGTTACTAAGAGTTTTTGATGGGTTTTTCTGATAAACGTAAGATCAATCAATCGAGATAATCTGATGATTGCATTACTTTTTTGTAATAACTGAAAATTTTTCCAAAATTTCTTTTGATTTAAAAATTTTTAGAATTCCTTTTACGTTATAAGAATAATAAATATGTACTTTTTCGTGCTTTCAATCATATAAGAATTTCACTAAAAACTCTACACAGTACGTTTATTTTAATAAATTTCATAAAATATTTAATAAGGTAGAAGCAAAGATATTCTTGGAAACCTAAGATTTTATGTTTAATAACACCTCCCTCTTATTTAATCTGCATCTTAAAACTCCTGAATATATTTTTTATCTTTTAAAAGAAAAAAATATAAAAAGTAATATAAATTATCTTTTACATATCACATTTGCATGTCAATAACTCGTGATTTTTTTAAATAGACAAATATTTATGTAGTAGTAAAAAATTATTGAAGGGAAAAAATATTATTTTAAAGGCCGAAATTCTTTTTTTTGTGTGTGTGTAAATAATCTGGGTCAGTGAGAGATATTTTATTTTTATTATTTTATTTCCATTTAGGGTAAGATTTCCACATCATTCAAGAAAAATTTTGCGATAAATTTCAACTTGAAAAGAGCGTATTCTATTCTTAGTTGTAAGCTAATTTCTAGAGCATGAGGTTTCATGTTCACAAAAGCCATAATGCGCAAAGCCTTATTGCAATTTATTCATTTCTACCAAAAAATGTTAACAATATTAAAATAAAAATAATGTTTTGTTGGTTAGAACGACAATATGTCTGATTAGCACACTCGGATAAAATATTAGTTCGCTCAGTATCAACACTATTCAGACAAAACTTTCTTTACTAATGCAAATATTTTTTAGGAATATTTGAAACATTTTGACCTAGGTAAGATTTAAAATGCAAACGATCTGACCTAGGTAAGATTTAAAATGCCAACGATCTGGTTTTTTTACGCTCTTGGGTTAATATCTATTTTGGAAAAATGAAAAAAGGGCACAGAAAATGATTTGGTGTCGAAGTGAACTACAGACAATAACCATGTTCTTTTTCGGCTGCATTGTTCTGGCTTATGGGAATTCCTTAGGTGTTGTACTGATTTATTCAGCCTCTTTTTGTCTTGCCAATGGCTTTGGCTTCTCAAATCTTCCCACAATCTCACTGCACAGTAGCAACTGGAGCTGACAGTTTGATCAATTGAGATGATTTGTTTGTGTAAAACAATCATATATATATATATATATATATATATACAAGGTGATTATAATTAAAGTTTAAGTTTCAAAACGCTATAAAAAAAAGAACCACAGATGAGAATGACGTCAAATTTGAACGTCCAGGTTATTGAAGAAGGCGGAAAGCGTATGGCAGAAGAAAAAATTTAGTTTCAAATTTTAGCAACAGATGCCGCTGTAAGCGGCAGAATCACTACGAGAAATGAGAAATGATTCGTAAAACAACGGCTAAGGTGTAAATTACACATTAAAACGCATTGACAAATTAGAATTGCTGAGTAATTTTATTTGCATGACTGTACATATCACATCGAAAGGGACAAATCGGTTTCAAGAGTTTTGCGGCGACATACCGCATAAGAACCATTCATAAAAGAAGTTCGGAAATGTCGCGAGACTGGCACAAAACATGTTCAATATGGTGTCCACCGTTGTGTGCAACAAGTTGAAAGCGACAAACAGCATGTTCCACAACGGATCGCAGTGTCTACGGGGTGATGTCCAGAATGTGTTGCGAAATGCGTGCCTTTAATTGCGCTAAATTTGCAATTGGAGCACGGAACACAACATCTTTGAAATAAAACCCAAAGCCAGAAGTCACACGGAGTAAGATCAGGTGATCGGGACGGCCAGGCTGTAGGGAAATGGCGGCTGATAATTCGAGCATTTCCAAAATGGCGCCTCAGCAGCTGCTTCACGGTACATGCAATGTGCGGAGGAGCGCCATCTTGCATAAAAATGTTATGGTAAATAAGTAGATTTGGCCCCATAACAATTCTGTTCTTGAAAATAATAGTTGCCGGATTGTAGGTAAATGATACTCAATGTCTATATAAAACTGATGCAATAAAACTGGTTTAAAAAATTACATATTGGAATTTTAAATATACATGTACAGACACATCTTACCAAAATTATTTTTATTATGCAAATTTATGAAAGTACAAAACAAAAAATTTTAATGAAGAGTTTCAATTATAATGTTGTTAATTTTTGTAGCCATAAAAATTAGAATAATTTTATGGATTTTTCTTTAAATATATATTAATATCATTTTCTACTAAAAGTTTTTTATCTCTTAGCCATAAAATCCTGCATTAGAAGGCAGGTTTAAATTGACTCTTAAACATCGGTTTCCACAAATTTATAAAACTCTGACTTCGTGACTGCAATCTAGTTTCTTTGGTAGACATTTCTAGCTGTTCTCTTTAGTAAGCATTATGGTGTTAATATAGAAAGAAATTGACACGAAACAGTGCAAAAAGAAAAGAAAACTATAAAAGCTTAATAACATGATCACAATTTAATAAGCCTGATCGCTATACAATAAACTCTGACGACTGGGTAACGTCATTCATATTTTAAGAAGAAAATCACATTACACTTTCAGGGGTAATTTAAGTATAAATTGCTGAACTATTTCTGTTCTTCAGTATTCGTATAATCATAGACCCACACACACACACACTGACGTTTCGGCACTAAGTTCATGTTCCAAGATTAAAAATAAATTATGTAGCAATTATAATTCCTTAAATTCTTCACGTCGGAGAATAAAGAACTAATATCCAATCAAAAACTCAAAATAAGTGGTCGTAAAGAATGCCGAAAAAAAATTAGATTATTATTAAGTTGCTACACATTTTCCTAATCATTTTATGCGAAAATGTGTTTTCTTAAAGAAAAAGAAAAAGGTATCTGTTTAGAGGTATTTTTTCAATTGCCGTTTCAATAAGTGTCATGTAAGTGGTTCTTGACAGCAAAGTTAAGTAATTATTCAGCTAATGGAAATAAAAATGCAGTTCTTTACCAAAAAAAAGGGAAAAATTAACAAACTGAGCAATTAGCGAGGAAATTTTTGAGATAAAATCATTTTTATTTTAAAAATTGCGTTGTATGATCAATAAAAGGGTACACACCTAGGAAACGTTTCAATGGTTAAGACTTAAAAAATGGGAAAATATAATTCCTTTTTTTAAAATCTTTCTAATTAATTTGCAAATCAGTATTTTTTCAAAGATTAATGCAAAAATTAACACACTAACATTTTAATGTCAGAAAAAAAAACATTACTCATGCTTGCATTTATTTATTTAGAAATTTTCCCGTAATACAGTGAAAGAAAATTTAATGTACTTATTATTTTTTGTTTGGTGTAATAAAATAAAAACGTTTAATTTCGATAAATTTACGAGCAGAAAGGGACTCCAATGTACTAAGAAGAGAAATATGAACCAGAGGAGTTTTTTAATTAAAAGTTTAATATTTGAATAATCACTTTCGGATTTCACTATCTAAGAGACAGCTTTTAATTCTATTTTCTTAAACAAAGAAACCCCTGAAATGTAGAAATACCCTTTAAATAGGTCTTAAAACATAGTTGCCCATTTTTTTCATCCATTCCATCAGACATTTCATTTCTTCTGTAGGCCAATTTAGTCTCATCTTCAGAAGTTTAATATGCAGAAAAGTCTAAACAAAAAATGTAGTTAACAAATGCAGTTTCGTAAATGGAATAATTTAGGCATAATGCACTGGTAATGAATCATAACGCTTCATTGAAGGGAGTAAATGACTGTATGTGGATTCTAAATGTAAAAACTGACAATTTTGTTAAATTCGGATATTTAACAATGTTGGCTGCAGGAATATGTTTCTGATTTAAACCATAGCTATTTTTTTATAATAATTAATTTCCATCAAAAGTTTTAAGATTTTATATGTTTTAAAGACTATTGACGGTTACAGGGAGAAATTCTGCTGTGCAATTTTTTTAAAAGAATATGTTGCTAGGCATTTGGAGTCGTTATCTGCCCTATAGTATTTAAAATTACTATCAGTTTTTAAATGTTCCTTTAAAAGGTAAAATCACATAAGATAAATGTGAAAACGGTAAAAGTAAAGACAATAATAATACATGAACTTATAAATTATCATTTTATATTAAAGGAAACAATTTTATTCAATAGTTAAGCATTATAAAGGCTTAAGAAATTGTGAGATTAATTGCTTTAAGTGGTTTTAAAATGCATTTTCTAATTTCTCCAGTTTTATGTTCTAGCACATTTTACTGAAAATATATTTAATAACACTAAGAATCATGGTTTTTAAATTACCCATATTTCATACGCAGGTATAAATACCAAATTATATATATATATATATATATATATATATATATATATATATATATATATATGGGTAGAATTGAATGTTTGTCCATCCTAATAAAATTAAGTATAAAGACACTAATTTTTTATCGTATGTAAAACTGTGTATATTCTTTATTCACATTATATTCTCTGTAGAACCACACTAAGATCTCAGCTTTGTTTTTAAATCTTTAATTTGTAACGATGAAAAAAATATATACTTTATAACTGAAATGGGTGTAACTTTGCCAATGGTGAAAACAGAAAATTGCTGTAGAACACAAACCTTTTTGAGAGGTAGTGCTTCGGCTTTCAAACTTAAAATATACCCCAGACATCCAAAATTCCTACAAAATGTATTCACCAGTAAGTTTAATGCCTTTCTTTGTGTCTTTTATTTACCAGCCTTTTTTCTTTCTAGAGACCCATAAGGAAGATTTATGAGGCATCTAAAATTGGATAAAAGTCTGTCCGACAATTTTTACTTTATATATTGCTACAATCTTATTCTTGTCAGCCCACAAACTGCCGTTGCGTTTCACAAAACATCTAAAAATGGTGAACCCAATATAGTGAACTGTGATTCTTTTCACTTTTCATATGAACAGCTTGATTCTTTCCACTTTTCTTGGGGGTAGGATAATCAAAGTCTGCGAAACACATACTTAATCACGTACTCAATTTTATTCAAGGATAAAGTAGATCGTTTAAGTATGCATTCGATTTTAAAATAAACAGTTAAATATCTTATTTTTCTAAAGTTTCTTGTCACATACAGGTAAAATTGTGATAATGCCACACTATGTAAGAAAAAAGGAATGCACATATCTTTGGATGCTCAGGTTTTACCGAACCCTTTAGCGTACCTTTAAAACATGAATTGTATGGCAAATTTATATTAGTCGTGATGATTATTAGAATTTTAATGTACGTATTTTAATATAACTCTTAAAACTAATTTAAAATCTAAATAAAAAGGCTGAGTTTTTCAGGCTCAGTATTATATACGGGGTTAGGACAAATGAATGACCGATTTTTAAAAATTTATATTTTCGAAACTATTACACATATTACAATAAGTGATACACGAAATTAAAGAAATATATACTATGTTTTTTTCCACCGTCGATCAACAGATGGCAGCACATCCATAGAATGCTGTGATTGAAATCCCCAAAATGGCGACAATGACAGAGAAGAGTTTTTGCGTATTAGAATATGCAAGGATCCCATTGGTCTTTAAACGTACGTGCTTACTTAAACGAGAAGCTTCCACACCGATGGATGGGGAATGCGGGTGATAGTGAATTACCTTTAATCACATAGACACCAAGATCCGCGAACCTTACTCCATGTAATTTCTTTTTGTGGGGTTACGTCAAAGACACTGTTTATGCACCACCGATGCTGAAAACACTGCATGAACTTGAAGAACGCATTTGTGCAGCATTAGTAACCATTGAAAGTGTGATACTACAAAATGTGTGGAACGAACTTGATTAGGGATGCGACATCGATGTCGATGTTTTCAAAACATCGATGTTTTGATAAAAACATCGGTGTTTTAAACATCGATTTATTGAAGTCGATGTTTTTTTAACATCGATGTTTTGTGCTCGATGTTTTACGTTGTCTCGATGTTTTTTTTAATGAAAAAGTACCGTAAAGTAAAAAAATTTACCACGTAGCATAATTTTCATACTCAGTAAATGTAAGTCTGAATTCTGAAAAGGACGAATACAAAAAAGGGAATGATTCCTTAGCAAACAGACAAATGACAATTAACAACCAATGAACCAATCAGAGCGCTTGGAATGTTCCTGACAATCCAGAACCTTCCGTGGGGTTTTATTTTACAAATAGTATATACACGAGTGCATCCATGTAAGTTTTTGTTTCGTTCTGGTTTTATATAAGTTCACGTTAATATTATTAGTAAGATGCCTCCCAAAAGTACCGTTTTGAAATATTTTTACAAAACCTCTGACAAATTGGCGCAATGCAATATTTGCCTTAAGTCCCTTAAAACTTCTAGCAATACCACGAATTTATCTGGACATTTGAAGGCAAAACATGGCGGTATTTACAACGAGAATTTTGAGTCATCAATGTAGCCCAAAGCAACCAAGTTTTTGTCATTTATGTCTGCCCAATCAGAGAGTAAAATTAATTCACCCCTCCCCCCACGACTAACGGAAATAACATTAATGTTAGAGATTACTAAACCAGTTTTAAAAATGGATGTTCTAAAACATCGATGTTTAAAAACATCGATGGATTTTGGGCGATGTTTTATTAGCATCGATGTTTTAATATTGAAAATAGATGTTTTGTTATCGATGTCGCATCACTAAACTTGATTACAGATTATATGTTTGCCGTGTAAGAAATGGATCACACATAAAATATTTGTAACTGAAAATAAAACTTAGTATATTTATTTTTCTTTAATTTCCTGTATCACTTATTGTAATATGTGTAAAAGTTTCGAAAATATAAATATTTAAAATCCTGTTATTCATTTGTGCTAACCCTGTACTACATATTTCTATTAATTTAAAGGCAAATTAAAAACTTTACGAATGTAATATATCTGCAAATTGAGGGTAATTTCAAACAAACTGACAGCTTTAAAGATCTTTAATTTTCTATTACAGTGACTTCTATATGACGAGTAATGGTCTCATGAAAAGTGTCAGTTCTGAGGGGCGGCCACTGAGAAGAGGTCTCTTCCATAACATTGGCTCTATGGAATTTTTAATCGGTTCTGAACAAAATATGGTCGTTTAGAGGGGTGGTCGTCGAATAGAGGTAACCGGCTAGAGAAGTCTCTCTGTATATATCCTTTTTATCTGTAGTGTAAAATATTTGCTCAAAATTGGTAATATTTAGATTAAAAATTTTATCGCAATTTGCTAATCACATACTAAAACATTTTCTATAATTCATATTTGTATTCCAATAGATGACGCATTCATATGAAACTTTCATTACAAATCTTTTTCCTATTTTTTTTAAAGAAAAGTCTTTGCATTTTCAATAACACTCGATATAAGCGAAGAAAACACAAAAGATTTCTCCCATTATTCATTAAATTCAAAAAACATTTTCCGCGAATAAAATATAATGCATAAATATGAAAGTGAATATGTAATTCTATGAATAATGTATGTAAATATGGAGAAAAAATGTATTTTGTAAAACTTATTTAGCATAAATAAAGGAAATAATAAAAATATATTGTTTAATAAACATATTTCAGTTTTTATATTCAATCAAAAGCAAAAATCAATCTACTGACAGACCAAAACTTCTTCAATAGACCTACACTGATAGCTTTGTCCCTATATGCATTCAGTCTAACACCAAAATATCTAATGTGTTAAATAACTTCATAATTTAATGGCTCGGACTAGTTCTATGTACAGAATATTTTACGAAGAGCATGCAGTTCATGCGCTTGTTTGATCCCAGAATTTCGCCTTTAGCTTTCTACATATTGCGAGCAAACAAGTTGTTTAATATCTCCTAATTATTAAAAGTACTTAGAATTGCTTACTGTTTTTCTCTACTAATATTATTCAAAAGCAAGACAATTCACAAAATATATAGCAATTTCTAAAATATCAAAATAAAATAAAAATAGACATAAAAATAAGCATATAAAATTCATATAAAAATAAGCATATTCATATTTTCAGTATCTAAACTTAAATATGTTTCCATACATACATTTTCTGTAACTCTCTTTCAAGTGTAGACTATCTGTTATGAGCATTTTATAGACTATCTGTTATGAGCATTCTTTTCTACTATTTCGCATTATATATATAACTAGCTGAAAACCCGCACTTCGCTAGGGAGTACATCCAGATAAAATACAACGGTCAATGTATGCAATTAATGTAATATATATATATATATATATATATATATATATATATATAATAAATACAACGATCAATGTATGCAACTGATGTAAAAAAAACAAAAAAACATATTTATAAAAAAATCGTAAGGGATATTTTATAGACAAAATAATGTAGATGAAAATATTCTAATTATATATTATAAAACATTCTAAAGAAAACATACTAAAAAAATAATAATAGCATACTAAAAATCATACTAATAAAACATACTAAAAAACATACCCCTTCTTTGTTTAATTCTTCTGGGTTTAATAACTGTACTATATTAACTTAGTACAGCTAATATAGTACAGTTTGAGGAACATATCTTTTACTGTATTTTAATATTTTTCTGATAATGTCCAATCGTCTGCCGCATTAGCAAGAAGAAAAATATTTTTTTGTCTATTTCGTTGTTATGCACGTTACGATAAATTAATTTAAAGTACCAGAAAAAGAAATCACGTGATTAGCATTTAATAAATCAAATTCTAAAAATTAATATTTAAAAATTCACCAAAAATCAGAGAATGGAGGTAAGATTCGAAAAAAGATTTCATTTTAAAAGAATTTTTATGATATTTCTCGTGATATAAATTTTACAACACTAAAATTATTATTTTAAATGCAAATTTTAAAGAATATTACAAAAACAACTTAAAAATTTAATTTAAAAATATCTAAGAAGAATTTTTCAAAAACCTTTCTTTATGCACCCCTACACTATAAGAAGAATCTCCATGAAAATTTTAGCCCTTTAGGTCCAGAGGTTTGGTCTGTGCGTTGTCTTTCAGTCAGTGAGTCAGTTACGGAACTGTTTTATATATATAGATTATTTCTGAGCCACCTTTATCCCCAATGACTGTCTCGAATCTTCTGGGTTTAATTTTGACCATCTTCAGGTATGTTCCCGTTAGTATTTGTCTCCATTCCTCGATTAAAGCGTTTTCCAACGCCTTCTTCGTGGAGGGCATTCTATTTTGGAGATGAATTCGGCGTTTCTCCTTGTCCCATAGATGTTCAATAGGACTGAGATGGGGACTCCGGGCTTGACAATCTAGCTTTAGTATATTTTGCTCTATAAATTAGACTTCGACAGAGCTCGATGTGTGTAATGTTGCTATTTCACGATGAAAGAATTAAGTACAGTCACATTTTAGAAAATGAGCTATGATCTAAAATGTTTATGTTCCTCTGAGAGTTTACATGTGAAAGCAAAACAATCAAAGGACGCTAAGCCCAGACGACAACATCACCCACCCACTACCCATCCCATCCTCCAAATTTAACTTTGGGACAATGTAGTCGTAAAGGAAACGCTTCCCAGACTGAAGCCAAACTCAGTCACGTATAACCGATTAGGAAAAAGTGTAATACATCACGCAGTATTACTTTTTTCGCCTATTTTGTTGTCTGTGACTGCCACTAAACCCCACTTTAGTCACTCTCTGGAATTAATTCGATATCTACTTATACCAACCACGGGTTTCCAACACTCAAACAGTGGTACCATAGGCCAGCGGTTTAAACCTCTCTTTTCGGCTATCAATCCGGTAAATCTATGCGTGCGACTTAGTTGTGTAATTTTCTGAGGTAGTTGAGATTTGTGATGAAATAATATGCAAATTCATAAATCATAATACATACATACACACACACACACACACACACACACACACACACACATATATATATATATATATATATATATATGTTGTTGTCAAAAATACTAGAAGCAGTACGCGTAATGTGAATTTCGTTCCTGTTCTAAGAGCTAATTACACAAATAACTACCCCTTTTTCAGGAAATCCTTTAACTTATGTTCTGAAGGCTGTGTTTGATTGCATTTTAAGTTTTGCTTTGCAAAAATTAGATCAAGGGAGAGACAAAATGAGCAACCTAACAGAGTTTCAAAAGAGTTTGGAGTTTTGGCAACCTTAGTTCAAATGTTTTGGGGGATATTAAGAGGTACTGTGACTAACTTCAGGCCAGCGTGCAACGTTCATAGAAAAACATTGTTTGCGAGACACAATTGTGAAAGAAAACTGAAACTCACTGAAAGAGACTGGAGGACATTAAAAACAATTTTTGCCTCAAAGAAGAATGGGATAAATGTGACTGTCAAGCTTAATATGCAAGTACAGGGTCCAGTCTCTACTTATAAAATGGGAAGGAAATAATATAAGCAAAATATTTACACAACAGCTGCTTTCCAAAACTACGTACTATGTCACAGATGAATGCAAAACGTAGGCTACATGGTTGCCAAGAACATAAAACACGGGATTCTGGTCCATAGAAACATGTATCGCTTTCAGATGAATCAACTTTCACACTATTCCCTACCTCAAGACTTCTTTACGTGGGGAGAACACCGGCAGAAGCTTGTAACCCATACTCTCTGCTTCCAAAAGTAAAGATTAGTCGAGATTTCGTCACGTTTTGGTTAGTCATATAGTGGTTTTCAAGAGCTTCCTTTATCTTCTTATGAGGAAGGATAACTAGCATTGACAATTTAGCCATTTTGGGATAGCATGTCCATTTATTTGCTCAGACTTCGTTCCTGTAAAGATTACAATTTTCAAGATGATAGCGCCCCTATTCATGGAGCTGGAACTGTTAAATCATGATTTTAAGAACCCATGATAATGTTGGACACCTTCCTCGCCTGTACAACCTCCATATTTAAACATCATCGAGCCACTGTGGTCTGTTTTAGAAAACAAAATGAGATCCCATTATCCTACTCTATCATTTCTCAAGGAAATTCAGCAGTTTCTCCCCGAAAAATGTGCAACGTACCACTCATCACCATCCACGATTTATATGAGTCCATTCCATGGAGGATTCAAGCAGTTTTCAACGTCATATGTACTTCAGTACCATATTAGGATCGCAATACCTGCTTCTGCAAGGTGTTTCCATTATTTTGGACAACCCATATTATATATATATAAGGAAATTAAAGAAAATGTTACCACCATTGTTATACATATTTTGCCTGTTGCATTGAAATTCTACACCTTGCAGGGAATGCTATCAAAGTTCTCTGTCTGAAAATAAAGCCATAAATATTATGAAGTTAGGTCTAAGATAATACTTTCTCTCACTGTTACTGATTATATTTTCAAATGTTCTATCATAAAACTCTCAAAGACACATTTACCCCTTGGCTACCATGTAACCACTGTGGGATACATGCTATGCATAGGGCAAAATACCATGTAATCTCTAGACTCTACAGTAAGGGACTTCAACTTTTCATGTTCGAGGGTCGCATCAGTAAATTCGCAACGTTCCACGGGCTGTACATCTGTGAAATAAGTAGTATAGGCAGAGGAAATAATGTATTATATTTGCAAACGAGCTTCAGCCTTTTAGATGATAGCTTGGTTTGCATTTTATAGCATGATGGTGAAAGATTAATTCCGTCAAAAGACGTCTCTAACGTTTTGTGTATATGGTGCGTTTTTAAAAGCATTTTCTACCTATAAAACCCTTATTGATTAAAAAATATTTTTGTCTTTTATTTTCTACAAAAAACAAATAGGGAATTAAATCAGCGTATTTTGTACTTTATATTACATGAAACAGAATGAATGCAGGAAGACGAAGTCGCACATGAGGCTCTGGAAAAAAAGACCTTTGGCATTCTGCTTTTGGGGTTTATTTCATCTTAAGATTCTGAATACAGTTACCAGTTTATTATTTTGATAAGCCTATGTGCTGCGAACTACTTTTTCCCGTGCATTCTTGATCTTTTTTTGTGTGAGAGAATTTGCCGTTCTAAGATTTTTTTCAAATTTATATCAAACTTTCGTTCCGCATGATAGAAATTTTCGACGGGTCACTAAAATACCGACGGCGAGCCACGGGTTGAAGACCTCTACTCTTAGAGGATACATGACTTATTTCATTACAAAACCAGTGTAATCACTTTAATAAATATCATATGGTAGAATCTGATTCATTTGGATTACTATAGATAGAATTCAATGTTTATTCCATATTAGAGCAAAGAAATAAAGCAACAAATGTAGAAACTAACTATTGAAAACCACAACGATTACTGTAAACACGTGCCCTTGAAACGTTCGCGCGAAAGGAGGAAATAAATCTGGGCTTTAAGCGTGTCTTAACTACCACCATATGGTAGCGAAGGGGTTTCGAAAGCGAAGAAAATTATGAATTAAATCGAAATAATGCATGATAGATTTATACTATTAAATTTTGTATGGCAATTAAACTTCTTTCAACTTATCTAACGAAAATATTCAGAACAATATACATATCTATATATATCTATATATATATATATATATATATATATATATATATATATATAATGATACAGACCCAAGTGGGATATGGAGCACACTTTTCTACACTAACATTATTTATTATCGACGAGTCACAGGACAAAACAGTTACAGGGAATAATAATGGAACATCATTTTTAAATACTTTACGGTAGCCATCTGCTACCACGATACGTCCTAACGTCTTACACTCTCTACGGCGTTTTTCTCTCTCTGCCTCGTTGTGCTTTCCCCGTAGCACGCCAAAGCTCTCTGTCCGGCGGGAACGCATCTGATTCGTCACGGGTGCTGTGGATGCTGTTGCCAAAGCTCTGTATATCACACACACACACATATATATATATATATATATATATATATATATATATATATATATATATATATATATATATATATATATACATATATATATATATACATATATATATATATATATATATATATATATACATATATATATACATATATATATATACATATATATATATATATATATATATATATATATATATATATATATATATATATATATATATATATATATATATATATAATATATATATATATATATATAATTCAATATAAGATAAAGAGTACAAATCATTTTTCAGATGCTTACAGATCAGCTGAATTATCCAAGATAATGTATATATTATCTATACAGGGTTACTATTTATACAGGGTGAGCCAAAAGTTCATAAAAGCTTTAAAAATTCATAAAAAAGGAAGAAATTATAATAAGTAAATGCGGTTTGCATGAAAGGGCTCACAAGGAAGTCGGATTTTTTTTTTAGCAGCAAAATTAATGTTAGTCAAATAAGTCACCGGTAGAAGGCGCTGAAGACCCGAAACACGATGAACATGACAACAGTACGTTCCATTCATTTATTCTTGCTATAACAATTGTTCCCCATGACCTCCAAAACATTATACGACACAACTAAGGTGACTCTTAAGAGCTTGACCAACAACGCTCGATCGTGCAATGATAACATTCTGAAAGCGAATGAGAAATCTTCGTAGATCACAGTCTTTTATTTTAATTTTTTTCCAATGGCTCATTAAAAGACAATTGAACATCAAAAAGACAACAATAAATCTATAAATGAAAGCGAGCAATCCAGTAGCGTTCCCAGATTGATGTCCGACGAAGAGCAGGACATCTGGACAGGTGAGGTAAGTCCATTTCCTCGTGAAGATCACACAAGGTACTAATAAGGTCAGGAATCACGTTGATGCGACATGCATGTTTACGCAGGCAATCGTGGCCAGATATCAGACGAAACATGGTGACAGATTTTATCATAGGCCACTGAGGGACATTAAGAATCTGGTTAAGCCATGGTTTATTATGGTTGCGATTTTTGAGTTCTTCGCGGAAAGAATCCACGAAGATGCTCTTTATTAGACATTTGATATTATTAAAAGGAAGTCTGGGATAAGTTCTCTGAAGCACAGAGGCCCACGTCTTTGCCAAGAATTCGGACGCCTCATTTCCCTGGATTCCACAGTGGACCAGAATCCACTTGAGAACTACTATCTTATTATTATTGGCAAGCCAGTTGAGGGGATTTAAGCAATTATCGATGGTTAAAGTTCAGGAGTAGCTGGGTGCGTCAATTGCTTGAAGTGCGGCCTTTGAATCCGATAATATTACAACTTTCGAAAAGGAGTTCAGACGAGGCCGGAGTTGTGACAGGGCCTGTCAAATAGCCGTGATCTCACCATCGAAAGCCGATCTATGGATGCCGATGGGAGTATAAAGGCAAAAAGTTCACAGAAAACACCAGCACCGGCGTTAACACAATCGCTCACCCTGGAACCGTCAGTATATATTCTTAACCATTCCTCCTCAGGGTAAAAGGATTTCGTTGTCTCAAAAGCGAGAGTTCTTAACACTATATCACTAGTCTCCGCTTTAGAGAAATCCTTGATCAGTTCTAGACGGATATAAAATCTCTTATCAACAATGGGGCTGATGGGGAGAGAGAAATGTCCAACCTCGTAATTCAAATCTAGCTTAGATATAATATAAGCAACTCCCTGGCAAAAACCATTTTGTGTTTTCAAGTTTCTCTCACAGCCTAGAGAGTCCTGGTTCCACAGGGACAAACACCCAGGGATTCTAAGTATTATCTCCCAAAGGAGAAGGGTTCTTTCTTGAATAATCATCTTGAAAGGCCTGTTATCCGTGCTGAGCAGCATACAGTCAATGGATGTTGTCTTCACTGCCCCCATAATCAATCGCAGAGCCTGATTTTAAAATATCTCACAAGGGTGAAAAACTTGCTCTGATCCTGTAATCAGCGGCTCGCAACAGTAAACAAGAATGGGTAAAATATACGTTTTGTATGTAAAATTCAAAGTGTCTATTGGACAACCCCATTTATAACCCGCTAATGTTTTTAAGAGATTAAGTCTTTTCATAGCACGTCGGATAATGTCCTCCACATGAGAACTCCATGTAAGTTTTCTATCGAAAATTACACCCAAGTATTTAATTTATCAGACGATGGTATATGACGACCTTTGTAGTAAATTTGTGGATGGAAAGATTGATGCGTGAGTGAAAAAGACTCTACAGATGTCTTATTGAGGTTAACTTTCATATTATTCAATTCTGTCCATTTTTCAATAACTAACAAGGCCTGTCCCAAAGAACTTTCAATGATCCCATTACCATTGTTCTTGGGAGAAGTAGTCCAGATGACTAAGTCATCAGCATATATCGGGCACCGTAAACCGTCAGTCTTTTTCAATTCACTAACCAGATCATTAATGTAGATGTTAAAAAGTGTGCAACTAGAGATTGCACCCTGCGGTAAGCCAGTTTTGAGTGCTCTGTATCTTGAAAAGCAATAGTTGTACCGGACTCTACATAATCGGGTTTTCAGAAATCCGTTAAACCATCCAAGCATATTAGAGTGTATGCCGATGTTTGATAACTTCGCAAGTAGGCCCCCTCTCCATACAAGATCGTAAGCATACTCTAGGTCAATGAAGACAGCGGAAAGAATTTGCCTCTTATCCAGAACATCCTTTATATTTTGACTAAGTAATGAAACATGCTGGCTGGTAGACCTAAATTTCCTATAGCCAGCCTGTTCATCTTCTAGGATCCCTTCGGATTACAGATACCAGTTCAATCTACTCATGATGATTCTCTCCATAGCCTTGCAAAGAATGCTTGTTAGGGAAATTGGTCTATAACTACTCACAAAGCTTGGATCTGAATCTTTTTTATGTATGGGAATAATAGTAGATTTACACCATTGAGAGGAAAATTTTCCTGTGTACTAGATTAAATTGAATAGCTTTAAGATGGTTTCACAGGCACGAGAGCCCATATGCAAAAGAAATTCTGCAAAGATACCATCCTCGCCCGGAGATTTTCGTAGTTTCAAACACTTCAGTACTGACAGCAATTCATTTAGCATTAAAGGGGCATTGAAAATATCCAAATCGGTGGGAAGAGAGCCCTCTTCTTTTATTTTGCATTTAAGATTTTTTTGTGAGAGTTCTTGAGATCTGTCTCGCGTATCTGCTTTTCTGTTGTAGACTAGAGAAGTGTTGAACAAAAGAATTAGAAACTCTGACATCAGAGGTAATTATCTTATTTTCTACCCAGAAAGTCCGTTTTGGATCGGCCGTATTAACACCACTGTTATTGATGTTTGAAACAAATTTATAAGCTTTTTTACCGTCCTTACGGAAGTCAAGGCTTGAGAGAAAGTTATTATAGGTGGTACGTTTCTCTTGCAGAATAGTTTTCTTAAAAAGTGCAGCCTGTTTTCTCCAATTCTATACATCAGAGGGGCGACCGGTTAATTAAGCCTTTCGCCAGATATTGTCACGTTTCTTTTTAAGGTCCTTCAAATTCTCTGACCAGAAACATCTACAGTTCTTTATCTTGCCCCTAGGGATGCTTTTCCCAGCACACAAAACAAATTTTTCTCGTATAAATCTATATAGAAGCTCAATATTTTGATTAAAATCAATGACATTAGGCTCCAGTTCTTTATCCAAACGAGACTCAAAAAGTCTCCAGTTTGCCCTTCGGAAGTTCCAGGAGATCTTTGACTTTGGTCTACAGTTCCGAAAAACATAGAAATCAAATGTGGCCAGAATCTATCGATGACCTGAGCCAGGATCATCAAGCACTCTTCGTCTACACATATGTCCAATATCAGCGGATACCAAAAGTAGGTCTGGCGTAGTACCTGTACCATTAAAGTGCAGGTACGTATGAGGGTCATTTTTGTCATAAATCAAGTTAAAAGAAGTAGAATTCAGTAGATCTTCAACTGCCTCACCGGCTCGGTTCCTGTCACTATATCCCCAAATAGTGGAATGTGCATTAAAATCACCAAGGAAAATTGATCTTCTAGACACATTGAGGAAGGAAAAATCTGGATTATACCCGGGTGGCGAATAAATAGAAAAGATCTTAAAGTGTTTGTCAAACTTCCAGACATCAAGGAGAGCTATCTCACTTTTGTGTCTGTCACGTTTGATTTTGGTCACAGTCTTTTATTGCAAGATTGATTTGTATAATTCTGTTGAATCTCTCTAATGTCAACGCCATCTGCCGGTGACATTTTTTGTTGCTGCTAAAAGAAATCCGACTTCCTTTTGATCCTTTTCGTGCAAACCGCACTTCTTTATCATAATTTCTTCCTTTTTTGTGATTTTTTAAAGTTTTTACGAATTTTTTGCTCACCCTATATATATATATATATATATATATATATATATAGCGTCGGTATTCTCGAAAAAGGGCGAATACCCATAGAGATTTACATACATATTTGCCCTTTTTACAGAACACCGACGATATGTGTGTGTGTGTGTTTAAACGAGGAAAATATTACTTATGTAGTCTCTTTTTCCCTTCACTTAAGTTTCTTTTCTCCTCTGTTCACACCTATTAGAAAGTATTGCTTATTGCGTTTAAAAAAACAGTACAAAGAAAAAACCACAGAACAAAATGTATTTTAATGTATCATTTAAATACTCAGCTCCCAGTTGGACATATTGTTAAGAAAAAAACTCTTTTCCTTCTTCTAGCATAAAGCTCATATTTCTACCCTCTTTTTTTAAGCAACGATCTAATTTAATTATAAGTTATAGTTTCTACAGAATCACCCAACTATGATTTTTGTTTGGTTGGTTACTACTCATGCGATCTTTGCATATAGTCAGATTTTCTAATTTAAACTTTGTGTCATGATATCTTAAAATATATCCTTTTTGACAATGCAACCAATGGGATTCCCGGTTTGAATATATTTTCAATATCTGAAACAAATATATTCGAAAAATACAGAAGCGACTTGTTATTGTTTACAGAGAACGCATGAGTTAAAGAAAATGTTTTATCTTTCACAAAATGCATATATGTTTTGGGGGTTTCCTGTAATCAAAATCCGAGTATTCTGTTTACATAAAAACAGATATACATGGATCTAAATTAGAACATCAGAGAAACATTCCATTGAAGTTATATTTTTAGATAACGGTTACTTAAATAAGGAAATATTAATTATATTCTTGTATAGTTGTTTTTTTATTCATATTTAAACCAAGTTTATGTTTTTCATCCACCTATTACGAATAAATGAATTGTATCCTATTAAAATAACAATTTAACAATTTATTGCATTGCTGGAGGAATTTCATTTATATTTTACGATTAAAGTCAAAGCTGAAATCAGATTCAGTCTGTTATTTATTTATAATAAAACATACCAGTCACACAAGAACAAATAACTTTTAGCATAAACGAGACAATGATAGAGATAACTTTTTATGGTGTACTTAAAAATAAATTTGACATAAATTCAGAATATTAATAGCCATAAAACATATACGTTACCGAACTGATAAAGAAGGAAAAACTATTAAAAAATCATCATATACTAGTTAGTGTTTTGATAATTATGCTTTATAACTATCAATTAAAATAATTTACACGTGATCACGGCAATTTAATGATTATAGTTTAAGCTTCATTGATTGTATGAAAGAGATTTTAGAAACATCGACGATAAAATTACAACTGAATTGTCCCTTGACTTTGTTGAAAGATGCCGTTATTGATATGAAAGTGGTTAAGAGAATTATTCATGATGTTTCTTACCTGAAATCCAAGAATCTAGATAAAAGCGAATTTCAGAGTTAAAACTCGTTTTTTTCTTAGAAAATTGAAAATATCTTATTTAAATTTCAATTATTTTTTTATACCTGATTCTGAATAATGTGGTACAGTTTTTGCTATTTTACTATCATAATGATATGCGTGTACAAAAAGAGGGTGTAATATAGACAAAAAAAATTCAGCTTATATTCATCTTATGCATATAAGCATAGGTATATCATTCATCTATTTTATTTGACACCAGTTAGGTATTTTAAAAATGATATATAACCGAATAGATAGCGCAAAATTTAAATACATTATGACAAGGTACTAAGAATTTTCACTTTTCTATCACGTAAGGGAAAATATTATAATTTAAATAGTCGCTTATATGTATATATATATATATATATATATATATAGATAGATAGATAGATAGATAGATATAGATATAATTATACTGTTAAAATACTATAAGAGTGCAATTCGTGAGTCAAATATCCAATACGATTTTCCACTTTCAATCCAGACTAAAACATTTAAACTTTCAAAAAGGGAGAACTTTATGCTTCCTCCTTGACTTTTATTCACAATAAGCATGTTTTCAGGGAAAAAAGCTTTCCATGGCTCAACGAAGGAATGGGATAGAATTTTTGATGCAACAGGAGTTCTGTAAAAGTATCGAAATGGATTCAATACTTCTCGGAATTTTTTAGAGTCTTGTTAGTTAGAATTCTAAAGGTAAAAAGGAGAAGACCCCAGTGAGTTGAATAGCACAATGGAATGAAAAAAAAATGGAAAAATGGGATCTTACCAATATTCGTCCCTTTTTCTAGTGTTACTGGGCTAGACAAGATACCTCTCTTCCTATGACGAAATTCGGACTGCTTATCGTCCAATTTCTCGCCCACGGGGAAGCAACACAAAATGTAGACCAAAGAATTGAGTTTCTTATGCCCCAAAGGATTTTCTTTTAGTTCTCAAACCACTTATTTTCCTAAGAAACACAGCTAATGTCTGACATTTCCTTGAGTATTAGCACAATGCTGCCAGTTGTATATCTTTTGTAACTCTTTTTCTTCCATTATATATGAAATTTAATATTAAACTGGAAAAATAATACTAAGTTAGTCTATAATAAGTTTACTTTAATTATTGTTATTTCGCATTTATTACAGTATTTAGGATTGTGAAAACTTCCATAATTTCTGTTACTGCATTTTGGTCCTGTAATGACTTCGGTATGGTTAATTTTAAGAAATTCTTTAATAATAGAAAATTTTACAGCTTCAAAAGTCGTACTATACACTGTAATTTTGTTAAACATTGTGTTATTAACGATACACCCAATTTAAGCTCAAAATAAAAGCAAGATATGTACTTGTAATAATTATAGTTCATTAATTTATACTTCTCATGAATATTCTGCTAAACACCAGTTTTGTCTATAATGTGAACGAGTAAATAAATTGATTACTTCCATTAACTTGACTGGATTGACTGGATTAAATAACTTTTCAAGCCAACGTATACAAGAATACACCGCCTGCCGTAACGAGTCCTTCCGATTTGTTATATATATATATATATATATATATATATACCCAACAAACACAGGACTGACGGCAGCTTATCGGGCCAGTGCTGGAGGCACCGGTTGAACGACAAGTACGGGAGAATTTTGTCGGGCCACTGGCGGGTTGTTTACGAACCTCCGAAGGGGAAACGCTTTCCGTTTACGTGTTTCAGGGCCTGTTATGGGTTGATATGAATCGCACCGAAATCGTTTACCCTGCATCGTCCCGGAACTGTACCTCCGATTCGTAACCACAAGTAACAGATATCTGCATCAGAATTATGGATTTGAAAGGGAAGGCGAAGATTAAATTTAACAGACTTTTCAAAAATATTTATTTCATTGTTGTGAAACTTCTTTTACGCGGAAAATTCCCATAATTTTCCTTGTATGTAAAGATTGTATTATGTGAAAAGTATTATGTGAAATTGTATAATTGTATTATGTGAAAATTCACATAATTTTCCTTGTATGTAAAGATTGTATTCTGTGTGTATGTTTTTAACTCCCTAGAAGCTTATAAAAACAGATGAAAATTAGTTTCAATTTTATATATTACTGGAGAAATTAAATATCTACTTAAAAATGGGTCCTTGTTTCACCACTCTTTATTTATAAGAGAGGAAATAGTGATAAAATTTGTATTTTTTTAAATTTCTTCTATAGTATATTAAAATAATAATATATATTTTTGTAGATAAAATATTCAAAATATATTTTTCAGGAAATTTACATATTCTAAGTATTTCTAATTGTTAGATGCCATTATAAAACAACTGATTTTGTAGAATTTTTTCTCGAATTTCATCGTATTAATTTTACAGTAACATATTCTTATAATACAAATTTGAATGAAAGAAAAAGAATTTTAAATTTACAGACCTTAGTTAAAATAAACAAATCACACATATTTAGAAAAATATTAATGTAATGTAATGTCAGAGACATAGACAGTAGATGTCATGAGACACCAAAAAATATCAAAAAATAAGACCCTTTATCCTCAGTACGTACATTGAAGAATATATATTACATTGTTTTTTTTTGTAATTGAATCAGGATACGAGAAATAATATTTACAATAAGAAAAAAAAAGGCAAAAAAATTAGTTTAAATAAATGTTAGAAATAAAAAATAAGGCAATTAAGTTTAAAATAATAAGTAAGTTATATTTAATAAATTAAATTGGCAGGTTTGAACATTCGTGAGTACAGATAACAGAACTGCACTTTGCAGGATCGAACCGAGGACTGAAGCATGGGAAGCAAAAACGAACGCCCCACACCAGCATTCCCTGATAGGGTATCAAGTGTGGAACTTCAATAAGAGGAAACTGCCTCGCATGGAACAGAAAAATAAAGGAAAAATGTTAAACACTATCAGAAACCACACTATCAGAATAACACTATCAGAATTAACCTGTGAACAATTAATGGACTGGGTAAGATTTGAAATATTAAGATCGGAACATAAATTTTTAATTTTTAAGTCGTCGTTCGGTTTTGGGATTTTTTTTCCAAAAAAATTCAATGCGTAAGTAAATTAAGTAATTTTGAAAGGTCCGATATTAATCCAATTGCAGTAATGTTTTCAGATAAGATTTTGAGAAAGTTTCATGAAATTGATTTGGGATATTGAATTTTGACTAGGTTGTACATTTTCTTGAGGGTATCTTTTTACCCTTCCGCCATTAAAAAAAAAAACATGGCTCAGGTTTGGTTTCCCGCCTAACAGGAAATTCATCATTAGCAGCGGGAATTTCTTTCCTCCGGATTACGACAGTTTCCTAGGATAGAAAATTGGTTAGAGAGATTGATTCGATCATTAATGCTAGTTAAGTTAGAGTCGAGAGCAATTCGCTTTAGACTAACCCAAATTTAAAAAAATCACATTATGTTCGATTTCGTTCAAAATTACCACATCACATTGCATACCAAGATTATAATATTTTATACATTACATATACAATGTATTTTTCATTTTCATAATAAAACTAAACTTTTGAATGTAGTTGACTTTTTTATGCGGCCCGCCTGCCTTGAAAAAATTTACCATGTGGCCCAGATGCTGCAAAAGGTTAAACACCCTGCTTTAAGCTCATCAGCCTGATTCAGAGGTTTAACTTTTTCAGATTTAGGAATATAATCAAAAGTGGGTGTAGAAGAAAATTTAAACGCACACTTACTGTGCATAAGATTAAAAAGTTCTTTGAGATTGGGGATGTTAAACGTTATTTTGAAAAAAAAGAAATTCATGTTTTTCAAAAGTCCATAGTAATCACACATGGTTTCCATTACTTATTTCACTGACACATTGAATTGTGTTTTGTTTTGTTTTTTATTATTAAATTTTGGCATTATCTTTTGAGAATGTATTTTCGTTTTTATCAATGCAACTCTTGCAGAAGTGCCACGGACGGGTAAGGGTGACTCGGTAACGAATTTAACAATCCTTTCTACTGCTTGTGTGTGACATGGAAAATTGCTGAAGTCAGTACGTTGACTCTCCTGATCAGATTATTTTGCTTCCTAGTTTATAATCAGAAATATGCCTCGTTCTGTTACTTTAACATCTTTACGTACAATCATATCAATATAATCCTTGGCATCAAAGTTTATACGTTGAACTTAAAACTTTCCAATGCCCCCTTCATTTTTCAGTCCTTGCTTTTAGAATCCGGCGTAATCCAAGCTGTCTTACGTGGCTGCGATCAACTGATATCATACATAGGAGGAGATTTTCAGAAGCAGCAAAGTACGAATTTCTTTGAATGACTGGGTCAATTACATTTTTAAGAGTCTGATGGAGGTAACGTGAATAGCTTACAAGTTGCCACAAGTGCTTCGATCCATGGATATAAGATAGTTTCCGCTTTATGTGAAACGAAACAGATGCATATACTTACAAAATGTACTCAGTCAGTATTCGGAGATTTTTTTTGCAGTACATTCTGTTCCCACATACAAGTGAAGTATTCGGTTTGCTAATGTAAGCTATCATGAATAACAAAGTTTTCCTGGTTTTCTCATAGACAAATCAGAAGAGCACCTTCCAACAGAGATTGCATTAGACATTTCTAACAAATATTTTGGGTCCACACTTAAATCATCCTTAATTTCTAGTAATGGAATGCCATTTTCAATAGGTGATAATTCAATTACTGGAAGTTCATAGCAGTTTTCTAGTTGTTTACCTATTTCTCCTCCAAATTAGGACGTAGGCGCAGTTCATTTCCATGAAATAGACAAATCAACCACTGCAGTGGCCTTCTTAATTCCTTTTCAAATAAACGAACCACATCATTATTCAATCCAGTGTTCACGGCAGTTCCACCCATTCCAATTACAGTAATGTTTAAATTCTGGTTGTTGTCATTGAAAAATGCTATTATGCTATCTTATATACATTTTCCAGTGCCAGAAATCTGCTTCTGAAAATCTCGTCCTTTGTATGATATCAGATGATCGCAGTCATGTAAGAGAGAGCTTGGATTACCCCGGAATCTAAAAGCAAGGGCTGAAAATGAAGGTGGCATCAAAAAGTTTTTATTTCAACGTATAAACTTTGATGCCAAGGATTATATTGATATGATTGAATGGAATGATGTTAAAGTAACAGGACTTCCTATGAAGAGGCATATTTCTGATGACAAACAGAAAGCAATTCAATGTGTCAGTGAAATAAGTAAAGCAAACCATGTATGATTACTATGGACTTTTGAAAAATATGAATGTTTATTTCAAAATAACACTTTGCCTTTAAAGACATTACATTAATATTTTTCTAAATAAATGTGATTTGTTTATTTTAACTAAGGTCCGTTAATTAAAAATTGTTTTTTTCATTCCAATGTGTATTATAAGAATATACTACTGTAAAATTAAGATGATGAAAATTGCGAAATTCTACAAAATCAGTTGTTCTGTAATGACATCTAAAAATTAGAAATACTTAGAAATACCTAAGTTTCTTGTAAAAATATTTTGAATATTTTATTTACAAAAAATATATATTATTAATTTAATATACCATAAAATAAACAGAAAAAAAGAATTTTATCTCTTTTCACAAAAATATCTATTTTGAAGCACCTGAAAAATATTTCAGTAGAGCAATAAAATTTTATATTCAATACCAAAAGGCAGCTTTTGAAAGCTATAGCATAATGAAATTTCAAACCATCTTTTTTTTCGCCTCGTCATACTACAATGCACTAGTGTCATCTGATTGGACATTCAGTTGCACGTGATTGAAAAGGCGCCATTAAAGATTGATTACAAGTTCGTTGAAATTAATCCACAAGTAAGTTTCATTCGTTAGTCTTAAATTATTGCCTTTAGATTTTATTTAACACCCTTACATAGTGAACATTATTCTATTTCTGTTATAAGATAGTGTTTTAATCCAAGTTATATATGAATTGACCATATTTCAGATCAAACTCTACTGAACTGAGTGTATTGAATTAGCAATACTTATGGCACTTACGAGCACTTTCGTATGTATAAATAAAAACATTTTGTTTCGGAATAATTTAAGATTCGTGTTTCAGTTAATATTTTAGATGGACAAAGGAAGTAAATGGACTCTTGTGAAAGTCTTAAGTATTTGCTAATTAAATTAATATTTAGAATTGTAATTTGTACGCACTATTTAGATTTTTATATCCTTTAGAAAGTATAAAATACATGACACAAATATCAATTCCAAATCTACATAGTTGAAAAATAAAAATGTATTTTCATTTCCAGTATAATATTTTCCATTTTATTTCTTTAAAGAAATTTGAAAGAAAATTATAATGAAATTTTTTTTAATATGTTAATCCAAATTAAACATTTTTTTACTACTGGATTGATAAATCAGTTACACATGATTCCTCCATAGTAAATTCATGCATAGTATTCAATGGTGGAAAAATTGTCCATTTTCCTATTAAATATATTTTACAATGTTCTTATTGCCAGGTATCAATAGGCAACAAATTATCCATGTCTAAATGTTAAAAGATGGATTCAAAAACGTTCCACATTATAAAAGATTCTAAAAATGAACTTGTAAATCATACAAAAGGATCTATTGAATTCCTTATCAAATTGTGTTTTGAGTAAACTTTATAAAATACACTGCATTTTATACATTATAAAGAAATAAAGAACAAATATTCTTAAAATTTTTGTGTTCATAATTTAAAAGAATGTATTTAGTATAATTATATATTTTAATTTAAATGCTAAACACTAATAGGTATTTTTCATGTATAATCTTAATAGCCTTAAAATATAATTTTTTTAAAATTCTATTTATAATGTTCTATGTGTACACTCAATTGCTATATATGTATATGTTATTCCTACTGGGTGAAATTTCTTTATGTCTATCGAGAGCAAAGATATATTCAAAATTTCAAAACCAGATCAAAATATTGTTTAATCAGTATCCACATGTCAAGTAAATATTGAAACAATAGCAAATATTGGAGCATTTTTTTATCTTGAATATCTCATTAAATAAAAAGCTTATTTAAGGAACATTTTGAATTTCAATTGCTATTAATCAATATTTTGAACTGGCTTTGATATTTAGATTATATTTCTACTCTCTCTGAAGATATAAAATAAAACAATTTCACTCTTTAGGAATAACATAATGGTGCATACTTTTTGCAACTGAGTGTATATATTCTTGCAATTGAGTGTATATATATTTTCAAGAATTATTAATTTTTGTATGTATGTGAACTCCATTGTATTCCTGAATTCATTCAAAGAACCTCTGGAGTAATGAGAAGTTTAGAGTTTTAAATTTGTGTCAATATAGATGCCACGTGCATTTAATTTTCTAATTTGTATCGTGTTTGAAATCACTTTTATCAGTGTTATTAGAGATGATGGCAGTGAAAATTATTCCAAAATAGACTATTTAGATACATAAATTGTTTCTTAACTTATTAATTTGCATTCCATGTTTTTAAATTATATATTTATAAGTATATAGATTTGTAGATTATCAGAATGTGTACATACAAAAAATTGCTTTATTGTAATAGATATTGTACGATAAGAGTTTTTATAAATCTGAGAATGTTCTCAATAACTATCTATAAGCTGTTCATCTCTAAAGGTCTTTTGGAAATTATTTTGTTGTCATGCTGTGCAAAATAAATGTGAACTTATTGGCTTAATATATATATATAAAGGGTAAAATTAGTTTCTTTTCCCCTTTTTATATTAGTGATAAGCAAGTTTATAAAGAACTCTACTTTTCAATACTTCTTGGTTTGATAAAACATTAAATTTTTATTATGGCATTATAAGAAAATATTGGTTTTTTTACAGAATTTTGAAACTGGAATCTATTCAGAGCTTCAGGCTTGAAAGACAAATACCACTTGGATCTCATAAACCTGCGTAAGTTTTTAACGCCACTGAGCCTACCTTTTTTTATTCTCGAGATATACTTTTATTTTCAGCAGTGGACTTGTGGCCCAAATCACTGTTTTTAATATTTTTTTAGATTTATTTTTAACTAATTAAATTTTTTCTATGAAAAAAACTAAAAATATTTATTAAACAACTAAAAATTTCAAATTAGTTTTTTTAACTTAGACGCTAATCTGAACTTTCTCATAAACTTTGGTCTCAATAATTTGTGGATAGAATATTGATTTTCTTTATTTATTCTTTTTTAACTGTGAAGCTTGTTGTTAAGGTTTTAGGTGAGTGAGAAAGTGCAGTCCGGGGATTTCAGTTAAAACGACTCTTGTGAAAGACTTTAACTCTTGCCAAAAAAAGAGATTTATATTATAAAATTATAAAATGCCAAGGTTTATTTAGAAAATATAAAATGTGTTCATAGACAAAGTTTGTTTATAAAATTGTAGATAAGACATCCATTGTGAGTTGTGGTTTATTATATCAAAATGTGTGTTTGATAAGTGAATGAAATAACCCTTTCTTAATAATGGAATAGAACTCCTGTATAATCAATGAATTCACGGATACAAGATACAGTTCCAAAAAGCAAAACGCCTGGTTTACAGAGTCTTTTATAATAACAGAAAAATGATATTTATATTATGAAAATGTGAAGTGCCAAGCTTTATTTATTCTTAATGGTTAACATTAAAATTTTAAAAATATTTTTAGAATTTCCTGATAAGTTGTTAGAGGTTCGTTGATAATTCATTACAGAAGTAGTAAAAAGGAAATTGCTTTTGGATGTATTAGATCATTAGTTAATGGGCTAAGTAATTTTAAATTTTGGTAAAATTTAATTTTATGCATGCCATAAATTTTTCTCTCTGTTAAACATGTTTATTCCATTTTAAGTCTTAATACTTATATAAAGAATTTGGATTAAATGAAAACAGTAATGAGTGATGGTGAAAATGTATTAAATGTGGTAATTGAATTGCTTGATGTTCTAAGACATAAAATTTCTGATCATCAAAATACAATAATTGACTTCTTGACTGAACAACTGACTTTATTATTAAACAATATCCTATTTTGCTACCCCCCTTGTTTAAGTATATAATCATCCTTCAAATCCTAATAGACCATTATTTTATATTTTTGATCCTGTACTAAATTTGTACTAAATTTTTTAAAATTCCACTGAGCATCTTGTTTAGCTGTTTAAAAAATGGGGGGAAATGCATTGTAAATTGTCTTTACTTTCTCAAAGTTTCATAATTAAATATGTTGATAAAGTTGTGCCTGAAAAATAACTCAACTGATTCTGAACATCAGTTGGAGTTTTATGGAAAGCCAAATTATATGGAAAGTTATACAATAGTTAGTTGAAATTGTTTCTTGGAAGTTTTGCGAGGTAGTAATCTAGTTCATGTATATTAAAGTCTTATTTAAATATTGTGCTAAACATATTCAGCACATTGAAAGTCTGATTACTTCTCAACTTTTAATCACCAGGCAATTTTTGGTATTAAATTATATGCTCAGTGCATATTCCATTATGTGTAATTTTCACTTAATCTGATTTGAAAATTCATGTGAGGAGAAATTTTTGGTTCAGTTAAATCAGAAAATTGTAGAAAACTTTTTAAAAAGTTGGTTTTTTCCCATTTTTTTCAAACTGTGACACTGAAAATACCGATTATGTCTTTAGCCCTAACATAGTTTTTAACAATGATATGATCCATAACAAAAATTCGATGCTACATTTTTTTTTCTTCTTTTATTTATATTACATTTATTTTCCTCATTGTATAACTTTTTGAATACTACTCAAACCAATTCTATTGTTACTCAATTTCAAAAAATCATATTTCAAATTTTAAGGATCGATCGGTAGTCAATGCGCTGAGAAGGGCCCTAGCTGAATTCAATTTGTATCCGTCCCAAATGTTAGAAGCATGCTACGCCTATGGTCCAAAGTATACATGTAAGGGGGTCATACTACCTTTTTTATTTCACTGATAAGCAAATAGACGAGTGCTCTGCACTAAAATGTTTTACTGATCTTGTTGAGAAGTATTGGAGAGCACGTGCACTGATTGCATAGGTGCTATTTTTGGTAGTGTGTGGCATTTGTAAAATAAATAAATAAATAATGAACTCTGCTTTTCAATGCTTCTTGGTGTCACAAATCACTCTAATTTTTATTATGGCATTGTAAGAAAATATTGGTTTCTTTACAGAATTCTGAAACTGGAATCCATCTTCACATTGTGATTTCCATGAAAAGATTCCACAACTCACTTGGCAGTGTGCTCGATTCATAATCTGTAAGTTCATTTTAACCTCACTGAACCCATTTTTTTTTTATTCTCTAGATATCCTTTATTTTTTTCAGCAGTGAACTTGTGGGCAAAATCACAAAGTTGATAATATATTTTTTTAAAATTTATTTTTTGTACTTAAATTTGAATTTTTCTATGAAAAACCATAAAAAATATTTTTATTACATAATTCTTAATTAATAAACAACTCAAATTTTCAAATTTCTCTTTGTATATTTTATACGCTAATCCGAACATTTTCATAAACTTTGGTTGCAGTAATTTGTGGATTGATATTGATTTCCTTTATTCATTATATTTTTAACTGGCAAGCATGTTATTAAAGTATTAGGTATGTCTGAAAGTGCAGTTCAGGGACTTCAGTTAACCGTGACTCTTGTGAAAGTCTTTTATCATAACTGCTTACCAAAAAAAATTTTATATTTTTATATTATAAAGATATAAAATGCCAAGGGTTATTTTACTCTTGATAGTTAATGTTAAAAATTTTTTAATTTAATTATCAGAATTTCATGAGAAGTAGTTAGAGGTTCATTCATAATTCCTTACAGAAGTAATAATAATAATAATATTGCTTTTAGATGTATTAGATTATTCGTTGATGAGCTAATAGGTAGTTGAATGTCATTTGGAATACTAACTTCTGCCTAGTATTTAATTTTATTATTTCATTGTCAAATTTTGGTGGAGATCTGTCACATAAAATATATTTTTGTGAGCAGCTGTTATTATAAAGTGTAAGGATAAGGGCAGTAAAAAAATATTCCAAAATATATTATTTAGGTTCAGTTAATTATTAAATAATTGTTGACTATAATAAGGTTATGTTTGCAAGTGTGTAGGTTTTTTTATGGTGTATTATTTGGTTTATCTAAGTTAAGTTGAAAAATGATGCAAGCATACAAAGATTGACTGGCTGTCAATGTTGAGTGCAGTAGCATAGATTATTTTACAAAGTGCAATAAAATACTTTTAACTTTTCAAACCGAACTTCTAACCAAAATTTTAAAAAAAATTTAATGAAACTTTTAAAATTGGAAATATTTTCATGGATCTAAGGAATGGAACATAACACCTGTATTGTCAACTAAGTCATGGATAAAAGATGCAGCCCTAAAAGCAAAAGGCCTGGTTTCTGTATACTTTTATAATAATCATGTTACAACAGTATACAGAAACCAGGCTTTTTGCTTTTAGAACTGAATCGTTTATCCATGAATTTGTTGACTATACGGGTTTTCTATTCCATTGTTAAGATCTGTGAAAATACTCTCATTAGCAAAATATTTTTTTAAAAACTTAAATTTGGGTTAGAAGCTTGGTTCAAAAAGTCTAAGTGTTTTTTCACGCTTTATAATATAATCTATGCCATTTCACTCAACATTGACAGCTAGTCAATATTACCCACCTCATTTTTCAAATTAACCTAGACTAATCAAACAATATATCATAACAATTGTTAATAATTATTGAATCTAAATAGTATATTTTGAATAATTTTTTACTGTGGTTATCCCTAATAACAGCTGCTCACAAATAAAAAAATATTTTATACACAGATCCCCACCATAATTTGACAATTAAGTAACAAAAGATATGCTCTATTAAAATACTATGCAGAAGTTAGTATCCCAAATTACTTTCTACCACAATTTTTGTAAAACCAATTACTGTGAAAGCTACATCATATAATAAAGTTTTACTTTATTCATTATTATAGTAATAGATTAGTTGTTAAAGAGTATTCACCCTTTTCACTAAATTTCTCAGTACAGTAAGACATTCAATCCTGTCAATTAAATGATTAGTTATTACAGATATAAATAAAATAGATTAGAATGCCTTGATAGAGTACAATAATTGAAAGCTGACTGAGAGACTTGAGATGACAACAAAATTTTCTTTTCACTATCGAGAATCACTCTCACGTTGAAAGTAAAGAAACACAAGAATGAAGATTGAATACTATATAAAATCTTAAATTTCTAAATCTGACCCAGCATCTGTATTAATGCTCTCTATGGCATGTTGTAATTAAATTTAGAAATTTAAGATTTTGTATGCAAATGTTTTACTTAGCATTCAATCTTTATTCTTGTGTTTCTCTACTTTCAACAGCATTATTGTCAGTAGTGAAGAGGAAATTTTGGTGTCATTCTAGACAAGTCTCTGATTCAGCTTTCAATGTTGAGCTGAAATTATGCTCAACATTAAAAACTTATTATTGTACTCTTATCAAGACAATCTACCCTATTTTATTTATATCTATAATAACAAATTAATCGACATGGTTGGATTTTCTACTGTACAGAGAGAAATTTAGTGAAAAGGGGAATACTCTTTAACAAATATTTTATAACTATTTTCTATTAGTATATTTATTTAATCAAGTAAATATTTTTTACATGATGTAGTTTTCACAGTATGTAATTGGTTTTACAAAAAAAATGTGGTAGGAATTTACTTCTTGGAAGTAGTTATCAATAAAATGACAACAGATTTAAAACTGCACTCATGTGTTGGGTGCTGTTTTATATCAAGTTTTTTTAAACCCTGTCTCAGAATTTATATTTCCTAATTGGATTTATTTAATTCTACTTTATCAACAATGAATTTTTCAACTACTTTCAACAATCAACTATTTTTACAACAATAAATTACCCTTTAATGTACAAAACTATGCAAAAAATAATTTTCTTATCTGCAGAGCCTTTACTAAAGAAAAATAATTTAAATAAATTCTTTTGATTCATAAATTATATCTGGGGATGGGAGTCATTTTCCTTTCACATAAATTTATGAACTGATTTTCTCTTTCTTTTTTTTCCCTAGATGCTGTAAAGATGGAGCCAGAGGTACAGCGAAAGGATCCTGTTTTGTAGAAAATATAGAAAAAAATTGTGTAAATGTGCTATGTACTTTCTAAATAAACTATTTTTACTTTAAACCAGCTCTTTTCTGTATTTAAAAACATGTGTGTGTATAATTTTTCTCAAAATTACAATAGAAGATATTACTATCATAGTACTATTTCTCAAAAATAGTACTATCAAGTGTTGGATATTAAGTCCAATATAATAGAAAAGAAAATATTTTTTTAAAATGACATAAGAATTTAATGAATTACTCTTTAATTCACAAAACTATGCAAAAAATAATTTTCTTATCTGTAGAGCATTTATTAACTCTACACCAAAAAATAATTTAAATAAATTCTGAGCAAGTTTTCACAAGCTCACAAAGATGGGCTTCATCATACACACTACACATTACTCAGGTTTGAAGAATGTATCAAATTTATGTTTATAAATTTATCAAATTATGTTAATAAATTTTATACTGGGGAAGTACAAATTTTTTGGGTTAATTATTAAAGTAGTACTGTTTTACGTACTATAATCTCATTCTAAATTTAAAAAAAACAAACTGTAACCTTAGATCGAGTGGAAAGATGATTTAGCTTTAATGGTTGGTATTAATGTTATCTTAACTTTCAAATTTGGGTAAATGTATCTTAATGCAAAATGAGGTTTTGTTCTAACAAGTAAACTAGTGATTCATATACAAATTTTTAGGTAATAACAAAGATCAGTATTTGGTAATACCTAAAAATACATAAGGCAAAACTGGAAAAAATGCTAGAAATATGAAGGCAAAAAAAATAATAATAAAAATGAAAGGGTTGATATCAGAGGTTAATCGTCAATGAAATAAATAATAATAAAAAGCATATAAACAAAAGGGTCCTACGTAAAACTTAGAAAAAATGCCGGCGGCCCGATTCTGGTAGAATGCTGGCATGATGCCCGGACCTACGGCACATTGCTGTTTACGAGATGGGTAGATGACGGTATGTCGACACCAATTATTGCTCCCGTAACCGGCCCGTCAACCTCCGGTTACGTTCCGGCTATCTGTCCGCATCGATGGCTTAATCGCGGCTGCCTAACGGTTCGTAGTCGGATGAACGATGGCTCGAATCCTACCGGAAGCGGCCCGGCAGTCGACGGGGTAGTCGCGGGCGAGAGGACACAGCCGTGACGGAAACGATACTGACCTAATGCGCCGGCCCGGCAGTGGTGAAATCGGCTGGCCGGAACCTTCCGACCCCGGCCCGATGCTTCTGTGTTTGTTGGGTATATATATATATATATATATATATATATATATATACTAGCTGAATATCCGTGCTTCGCTACGGAGTACTTAGCCCTCAGAATTCAGCTAGATTTAGCCTTTCATCAATGGACCAATAAAAGCTGAAATTTGAACGCACCCACACACGCACGTACGCGCATGCATGCGTGCGTTAGTTGGTTAGTTAGCGTGCGAGCGTGGGTGCGTTAGTTAGTCAGGTAGCATGCGTCAGTTAGCTGCTGGTTAAATTAAATTTGAATGAAAAATTTTATTGAAAAGTTAGTAACATGCAGCATGCATTCATGCATTAGTTAGTTAGTTAGTTAGAAACATGCATGCATGCATTCATGCATTAGTTATTAGTAACATGCATTCATGCATTAGTTGGTAACATGCATTCATGCATTAGTTGGTAACATGCATGCATGCATTAGTTAGTAACATGCATTCGTGCATTCATGCATTAGTTAGTAACATGCATGCATGCATTCATGCATTAGTTAGTTAGTAACATGCATGCATACATTCATGCAGTAGTTAGTAACATGCATGCATGCATGCATTAGTGAGTTAGCCAGTCAGTCAGTTAGTTACTGAAGAAAATGACTGGTGTTATTACCAAAAGCACCATATGAAACAGAGCCTAATTCCTTTAAAATGGAACAAAATGAGTAACTCCAGTTAACCATGTAATCCACTACTGCTACAGGGGCATCAAAATGAGAGAACACAGAGTTTAAAGCAGCCAAAACTGCAATTATGTCGGACCCAGGTCCTCCGCCTAAACTACAAATTGCTTTTGGTAATAAGACCAGTCATTTTTTTCAGTCGCGTTGTGTTGTTTGTTGAATTGAGTTGAGTGAGTGAGTGAGTTAGTTGCATGCATTCATGCATTAGTCAGTAACATGCATGCATGCATTCATGCATTAGTTATTAGTAACTTGCATTTATGCATTAGTTAGTAGCATGCATGTATGCATTAGTTAGTAACATGCATTCGTGCATTCATGCATTAGTTAGTAACATGCATGCATGCATTCATGCATTAGTTATTAGTAACATGCATTCATGCATGAGTTAGTAATATGCATGCATGCATTAGATAGCAAAAAATTACTCCCTGTAAAAACACATTAACATTATCTAGTACATTTATGAGTTGAAAATAATGTAAAAATCATTTATCAATTACTATTATATCTGAATAATTTTTAAAGTCAACAAAAAATTACTTCCTGCAAAAAAACATTAACATTATCTACATTTAAATCATTTATGAGTTGAAAATAATGTAAAAATCATTTATCATTTATTATATCTGAATCATTTTTCAAGTCAACAAAAAATTACTTGCAAAAAAACATTAACATCATCTCCATTAATTTGAATTTATAATAAACCACCAAAAGTCGAACAGGTTAAATGTCAAATTGTCTTTTGTAAAGTAAAAAAATTTTAAAAATTAAAGCTGAAAAGTAAAAATGTCACTTTGTCGAATGTTTGTTAAACAAAATCAATTTAGAAACTCAACACAGTATAAATAAGATTGAAATTGTCGAATGCTTGTTAACCAAAATCAATTAAAAGAGTAAACACAGCATAAATAACATTAAAAAAAACATGTGAAATGTTATACACATCTCAGAATTTTAGTAGATTCAGCCTTTCATCATTCTTCTACTACTAAAAGTTAAAAAGTAAACATGTCAAATTGTCTAACGTTTGTTAACAAAAATCAATTTAAAAACTAAACACAGTATAAATAACATAGAATTAATAACAGTATCAATATCATAAAATAAATAAACGGCATTGCTCCTATTATTTGTGTCTTTGAAAAGGCTGATATAAATTAAATTAACGCTTCTTGATCTGTAGCTTGTCCATTCATGTTGTTGGCTTGAATGCTATATTAAAGTCTGTATAGCGTTGATAAAATTCACTTGAGTCTTCTTTCACTTTTCTTTCTTGAAATATCAGTTTAGAGAGCCTCAGGATATACTATATTTATTGTTCTTCCATTTGGAGCTAGGATGTAGAGATTTTCGGCTTTTCCAACTCTAGAACAACCCACATAAAGTTGACCATGGGAGAAACAGGGTTTGAGAATATCAAGTCCAACTACTTTTAGCGATTGCCCTTGTGCCTTGTTAATGCTCATGGCGAAACTTAAACGGACAGGGAACTGAAGTCTTTTAAATTGAAATGGTATATCGGAAGGGATGATTGGTATCCTGGGAATAAATATGACTTCGCCAGCAGAGTGCCCTGTCATAATGGTGGCTTCAATCACATTCGGCATCAGATTCTTTACAGCAAGTCTTGTTCCATTGCAGAGTGAATGTGGATGCAGATTTCTCAGCAGCATAATTGGTGCACCAATCTTCAGCTCTAATATGTGAGAGGGTACTGCAGATGGCTCCAACGTATTTAAAAATTCTGTGATGTAGTGTACCGCCTCTTCTGTATCACAGGTGGTGTCAATCGATTTGTAAACTTGAGCTTTAGCTGGCTATTCTTGTAAAAGCTGCTTATTGATGACGTTGACATCTTCGTTTCTTGGGGCAAGGATTGCTCTTTCACACAGCCATGTGTGATTAGTGAAGTGCTGGGCCACATTTGAAAACACCGCCTCTTTCAGCTGTTGTTGAGTTTTCACAATCATTCCAATCGTTCCCATGGCTATACATCCTGTATTATCAGCAGTAATGGCTCCATTTCCAAGTTGTAGAAGGTTATATGCAAATTGCTGGGCTGAGGGATCCCCATTGACATGAACTCGCGTGTTTGTTCAAAGACCAAGTCTTTCGATGTCATTCCACACGTAAGACGATTTTAAGCAGGCCTGTATTTCATCCGCCCTGGTACCACGTGGAATAACCGGAAGTGTCTGTCGAAAGTCGCCAGCCAACACAATACTTACGCCTCCCATTCTGTAATTGTTACCTCTGATGTCCTTCAATGTGACATCGAGTACTTCAAATGCGGCTTTGTGGGACATGGTGCATTCATCCCAGACAATTAACTTGCAATGCTTCAGAACCCTTGCCTTTCCTGAATTTTTTTAAATGTTACATGTAGGAATTTCTGCGTTTTCCAGATTTAAGTGTAACTTGAAAGCCGAGTTAGCTGTCCTCCCTCCTGTCAATAGTGTTGCAGCACTGCCCTAAGAAGCAACAGCCAGGGCAATCTCGTTTCTGTGTCGCACTTTAGCCAAAAGAAGATTGGTGAGAAAAGTCTTCCCTGTACCGCCCGGAGCATCCAAATTGAATATGCCACCGCGACCATTGAAAACTGCTGTTGTGATCTTGCCAAATGCTTCCTTTTGATCTGGGACCATTTTCGGCTCATTTTCCTCTATGTTTGATGCGAGTACATTCGTATCATAATTTCGCTCTATACGTTCTTCACTCGGCAGGACTGAATCAAGGTTTCGATTGGGTTGTGGAAGTCCAAAGCTTTTTAGGTCCGATCCACCCATTAATATAATCTTGTCCTCAATGTCGATTAGCGCTCTGTTGAAGATGTCGTCACTGTAGTCCAGATCCATATTCTGCTGCAGCACGCGTGCTTGGTGCAGCATGTCTTCGGACAGTTTCTCCTTATAATTCATCCATAACTGTTCGGGAGATGACATGGAGCATGTATGAAGCATTACAGCAAACAGACTAAGTAAAACCTTTGGTGATCGAGATGCAGCCGCTTCTTCGAGTCCATTGTTCCAATGGTCATCGTTCTCCAAAAGGTCTCTAAGCTGTCAGGCCGCTTTGTAAGTTTCGCAGAGCCGTCCCTGAAAGGTTTTCAAATCAACAAATGATTTTGGGCCTGGTACATCATGCAGCAGGAGGCGCAGGTGAAAACACTCTGAATTGTTTGGATGGACGGTGTACACCCGGCCCAGTGCATCGCTTGACCTTATTCCTGTTTGCTCAGGTACAACGTGTCCTTGTTTTCGACGGTTCCATGTCTTGTTTCCATTGTTCCAAGTGTAGTATTTGGGAATATGGTTGTACAACAGGGTGCGTGCAAACCCATCTTGGGTACAAAGTCCGAAGAAAGACGTGAGTGTCGTTTCCTGAGGTGTTTGGGCACGTTCGGCAGCGTTTTCTGGTGTGAAGTAGACTCTCTGGCCATTCTCAATGTGGACGCTCAGATGAATCACTGTGGGGTTGCGCACATGAATAGGAAAGTTGAGTATTCGCCATACTGCTTCATTGCTGATGATATATCTTCCCATTTGATTCTGGACAATTTCATTTAAGTCATTCTCTCCACTGGTCACTTGAAAAACCGCCATGTCAGAACCTTTCTTTACATATTTACAGACATATTTGATGGATTTAACTGAATTACAGTACTCTACGTTTATATGGGCATTGAAAATTTTCGTTAGTAGAGGGCAATACGCGACAATCCAAGTATTGTCTATAGACACTTGCGATCCTTTATAAACGATGTCAGCCTTAAATCTCCCATCATCTGGTGATCTGCGACGATAAAGTGGATATCTGTTTTGTCCTGTTTGCGTCTCTTTCAAAAATTGGCGCAGGTATCGTTTAGTGCAAATTTCATCTTTCATGCATGGAGAGGTTGGATTTATGGATCCGCAGGGGCAATGCACCATCTGCTTAGTTGCAATTGAAAAAAAGTCCCGGGTCTTCTTGTTCATTAGGGATTTCTGAACTGATAAATTCATCCACGCGGTGAACGTGTAGGGAGTCGTTGAGCCAAATCAGAATGTGAGCATGAGGAAGTCCTCGCTTCTGCCACTCTATCGTGAACATATGACATATGACACTGAACTTCTCCAAAAATCTTTGCCTTTGTGATGAGACTCATAAGGGTTTTTTGTTTCTGATGAAATACTCTTGCTAACAAATCATGACTATCCTGTGGCTTTTGTCCAACAAATAGTTCTTTCTGTATCTTTGTCCAGTTTGGATTGCAGGTGAAAGTGATGAAGAGGTCTGGTCTGCCGTAGTTTCTCACGTAGGTCATGGCATCTTGAGTACGCTCGTGCATGTACCTTGGACCCCTATAAAGCTGGAAGGCAAGTTGATCAACTGGCCTATGTCGGAGATATTTCCATCATTCATGACCGAATATCTCGAATGAGCATACTGTTCAACTCTGAGAGTCCTCTGATTTATTCGTATGTACAATAGTCTTTCCGATTCAATCTTGGCATACATATCAACGATAAATTGGTGGAACAGGTCTTTGCTTCTCAGTAATGTGTTGAAATTTGAAGAACATATCATCATCCTGTAAGCATAGAATTGCATAGCTGAAATCTTCTTAGTTTGGGGCATTCCTGTAGTTGGAATTTTTAGTCGCAGTTCAAAATGATATCCATCCTCCTCCTGCCAAAAGATTAGTGGATACTGTAGCGCGTCGTAGGACCTGTGCATGTAGGGAATTTTCTTGAGGGTGCCACTTCTTTTTTCTAAAACTATGTCTCTTGTCCCATGTTGGTCACTCACCATGATCAAAGCGACTTCTTCTGTTGCGGGGGCGTTGAACCGCCTCTCATGTTCACCATGTGAAGTTCTATCCGCTACGATCACCAATTTGAATTCCGGGCTAATCTTATCCATAACCGACTTAAAGCTCTGGATGTAACAGTTGTGATCATTCAGCATACCTTGCAACTGTAGTACTATGTCTCGTCTGGTTTGTGGCTTGTTTTTACAGCGATGCTCTGCTTGTTGTGTAGTGTCTCCGACAAAGTAAATTTGCAAAAATTTAGGCTCTTCCCTCGGTAGAGGTTGCAGACTGCCGATGCGGTGATAAACTTGACCCTCTACCTTAAATGTAGGCATGTACCCGGCGTCTCTAATTTATTTCGTTGTGCCAAAAGAGGTCATCTGGAAACAGGAATTGTAGCTTTTTATATTAGAAAGGAAATGTTTAGCTTTTTGAGAAGTGCCGCTGAGTAAAGAACATAGGGTCTCAGGTGGATCCATCAACTGTGGCAGTTGAACCTTTCCTCCGCTGCAGCACATACCTGTGGCTTCACCTTTCTACTTCTTTGCTCCACAATGTTAGCAAGTTTCAGACATGGATCCAATGTTACACGAAGGATCAGATACGTAATCTGCCAATGGATCGTAGTGAAAAGCTGCATTTTCAAATTTAGTGTACATGCGCATTCGAGCAGCACTTATTGTAGTTCTAACCTGCTGTAGTCTTGCTTGTCTTTCCGGAGTACATTCAATTTCTCTTCTTCTTTGATATCGTTGTCTGTTTGCTTCCTGTCTTGCTTGTCTTTCAGGAGTACATTCGATTTCTCTTCTTCTTTGTTCTCGTTGTCTGTTTTCTTCCTGTCTTGCTTCTCTTTCTGGGGTAGATTGAATTTCTCTTCTTCTTTGCTCTCGTTGTCTGTTTTCTTCCTGTCTTGCTTATCTTTCTAGGGTAGATTGAATTTCTCTTCTTCTTTGCTCTCGTTGTCTGTTTTCTTCCTGTCTTGCTTCTCTTTCTGGGATAGATTGAATTTATCTTCTTCTTTGCTCTCGTTGTCTGATTTCTTCCTGTCTTGTTTCTCTTTCTGGGGTAGATTGAATTTCTCTTCTTCTTTGCTCTCGTTGTCTGTTTGCTTCCTGTCTTGCTTCTCTTTCTGGGGTAGATTCAGCTTCTCTTCTACTTCGTTCTCGTTCTCTGTTCTGTCGCTTTTGTGTCCGAAGACATTTTTTTTTCTCGGAGGTTGTGGCATATTCAAAGAAAAATGCTAAGGACAAAACATTAGTAAAACATTACGCACAAAATGAAAGACCTTGAAATGAAACTGAGATTAAATTCAAAAATACAGAAAATGAAAATAGAACCAAACAGCAAGCAACGGTAGTTGAATCTGCAAAGGAAAAGAAAGTGAGTTGCCAAAACAAAAAATTATTTAAAAAATAAACACATTTAAACAATGCACGAATTGAATTCAGTTAGGGCCCTCCTCATCGCATTGACTGACAGACGGTCCGTTGACATCAAAACATGTAAGTTAAATTGCTACGCGTTCAAGTTCTCAAGTAAGAATGACATAATAAGCAAAGCAAAAGTGCTGAAAAAACACTTTTTAAGGGCTAGAGACTAAGTTTCGCGTGAGAATCTTATTGAAGTGCGTAATAAGTAAGGGAGATATATTAACCCTTCAGCGAGCGCTCCCGTATATAAAGTGCAACATTTTCATAATTTTGAATGGTTTGTTTTCACATGTAAGGTTTGGATACTCTAAGCAGTTTCTATTTATAGCTACACCCTTTCCTTCACAAAAAAGAGGAAAGTGTAATATACATATATGCGGACGGCTAAATAATGTAACTATGTAACTACCACGATAAAGTGTGGTAAATGTAATAGTTTTTCATGCAAGGCGCATTGCAGAATCCGTACTATATGTTTGTGATGAGAAGAAATTGAAGGAAACTGTAGAGAATTGAACAAATTATTTGTGTTTTAAAAATAAATTATATTTTTTTATGAAAATTTCTTATTATTCATTTTTGACGTTTAATTATAAATAATCTCTATATTATCAACATTTTATATCTTGTCATAAAACGCAGAATTAATATTTCCAATTTGAAAAAAAAATGTTAATTACAAAAGGAATAATCAAGGTTTAAAGAGACGTTGCACTTTGTGAAACGCGTGCCTGGTGGTGTTACAAAAATTGGCGCACCCGCTGAAGGGTTAATTTAGAAAAAAAAATTTAGAGGATACTTTAAAAAATTATTTAATTTTAACCCAACATACACTGATATTTAGAAATAAAATAATGTAATAAAATTTTTTTAATAAATTGTATTCTTTAATCTATCTTATGCGTAAAATATGTCTAATTTATTTTCATAAAAACATGACTGGTTCCCTTTTACTTAAAGTATTAAGTTGGATGTAAGATTTCTAAAAAGTAAACTGAATAATTAAAAGGCACAAAATTCTTTTAACTGTAATAGATTTTTTCAACATTTTAATTAGTACCTACAGATAACCATATTATTCTAATTAAGTTAAGGAAAAGACTTCGTAAGTATAGAATGGATTGTTAATTATTTAAAGCAGTTTTCGGGGAAAAGCATTTGTACATGGTTTGATAAACTTAATTTACTCCAAAGAATTTAATGCTTCATTTGAAATTTATCTCGGGGAGTTTAGATCTCTCTTTAACACCTTTCAGATTGAAACCTTGTAAATTTTTGCTATAAAGGGGAATCGGGGCAAGTGCGGACCAAAATTTACAAACTTTGGCTTTGAACTGTATAAAAGTGATTTTAGCAGCTAGACATGTGAAAGTTTTTGCTGATTAGACACGTATCCTTCTCTTACAAAACATGCATTTAATATCTTTTAATTCAAGAATTTCAAACTTTCAGACTAAAAAATGTTTGTAAGATCAAAGGCCCTTTCTCGGCGATAAAAAAGGATCAAATGCGCATCTGTTCTTTATTATTTGCCTGCTTTTCTTTGCAACGACGTTGGCATAAGTACAAATAACCTGTTTCTTGACAATTCTTTAGCTGTTTGAAATTATTAAATTGAACGAAGATCCGGTACTCATTTTTCCCCGTGTCAGGTCCTGAAAAGTTCAGCGAAGGGAAACAACAGTCTACATAACAGTGGTGAAACTTTGTTTTTACTGACTTAAACTTGTTTTAATGACAAAATTAGACAAAAGTGTATTTAAATAATATATACTACCTACACACACACACACACACACTCACATATATGTCGGATGAGAAATCCACCACAGGGCATGGTAGGCAACGCCAGATTTCACGTCTACGCATCTGGGGATTCAACGAAGGGAAGCCGTCGTATGCGGTCGATGTGGGCCATATACAGTTGTTACGACTAAATGATAGTGTTTACGTGTTTATATTCTGTTATATTCTGTTATATTCTGTTGTGCCAAATTATCTAAATTTGAATAAAAGTTAGTCGGTAATCGAACTTTTAGTTACTAAAATACCCCTTGAAGACACATTGATACTTGTATCTACTCCCGGATTCTACATATATATACACACTAGTATATATATATATATATATATATATATATATATATACATACACTAGTATATAGAGAAACTTCTCTATGGCCGCCAGTAATGGTTCCGAAAACAAGTGGCAGTTTTCAGAAGTGGCCATCAAAAAGAGGTTTCTTCTGTTACATTGGCTGTATTGAGACTTTAATCGGTTCTGAACAAAATGTGACCGTTTAGAGGTATGACCGTTGAATAAGGGTGGTCGACTAGATAAGTTTCACTAGATATATTAATTTTATATACATTAATTAAAAATATAATTTATTTATATATCATTTAATAAAAAAAAGTATTATTATGTATAAAATAAAGGAACTAACGATTCTGAAAAGAGGGGAAAGTTCAAATGTGTTGTTCATTGCTATCTGCTTGAAATTTATTAATTTAAAATGGTCATTTTTTATGAATAATCAATTAAATAGATTATTTACTAGTTAATGCCATAGTTTTATGGATAACTTTATTATAGATTGGTTTTTAATGATATCAGTTCTTGAGATTCTACTTTGGTCATTATGAATCCATGTCTTGTTCCACGATGTGGAGGTTAATAACAGTTAAAGAGCTCGTTTTGTTTTTTTGTTTTTTTGTTTTTTCACCTTTGGGAGTTACAAAGTTAAAGGTTTTTTTTTTGTTTTTTTTGTTTTTTTTTTGTGGGGGGGGGGGGGGGTTACGCTGCGAACAGCTTGTGCTACATGAAGACATTACAGGAAACAAGGCTATGTAACGAAAAAATTTAGAAATATCGCACATAAAAATATTATGGAATTTTTTTCAATGAAACAATAATTTAAATAGTCTAATCTTAGTTTCTTTCCATCCAAAAATGTTGCAAAATCTCCAGAAAAAAACACTATCGGTTTAAAAGCTGAAATGTACATCTCTGAAATCTCTCGGTACACTAATAAAATCAATAAAAACTAATATCTCTTTTATGGCTATTAATACTTCAATAAATGAGTAAGTAAGTTAAAATTTGAAAACATAAACACAGTGTAAAATCCTTTTTTTTCTCCTCTAAATTTCAAGAATATGAAAACCAATTATTTTTTCCGCCCATTTTTTACATCTTTTAGTCAAAAGTTAATTGAATATTTAGAATAGTGTTTGATTTAAACGTGACGATGAGATCTGATTAAAATTAGACATTTATACTTTAATATAATTTTGTCAAATAAATGAGCTTGAAATTTATAAATTATTATGTTGTAAGTTTTGCATATGTTATGTACTATAACGTAGGTAACATATATTAACAAATTAAAATTTTAAAAACATTTATTTTTTTATCCTTTTAGAGTAATCATAGGAAGTATTACCTAATAGCTTTATTACCAATATGATAATTGCTTCCTTAATATTCAGAGAACTGTACAAAAAATCAAGGCCCTGTATTACTTATTGATTCAATTGGAATTCAGTTCCTAAACTAATCTTTAGCTTTTTGCAGAAGTTTCCGTCCGCAAATATTCCAGAAAACTAAAGAAATCCAAAACAAGAAAGAGAGGCAGAAATTTATAAAATTTCCGTAATCTTTTGACTATAGCCATACGTAAAAATATTTTTAAATATTTTTTTCTCGTTTGATATCTGATGGTGCCAAAAGACTGCACCACATGTACTTGAACACCATTTAACTTACTGCATTCAAGAATGGTAATACTTTGACTGTGTCCTGCAAGCAAATGCACCCAAAGCAAATGGTGAAATTAAAACTTATCTCCTTTGGTGCCGATTTCATTTGAAGAAATTCGCCTTATGGATCTGATTTCGGAATTTAATACAAGTCACAAAAATGACGAGTAGGACTTGTTGAAATTACCCAAGGTATTAACGTTATTGGTAAAGCTATGGATCTAGGCTACCGAGAAGCCACATAGTCCCATATTAAACTAAAAAAATAATTATAAGGAGGAAATTCAGAATATTACCCAAATTTTGTGTCGGGATAAATTTACCCTTCATTAAAATTTTTAAAACTCTTTAAGTATTTTAATGTCAACGGACGAGTATAAAAATCCATCTTTTTATAAACGTTTACAATGTGGTAAATAAATTTGGATTGTAGAAAATCTGCTATTTTTAATTCCTTAACGATAGTACAACTTTCAAGAAAACAGTAAAAAAATTGCCTAATTTTTTACGGAGGATTCCATTTATTTGCTGATCTGCCACATCTAGTTTTAAAAAATATTTGAAAATATCGCGTGATTATAATATTTTGTATCTAGTCATATACATTATTCTAGAAGAAGGCTGAACACAATAATTGAATCATAAAATGGCGCTTTAGGTTAGTCGGACAAGATGTATTAATAAAGAAAGTGGACTTCCTCTAGAAATTTTTTGCCACTATGCATATTAGGTAGAAAAATTTAAACCTACTGTAAAGCGTTACTGTATATTGACGATATTCATTTAAGACAACCCGAGCAAATTCTTTCTCTTCTATAAGACATTTTATTAAAAACTCGATGAACGTAAATATAAAATTCCATCTAATTGTTGATATTAGTCTCGTAGCTAAAAATCAAACCGTCATCCCTGCCAGTCACCATCAACCATGCATTGTCCAAAGCTTTGTCCTAGTATGTAACACATTCGATTGAATGATTTCAAATACTGAAATATTGTCGCAATAGATATTATTTCTAATCAATAAGCAAAAATATTAAAGATTATGCTCCCCAACGTTTAGTTCTAAAGTTAGTAAAGGCCATTAGAAAAGGATTTTTATTGCATTGAATCAATGCAATGAAGTATCCTCCACCGGCAGAATTTTAGGGGATTTTAAAAATCCTGATGATTAGGATTACTAAGTTACATCATTCAAACTTTATAAACTGAAGCAGAAGTTACAATGTTGAATCAAAAAATATATTTAAATTATTTAAAACACTTTAATAAAGGGGATAATGTCTTTAGAAGGAAATTTTGAAGACATTTTTATCATAAATTTGGAAAAGTATTCCAGGTGTTTGAAATAAGAATCCGTTTGACAAAATTAAATTGCACGTATTAATTATTCGCCTGTAGAAAGTGCTTAGAAATGTTAATTTCAGCGCAACTGACAAAAAACACAAGATGAAATAAATTTTTTTTGTCACTGTTTCATGGATTGAATAAAATAAAATATGCCTTCAATATGCTGGAGCATGACTGAGCTAAAGTTGGTTTAATATAAGAAATTATATTGTAACAAATGAAATTAGTAAACAACTTAAAATCGGGGTTTTTAACATCTTTGATTATATGTTCTATACGTTTATCCTTATTTCCAACGCCATTGAACGTCTCGACGTGTTATCTGTTAAAAAGTCTAAGTATACGCATTTTATTGCTGCTAAATTAGACGTTTCATCAATTTCTTATGGTACAGCAATTTCATATCCATTTTCAGATGCAAATCTTCAGGCTTAAAGCGTATTGTGCCTTATGTACACGCTTGCACACGTAAGCATTTCTCGCAGGTATATTACATTTTTTTTCGGCTATAGTCAAATTAAAAATATTTTTCTGAAATTTATTTATATCCAAAAATGCATTAATAATAATACATTATTTCTAATTGTTGCCAATTACTATATAGCAGAGGTATTTTATCACATGCTAAAACGAAACCTTGAAATTTATGTAGCGATGCAGAATTCATTGCGAGTAACACTTAGAAGACTTCAACACCATGTAATGGAATAGAAAATATTAATTTAACAAAAAAACTGTTTTAAATTATTGAAGAGAAGAAATGACAGGTGAATAAAGTCAGATAGAGTGAATTTTCAAGTTCCAATATAGTGATTACTGTTCTTAAATTGAGCTGTTGCTCCTCGGTGCGTTTGCACAGAAAGACGTGCACTAAACACTGAGCAATAAGTAATTTTATACCAACCACCCTGTGATATATTATCGCATCTATCTCACATGTGATATGATAGCATGTGACAAGGAGAAATTATTTTGATATAAATCTGAACTTGCTAACATGAGAATTGAGTATGAAACGTTCCATTTTAACGGCAAATTTGATGGTCATTATATGTGATGATTATAGTGTCATAATCATTAAGTCTCACAATTAAACGATAAAATGTCATTCTCCTATGGGTGTCTGGTAAAACGGATACTGCCTATGACGAAAATTACATGAATTTTAACACATTAGAGCGACATGGCGTTCGCTTATCCAATGAGACAACTGAAATGCATAGCTGAATGCCATCTTAATGTAGTGATTCTCATTATCACTCACACTTTTAGAATATTCATTGTGTAAAAGTCAACATCTATTCTTCTTTCACGTCAAGCAGTATTAATAAAAACCTGTCTAATAACCGATAAATGGATATAATAATTTTGTATCCAATCCCTCTCTATTTCCCAGAATAGAATTTCCACATTACAACAGCAAGAAAAAATATTCGTCCCAGCCAGGTAAAAGAGAGAACGAAGAAAAATGTTGCAAAAAGTACCTGCTACTACTTTTTTTTTTCATTTCAGCTATATTTTGCTTTCGTTCAAAAAGCAAACATCCTTTTTTACGGATCATGCACATTTGAAAGTAGAAAATTATTGAAGATACGCTCTATCTTCTCCAATTAAGGCTATTTTTCTATTCCTTTTTATTTATTCTTCAAAGTTTCTTCCTCATTTTTCCCGATTCGTGCGCGTCAATAAAATATCTCTCTTAAGTTTCTTTGAAAAGTTTCTCTTGAAATATTTGCCTTTTGTGAAAGTAAGCACTTCTTTACGTTAATTGAAGTGGGATGATAAATGATGATATCGTCTTATTTTTTATTATGGGTTCAAAAGAAAATTCTTGTATCAGACACAAAATCATAAGACACCCTTAAGTGTTGGATTTATAGTTATAATGCAAAACTTAGACGTAAAAATATGGCTTACTTTTGCTCATTTTTCTTAGAAAAAAATATTCCCTATTTTTGAAGTTTATTTCTTTTCATATTTACCTATTTCCATATGCAAAATAGCACAAGTAAGTGGATTGGGCTCTAACGTATTTGTAAATCATGACTAGAGTTTTAGGGTAAAACGAAAACAATATTAAGAAGAAAGAAGAAAGGAATAAAGAGGAAAGAATTTTAATGATGTAAGTGATCTTCCTTTATTTTATTATAGCATTTAATACTCTTATAAATGAACTAAAATGAGCTAGCGGAAAGTCTTCTATTTCCCATACTGACTAAATATTTAATAGTGCTAATTATATAATAAACTTATGAAATAACTGTTTTCCATTTTCAATGTTGTTTATATACCAACATAATTGCATTCCGTTGTAGTAGGATCATTTTAAGTCAAACGCATTAACGATACGACGAAACAGAAGTTCACTGACAAATAAATATTTAATGCAAATCATACGCAAACGGAGAAAATGTTCAAGTTGACGTTAAACTACCGTCATCTAATCGCAAGCTGTGAGAAAACAAGAAGTATTTGTAGAAGCAAAAATCGTTGTACAATGCATAGAGTGTGTGATTTGCATGGGCAGCAAATAAGCCAAGACTATGTGAATATAAAAGGTGGGTTCCTCATTCACAATTACGAAGAATATTTTAAAAGAGCAATGCGTTTCCCTCGAATGTGAAAATAGTGGGTCGAATAGTCTCGTAGTCTTAGATTCTTTTGAAATGAAGAACATAGACGATGAGAAACAATGAACAGCGACTGGGATTGTATACTGAAAGCAAAACTACACAACCTACCAAAAAGCAGTCAAAACAAATTCCAGTGGAAATGAACCAATATGTAAAGAGTATTGATGCACTCATTAGAGAGTTAGGAGCATAACAATTGGACTATCAACTGCTAACAGTTCATCATTTGATCAGCAACAAATCATTATTTCCAAAATACCTATAAACATTCACGAGTACACACATTGAACGAAAAGACGATCAACATGACTGCTTTGCTCCGGCTTTGGAACAGTGTGATAAATCTGTCATATTTAGGGCTGCTATTTCATTGTCTCTTTAGACATGTGGTTCTCAATGTTTTAGGTCTCCGCCTCCTCTTTGGATAATGTTCTTACCCTACGTCACCCCCCTCCTCCCAGGGCTTATAAAAAATTATATATACCAATATAGTCAATAAATTCGGGGACTACCCTCTCCCCTCATGCCTGGTGTGTCGGGGAACCGAAATAACGATGTGGTTTGCAAGTCTGGTTATCTGCGTACGCGTGAGACGTCACATGACGCTTTGCACAACTGCTAAGGCGCGCAGCTCACCATTTGGCTGCAGACTGTCAGCCTATGATGTCGATGTAGCAAAATGTCCTTTTTTGGAGCAACGTTCCAACATTACATTCTGCTACAAATTAGGAAAAACCACCTCAGAAACGTTACGGTTACTGCAAAAAGCGTATCGAGAAAAAGCTATATGCAGATCGAAAGTTTTCAAATGGTACAGCAGGTTTAAAAATGGGAGAGAAGCTGTTGCAGATGATTCGGAAATTGGGTGGCCAGTGACCCCACAAGCGGAGGTGAACATCCAACGGGTAGGAGCAGTGGTTGTTTGGTTGGTTAAAGTTTATTGCCGCAAGGTCCAGAAAGGACAAGCTGCGCCAAACACAAGGTAACATCGTCAATAAATGGTATGTACAGGCTCTTCGTCGTCTCCGGGAGGCAATCCGTGGTAAACGTTCACACGTTCGGAAATACAATATGTGGATATTGTTGCATGGCAATGTCCCGGCGCACCGATCCCTGATGGTGCAACAAGCCCTTGCTAATCACGGCACCACAGTTCTGCCATAATCACCGTATTCCCCAGACCTCGCTCCTTGCGATTTCTACCTGTTCCCGAAACTGAAAGATAGCATCAAGAGCAAGCGGCTTCCAAATGCCGAAGAAGTGATGACAACAGCGACAACCGCTTTACGACAGCTCTCACGCAACAGTTTCCAAGACTGTTTCCAGAAGCTGTGTCAACGCTGGCAGAGGTGTATAGTTGCGGAAGGATATTATTTTGAAGGTGATTGTGTTCAGAAGACTTTGTAAGAGTATTCGTTGTTGTAGTAAATAAAGTCCCCGAATATATTGACTGTACGAGTATATATATATATATATATATATATGTATATATATATATATATATATATATATATATATATATATATATATATATATATATATATATATATGTATATATGTATATATATACATATATATATATGTATATATATATCTATATATATACATATATATATATATGTATTTATATATATATATATGTGTATATATATATATATATATATATATATATATATATACATATATATGTATATATATACATATATATATATATATATATATATATATATATATATATATATATATATATATATATATATATATATATATATATATATATATATATATATGTATATATATATATTTATATATATATATATATATATATATATATATATATATATATATATATATATATATATATATACACTGCTGGTCACTAAAATTGCAACACCAGGAAGGAAAACAAGAAACAAAACTTTACTTATTGTACGTATACAGCATAGTAGGAGGAAAACGTGATAAAATTTGTATGCAATTTGGGGGTATACAGCGTCCAAAATTACTGCATACAGCTGCCGCCTCTGGCAGCTAAAGCGGCTTAGGCATCGTGACGAACGGATCTTGGATGGCAGGTACGAGCAAGTTATTCCAAGCTCCTTCAAGTCTATGCAACACTTCATCAATCATAGTGGCTGGAGAGCGGTGGCGGCTCAGTCTCTAAGCAACCGATGACCAGAGGTTTTCAATAGGTGAGAGATCAGGAGAACGTGTTGGACAGGGCAACAGTCTAACTCTCTCTGTCTCGAGGTAGGTCAATACACGACGGGCAACATGCGGTTTTGCGTTATCTTGTTGAAAGATGGCACCTCCGAGGCCTCGAAGATAGGGCACAGCCCCCTGCCTTAAAGTAGGAAAAACGTAACGTTGGCTGTTCAGATTACCGACAACGCGAACAAGAGGTGTTCGTGTCGCGTACCCAATGGCTGCCCATTCATCACACCAGGTACATGGCGTCGTATGACGATATCGAAAGCAAGCAGACCACGTGCGTTCTCCTTGGTGCTTCCAGACACGGATGCGTCCTTCCTGATGCTCCATGCAGAACCGGTACTCGTCTGAAAGACGACGTGCTGCCACTCCTGTATCCAGTTTTGTCATTGGGCGCACCATTATCACCGCGCGACTGTATGCTGCAGTGTCAAGGAAAGCCGCAATAATTGTCACCGTGCAGACAGTCCGTGCTGCTCCAGACGTCGTTGCACTGTCTGTGAGGATTCTTGTCGTGCTGCAAACAATCTCATTTCCTGACTCAAGGTCCGTGATGAACCTGTACGTTCTTGCAAGGCCGACCTGACAGCATTTTTGTCCTCTCGGGCGTTATTGGCTGGAGGCCGTTAAGATCCTGCATGGCGTTCAGTATGGCCCTCCTGAACCCATCGATTCCTTATTCGCATGACAGTCGTTGGATTCCGACCAATGCGCGTAGCAATATCACGGAACGATAAACCCTAATCTCGATAGGCCACGATCCTACCGCTATCGAATTTCGCCACGTGCTGGTAGCCGTTTATCCTTCTTATATGCGGCATAACACAGTGTTCTCACAACCAACCAACATTCTAAGGCCATTTCTGAATGAGAGACCCGCTGCGTAACTTTCCTTTTATACAGAGTTTGAGATACCGTTTCTCCCTCCTACGTCGTTCGATTGCGCTTAAATGCTAATCATTTGTGTATCCCAGCATCTTCTTCATTTCATGCAAATTTGACGTTTGTATCATTCCTCATGATGTTGAAATTTTAACGGCCAGCAGCTCATATATATATATATATATATATATATATATATATATATATATATATATATATATATATATATATATATATTTATATATATATATATATATATATATATATATATATATATATATATATATATATATATATATATATATATATATATATATACAGGGTGTTGCATATTGAATGGGACAAATAGAATAGCATAGTACAAATTCTGTGATTGATTTATTTAGCCGATACTAGTTAATTCTGAAACTATAATTATACAAGTTTTATCTGGCAACAGCGAAAAATCTTCCGGTTATGAATTTGCCGCTAGAGGCACTGTTAATCAAAATAGCACCATCCATGCATGAGAAAGCGTACTATGTTTTGGAATACGCCAAAGCATCATTGTTTATCGTCGTTCAAAGTTATTTTTGCATGAAATTTGGTAAAGAACCACCGCATCGTTACAACATCGAACGTTGGGTGAAGCAGTTTCAAGACACGGGCTATGACATGTGTAAGGAAACCAGCCCAGGACGACCATTTACTCGAATCATTAACAAAGGATATTCTATCTCGAAAGTGGTAGAAACTGGAATACCTCATAGATATTTGCGGTGTTACCGGAGGGGCACACACAGAACATCATTAGAAACTTGGATAACTATAGTTTCACTGTAAATTTGATGTATCAAAATAAAGTAATTACAGCGTTCACAGGTATCCTTTCTTTTTGTCCCGTTCAATATGAAACACCCTATATATATATATATGTAATATATCCATTACATCTCGTCCTTGAATTATTATCTGAAAGGGAAAACTAGCTCATATTTACATGGCTGGATCTAGACTCTGCCTGAAAGGAATAAAATTTTGATGCAGTCTGGCCGAATCGTTTATTAGATCGACAAAAGTAGATCCATCTTTTCAAGAAGACGGTTCGGAAGCGAATATCACCTTTCAACCTTAAGCGCGAGAGGCGAGGTACATGTGACTATATTTTGAATGGTCAGCAGAATATTGGGACTCGCGGTATGAACCCACACTCTGAATCCAGAGATTTACACGTATAGAAATGCAAGGCATGCGATTTATGGGAAGTTCTGTTGCTACGGGTTTTAAAGCGATAAAGCAATGTTACTGGGGATTGGATTTTAGGAAAGGGAATTTAAATGATAGAATGGAGGGCATACAATTTAATTTATTACACACACACACACACACACACACACACACACATACATATATATATATATATATTGCAAGTAACCCTAGCAAAATATGTTCTTCCACTATTTTTTGCTATCCAAACGCACCTTCCCTGAATATCTCTCCTGATTCCCCAAGGGGTCCCGTCCCCCAGGTTGAGAATTACGACTTTAGACGTATCTGGACGTTCTAGGTGGTCTTACGGATTCCAAGTTACAGACATTTAGCTCCAAATGTGTGTGCCTCATCCCACATGAATAATTTATTTGCCAGTTCACTACCTAAAAATAATCTCCAAAATACTTTACTGAACACGACGGTGAGGACCGTCAACTATCGCGTATTCTTTTTTCTTCCCAGCTGAATGCTTTTGAGCCATGTTAGGAAATTCTGAAGCGACAGGCCAGATTCTAATATTTACCTTTATCATCTCTGTAGTAATTCGAAACGAAATTTTCGGATGAGTGGAAGACAATAATTGCATTTTAATTACATGATCTCTCCATTTCAAATGCACCAGAGAAAAGTTTCTGTTTCGCGTGCCCATATAGGCCTAGCTCTATATTCGCTTAATTTTTTATCCAGTCCCATTTTTTGTTCATTATTCTTTATTTTTTCTTTTATTTAGACGTTAATTGTTCGTATAAAATGTAAATAATTACATAACTATACATTGTTGTCATTGTAAGAAATCCATTCAAAATAATTCTACATTTTACACTAACTTGTAATTTTAGGTGTTTATGTCAACAATAGCTTAATCATATATTATATATATATATATATATATATATATATATATATATATATATATATATATATATATATATATACACACACACATATATATATATATATATATATATATATATATATATATATACACATATATATATATATATATATATATATATATATATACACACATACATATATATATATATATATATAGATAGATATTGTGTGTGTGTGTGTAAATAAACTGTATATTTATTAGGGGTAATTTTTGCATTCTTTAGTTCGTAAAACAGTACTTAATAATTGTGACGAATATAACTTAAATTCGAAGATTTATTGCTCTAGTTTAAGAGCAAAATCAATCAGTTTATTTTTTTTGTACTTTTCATTTTATATAGGGTATAAACAATATTCAAATTATTTAATTTATTATAGCATTGTAAAGTATTTCAATATTCTAGCACGGCATCTCTAACAAAACTTGTACAAATTCAGTTTTTGGAGAGAAGTCAAAGTTTTTTTTTAAATTTATTTTTATTATTATATAATATTTGAAAAAAAGGAACTCTGATAATTTTAATGAAACTGAAAATGATTATTAAAATCGTACCTTATCATATTTAAATTGAGTAGAAGAGTGACATTATCATATATGACAGAATATGCTATTTATTGCACTGGAAATCTATTTCATGATATCAACATTGCAGTAAGAGACATGCTCTTCTATTTTTGAGGTTTTGTGTCTGCCACTTTCTTTCCAATAGTTATGTTTTATATATTCTCATAACATTTTACGGTGGACTTATGCTTATCTCCGTTACAGCTTATCAGAACGAACCAAGAGAATTTCTTTTCCAAGAAAAATAGTTATGAGTGGTATGTTTAGGATGTCACAATGATAAAAGATGGTAAAACATTATCACAAAGAAAAATGATAAAATACTTATATTGTATTAGTAATGTATCCTTAAAAGGACACGAGTCATATACTAAAAGCACATATAACATTATTTTTGCACTGAAATATAATTCAAAATTAATTCTCAATTATAATTAAGGACAAGTGTATTTGCATAAATTCATCTCAGCTTTAAAATGGCCATTGGGCACTGAAAATAGTTATTAAATGAAATAAGATGAAAATATAGCTTTAGGAGCGATACCTTACTACTCCTCGCTTGTGAATAAACTGATAAATTACTTTGGTGGTTGTCCTTTGTCTTATTTCTAAGCTACGGTGTAAAATATTCAAATCTAACAATTTCGAAATTTCACCAGTATTTCGTCAATAAGTTTGCTGGTTAATATGAATGTCTAAGACGAAACCTTGTTTTTTTTCCTTGCGATTTTTTAAATTAAATAAAACTTAAATATTAATAGCTATTAATTAGAGTTACATCTCTCTTAATTTCCAAAATAATTTTTAAAATTTACTCCATACAAAGTAAAGCATTTTAACAACAATGTAATAAAAGCTTACACTGAATATCTCAATGTATCGTAAGAAGGATTTGCCATACAATGAAGCTGTCGTACATACGGCGGATTTTGGAGAGAGGCGTGATTTTCATTTCAGAATAAACACAAACATATACAAAGAAACAAAAGAGCATTTTCAGACAACTAATCACAAAGACACAAATAAAAACTTCATTTGCAATAGAGGAATGGGCAAAGTGACTTCTACTTAATAGTATGCACTAAAACATATTGACAACTAAAATAGTCATTAATAAATATAAATTGAAAACTAAAATACTAAGAACATACAATGCAGAATTTCTAAAAATCGAAACAAAAGCTTTTCAACTCTAAGGAGTAGCAGTTGGTCAACATATTTTCATGATATTTAATTACTTATTTTCATCATCAATGATTAAATCCACATTGTTCTCATATTTCAATAGTTATTTTCATGTATTGCAAATGTTATTGTTTATCCTAAATCAACAATAAAATAATTCCCTCACAAATAGAAGATTGAATTTTCTCTCTCATCAAAAGTAATAATTTTACGAATTTCAAATTTTTCTTTTGTTAAAAGTTTGGTTGGTTTGTTGGTTTTTATCGCCACATCTTTTTCCAAAAAATGGTGACATATACCCTTTCATCAAAAGGTTTCCCTTTATCATTTTACATCAAGTAAGTTAAATGAACTAAAAATACAGTTCTACGTCCATTTATGCTAAATTACTCATAACTGACATCATGGCACTTGGACCCCTGGAGAATTAATTATTTATTTATTTATTCTTATAACACCGTTAAAAATTGTTGTGAGAATTGAGTAAATTGCTATACAAAATTGAAATAATAATGAATAGTCATATCGATTAACAGTTTCCATTAGGTATCATAACCTTTTAAGTTCAATCTATAAAAATCAACGGAAAATTTTAAATAACAAATTTAATATAAAAATTTTCGAATTGAGCTATACTCAACTATATGATTTTGTAAAGACGTCGTTTAGCATGTTGAGAAAAGAAAACACAGGGGAATACAATACTTTTTCTGATTAGATTTATATACATATTTTTCTCGATTGCAGCCAGTACTTTGTCGCAAGGGCATTGAAACCCATCTGCACAGCGACGATTGTCAGTTACTTTATTTTAGGAGCACCATATACGTAACTCTTCTCTCTATGAGAGAAGCATACATCCATGCCTTATACGGAATTCAAACCCAATACGCTAACTACTATACGATGTGGGGGGCACTTATTTTAATATCGAATGGATATTTCTATTATACTAAATAAAGGGATTACTCAATTGTCAAAATTTATTAAATGTTAATCTGTTTACAACCGACTTTGAATAATTGAGTTCTATGAATATGAAACATATTCTATGAAACAATAGACTTTGTTTCACAATAATACGCTGTAGGTAGAAATGTTTAGGAGTCGTGTTCTACAGAGGCTGTTCGCACACTTTTTAGACCATTTTGGTAAGCGGTAATAAAAAGTCGTTTGCTGCAAAAGAAATAATTGCAATTGTACTATGTTTTTAAAAGTCAAAATTATCGTCTGCGGCTTGAAAGTTTTGTTTTTATTCAAAATGGCGTTTTTAACAAAGCAGTGGTTCGAAGGCTACATTTATGCTCTTTCCGAAGAGAAATATGCATACTCCGTTGTCCAAAAACGATGTGAGAGTCATGGTTTTGTGATATCTAAAGCGTCGATAGGTAATATCGTCAACAAGAAAGGAAAAACCGTCAAATTGGAGCCTCAAGTGGGACAAAAATTCCAAACAAGTATCCAAGGAAAAAGCGGACATCTTCGACTATTGCAAAGGTACGTTGTTTAATGTTAAAAGAAAATCCCCATAGTCAAAGACAGTTGCAAAATCCTTAAAATGCTCGGTGTCCACTGTAAACAAAATGATAAACGTTGATTTAAATCTTAAGAAAGCGAAAAAAAGCAATGTGCAGCGTCTTCTTCCAAATCCTATCTCTGAACGCAATAATCCTATCTCTGAACGCAATCCTAAAAGAAATGGAACAAAAAACTGGTATCAAGGCCATACCCTTCACTGATATCCCTACTAAATCTCCCGATGTATCACCTATGGATTTTTGTGCTTTCGGACTTTTAAAATCTGCATTATCCAAACGTCGTCCCAAAACCCTTACAGGACTCTGGAAAGCTGTTCAGTAGGAATGGGATAGAATACCTCTTCTGACACTTCAAAAGGCATTATTATCCTGGAAATTGCGGTGTCGTAAGATAGTTCAGAATAAGGGATGTCAAATAGAACATTTAAAACACAAGAATTTCATGTAATTTAGTTTTGTGAATACAATATACATCGTATAAAAAATGTGTGAACAGCCTCTGTAATATGAAAGGAAGCACGTAAACAGACGTTTCGATGAGGCGCAGATAATTAAAATTACTGAATGATTGCCTTAGAAGTAGTTACCCGTTTCAGCGATGTTAAGTGAATTTCCACTCATTGCTCACGGTGTAGGAAGATGTGACTATCGTACATTGTCAGCGCCAGTGTGTTATAAAAGATGCGTAAACTCACAACGGGGGAGGAGGGGCTCCATGAGAGGGTCCTTGAAAAACACCATGGTTAGATCGCATTACAGTGTGAAACCAAAAATAATCAAAGTTCCACTTAGCTCTTCACACTTCATACTGTGTTCACCACACTGGTTGTCGTTTCAAGGCGAACCATTCGTAAGCTACTACACGATGCGACTAGATGCTTTTAAGACGTCTAAAACATTACGGCAGAAGTAACTCCATTTTGAACGAGACAATTGTTCATCAACGCGAAAATTGTTGTTGACAACGCGACAACAATTTGACATGAATTTATGTCTCCAGCATATAGACAGCCTTGGACCTAGGTTTCACACTGTATAGTTGCTCCTCGGCAAGGTATAACAGATGATTAAGCTTGAGGGAAAGAAATACCAAATGCAGAATTTTACTAAAATTTTACTGATGATTAATAAAGTGCCTCACTGGGAAGCACATAACAAGTGCGAAACCTACGATCCCTGTACACTGAAGGTACATATTTTTGCTTTAGGTCTGCCTACCAACGAGGGCGTAATACATTTTGTCGATTCTGAGAAGTTTTGCCTTATTCTCCCCACATCAATAACGATGAACCTCGCAACCAGATTTCTGCACAGTCGCAGCAGGTGACAACCTCATTCGCTTTTGAAATCGGTCAAACCAGTTTTTGACACAGAAAAGACATTTGGGAATACACTGAAAATAACGATATTACATCTTCCCCTTCTGGGATAAAGGTACCAAATGGACCCAAAGGGAGAGGATGAGAAATTCTTCTTCTGGGACAATACAACAGGATTTTGACATCCTACTCATCTTTTCCAGAAAAAGAGGGTGTCAAAAGTTTCTAAAAGGCAGTTTGACCATTCAGGGATTCATTTATTCAACAATACTGTACTTTCTTTGCACAATTTTTCATTGCAAGAGAATGCTTGTAGAAGACATTTTTTTATGTAACATCTCTTGCTGACTCCATGCAGTAACAAATATAAAATCCATACATTAAAATAACTAGTTCAATTTATGTAACCCCTATTATGCTACAAAGAGCTGCTCAATCGGAACCCCATTTACAGTAAAATTTCAAAAAACATGATGAGAATAAGAAGCAATATCATGTAATTTCCTAAAAGTCGTGACTTTTATTTTAGCATTTTCAATCATAAAAACGGAATAAAAATACTGAATAAAAATATTAATTATAATAATGTGTTACGATCCATAAGGGAAGGAAAAGGGGGTGGTAAACAGTTCCAAATTGACTCTGATTCATTAAATAAGTTCACTTTCTTTAAGGCACTACGGCATTTATTACAACACTATCGAACATACTCTTATAACTCATATAACACTTATAATATTAACAATGAATGAATCCTATGGCACGTCTGCCGGAGCACGTCTGCTCATCATGATGTCCACTAACACTCTTTCTCTCTGACTTTTTTTAGGGCCATCTTCCCACTTAGGCGTCTCCAAACTTACCGTCACTCTCTGCTTTCCCGTTTGGCGACAACAATCGGCCATACAGACCTTAATGCGTTATCGTAACAATTGTACAGTTTAATTTCTACGGAAAAACAAAATAAAAGAAAACATTAATATTTACAAAATACATATTACAAGTTTTAAACACCAAAGTCCTTGGTATAACAGTTCGTAATTTTTGGATAAATTCAGCTTCATTTCTAATTCGTCTTCCGTCGACTTCAAATTTCAGTAATAGTTATATCGTCGTCATCATCACTCGCTTCATACCCTTCATCATCTTCCTCTGATTCAGCTTAGCATTTCCACGATTTCAATCGACTTACATGTGCCGTTGTACAAAAGAATTGTCTCTTCTCTTTTTCTTGCACTTGTGTTACTCTATATGTGCCACTTGGTAGCACATCTGTAATTATCAAGGGTCCTTGTTACTTTGGCTGTGTTTTAGTTTACTCTCCAGTTTATTTGGGCACTCTTCTTATAGCCACTATCTCTCCTGTTTCGAACTTCAATGAGTTACTCTTTTTTTGTCATAACTGGATTTAATGTTTACTTTCCTGTCTTCGATTATTTTTCTAACTTTATTTTATGATGTGGCTGGATCTTTCCATTCATCAGCATTTTCGTCTTTAAGCATTCTCATTAATCCATCATTGAATCACCGTGAATATCCATGAAGCAATTAGAAAGGAGTTTTGCCTGTAGTTTTATTTACCATATTGTTTAAATTTCTTTCCCTCCTGGAATCCCCTTCCCTTTTATTCCTCCTGGTCTAGCGGCGTTACACCAGGTCCATGAGCCATTAAATCCTCAGGAGGACCATTAATAGGCGAGGAACGGTAAACATTTATATGTACTGTAGTGTAGAGAAGACCTGAACCAGAGTCATGTAGTTGAATACGAAGAATATTTTTGTTATAAGAATCAATAATTCATGCCAATGAAAGGAAGTGCTCACAAAGTACTTGAGAAAATAAATTCTGCTTGTTGTTAATAGAAACAGAAATAGACATGTTCAAAGGACCAGAAATTCCTAGAATTTACTAGACAGCAATTTGTTTTCAGGAGATGGTTGTATCCAGCCATTTCTCAGAAAATTAGCTAAAATGGATTAAAAAAATATAACTAAGAGGAAAAAATCACTATTCTTTTTTGAATAGATTTAAATCTAAATGTTATAGGAAGTGTGAGTAATAAAGGGTTCTCTTTCGCTCATATCAGTCTTAATTTTAAATACCACAGGGAAGTATTTGAGTTCACTTTCATTGTGTGTTCCTCATTAAGCAAAAAGGAAAGCAATGACATTTTATTTTACACGAATTCTAAAATACTTAACAATTATCTGAACACATTAAGTCATTACATCACTTTAAAATGACCTCAACCTTCTACGAGTAGCAGACATGTTAATACATTAAAGCAAATACATGCACTTCCGCGATTGCTATTCATTAACAGGCATTTGTTGAAGCGCTTAAAGACCAATCGGAAAACACAAGATTTTAATACAAAGCAATAAATCTAGGATCTAGTTAACTCATCAAGTAGTGAGTCAAATAACAGCAAACGATGCTTTTAATTCCTTTAAAAAAGAAGAATCTGTGATGATTGCAATTAAAAGTATGTTCTTTAATTTCCTCTGTAAATGAACTTCATTAAGCCAACCGTTTATGAAACTCAGAAGCAGATATAAACGAATGAAGTAAGTAGATAGATAATGAGATTTTGCTTAGTCCCGCTTCGACGTCGTTTTGTTTTGTTTAGCAAACACCTAATGATTATCCAATAATTGGCGTTACAGCCGTATCGTGACTGATTCGCTCTAGCTATATTTAGCTGGCATTTATTCCTCCTTCGAACACGAACAAATAACCCTCGAGAACATGCTTTTCAACGTATCACTTTGCATATTCTGATTCAAATGATAGAAGCACACATTTAGGAAGAGTACATATTGGGTTTAGATAATAAATGAGATCAGAATAACATATTTACACTATATTTATTTATTTCCAGCAAGGCAGTTTATTTTGCAAAGAGTAAGGAAAGCGAACTGAAAACAAAAGAAAAAAAGCTTAAATATTTAAATCTAATGTTAAATTAATTTTTATAAATTCAGTATTCAAAAGGCATTGTTGAAAAAATGGCACAAAAAAATTTTCCAAACAGTAAAATTTGTTACAGAATTCTGTGTCAGTTAAAATGGTATTAATTCATGTTTTCACCCCTCTTAAATCAAACAACTTTGCATAAATGTGAAAAAAATGGCTCTAAGTATAAAAATTATATTTATTTAAATTAAGAAAGGGAAATTTTGATATTTCCTCGCAATGAAACTTATTTATCCTCTACATTCCTAACGCATTTAACATTTTAGAAGTTTTCCAGAATATTATGAATCAAACTGTTTGCATGAATAGTCATGCGGTAAGAAATAAGCCCAAAAAAATAAAGCTATCTTGTCGGTATATCATAAGTAAGTCAAAAATAAAACACCTAGAAGAATAATTTTAACTTCGATCGTCAAAGAAGAAAATTCTTAGAAAATGTCAGAATTTAGAATCGACAGAGATTAACTGAAGTTTGTATAGTCTAGAGTCGGTATATTCCGCTTTACTACGCTAGCCGTGTATTGTTACATCACTAGCTCTCTTTAATAACATTTCTTTTGAAACATGTTGATTATGAGATCCAAAATTGTTCTAAAATTATTTCCCCTCTTTCCGAATGTTTAAAACAATACAGAGGGTCCTTCGCACTTTATGGAAACGATTTTGTAATTTGTTTTTGGCGTTTGCATTTTGAGATAAATATTTGGGAACTTCAAAATAATCGTCTGCTATTATTTTACTTTGATTGGAATGTAAAATAAAAAATTTATTTTGAAAATGGCTCCGAAAATTGATAGATGGCTCGAAGGTTACGTAACTGCACTTTCCGGGGAGAAATATTCATATCAACAAATTATAAAGCGGTGTAAAATTTCGATTATGGCATTTCAAAAATAGGTATTTATAATATATTAAATTTCAAAGGGAAAAAATGTCTAACTGAAAGTAAAAATGAAAACATGACCACTAAACCTCCTCCTAAGACTGTTCGAACGCAGGTAAATATCAAGAAATTGAAGTCTCTGATCCTAAAAGAAAATACGCCGACTCAAAGATCCATTGCATTGAAACTAGGAATGTCTTTTGGCACTATAAGTAAAATCATTCATAGAGATTTGAAGTTAAAAAATACGTTTAAACCTAAAGTTCATTTACTTTTGCCAAAGCATTTTGCTGAAAGAAATGCAAATTGTAGAAAATTATATGAAAAACACCTAGCTGCTGAAAAATGAAAATTTGTGGTAACACTCGATGGGGCATAGGTGTATTTAAGTGACTGTAGTAAAGAAAAGATGAATTTTCTATTGCTCAACTGATGGGAATGACCGTATGAAATGGCTACGTCAGTGTACAGAAAAGTTCTCAAATGAGCTCATGATAGTAGCAGGATATTGTTACAACGACGAGTTAAAAATAAAAAAAGTCTCAAGTAAAGCCTAAATTAATTTACTCTATTATAAGCAGAATATTTTAGAACCGATTTTTGAAGAAGAAATTCCAACCTTATATGGAAAGGACATTGATAAAATTGAGCTTCATATGGACAAAGACTCTAGTCACACGTCTAAATCAACTGCCGCATATTTAGCAAAGACAAAATCAGAAACAGGAATAAAATGTATCCCATTTAATGAAATACCTGTAAAATTTAATGACTCTTCTCCAATGGACTTTTGCGATTTCAGTTTTTTAATACGAGCCTTAGGAAAACGGCATCTAAGAACACTGAACGGACTTTGGAAAACGGTCCAAGAGGACTGAGGTAAAGCGGACATGACAGTACTAAGCAAAAATTTATTTTCATGGAAAATTTGAAATAGCGCTATTGTCAAAAAACATGGCTATCAGATAGGAGCAAATCACCGCATAAAATACGGCATTTATACATAATACTTAACTATCAAAATCGTTTCCATAAAGTGCCAACGACCTTTTCTGTATATACTGAAATTAACACTTAATTTTACTGTTTCCTATCCATGTATTACCAAAAATTTATGTATTAGCTTTCCTTGTAAAAAATACTTCTATCGTTTTAAAATGTATAACGTGCTGTTCAACAATTTAAATTATCTCAATTATATTAAGTTATTCTGTTTTTCCCATTATTTACAATATCGGCTTTTAAAAATAAATACTATATAAAGGCATAAAAGCAATTATAAATAATATTTCATTTATATATAATCAGTGCGCCAAAATTTACTAATATGCATAATACAATTTAATAATCTTAGAATTAAAATAATACCAATCCCAAGTATGAATTCCTAGTATTTCTGGAAATACAGGGTGGTCATAAAAAAACTTTGCCGACATATGGATTTCTAGTGGCTGTTCCTTTCAACCGATCATGATGAGATTTCAGATATAGTTATTGAGAGGTATGAGCTCGGGATTCTGTGAACGGCAACAAAGTGGCGCTCACGGTTACGGTTAGAGGTATAGAAACTCAAAATTTTCGAATCGCAACGCCCACCTTTTCACGTCTCAAAATGCTCAGCGCATGCGAAAAACCTAAGGAGCGTTGGAACGGTACGTGTATCACAAAAAAACCGATGCGTTATGCACGCGCAAAAAACAGCCCTGCGAATGGCCAACAAAAACACAATGATGGCACCCATGTAGAAAATGTGCAATCCTAATAAAAGTTTTCTTTAGTCCTCACTGTGTTGTCATCAGTGATTGATGTCTTGCCTCTGTCATATGCAAATTTCCTCCGTATGCTCCGATCGTGTTTTTGCCGTTTCCAGAGCTCTTTTTTGTGCGTGCATAACGCGTCCGTTTTTTTGAGGTACACGTACCGTTTCAACGCTCTTTAGGGTTTTCGCATGCGTTGAGCATTTTGCAACGAGAAAAAGTGGGCATTGCCATTCGAAAATTTCGAGTTTCTGTACCTATAACCGTAACAGTGAGCGTCACTTTGCTGCCGTTCACAAAATCCCGAACTCATACCTCTGAATAACTATATCTGAAAACTCATCTCGATCGGTTGAACGGAACAGCCGCTAGAGGGCCATATATCGGCAAAGTTTTTTTATGACCACCCTGTAGTATAAGCTGTTGCAATAATATGTGCAATATATGATGACGTATTCCTTTTGAAACCTGCTAGGGATACCTGAATGATGGAATGTACTGATTTTTGTAAGCGGGTGATGTAATTTGACATTTTTTGTTTCTCATGTAAGAATATAAATTATATAGACTGAGTAAATTTCTTAGCTAATATGATTAAAAACTTCCTTTATCTTTACTTTTAAACAAGTCAGACGATAAAGAAGTTTTTAAAAAATACGAGTTTTCTAATTAAATTTTATCCTAAATAATTGCACTAATAAAACTAAACGTTATGTTAAAGTGCTTCTACTTTTGAGATATGTTACCTATTTAAAATTAAACTTTGAATTTTCTCAACAAAAAGAGCACGCAACCCTAACCGAAATTTCTATAATATTCCGCAACACTCAACTAAAACATGAAATTATTAGTTATATTAAAACAGTTCTCTGGTTAATTTTAAAAAGAATAAATATAGTCTCTTTTCGTTTATTTATTCAGATTTCAGTATTACTTTTTCGAAATAGAACTTCAAATATGTTTCTTACAGTGTTACTTTCTTTCTTTTGTATGTAATTTTGTAGATTACTAAATGAAGAAATTCTTAAGGATATTTTCAAGTAAAACTCATTTTCGTAATTTTTCTTCATTATTTTTAATTTTGTAATCAAAGTTCCTTTAAAACGTTTCCCCGAAGTTTTTAAAAGCATCATCATTCTGTCTAAAACATATTGACATATTTCAAAACATGTAAAGATTAGGTGATACTGTTTATAAATTAGTAAAAGGAAATAAAAGATTAAAGGAGTGAAAGTTGTAAATCTCAAAAGATACAAAATTTATCAGATTAAATGCACTTTTGACAAGTGATAATAATCTTAAACTAAGAAACAATTTTTTAATAAACTTGCGATCATTTCCGATTAAAGGCAAATTTTTAATAAGCAAAACCGGAATGACATAATATTATTCTCGTTAATATATTTGTAAGATTATATGTGACCTGTATAAACAAACAGCTCTAGCTTTCACTTCTTTAAAAGAATACAAGTCATAGGGAATAACAGACGGTTACTATTATTCTTAGCATAATACCAGTAAGATTAATATCACAATACCAAGAAGATTGCAAAATTATATTAGGATTTAGAAAACTAATATTAATATAAATGATGTCATTTTAAAATTTTAATAGATGCATTTTTTCTGAAATATGACATCTAAATCCTTTAGAATATGTTTCATTTCGTTCTTATAAAAGCATGACTTTTTCAATGAAATGGAATTTTTCGGAGTTGTGGAGCCTACTGCTTCTTCAAAACGATAAATTGTTTAAAATGAAAGAGAAAATACTGTACTGGAGAATATTGCGTTTCACAAACAATAAAAATTTTACCGTCATTTAAATTTTTTCTATGCATTAGGGTGTACATTAGGGTGGAGCGCTCGTATAGGGAAATTTTTTTTCAAATTTTCATTTTTAATAGTAATCAAAGTTTGACCTACCTATAGAAGAACAAAAAATGTATTGCAATTTTTTTATTAATAGTTTCCTTTTACCCGCGCATTTACTTTAAAAAATTACACTTTTGCTGGCATACAGATAAAACTTGAACGAGGACATTGTTCTAAATTCTACATAAAATTTTAGTTATTAAGAATAAAATGACTAACCAGCAACAAAATATTACTAATTTAATAAAAAAAGCTTCACTTAAGACATTAAACATATATAAGACGAGTCAAAGGTTACTTAACAATTACGTTAGGTGTCGAATTTGGGCATCCATTTTCTTGACTCAATTTTGAAATTCATGAGGCCTTCTCTGGACTTTTTATCACATACCTTTTTATCACATACCTGCATAGAAACCTCCTTTAGCGTCTTTACCGAACGTTTTACGGCTTGGGTATTACATGGAAATCTTAGAAAAGGTATCTTTTCACTTCCTTTTGTTTCCACCATCGAGAGCAAATCTTCATCCTTGACGTCTCTAAGAATGGGAGGTTGGAAATACTTTTGGTACCAATCTATAAGGTCTGTGTATGATGTGACATTAAGTTTTATTTTAGAGACCTCAAAACCACAAGGAAACTTTCTATGATGAATCGCGTGTCTTGCTTTTAAGATTCATCTAGCAGAAATTCACGAATGTGTTTTTCAGGATCTGAGAGCATTGATAATAATAGAAAATTCTCAGAATGCGCAAGGAAGCTGTTCCGCTCAATGACAGAATCGACTACAATTTTTAGTTGAGGTGGAAGATATAGAGAATCTGAAAGCAATTTCTAAAAATGTCTAGATCTATATTTGCATGACGGATGCATTTTAATTTGGAACCAAACAGGCACATAAACTCTGACAACGAACGTGGCAAGATGTTTAAGATTTTCAGAAGGTTTTCTCGTCGAAATACATCACCTTAATATCCTGTTTGCTTTCGTTAACCATCGATAATACGACATTTTTCCTGGCGGTCGGTTTGCTAGATCAGAAGAACACTCGCCACTAATTACAATTGATGCAATATCATACAATTAACGTTGATCTGAACTTCGATCTCTGATGATATTCAACTGAATATCCGGCAACACGCTTTATATCTTTTCATACTGTACAACCTGATTGTTTTCACATTTTTCTGGTAATCTTCCAATAGTACCAGAATAGGAAGTAGGCCCAGTAGTTTTGCCTTCTAAGTATGAAAACACATGTCTTAAAGGCAATTCATTCATGTGTAAAAGGCATATGATCCATTGTAAAGATTGATTCAAATGTTTTTCAACAACCGTATAACACCACCGTTTTCCCCTGTATTTGTAAATGTTCTATCACAACCAACCGCTACAGTTTCTTTCAGTGAAATGTTTTCAGAAGAAAGCAAGTCCCATATAGCAAGTTTTGTGGTCTTAGCCGTCCCAGTACTTTGGACAGCGTAGCCGACATAAATAGAGTCTGGTTCCTTGATAACTGAAATGTGTTCACTTGGTGGTATTTTTTGACACTTTTTTCGCTATCGTGAAAACTTTATCCTTTCTGTCGTCAAAGAATAAATCTGGAACATCGAAAACTGGATGTTTAGCTAATATTTCTGAGCGTTCTTTTGCTCTTTCACAGCACAATTTCGTTCTGTCTATTATTTTGACATCTGATTTAATGTCATTAAGAACTGCCGAAGCGATTGCTGCACCAGCTCTATCAGATAGGCCATATCGGTCACATGTTTTCGACAAAGACGGCAAGCTGAGATTTGACTTTTTCTGGGACGCATGGAGCTCTGAAGAACACGGTTCTAAATTATCGCCTATATCAATTGTATCTTCTGACTCTTCCGATACAACTGAGCTTCGTGGAGAAAGTGCTGTATTCTTACGTTTCTCCCTATTTGTCACAGAATCATCATATTTTCTAACTTTCTACTTCTATCATTATGTTTTTCTATTTTTTTCGTTTGGGAAAAGTTTATACCACCAATAATCATTTTTCTTTCTGTCCTCCGATCAGTCAAAAAAGTTAGTTCTTCTCTCGCTACTTTTATTACTTTTGGACACTTAAAAATCTTTTCACTTACAAGAACAGATATCAAATAGCTTGTTCCTACGGGAGTGGAAATCATCTTTTTTGTCGTCAGTCAATGGTTTCCAAGATTTTATCAAATTTTTGCATTTCTAATGGCAAGCTCTTATCAACTGTATAATGCGGGTGTGGAATATGACTGGTATTGAGGCTTTTTGCCTCATAGTTTCGATTCTCACAGCAACAATTTCCGCAATACGTAAAACAGCTGGCTCCCTTCGAGTATCCGATTTAAGCTTTAGCTGACATCTTACAAAATTAGGAAACTTCATCACCTTCCTAATATGTAGGTAACATATTAACTTTCACCTCTTCAATGTTGCCAAAAATACAACTAGAAGCTTTTCTTGTTTAATTCATATTCAACTCTGTAACAATTAGCAAATGAAACTCTAGATACGAATGAACTGTGAACAATAATCGCAGGAAGTCACTGATTCTGACCAAAGAAGTGTCTATGGCGTGTGTGCTTTAGTAATGACAGGACAAGGACATTCCACCCAACACACCTACAGGGTTGGCAAAAACGGTTCGTTAGCTACTTATTTGATTCTTGTTTCCTTGTTCTGTCGCGGTTACAAATAATATAGAAAAGACAAATTCGATCATATTTTCAGAAATTCAAATCAAATGCGCGGGTAGATAGACTCAAAACAAATTAAAAATATTTTAGGATACGCTTTTTCAACGGTCGGGTCAAATTATTTTCGCTATTAGGTAATATATTGCTGCAAATGTAGTGTTTTGTTAAACACTAAGTGCGTTAAATGCGATCAACAGTATTAAGAACTTTGTTTATGGGGGAAGAGGTTTCAGATAATCCTCTCTCGTGAAGTAATCTGTACCTCTAACCCTCATGAATGTGGACAATGGAATCTATATATATAGAAATTAAAAGCCATAATATTAAACACACTGAAAAGAAAATGTGTGTCACACTTTAAAAAATACTGTTTCATAGTCTATTTTTTGCTATAAACTAAAAATGTTAAGTTTTAAACGTAATTTTTAAACTACATTTTTTAAATTTTCTGTAGTTTAAAAGACGTGTTTAATCATAAATAAAGAGATTAATTACAGTTAAGATAAATTTTCGTTGAGAGATCTTATATCATACAATTTTTAAATCTCTATCTTTTTTATTTATTTAACATTTTAAAATGTTTTAGCTCAGAAATATCCAAAAGGCACCAGAAAAATCTATTTTCATGCTGATGAAACCATTCAAGTTGAAGGATGGTATTCTAAACATATGTTCGGAATATTTACAGATGTAACTCAGAAGAGTATTAACACTATTTGAATGTCAGGTGCATCGGTTGCAAGTTATTTTGAATCATATTTTTGCCTTGTAAATTTTTGCTTTTCTCTCTCTGGTAAAATGAGAACTGGCAAATCTCAAGATTCACGGTGAAATCCATTATCCATTTGTTTTCAAACTATTTTTCTGAAGCGTTGCTTTCTTTGAAGAGCAATCATTATTTCAGAAATAAATAAAGCCGGTTTAGTGTAAGTACAATAGTTACTAAGGTTTTGAGAAAACAGGATCTAAAGTATAAAAAATTGTTCGGTTTTAAAAACTTTAATTTGGACGCGGGGGAAAAAAGAGGAACAGTAAAGTAAAGTATTATACCTCCTTTTTGCGTATGAAAATATAGTCACTTGTTTCTATATATACTTCATTAATTTCTTACCATCAAGACATTACAAAGTTAAAATATATGCAAAAGGAAATCAAAGAAAAGTGAGCTATTATATTGGTAAAATTGAATTAACTATAGGAGTTAACTGAATTAATTCACATTTTTCCCAAAATATTGCTTAGGATAAGATTTATAATATTAGTCAGATTGAGTTCATTAGATTTACCCATAGAATGGGTGTCAAAGTTGCATTAAATGACGTTAAGAGGTTAAAAGAGATTCGAAAAGAATTATTTTGCAAGATCTATTAGGACACATTACATGAAAAAATTGTTTTTCTGAGTTCCAAAACATAAATACAAACTCACTTTCATTTCTTCATTCTGAGATATGAAACTGGAATTGATTTTTTCTATAATTTTTCAAAACACACTTACATCTGAGTTTTTTTTAAATAACTGCAGATAGCGTACCATAGTGCGCCTTTTTAGTTCATTGTTTATAATTTATTAGTTTGTAAACGAAATGCTTTGAATATTCTGTGTTTCACATTAATAAAGTTGTAGAAGCGTATAAATTTACACCAGGAACAGTAGTGAATCCATTATATTTTACTTTAATATCTTTGTATGAATTTGTCTTGATACTTTCATAATGCATATCAAATCAATCACAAAATGGATGTGTTATTGTAAGGAGGAAAGAAAACAATAATAAAAATGTTTTAATTTTTGCAACTATAGACTTTTGCTAAAAATATAACAAATAAACGAATGCGCTGGATTTTGAAATGTATTTTTCTAATATATTATACAGTGTCTCTTGTATCATGAATTAAATGAAGTTTTCAGTTATACTATTAAGAAATTTTATTGAAAATTTTTAAAGTAAAAATTTCCCATCTTGTTATCATGTTCTAAATTATATGTAGAACTTAATAACATATTTCCATTATTTCAGTTCATTGCATCAATAATAGTCATATTTTTTTCTCACACGAAGGAATGGTATATATATTAATATATATATATACCTAATAAATTTTAACCACCTCTAATCGCCTGTAATCAGAGTTCTTTCTCTCTATAGTAACCTTTCCGTCCTTTTCCAATACTAACCTACCTCTCCAATTTCTGGCAACCCGTTTACAGCTACTTGTACGCTCGCCAGAAAGTAGCTAAACGTCACCTTGTAAGGTCATGTTTTTGCTGGAATAAACTTCTTGAATTCGAATCCTTTTGTTTCGGCCTCAATGTGCTTATTTTCAGGAAATGACCATTCGGGTCATTTCATATATATATATATATATATATATATATATATATATATATACACACACACACACACACACACACACACACTGATACCATGTAAACCTAAGCTGAGCAAAGTTTTCCAATTGGCAGAAACTTTCTAAAAATTAAAAGTACTGATTGTCAGCATTTTATAAGTTATTTTTATAGGTTTAAGAACATATCTTCTATTGGTACTGTTAATGATTAAAGTGGAACATAAAAAAGCCACTAGAATAATAAAGAAAATCTGAATGATTTCAAGAAATAATTTATTTTATTAAAATGATGTCTCTTACAGTTAATTTAAAATACAGATTTGAAACACTTACACTTAATATGGTTCCCTCATATATCTGCTCGGGGTTAGTTTCTTAAAATGCAAAAATCGTAGGTTTTATACCATGCTTTGAAAATATCCTTCATTATCAACTGTTGTAGTTATGTTATAGAATAGTTCAGAAGATCTATAATTAAATTAATCAATATTGATTATAAGTTAGGTTGTCCGAATCATAACTTTGGCTTGCTAGTACCTGACATCTTGTTCAGAAATACAGGGATAATAAGGATATCATTATATGTCGCCTAATTGCTGTAAGCGAAAATGATTAAAACTGCAGTTTTATAGATCTCCGTCATTTATAGATTCTGAGAAATGAGTTTCCAATAACTATAGTTTTTCTGCTAATGCTTAGAAACAAAAGTATTTTATCTAATCACTCTTCCAAGCACTTTTCTGTATTATTGATTACTATTGATTACGTGAACACCATATGCTTTAAGTACCACAGGACAGAAGCTATAAAACCCCTGTAATTTATTTCTGTTGAATGCAACAAGTCCGTTAAATGAATCTCTTTGATATTATTTAGAAGACGTCTTCTAAATGAATAAAAATGTTTTAGTAAGGATTAATAAAAAAAAAGCAAAATACTTATTTTACTTTGGATCGAAATAGTGAATTTTGTTTTGTTAGAATTCTTTTGAAAAAGCCTATATGATATAAAATTGCGTATATGCAGAGGATTTAATATAGAAAAGATATTTCTGTCAAATCTTTAGGAAAACTGTAAAAACATTTATAAACTCCCAGGAAATAGAAAATAAATGAGCATTCTATCAACAAAATAGTGTAAAACATGGGTTTTTGTGCTGACATTCGAAGATATTACTTTGAAAATATTTGTGGCACTCGACAGTCACATTGAGATATAATCTTTTATTTAAATTTCCTGATATTAAGACCTCGGTCTTTCTGACAGATTTCTCACGTTAAATTAGTAGAATACTATCTAATTAATATCATTTAAATGGATTTTACTTCATGTCTAACAAAATGAACTATATCTTGCGTGATGAAGAAGGAACTTTGAAAATTTCGTGAGTTTTGAAAACAATTTAGGTAACATTTTAATTTAGATATTAATATTTTGACCCACGAAATGACAGTTATTGAGCACCTACAAAACCTTTTAAATACTGGCCGTCAGATACAAATTAAAACAATTATTCAAACTGTAAAATCAAAGACGGCTAAAAAGATGAGGACAAAATGTGACTTTTAAGGATAGCAAATATTCATCTCGACAACTCGGAGGAACATATCTAGATCATACGTCTAGGAAAAGAAAATATGGGCATTCCCAAAGGAAAATTACTTTATATATTTTTTGCATTTTAATAAATCCCTAAAATGTGTAATCAGGATAAGATTTCACTATATTATTTTAATTCCTAGAATAGAAACCCGAAGTTTTTTAGCCACAACAGTTAAAAGACTCCAAAGGAAGGGAACATTCCCTAAGGTGTCTGTCTTCACTGTTATTACCCTTGACATTACATCTCCCTATAAATATTTTTCAAGTTATAAATTTTTATTGATCATATTTGAAAGGGAAATAATGATTCTTGAAGTTCTCGCAGTGACAGGATTTTTTGACAAGATTGTCTCGTGTAAAGCGAATTTATCCATAACTTACCACTCAATCTTCAGTGATCCCGCTTGCCAATCAGTTGCTTTTAAACATAAAGAATCTTTAAGGAGAAAATTTAAAATTAATTCTTGCGCTTAACCTACTATATATACTTTTTGTCAAGTTGTGTATATAGGATACACCAAAACGTTGTGGAGATCTATGGTTTGTTTGTTGCGGTTTTATGGCGTAAGGTTCACAATAGGACATAAAGCGCCAAGCACAAGACTAGAGCAGAAAAGTAGTCAAGATAATAGGTTTAAAACCAACTCATTTCAGCAATCCAAGACATGGAAATACATCAAAAGGACGATAAAAGCCTTTGTAAATGTGATAAAAGAAATGATACGTATAAAGTGAAGATGAGGCGATAAAAAAGTGATATAAGGTGATATTTAAAATTGATAAAATTTACATTAACGGTGATTTATAAAAAGGTAAAAGGATTTTGAGTAAAATCAATAACAAAAGCAAATTCTATGTATAAAACCGGTCGAAAACAAGAAGGCAAATAGGGAAGAGTGGAGTGGCTCCCCCAGCAGATCAGACAGGTTGGGTGAACTGCAACAGAAAAAGGTATTATAGTGGAGTTGCAGAGTGGGGAAGGACGTCAAAATATGTGACACAGTAAGTAATGATTGGCAATGCTCGCAAAGAGGAGCATTCTCACCCGTCAACAGATATTTATTTGTCACAATTGAGTGTCCAATTCTGAGCCGTGTGAGTATCACGTCTGCACGGCACAGTGAAGCAGATGGCCAAACACTAATACATGCCTTAACCTGTCTCAGCTTATTATGGACTTCCAGATTCCACTCACATTGCCATTCATGCCAAGCTAACTTCTTGACAGCGGACTTCAGATCACAGATAGGTCCATGCTGTATCAGACGGTTCACAGCACCTTTAGCGGACGCATCTGCCTGCTTGTTACCCGCTATGCCGACATGACCCGGCACCCAGCAGAACAAAACGCTAAAACCACGGCGACAGAGGCGACGATGCAGATCCACCACTGGAGATAAAAGGGAATGGGAGTGGGACACTTCACCTTTCTCCAAGGTCTCCAATACGCTGATGGAATCCGTATACACGATGAAACGTCTACATCTCTGACGTGAGATATACTTCAAAGCCTCGTATACAGCGACAAACTCTGCTGAAAAAACAGAAAGACAGTCGGGAAGTGAGAAGCTCCTAACGTCTCTGCCACAGACGTAGTGGAGATCTGTGAAAGCGCAATGCAGGTCTCTGTTAGGGAAAATGTGACAATAAAAAGAGCATGCATCTTCCGAAATTTACTAAATATAATTTACTGCAGTTTGCTGCTCTAATTTATAACTAAATACAATTACTACCGAAATAAATAGTTCAGTAATTTGCTAGTCGGCAAAAATGAAAATATACTGTTATGTTGAATGAAAATATTTTGATCATCACGAGCAGGAAGAAAAGCCATAAATGATGCTTAAGAGCAAGCATTTAACGACGTAAATTGCACGTTTTCTCCGTTATGAAGTTATGAAAGCAATAAAAAAAGAACAAAAAATGATCACTCAAATCACTTGGATTTCTTCACTCCATTACAGAGTATAATTAAATGGAAGCCTCGATATTAAGTGAATGCTTGCTGTAATAGCGAAAAATAAGTGAGATATGTTATTTATTTCTAGCTATCATAATAAGAAATAAGGCATGCTGTTTTGTAAACTCAAAGGATTATAAATATGAGTGTTCTATATCAACATTAACTCCCCCTGTAGTGATGTTCCTTTTAAAAACTCTCGTGAAACTGCCGTAACTATTAAACAAAGGTACATGATATTTTATAATATTTATCGTAAACTTCAGCTCTAAAATATACGTACTTCTCTTATATTGAATATCTAGTTTGCTATCGGTACAAAGTGTAAATCTAGTTTTAATCCTTTTGTGTGTACAATAATGAATGAAAATATGTATTATATTTTAATATTAAATCCTTTTTCCAAAATATATCCTTAAAAGTATCAAAAATAAAAATTTCTTTTTGTTTTGAAATTTACACGTCTACCGTTTTTATGTATTATTCATTGAAAAAAATTAATGGCATACACAGAAAAACCTAAGCCTGTTTTGATTTAGGCTGAGAAATATTAAAAAGTTAATCGATGTTTTTCTAATTTAAATTAAGCTTTCTTTAAAAACTTAGAGGGATACTTTAATTATTTTTCCGAGGAGAGCAAATAAACTTTTTTAGGACAAGAAAATTTTTCTTTAACAAATACAAATGAACGAAGACAAAAGCTTTTCGAAATTAATCACATTTTTAATATCCACATTTTTTCTTTTAAAATATTTGGGATAAAACTTATTGATTTTTTCTGTCTTTTATATTAAGATTTATTTAATTACTTATTTATATAAAAACGATGCATACTCTTAGATAAAACAACGTATTTTATGCACGTCATAAACAGATAAAAAATAATTAACCTATAGAAATTGAATGTTTCAACCATGCTGTGCATTCTTCGAATAATTATGTCGGCTAATAAGGAATGAAATATTTTAATTACACAATGATATGGATCCCTTATTTGCTTTGACGGAGAAATTATGGTAAGTTTTATATCTATTTTGTTACCCAGACAAACTTTCAGTGTAAATTGATATTAATTATGTATATACAATATATTTTCATTTTTTACGAAGCGGATATTCTTACTTTTACGTATCTATTTGCAGTCTGTTTCAAACAAAAAGAAGTTTTTGTTATTATTTATACTTTATATGAGTTACTTGTAAAATATTCTTTTGAATCCTTATGGTATATGGCTTTAATTTAAGTTAATAGAAATATCAATGTTATCTGGTTGAAAAAGTACTCCCATATAAGACCAAAAGCAATATGTCTCACTCTATTTTCAAATACCTCCTCTACCTATTCATCTTTTGTTTTTTGCCGTTGATCATGAAATTAAACTTTTATTTAAGGGGACTCATCACTTTTACACAAGTAAAAATATCACAATTTTGGTTGCTTTTCGAACTTCTATAACTTTTTTTGATATAATCCATTATACTTCAAATTTTTAGTATTACTTCTCTAAACTTTTTACATTATGTTTCTTGAATTAATTTTGTTACAAGTAAATAAGAATTTTGTTTATGAAGTAAAAAGTTGGTGCATTCTCTGAAAATTTTAAATTTATACTGCTGCACTGTGCGCAGACTTACAACAATATTAACAAAGTTTCAATAATTTTTTTTGCATTTTTGTTATGTAAAAACATTAGGTATAGTTCTACACCTATTTAAAATTTAAAACACCAGATAATATTTACTCCAGGACAATCAGATTTTAAAAAACTGAAAAAGCACATTAAAATTACAAGTCATATGATATAAATTCTTAGTAAAATAAATTTTTTAAGAAAAAATTAGGTGGATATTTTTGGTAGCATTATTATACACTTACCCTGAAAATTTGAAAGCAATATCTGCAGTAGTTTTTTTTATATCGTGCGCACAAGTATGAAAATCATGATTTTGAGAAAAATGCTTTTAAAGTTAAAATTTGACAGTTTTTAAGTTTACGATCTATTAACTGTCATCAAAGGAGTTTAAAACTGTCCAGCTGCATACACCGCACATTATTGTGCTTCCATTGCAATTTCTGCAGCAATTTTGGCTCATTTTCTTGCTCTGCATGCCTTAAACGTAGACATCTCAGCCTTTTTAGGCTGAGCCCCCTAATCCAGAGCCCCCTAATAATACCGGCAAGGCCCCTAATCCAGAATAATTGAATAATTTATTAACAAACGTCTCTTATTATGAATGAAGAAATGTTATTTAATTTTTTCGCAACATTAGCTCATGAAACTAAGGCTCCTGTAAACAATATCAATTATTTCTAACACTAAGCCTAATAAAGGCAACATAAAACATTAAATTTAACTTTAACATTTCTGCCTGTCTAGTATTTACTTCCACATAAGTTTTTTTAAATGCACGAAGACATTATCATTTTATTTTTCCTTTAGGACGCAGAATGATGAATGTGATGTTTTCATATAAAAGTATTGCAATATTTGGATCCAATCTCCTAGTACCAGAGCTCCTTGCACAGTTTCTTCCGGTTGGCCATAAGGATGTGTGAAGTGTGAGAAAACTTTCATTAGATATAAAATACATTTGCAAGAGTAATTTTTATTATTTTTTCTAGATTTTGTTTAGATTAATAATTATGTCATACCGATGAGTTCAGTGCACTTATTGACGAAATTTGGAGCTCATATGTGTAAACATATATCCCCAACTGTTACTATCACATTATTATTCTTAAGTGCGCTATTTTAACTGCATTATACGGAAAATATGTTATTTTCTATAGAAAAAAAACTCCGATTGCCAACAGCCATGTTGAAAAATCAGTCACTCTGTTATTTTATTTAAAATGTTTGTTAAATCTTCTATCAATATTTTCATTTTTACTTGTTACGCAGTACGACATAAGTGATTGTCGATGATTTTTATCTGTTTTTGAAAGCTTTCGGCAGATAATAAATAAAAACCAGGAAATGTTTTTAATCAACCAGGATCAGTGATGTGGGTGAAAATATTCAACTTAAAAAATTGTGTGTAGTCTTTTAAGTAAGATAAAAGCATGCTAAGTTTAGAGGAATTATTTCATTTGATTTGTCTAACACTATAGAATCATATTTTCACTCTTGTTGCTTCATAAATAAATTAAAATTAGTGAATATGAATCATATGTTAAACATTAACGCTGTTGCCTAAAAAGATATTTATTGTGTTATTTTTTCTTGCCAGATATCTTTAGGGAATTAGCTAATGTTAAAGAAGAAAAACAACAGAAATATTAGAATTCTTTTCGAAAAATATATTTTTAATATTTAAGTCGAAAGTAAAATGCTTTTAATACCCTTCTTTCTTTCCTATGTTTGAAATCCAACGTTTAGAAGAGAGAGCAAGGTAGAAATCCAGCAGTATTTTCATAAAAAAATTGAATCTGAGTGACCACCAATTCAGTCTTCGACACATCAAAATATGTATACATGTCTTACAAACTATTCATTTTACCATATATTACTTATAATGTCTCTCTAATAAAATAACATTGGTTTAAAAGACAAAATATTATTAAAATAGAAGACGTGATACGTATGTTTTAAGTATGGAGGGTAGGATGATGACGTCTGATTTTAACTGAGAAATTATATGAAAATGCATTTTGAGCTTAAAGTATGAGAAAAGACATTGCTTTATATTCTTCATATAATACAAAATCTCAAGGGAGGAATCAAAGCAATCAAATAACCTTAGTAGGATTTTAATTGTTAAGATACCTAATTGTTCTCATATATGACTGAATTATTTGATGCTCTGTTTACAAAATTCTTATAACCCTAAACATTATTACAAAAATAACTATATTCTTGTAAAAATATGTGATTTTCTAATATTCATTCATAAAAGAAAATCCAAGGGTGTCGTAACATGAGAGAATATGGATGTTTCAGAATTATTTCATGAAGGCGAACAATAACAAGTTATTCTAACAAATTATGCAAATTTTAGATTCAAAATTTGAATTTTTAAAGTTTTTCAGCTACTTTCTCTTAACTTCCTAAGGGAATCGAGTAAATACTGATTCAATAAGAAATAAATGTCGTAAATACATATTATTTACAACATGTACTTTTTATTCGATCAGTAATTCCTTTTACACACACGGTTTTTTTATCGTATGCGGTAAAAAATTCAAATATATCCCTTTATAATTGCTATCACATTTAATTCACATTTTACAGTTCTAAGTGATGGTAAAATTATAAGATTTAATTATTATTATATGCATACGCTTAAATTCAGTAGAACACATTTTCCAAACCCATCAAATAATATTCAATAAAAAAATCCATTTGACCTTTTTGAGTACCTTATAATTTACAAAATATATTTAAGAGGAAATTTTTAAAAATTCTAAAGCACAGACTACACCTTCTACTTTTTAAAATAATATATAACAGCTTAAACCTATTTTGAGATAATACTAAGAGTTACAACAACAAATAATTTACTTCAAACCATAGAGATAAGTTATTTTCACCCTAACTACGTGCCAAAGCTGAACTAAAGATTATTTTCACTTAGAATATAATCATGCCTCATAATTTTCAAATGAAAATCGAATGTTTCACGCATACCTGAATCAAAGTTCTGGATCATAAACTGCTTGTAACATATGCAAAGATTAATTTTACTGTTTTAGGCACACATTTCTTTCTATTAAAAATTCAAATCGAAAAATCTGTTGCCCGTATAAGTAACATTCAAGGTTTCAGGGGTTTTATGAATAAAAACGTATATGATAGAAAAGTGTTTATATATAATAAATATGATATTCACTTTAGGTTTTTAGAATTTGGTTTGTTTATGGATGAAAAACTATTCATAGTCAAGAACTAAGTTAGGTTTTTATTTATTTATTTTTTCTTACATTTTTAGCATTTCTTTCTTTTCTGCGATATGTACTAACTGTAATTCTCGATAAATATTTTTGTTGTTTTGTATCTTCTGTGTGAGATTTTTTAGCAAAATTTCCCAGTATTTCCAAGTTACCCTGTCTGATATAAGTATGAAAATTAGGAATTTGCAGACACTATACAGGACTATTTTTAAACATTTACTTGTCGAACTATATATTAGTATGAAGATTTAGGTTTAGAGTTGCAAGACTGCAGCCAGAGTATTCAGGAGGATTTTGAAAATATATATTCATTGTATGATATCCGACGGATGGGCTTGCTAACTATCATGGTCTGTTGTAACGAGTATGTAAATTTGAGGTGATCGAGTCACAGATTCATACACTCGTCAAGCAAAAGTAAATGCACTAATATGGTCAGCGAAAGGTTTTGGTTTCGGGCTTAGAGTCATGGGATCTTTTTTCTAAAAGTTGCACAGATGGTGAGGAACTATATTGTATTCATACTCATAAAGTAATTAATCAAGTTATTTTTTGTGGAAAATTTTTTGGTATGCTGGTACAATTTTTTTGGTATAGATTTAATGTTATCATCCGTAAAGTACGCTTGCTTTTAGAAAGCAAAATTTTCACCAAATGTAGATATTAAATTCTCGATATATTCTGTCTGTATTAGCTTGAGGAAAAGTGAAATATAATAGAAAAATCATACTATAAGAATAATAATGCTTATCTAAATACTGTATTTCTAAACTCAACAACTATACATAAATAATTATTTTAGAAAAATAATAACAGCTTCTTCATACAAGATAAAATGCTGTCATAGTTTTGTAAAGAAATTAAAATTCTTTTGTGAAGATAAACTTTGTTTAACAATACTTAACACCTAAAAACTAAAATGTTACTTTACACTAGGTAATAAATGCACTATACAGTAAAGCACAGAATTTTAATTACTGTGCGTATGTGATAATACCTTGATAAAGAGATTTAAGAATCCCAAAGAAAAACGCTTGAAAATTATATTTTTAATTACTTCATAGATTTTCTAAAACTGTTCATTAGAAAGTTATACGCCATTATTTAACTGGAAAACAAATTAAAAACTTTAATAACATGTATCGATTTTAAGGGGTATTTAGAAAATTTAATTTAATAGCTCTAAGGGCAACTCGGGTGGTTGACGAAACTTTGAAATCACATTCTTCATACGTTTTATTTTACTTGTAATAAAATATCAAAATTAAACTTTCCTGCACCTTAAGCTACTTGAAGTAGAAACAGGTTTATTTTAAAGGCTTTCAATCCAGAACAAAAATACTAAGAAAGTGAAAAACCGGAAGTATTTGGAAAATAAATAACAGAGTGGCAGAGAAAATACGAGATATAAAAGTAGACTGAATTCCTAAAAATTTGTCCTTACACGTGGTCACAAATAACTTTTTCGCTAGGCAGTTGGATATCGATATTCAGATGAGGCCGGTCGACATCTGTTTCGAAAAGCTTCATGTTTCTTAGCCTCTTTTTATATTTCTACGTTTACCAGAATGCCGTCTGAAATTTTACGAATTTCTTTATCGAGATGACGTTTCAGACTGCTAGTAAAAGTGGGTTTGCAAGAGAACGTTGCGAGAGAACTGGGTTGACTATGTATCATAAAAAAGTAGTGTAGCCGGAGCGCCAGTTAAGACGGGACAGTTACAAGTGTCATGAAAACTCCGTTTGTCTTTCGTCGAAGGCTGTGAGTGTTTTACTGCGCTGTACATTTCCTGACATTTTCTAGCAAACAATGTCGACTAAATTGATGTTATTTGTTGTTCTGAAAAATTTATAGGTGGTATAAAAATCATGCTTTTGCAATGGAGTCTGAAACGTAGATAAACAATATTTATACTAATAAATTATTGGATAATGCTTTTCAAGTAAGTTTAAATACCGGAGAATAATAAATTTGATTTAGTACATGGACGTTAGCCAAACAAATATTGCTTTTCCGCTCATACGTGCTCTACGATATCACTCCAAAGTACTGTCGTAGGGGTTTTGATAAGTGGGAAAGAATATAATATTTAATAGAAAATGACTATTAAAATAACAACGTAAATTATCCTAAATAATGTAATTTATTTAAAAAATTAGTGGTAAGACTTACAAATCCAAGCTTGTGTAATTATAGACTTCATCTAACAAGCACTAGTTTAAAGAACTAAATACAGAAAAGGAAAATATAATTAAAATTTATACACACCCATACATTAAATATTTATAATGTTTAAAAAACAGGGATAATCGTGTGTTTGCGTAAAAAAGAATGCCAGAAAATGGTCAAATGTTCAAGATTACTCCCATGCACATTTATACGAGTGAACTAAAGGTAAAGAATTTAGTTTGTTCTCTGAAGATATTTAATTCAATTCTCTGCTGAAAGTACTATTAACTAACCGAAAAATAAGGATTGTTGGTTCATGGAGCACCTCTTGATTAATTTTTCTTCTTCAGTGCAGAGGAAATAAATAATTGGGAAAAATTCAACGAGAACATTTATTAGGTAATGGACTACAGATTTTTTAATTAAAATGTACCTCAGTACATGCAAATACTGAATGTATTTCATATAAAACTTAAATCATGAAGATAAAATACATTTCTAGTTGCAGGATACGATCAGTTCCATCTTTTAGAGAAAAGAAACTTTTCTCATTTTTTGTTCACTATGAAGTCATCCCAGTAACAATTGAATTGATAGGAAAATAAGGAACATTTTAAAATAAAAATAAAAAGATTTAAATTTAATAAGGATTCTTTCTTTTTTAAGTGATAAAGTTTTTGTTATAAGAACAAATTTCAAACACCATATTACACAGTAAAAATGTAAAATTGATACGAGTATTTTGAATAACTATTTCTACATAGTTAACCAAAATGAAAAGCAATTATCGAATGACGTGAATCTAATTGAACTGTTACATAGTTTCTGTTCATTATTCTTTGAAATAAAAGGTAAATTTTTTTTGTCTTAAAAGGGAGAAAGATGCCGATATTTTTATTTCAATATCAAATTTGTATAAAATAGAAAATGTTTGTCTAAGTAATGATTAAAATTTATATCCACCTCTTACAAAAACTTATTTTGCTTCCTATTTCCCACAAGCTCTAAAAATATTTAATTGGGCTTCACTTTGAAGAAACAAATTTTGTTTTTTTTTCGTTGAGAGTATCCGCGTATTTTGTCGGCAAAATGTTATTCTCTTCAGAAATATTTTATGTCCAGAAAGAAATTTCTTTTCTGTAAGCCTTCATTTAATTATTTTCTCCTTCGTTCAGACTAAAGAAACAACCGAAAACCACCGCTGATGCTGAAAACATTTAAATAGCCTTTGAATTTACAGGAGACAAAAGCAACTTTTGAGAATTTTATGAGATTGATTTGTCATCAGACAAGAAAGAAATTCTAACAAGAAAGAACAGGCTGCTTTTCTCTTTAGAAATACATGAGTTCACAAACGGGAGCATTTTCTTCACAGAAAAACATCAGTGGAAATTGATTTCAGTTCCATTTACTTCTGTATATTGGTTCCGGAGTTGGTTCTTTTGGACTGTTTGTCTTTCTCTACAGTCAATAGCAATATCCTCTCGTAAAGATATTTCGAAGACAATTGCAATGTTTTATCTGACCCCAACTTCTTTAAGAAAGAAGAATGTTTAGCTTTCTTCTTTAACCCTCCCTCCAAAACTTCTTAGTTTAAAGATTATCGATTTTATTCATGGTTTCGTTATTTACTCTGTATAGGAAAGGACAACGCACGCGTAATTGTCCATTCAACAACATCTAATAACATTGTTCCTTTAAACGCGACTTACCTTTTCCACTTTCGCTTTTGAAATAACCCAAGCTGAATTTTACATAGAGGGAAACCTCGCTTGATATACGTACTTTTATCTTACAGTAAATAGCAAAGAGAATTTGTCCTTTTAATCAATAGGATATACATTGATTTAAACAATGAAATTATATATTTTTCCAAAAGTTTGTAGCCTACGATGCCTATGCCATTATGATACGTTGAATTTTTTGTACGGATATCAAGTATTCTTAAAAAAGGATTTTGCAAACATATCAGCATATGTATAAGTTTAATTATGTTATAAGCATATATTATCTTAATATACGATGTTTGATAGGATTTCAAAACCATCTATAGAAAACAACTACTTACTAGACTATGTCATGTAAGGCCTTCTACCGATTTCTTCAAATTTTCATTGACCTTCAAAATTCACATTTAAATATATACTCACACATGATGCAAACAAAATGTATGACCTGTCTCAAAATATTCTTTTGTTATTAGCTCTCTAAATATTCAGCTAGTGATAGGGTTACATTCATATGCTAATATTCAGATTGTAATAAAAATCTAATATTATTTCTAGAGGGTGATTTTTTTCTGATGATCCCCTTTTTCTCCCTTCACACTTAACCAAAATGGATAAATGAGGTATCATTTTAAAGATTATGATCTCCACTTCTGACGAATTGTTAATTTAGAAATACACATTTTATTGGCTTGCTTTAAAGTCGAACTATAAACATTATAAACCTTTTTCTTCCGCTAGATGGCTTGCGCGCTAGCTTTTTTTCACATTCTCGCTCACTGAACTTTTAAATTTTAAAATCGTCTGCTTTTATTATTCTTCTGTGAATAAATTAATAAGTTTCTTTCTTGGCACCATCCGCGTAAGTGAACATAATTCTTTTTGCATGGAAAAACAATTTGTTTGGACTAAAATCTATATTCCCTCCCCCTGAAGAACATTTTATGAGTGATATTCTCCTTTGGTATGCCTTTTTAGAGAATTTTATTTATTCAATTCTATGTACACGTTTGAATTGCATATGACAAAATTGTATCACGCTATCGAGGGAAAGCATTTTATTTGCATCATAATTAAAGGATAATCGAACTAAAGGTCTTACCATGTAAATGTGAAAGTCGAAAAAAATGAGATTAGGGCAACGGTTGGTGCTTGGCGGATCGGCAAATTTTATATGTAAACTCTATGGGAAAATGTTCGTGATACATGTAAAGATTTGTCTTTATTGCTAGATGGCAAGCATGCACTCGCTTATTTATTTACTTTTACCTCTCTAACACTAACCTTTAAATAAAAAAAAATACCATTATCATCATCATATATATATATATATATATATTACTTCTAAAAGGTGATTTTTGCTGACGATCCCTTTTCTCCCTTCATACTTAACCTAAATCGATAAATGAGGTGTCATTTTAACGATTAAGTTCTTCGCTTCTGAAGAATTATTAATTTAGAATGACACACTGCATTGTTTGTTTAAAATCGAAGTTAAAAATGGACTTTTTGCCCTAGAGTTATTTCCCTGGATGCGTCTATACGGTACGGCCAAATAGTGTGTACAAAGAAGTTTTGTAATGTAAATATCCTATTTTCCACGAATCCTACTTAACTTTTAATATTGCCTACAAAAGTATTTTGACGTCTACATATCTCACTTTCCCCTGTTTTGTGCTATGCTTTACCTCCAATTTTGTGTCCAAAAGTGATTTGTAATTGGTTTTGTATTATCCATACGGACTATTGTTATTTAACAAATAAAGAATAGTTACAAATGAACCGGTTCTTCTTTCATCCTATTACAAACCACCCATCTCGCTATAAAATTTATCGTATTTTATTCACATACGAAATTTTAAAAAGGGCCACCTAGTCGGACATTTTTTGATAGGCAAAAATCGGTAAATTATTATTGTAAGTTAATTTAGAATTATTTATCTATGTAGTTATGTCAATTTAAGTAAAATACTGCTTACACCTATTTTATTCAATAATACGAATACAAATAATCACCTTTAGATACATCAAGAAAAATGTTGCGTTTTGCTTTTCTCGAAACAAGTGTAATTTATTGAAAAACAACTGAAAACAATTGTCTTATGAATTGCAACAAAACAACCCTTTCAAATTCAAACCCATAATGCATTAAAAAATTGTGTTTGCTTCTATTAATAATACTTTTTCAGCACTTTAAATTCTGGTAAAAAACGGATGAGATTGAAATTTGAAAACTTTCAAGAACTAACATTTTAAACAAATTTATTCGAAAAAGACTCATTTTCTATTTAATACTCTAATATAAAAAATGATAAGCAGAATTATGGGGTTTTTTTATGCGGGACGATTTCATGTTCTGCGGTTCTGATGAATCTTCCGAAGGAATATATCCCAAAATTCACACAAGGTTTGTTTCAAATTATTGAAAAAACTTTTCCTAGTGACATTTTAGCTTCAGTTAAAAATGTGTTTCCATTAGTTTAGGTGATTTGGCTTATAAAATAGCATAAGTATGATGAGATATTAAACCAGAATAGCTCTAAAAGTTACTTTATAAGTTTCAATGCTATAAAAAGGGTTAGAAGTTCGGTTAATCTGGATCACTGATGTCGTCTTGTTCAACATCGGGCCTAAGTGACTGGAAGCTACGAGTTATATCCAGTTCTGAAAGACTAAGTATTCACGTCTACCACGATGTTTGAACTCATAGCTTCTGGTCTCGAAGCTTAGAACCCTAGCCATTCAACTATCATCCATCTACAGCAGTAAAATGGACTTCTGCCATTGTAACAAGAGCATACGGTTTTTTTAATAGCCATAGTAACAAATAAAATTGTCGCAACTAGTTGCGAACTAATTAGTAGTTCTTCATCAGATCGAGAATCATCAGATGGGATTATCTCTATGGAAAATTTATAAATGGAACCATGCTATCACACCTATTGCTCTTCAGCCTGATTAAATACTGCCCATTTCCGGGAACCGTGACGCTTTCCCTTAAGCCCAGCTACTAAGGGGGCTTGAGCAGCGGATCATTGTGAGTTCTGTCCTCACTAAGGCTAATAGCCAATTCATATATGTAAAAAATGAAAAAATGTATAAAAATGAAAAATACTGATCATTATTTTGAAACAATATGCAACATTTTATTTTTTTAATTGTGTATATTAAGAAGCTATGTTCTCCTGTTATACGCTTCCACAAATTGAGTATAAGTTCTATTACTATACGTGACAGAATATTTCATCAGTCAGTCCAATGGCATGACGATTCTGGAAATGTTGAACTAGTTACCTTGGTAAAAATAGAGACATTGGATATAGATTTTCTTATTAATTCACTTTTATATTAAATGTGTTTCTTCATGCTTCGTATTTCAAAAAAAAATCATTTTATGAATGCGTTTATAAAATTATATGAATTTTATGAAAATATACTATAGGTTAGGTAATCCAAAACCACTATCTGTAGTCTGTTAAATATTTCAAAATTGTTTTTTATTCATCTTTTAAAAGAAACTGAGTTACCAGGACTTTTTTTTTCAAGCTGAGCACGGCTAAAAAATATTTGCTAAAAATGTTTTTATTTCGAAGCATTCCTGAAAACTTCTAATTATTGCTTTTTATTACATTTTATAAAAGAATCAGCCTTAAAATAGCCTTATTTTCCTTTCTACAGTTTTCCTATAAACAAAAAACACTATTTATATTAGATGAATGCATACTATATTAACTGTTTAAAACTGGTTCATATGTACCAGAAATCTACACAAATAATGTCCATTTATTGCGAAAGTTATAATGAAATATCTTCATCTGCTGCCACTGAAACATTTCGCATTGCTATAAAAACACTTCCTTCGTTAAAACCTACTGTTCTCTTGAAGAACTGGCATTAGTTAAATATCGTCCATTTTTTTTATAATATAATTTATACACATGTATAGAAATGGCTACTTACATGTTAATCGAAATATTATAGAGAATAAGTACATTACAGATTAATTACAACATGAAATACATTTTTAAGAGAAATTTTAGAAAAACCTGATTTAACTTCATGTGAATTTCGAATTTTAATTATCTGATTGTATCTGGAACTAAACAAAGTAAATATAGATCTTTACAAAAGATTTTCTGACACATTATTTTGAAATGCTTTGTTCTTTACGATAAATAAGCAATTATCCTCTAATAATGAGAGGATTAAACGTAATATGCTATTGATTTATTGGATATATTTTCCATGTAAGAGATAAAATGTAATATGTTACTGTATCATTATTTAGAGCGTTTGGCTGTAGAATTAAAATTTTATTAAATTTGGAAGTATATTCTTATAGTAGAAATAAAGTGACACAACAATCTCTTTTCAGGACGTAATATTTTAAAAGAAATATTTCTTCTATACGTTAAATTCCCTTAAACACATATAGTGAAAGAAATATTTCTCTAGGAGAAATGAAAATAGTATAGGTGAAAGTTGCACACAGGAATGTTCAGTCATCAGTAAAAAATTCCTTCAGTAATGAAAAAGTATTTATTAATTCTACAAAGTACAGCTATAGCACGAAAGAACTAAGGAATAGACAGGCATATAAACATATTTATACCTATCGGAAAAAATAAAAATAAATCTAATCCCCAAAAACGTGACATAATTTAATTCTCAGTTACTAAGGGACTATTAAATATTCTAGCAAAAAACAAAATCCATTTTACGTATGTACGAAAGGAGGAATAGTATAATATTTCTGTATGATTAAAGATTCAAACGCTAACGTAAATTTAGAATATTCCCCATTATTTGAAAGTACATCACGTTTTTACAAAATTTGAATTATTTTGAAATTGATTATGTTTAAGAATGACGTTTATAACAAGAGCTTAAATATATTGATTGTAAAACAATAAAAAGTCGAGTCAGTACTAAATGAAGAATTATATATGGCAGTTTTTATCTATGAAAGGGAATAACTCCATCACGTTTACACTTTAAAAACAAGGGTGCAAAAGTATATATATATATATATATATATATATATATATATATATTAATTTTTACTAAAATCTCTTTCACTCACACTCTCTTATATTAATTTCTCCCATAAAATTCATATATGTTTACTTTTTTATATTTAATTATTTTTGTCTTCATAGAAATGTATTAGAAATGTAATAAAAAGCAAAATTTTTGAACGTATAACACAATGTTCATAAATTTAAAGACAAATTGTTTAGAAACATGCTATAAAATCATATCAAAATTGATATTTTATAATTTGATTTTCACGTCTTATTCCTTTTTATAAAGAAAACTTCTAATCGCGTAATTAACGCACTAAAAGCGGGGAATCAATGTTCCTTATGCTGGTGATTCCTTACTAGTAATTGCAAATTTTAGGCGAAGGTATTTGCTAGATAATTCTTGTTTTTTTAACACAATTTGTAAACACAATCCAATGTTTCTTAAACAGTCTTTATAAGAACGCACATATACTACAGATGCGATAAAATACCTCTTCTCTGTTGTTACAGCAAATAAAAAATCAAATTAATTTATAAAATATAATATTACATTATGTTTGATTTCCTAAACAATCGTGTTTAGGAAATTAAACATGATATAATATTCTATTAACGCATCTTAAAAATGACATTCTCAATAATTCATGTTTTTAAAAAAGCTTTGTTTACTTGTTATGAAACTATGTATTTTGCTGAACGCTGGAAGTCACAAAACCCTTCCTGAAATAAACAATATTCTCGTAAACTTAAAATAGTCGCAAGATACTGTCTGTTTAAATACATTTCATGTAGATAGTCAACGTCTACTGCTTTTTAACCTTTATTTATTGATATGGACTCAGACATAAGTTATGCTACATGACTGGTTAGGAGCAATTTGTTATGTCTACTGCCAATGCATAAAACAGATTCTATTTCATAGTTAGAAAATGGTAGATCATATTATAATATATAGTTGTATTATAAACTGTTAAGCACCTTTATATTAACAGAACGACTTCATAAATTATTATCATAATAAAACTTAAATTATTTTAATGACACGTTCAAAAACTGATGAATCGAAAACGAAACTTAAGTCGTACTTCAAATAACTTTTTTAATGGAGGTGCAAGTAAAGAAAAAATTTCGCTTAAACATTTATTTTGAAATCTAAAAAATGAAATAATGTGCTTAAAAAGCTAAAATGCCACCACTGGCAAACAAGGTTTTATCGTTGCATTACAAAAATAAATAAATAAATAAATAAAATAAAATAAAATAAATTTATTAAAATAAATAAATAAATATATAAATAAATAAAATAAATAAATAAATAATAGTATTTCGCAACATATATACTACTCAGATAAAATTTGCTATTCCTTGTTACCGAAAAGAGCAAATGAAAGTAAAATTGTGATCATATTTACAGATATCATAGCATGTGATAAATACTTAAACTGCTTCAAGTTTATCTTAAATTTTTCAGTTCAAATATATATGCAATACTATAAGCATACAATGCTTCATATCACTCTTAGACCTGATCTTGCAGTAAAGGATAATTCATGTTAATTTTAACTATGCATCAATTATACTCGGATTTGATTAAGTATTATTTTATGAGAGATGCACATATATCTAGCTAATTTAGTTTGATCTAATTTCGCTTATACTAAGAGTTTGAATGATGCCGTGATAAAAATAATATAACCTATGGTAAATAGAAACAATCCATGTACTGTGTACTTTAAAACTGTGCTGAATCTGATTTCAACAAGCAAACTAGAAGACTAAGAAGTAATGGTGTTGTAGGTTGAGCAGTTGGAGGTTTATGGGCTAGTGGGAGATAAACGTGTAGTGTGTGTGTGTGCGCGCGCGCACACACACACTACACGTTTATCTCCCACTAGCCCATAAACCTCCCACCCGTTTATCTCCCACTAGCCATAAACCACACATGTGTGTGTGTGTGTGTGTGTGCGCGCTCGCACACACACACACACACACACATATATATATATAAATATATGTATATATGTGTGTGTGTGTGTGAGTGTGAGAATTCCCCTCTTGTGGCAACACGGATGTTTTTTTTTAGTCACAAGACACGCGCCGCGGCACGAGTTACGGATAACGTGCCGCTTGAGCAAACGAGTTGCAACTCAACCGTTTTCATTGGAACGCACGTTATTTTATTTTTGCTGGATTAAAAATGGCACGCTATGTTTTTATGTTTACGGAATGAAGATTGTAGGCTTTTTTTGTGGCTCCCGCGAGATCAGCATTAATGTCGTGTCAGACGGACTCTGACATTCTATTTTTTTTTTTACTGTAATAATCTGCTGTGTTTGATTAAACGCTAGTTGAGAATACGCATTATCGCATTTTGACTTGAAACATTTTAGATATTTCAACCGTAGGGATAAATTTCCCACAATTTTGGTGTCAGAAGATTTACGGACCCTATGGATTAGTTTTGAGATATTAGCTAGTGGCATATGAAGAACGCATGTATTTTCTATCTTAGAGGAAGACCAGCATTTCTGTGAGTACAAAACATTTCGTTTTCGTTTCTGAATAATTATATACAATGGCTTTTTTGTATGGAACACGTAAAACTGATTTGTTAACTTTAATTGATGAGTTAGGACTAGAAGCAGCAAAAGGTACTAAAGTTGCTGATTTAATTAGTATCATCACCAGTTCAGAAACTTATGATGAGGACTTTAGTAAAAGTAGATTAGATGGTATTATTGCTGAGAGGCTAGAACAGAAAGAGATACCAGAACGTGAGAAGCTAGAACAGAAAGAGAAAGCAGACCGTGAGAGGTTAGAAGAGAAAGAGATAGCAGAACGTGAGAGGCTAGAACGGAAAGAGGTAGCAGAGCGGTAGTTTCAATTAAGGAAACTCGAATTGGAGGCAAATATTAAAAGAATTGGCGATATTCCGGTTCCGCCAACTGTTTTTAAAAAACATAATTTGTTGAAATTAATGACACATTATGATATGTCCAGTGATATAGGTGTTTATTTGAAATTATTTGAAAGGCAGATCAGTCGAATTGAAATTCCTAAAGAAGATTGGGTCACGTATTTACTCCAATTGCTGCCGTTAGAGATTATAAGCATTGTCGCTAGAGAACCAGATCCGTCGGCTAATGAGTATGATCCTGTTAAGAAGTTACTTTTGAAGCACTTTAGGCTGACCCCAGAACAGTTTAGACAAAAATTGTTCAACACAAGAAGGAATCGATCGCCTCTTGGCGCGAATTCGCTTTTGATCTTAAAACTTATTTTGAAGAATGGATTACCGGTTTAGAAGTCAAAACATTTGAAGATTGCAAGGAACTTTTGGTTGTAGACCAATGAAAGCGGGAAATGTCTCCTGACGCTCGTGAACATTTTCTAGACGACTTGTCCACAATAAAAAATATTGATAAGTTGGTTAATAAATTGGATGATTATGAAGCCGTGAGGCGTGATTTCCAAAGAGAAACCGATCTAAACATAAATACGGATGGAAATATTGATGAGAAATTACTGAGTAAAGATTTCGAAAAATCATCATCAATTATTCGTGCTCGGGATAGTGATTTTAAAGCAAGGATGAAATTTAATTATAGTAATAGTTCAAGATATGATAATAAATCAAAGATTCTGTGTTTTAAATGCTCAAGGTTTGGACATACCGCCAATATGTGTGATGAAAAGAAAGAATCTCTGGTCTCGATAACAAAAAAATACTCTAACAGAATCGAGATGACAGCTGAAATTGAAGGTGTAGGTGTGAGTGTACTGTGTGATTCAGGGTAAGAACTTTCTTTAATGGATCATGAATTTTATGTTAAAACTGGATCACCTAAATTAAATTTCAGTAATATATATTTAACGGGAATAGGAGGGGAGGAAGTTTCACCAATTGGATATATTCAATCCGAAATATCTTTCGATTAATGTGCAATTGAAACTGACTTTTATGTTCTCAGCAAATTATGTCATGAAGTAATTATAGGGACTGGTGTGCTTAATAAATTGAATATTTTGATTGATGAGAAAGGCGTTGAAGTCTTGGGAAGAAGAAGTGCATTTTGTGTCAGTTACGCTAAGATTAACAACAGAGTTTCACTTAATGGTAAAATAAATGAAGCACAGACATTCGTTCAGCCAACACCTGCACCAAAAGCAGAATGTTTTGACCACAAATCTCTGTCTGTGACTGGATGCAGAGTATACAGACTAAAGAACAGCATGGCGTCTTATCCAGGCACTCGCTTTCCAGGCCCAAAGTTTAACCAAAATCAAGCCATATATATATATATATATTTATATTACGTACATACACACATAAAGAGAGAGATATAGAGAGAGAGAAAGTGGGAGAAAGGGGAGTAGAACATCTATTAAAATCTCATTACCGTCTAAAACATCAGTAGAGGCACGTTACTAACACTCATCTTTCATCTGCGAAGACAACGGCTTGTTTCAAAGCAGATTTAGTACGGTAGTATTTTTGCTTTTCATATATTATCAGTATTTTTTATTTTATAAAACGAAATTCTTTATCAAATTTTTTCGGTTTGGTGAGACAGCAGGTCCTTCATAGAGAGAAATTGCGTAAAGTGAACTTTCTAATAGCGAGGTAAACCAAGACATAAATTTATTTGACAGTCTGATAACTGAATTATTTCAATTTATTTAGTTTATTTTAATTATTTGCATTGAATAATATATAACCGTAGAGGGAATAATTTTTGAAAAAAAATGAAAAATTTCAATCAGACACATCCACAAGACAGAAAACAGGTTTTGTATATATTTTTCAATTTCCTATTAAACCATGATACGTTTTCCTATTAATTCAAGGAGTAATATTCTATTAATTCGCTAAAATAGTATTCTATTTAAAATATTTTCTTAAATGTAATAATGAAAGCTTTCCACTTGACCTCAAACAATCTAAAGAAAATAAATAAAAAGATCTACTTATAATAGTATGATAATATAAATTTTTATATAACATTTAATTTTAATTAATAATAAACAATTTGGTTAAAAATTGTTAGAGATCAAGCATTTCTTTTATCCGTTCCCCCTTTACGTATGATTTAAAACCCTCTCGCTAGCCCTTACTCTCGTTCTTACGAACTTGAAGTAATGTCTACATTGAAAGTTCGTCTCCGTGTAACATACAGGGTTGAAACATGACGGAAAATTTCTGCTACCCGTTGTAAAATGTTACGATCGTCTTTTACGAGCAATCTTATAACCGTAAGCAAAACTTCCTTGTCGTAAAACGTACTTTACGAATGTAGAGGCGAGCCCACTCCGATCCTAAAGGCAATCGTTTCAAAAATAATGTACGTGTTCGTCGCTTAGAAAGCACTCGTGTACAATTTTGAAAAAAAGAACGTCTTGGCGCTGTTGACCACCATGTAGGTATTTTTTTCTGAGTGAGGAATGCTAATATAATATTGTCAAGGATTGGTATCCTATGTTAGGGGAAATAAAATGCACTTGTCTCGAGCGAAAGGAAAGGACAGGTGAGAGATCGTTTAATTTTTCGCTCAATTCCGAGATGATAACAAATGTGACTAGCTTTGCAAAATTTTATTTATCGATAGCGCTCGGAAGCGTCTATAAATTTTACGCGACAGAATGAGACTAAAAAATAAAAAAGTATGCGCCTCAGATAAGCTATAAGAATTAATTTTTTTCCGGAAGAAAGTTCCATATGGAATTGCATGTGAACGTATGCGTTTTCATTACTTCGGACATCAATAAAAATATATTCAGGAGAGTCTCCATGTACTGAAATTGCATTTAGTAAAAGAATTTAGTTCTCTATAGGCAGGTTTTCGTATATGCAGTTTGTTTAGGAATAGTATTTTTTTTTATGAAAAACACTTTAAATGATATAGCTACATGATTAGAGTTTAACAAAGTGCAAAATGCCTCTTCACCTCTAAAGTATTTAGAAGTCACACTACATTAAAATCACAGTTCAATTTTTGTTGTTTATTACCTATTTTTAAAAGTTAAATAAATAATTGAATCACTGCGATTCAAGAATTTATCATATTAAATGACATTTGAACGAAATTTATACCTTCCAAGATGGTTTATAGTATATATGAATGTGAAATTTAATTTCTGAATCAATAAATACAAGAAAGGTTTAACAGTGACACTGAATTTTAAACCGAGGTTTTGCAAAATATCAAACAAGGAAAATATAAAGCGGTTTACAATATAACAAATGAAACTGATTCAGAAAAGAAAAGAGGGGGGGGGGGGTCAAAGAGAAAATTTTCATTACTAATATAAATATATACAGTCGGACCTCTATTTAAAGAAACTCTATTTTGCGAATTTCTTCGTAAAATAACCTCCAAAAGCGAAGTGAAGTGCATTCTCTATTTAACGAACTTTTTCTTGTGATTCAACATATTTTTCTCCATATATCTCAAAATATTTCTGAACATTTCAGAATAATTCTTTCTTTTAACACATTCTGACGTGGATTACAGTTTGAAGAAAATACGCCTGGAGGGGTTTTGGTGCATTGTAAAGATGCGAGACGTATTATGAGATAAAGCACTTTTTCAAACATAAAACTCAGACGAAATTAACAAACTTTACCAATAATTAAATTTAAGGACGCTTGTAGTAATGTAATCTTATAATTACTTGTTAGAATTAATGCGATAATGTCATTAAAATTCATTAATTTTAATATAATTTTTAAAATTGAAAATAGTGTATACCCGGACAATGTTTTGTTTTATTCCTATTTTCCTTGCAGATTTCTGCTTGATGGGTAAGATATATATAAAGCAAATACACATTAATTTACAAAATAAAGGTGTGATTAATTACTTTTATTAATAATATTTAGTGTTTATGAATTTAAAATCTGTCTTGTGTAGTTTAAAGTATTTTAAAAGGTAAATCTCTATATAACGAATTTTCCATATAACGAACTTTTTTTCGGGATTTAGCGACTTCGTTAAATAGAGGTCCGACTGTATATATATATATATATATATATATATATATATATATATATATATATGTCGGCTGAGGAATCCACCAGAGGGCTCGGTAGGCAACGCCAGATTTCGCCAGATTATATTAGTATTTTGTATAAATTAAAATTGCTTTCTTTTCAGTACATGTCTATTAATGTGTAAAGAAATGTGAGATGAATTAAAAAAAACTCTCTTTGGGGAAATATATCCTTTATTATCTATATTACACTGCTATAAAAGTAGTTATATGCATATAAAAGTTTATTATGTTCCAGACCTAAATAGCTCTCTACGTGGGCATGTTTCAACAGTTGTTTTTTAATAGAATATTTCATTTTCAAATAATTAAATTTCTAAAAACCAGAGGAACTGCAATATACGATATCCTTCTCTCCCTTTGAAGAATTTGCGCAGAAAATATTGAAGCGTTTGTCCTCTACTCTTATCTTTGACGGCAGAAAAATATAACATACTATATTGACATGAATGAATATCAGGTCTTCTTCACAATAAAGCACACTTGTCTCTTGTGGACTTTGACTGCGACAAAAGACTACTGTTTTCCCTGATAGTTTGCTATTAGTTGCGAAAATACAATTGCAATACTTTATATATATATATATATATATATATATATATATATATATATATATATATATATATATATATATATATATATATATATATAGATATAGATAGATAGATAGATAGATAGACAGACAGACAAACAGATAGGTAACACGTACATGCACAGGATGTTTTGAAGGTAATACCGCTTAAAAAAAGGCTCATGCTCTGCGGTGTATTCAAACGACTAAGACTGTGTGAAAGACGAGAACAGGTATATAACATAGTAAATTTTTTTATCAGTTATCCTGCAGTAGTAGCTCATCGATGCAGAAGTAGTTGTTGGGAAATAATGTTCGAAATGTCGGATTTGAGTGACTTTCACAAAGGTATGATAATTGGCCAGATGTTTGTGTGTGCTTCTGTAAATAAAACATCAGAAATTGTCGGAGTATCATGAAGCACAGCATTAATGATTATTACACTTTGCAGAAATGAACAAGGTGCGTGTTGCCTCTCGACTCAACAATAGTGGATGACGCAGGAAGAATAGTAAAATGAAATTCTAAGATAACAATGTAGAAAAAAAAGAACATGGGTAAATACGAGGCGTAACGAGCCTGTTTCAATAATAACAGTTCATCAGGAGAGGCATCCCTGTATTTCTGATTATTTACAGATCATATCGTCTACAATTAATTATTTAAAGGTACAGATAGCACAGTTCTGATAAACTTGCATATAGATGAAAAATTCTGTTTAGATATGATACATATTCCTTTTTATGACATATAATGCTAACTTAATGTTTGCATATCATGTAGTTTTCCGATGTTTTATCATTTGCAAATTTACTTGTATTCATAGAGTTAATATTCAAGTAATGTCATGAGTTAAAGTAAGCGTTTCCTTTAGTAAGATCTTTTAGATTACAATAGCTCAACGCTTCTTAAACTGTTTTCATTCATGACCCTTTTTTATCATCGAGATTTTTTCGTGACCCCAGGAAATAAGGATATAAAGATAAATATTTTCTCAAAAATAATTTATTTCTTTGGTAAACAATATACATATGGAAAATAGTATATATGAAAATCAGTAGTAAAGGAAATAAAATATATATCTTAGATACTCGTGGCGGACGACAAGAATTAAACTCATGTATCAGAATTAAATTTTCGCGACCACAAAATTTCGCTTTGTGACCCCAACAGTTTTAGAAACGCTGCAATAGTTCATACAAGTTAAACAATTAAATTATTTGAAAACATTTTGAAAAGTCTTAAAGAATTTCAAATAAGTTTAATTTTTTCGATTGGTATCCAGAACCCTTTTTTGGAAATTGTTCATGTATTGAAAATATGCATTCATGGAATTAAACAACATAAGATTATAAATAACTAAAAAATAATTGAAAGCACTGTAGTAACTTTTGCCCATTAGTTTTATCGTTTAATAATTATATTTTAATAAATTGATTTAAAACTAATAAACAATTTCATACCAACGCAAGCAAATACTTCAATTCAGATTTTATATGTAATGTTTGATAAATTTAATAATGAACGGAAATAATATGAAACAACGTATAACTTACAAGTAACATTTTTAATATTTTAATTTAAACGATACTGAAATTTTAGAGCTATTTATGAAAGATTATGAACAAGAGTTTAAACGTATTTTCTTATTTAAAATAAGGCTTTTAAAACTCCTTTTTGCATTTCTCAAAAATAATGCCTGTGCAATTTATTTCTTAAGACGTAGCGAAAGATTAATATCCTTTATCTATCAGCAAGGAATACAAAATTTTTTTTATAAATACTGAATCCTATTTCATACGCTCTAATTCTATTGTTCTATTCAAAACACTCACCATATTATAACATAAAGTTCAGCATTAAACAATATTAGGCCACTCATCAATCCCTCCTCTGGGATAAAGAGGCAAAGTATGTAACCATTTTGGAGTTTAAGTGCATTTTGTAAAAAGGATTATAAGTTTCGTACACCTAAAGGATTAGGCGACTCGCAAGGGAAAATCCTGTCTAAAACGAGTCTTCAGTCTTCTACTTAAGCTGTATTTTTGTTTCTTCTCCTCCTTGAAAAGGTATGTTTAATGCTCTACGTCGATGCATTTTATTTTAGGCGAAAACATGTTTTTTAAGTGGAAAGTTTTGTTCGTTCGGAACATTTGTTTTTCTTTGTTAGTAACAACATGGATTGCGTCCATTCAGTGTTCATTTTCGAATCGAAATTGATATAACTCCCGAAAGTTATTTTTCTTCGAGAGTGGAACATGGAAGCAGAAACAGAAAATAAACTTTTAATAGAAGAAAGTGTGCAAAAAAGAAATACTCCGGGATAATATGTTTTCGGGAGAGTGAGTAAATTTTTAATTAAAATAGAGAGGTTTAATCACCTAAGAATTAAGAATTGGTAAATCTTATGTGTAATACTTATTTTTCCCTAACAGACTAGTAGAAGCAAAAGTCTGAGGAAAACTGGGGGAGCAGAAAAATGAAATCCTGTGCTTAGATAGTTTTCTGCGGAAATCGGATGAATTAAAGCATGTCTTGTAATGGCGAGAAAATACTTACATCTACAAACAATCACTCTAATACGTATCTTATTAAATTTTACCTCCATTTGGTTACAAAAATTACTTCAATGCGCAATATATCATCTATTATTATTTTTGTATTTATGAAAGTATAATACAATTTATTTTAACCAGTACGTTTGAGTCATTTGAATAGTTCTCAAAATTATGACATATATAACCCAGAAAACTTAGTAAATCATCGATAGTCAATATTTATTGTTAGGAATTTAATTTTTGAAAATATATTTATAAAATTTGGAAATACAATGTTTTATTAAAGGGACAAAATGACCCTTGTAGTACATCTTTTTGAAATTCGATTATTCATTTTCTAAATAATCATTGAGTTACAAACCAATGCATACGCTAATTTTGCCTCATTAAGGTATTTTATTTTAAGGTATACCAGATAAAATCAAGTTAGATGAGAAATTCCTCCAATACGATAATCAAATATTTATGCCAAAAATAAAAAGCATTGGTGATGAAACTTTAATAACAAATCTATGAAATTAGTCCAAAGAGGAAGTGCAATGTATTCCACAATTTTGAACTATTAAAACTACAAAAACAAGGAAGTTGTATATCATAGATAACATCATTTTACGTTCTATATCAATGAATATTTAAAAATTAAAGAAAAATCGGTTATTCAGCCGCTCACTTGCTAAGTGGGTTATGTCCATAGAACAAAATGTGAAGAAAAGTGATAAAATGACGTACATTTGTTTTAAATTCCTCTGAAATTACAAATTCAAATAAACATTTTAGAATGTATTATTTAAGATGTAGCTATTATCTGACGACGTATAAAATCTATAAAACAGAATATCCTTGGAGTAATTGTTATTATTATTATTATAATTTTTGTGTGACTAAAGGACTTAACCGATTTGGCAAGTTAAAAAAATGTAATAACTGCCAATTCAGTCATCAAATTATTTTTTTTAATACAGAAAAAATTAGAAATAATTGTTTAGCAATTAACAAGTACTTACTTCTGCAGTAGTTATACTGTAACTGACAAATTTATTTTACTTTTTTGCTATAAAACAGCACTATATGATTTACTGTTATCATCGAGTACTTGATTGTGCGTTTGAATTGCATTATTGCAACGATTTACATTAGACTATAGACTTAACTTGATTGGCTTCTGAAAAATGTTACTTAAAATTCGATGGCCAAAATAACAACTTGTCATATAGTGGTGTTAATACTTACTATTTGGGAAATTCATTATGAATATAAAATGTTAGAAATCTATCAAGTGCTTTGATGCTAAAATTTCAATTTTTTTAATGGACATAAAATTTCATAAATCTTAAATCAATCCCATGAGCATGCCATACACAGCATTTTTCTACGTCTACTTTTTTTAAGAAATTAGATCAAATTTGTATGAGTTCTTTCGAAAGTAAATGCGTTAACAAAAAGACAGGTAACTGGTAGGATAATATTTTTATAAATAATTGTGAGTAAAATCAGTAATTATAAGTAAACTTTTTATCAGGAAAAAGAGAGAGATATTAAGTAGAAATTAAGTGCTATTAAAATGTAAATTATAACAATTTTTTCTTAGCAAATGCAACTTAAATAATTTTCAACACAGCAGTTAAAAAATTATCAAAAGAAACCTGAAATATTTGCTGTTTCCTCGAATTGTCAATTTATCATTTCTTCATTTAAATTATTATTTAATTTATTAATTATTCACGATTTCTTCCTAAAACAGATTTAAAAGATAATAACGCTTTATTTAAAATGGAAACTTAAATTGATTTTCCAAGACTCAATTCATTGACTCTCCTTAAAGAGAATTAATTCCATTATCAATAGTTTTACACTTCACTATATTCAAGCATTTTCTAACAAGATTATTTCAAACATTTAAATGAAGAATGAAAATAAATAATAAATTCTTAACCTCTTCAAGAGGTATCAAGATAAAAGGAACAATTAAAACCATTGCATAGAAATATAGGATTAAACTTCTAAGATAATGATTTTGTCGTATACTTAATGTAGGATTCGAAGACTTTAAGACATTCCTTGAGATTTCTAGCCATGTGCTTCTCAAAAATTACTAATTTCTTAATTATCGGATTATATGTGATTGTCGTTAATTTACTTTCGTAATCGCACAGCTACTGGACTGTCAGCTGTAATTGACAAAACTATTATATTAAGAAGAATCTTCTTAGATAACTTACCTGAAATGCTCATTGCTCTAAATTAGTAAAATTAAGTTTCTTAAACTAGATGTGTACGCTTAAAAGAATTCCTTGTAACTGCAACAAATGATGAGTTTGTTTTGGAAAGAGAATTCTGTAACCTGGGTAGAAAGTTTGAAATAATTATTTCTTCTGGATAATAAATCGTATACATCCAAATTGATACATTAACCAATTTGACATAATGATGGAGGAATATATATATATATATATATATATATATATATATATATATATATATATATATATATATATATATATATATATATATATATATATATATATATATATATATATATATATATATATATATATATATATGTATATATATGTATATATATATATATATATATATATATATATATATATATATATATGTGTATATATATATATATATATATATGTATATATATATATATATATATATATATATATATATATATATATATATATATATATATATATATTGTGTGTGTGTGGCATTATGTTGATATGTCATTTTTTCATGTTTCCGGCAAATTGAAAAAGTAACTTTTGTTGCAAAATATAAAATCGCTCAATTAGGTTTTTCAATCCAAATATTCTTAGATAATAATCATATTCAACCTCAAACATATTACTGGTCTTGAATGAAAATTTTCAATAAGAGACTAAAATTTTGAGGAGGTTTGAGAAAAAAATGAAAACATATCAACTGCTGCCAAATTTTATTCAGGTTGAGGTATGACATACCAGAAATACAAAATACAAATTAAAATATAAAATCATTGAAAATAACAAAAAAAAATATATTTAAAGGTTATATAATATCATCTCTACTAGAACAGTCATCGTCAATTTCAGGACTTCCAGCTGATGTAGTGTGAAGACTTTTGAAAAATTCATGGCAGTCTTCATGCATCAGGGACAACAAACTCAACAAATCTGTTTTTTCTTGTGTGTGTATTTGTTTTTTGGCTTGATAGGCAATGGTTTATCCTAACACAACTCAAGATTTTGCGATCCAGGATCATTACTATTCCTTCCAGTTGGAGGCTTTCCTCTTCCCCTACTTCTCCTTAAATCTAGAGTTTTGAAATCATCATTCTCATTTAAGCTACACTTAATTTAAAGGACACCGAATGGTTTTTCGTATCTTATCTAATTTGAAACCAATTTACTTTATTACTGTCGAACCCTCTTCACTTCCACGGGTTCGCTTTTGGTTCGTTTCGTAATTCGACGTTAGCAATGGTACACAAGTAAATTTTCACACAACTAACGTCACAGAGTTCAGTACCACACCAGTGAATATTCAAAGTTTTATTTTCTTTTCCAAGCACAAACACAACACTAATTTATCTACAAACTTATTTTACAGTATTATGTACAAAAATCTAACTAGGTCAATCATCTAGATTCTGACTGCTATCTAACAAGGTCTAGTGCGTCTTCTAGGTCTCAATACACCCACGCACTTTACTCGTCTGCCCGACTCTCTCTAGAGCCAACAACCGCAGACTAAAAAACCCCACGCCTTCTCGCGTGGGTACAAGCAGTATCTGCCCACCCTCTGCCTTCTGCACGGGGCACCGTCAACAATCTCGAATCCCTTATCGAGCCGGGGTCATTGCCCTACCCCTCCTTAAGAAGAGAGTAGCAGGGTCAAGACAAAATGGGGTGATGCGGCAGACACGGCAATTACCATACTGGTTCTAGAGTTTTTGACAAGGTTCAAGAACTGGGAAAAAGGAAAGAAATCTGATTGTTTCATTTCATGCACAATAAATGGTTTTTTTGCCACATACTATTCGAACAAACTGAAACTAGTCCCGTGGGACCATTAAATCAATTTCAGTAAGCTTTTTAGCTCTTTCTATTTTCGCATGATCGATATCGCATTCTAGGTGAGTGTGGCCAGGTAGCAAACATTTTTGGTTCACAGTTTTTATTAACAAAGGGGATACAACAAAATAACTCAACATGATAATCATATTAGTGTTCCGATTCTGGCCAACGCAAGAGTCAGAATAAGTAATTACATGAGGCACTTGGGGTGGTAATCTGAGCATTATTTTTTTTTTGTACAATCGAGAAATGATATCTTCTGATCCACGCTAGGAGGAGTCAGTAGAATGTGCAAAGATGTAACTCTAATAATGTTCGTTGATGTGAAATAAAGAGCCTGATTTTGGCAAAATTTTGTTACATCTATACGTTATACATTTCTTCTATATTTTGTCGACTGTTTGTATTATCTTTGCGTGGAGAAGTTTTATTACAATCAGAAACTTTTTTCGAGAGAAATGAAGTTGATGTTTATGATTATTTCTTTTCCATCTGTGGAATGTGAGTTAAAATATTTTAAAGTACGAAGAAAAAATGTTTTGCAGAAAATCTCGTCCATTTCTGTTCATCTCATATAGGTGCAAGTTTCAGTAACAATAATTTATCTTTTCGTTTGGTAGCCAGTTTTTTTAAGTTCACTTTTCTATATGCGAAGTCTGTAGGCACAATCTTAGTCCTGTCTAAAACGAAACTGAGTGACGCCCATTCTTGTTACAAGTATATAGAATGACCTTTTGCGATGAGGACTTCTTTTACGAAAGCAGTAAGGATCCATGGAAATGACGTGCTTCGTACGCCAGCATGAACCCCATTTCAGAAATTGATAAATGAATTAGGCATTACCTTAAGATGAGTCATAAGTCACCTCTAAAGATTTACTCAGTGAGCCTAATTAGTACAATCTTACAAATGTGTCTTGAATCACATCAACTGTACCACATACGTCAAATTATGACAGCAGTAGTCCTGAAAAACTTCGAGGTCTTCAGAAACTCTCGTTAACAATAGTGTTTTTCAAGATATGACTTCCTACCTAGCTATATGAGGAGTAGTTTAAAATATTTTGAAAACAAAAATTGTTTACGAATAAAAACTACGAGGAAAATGAAAAACTGAAAACTGATAGAAATGAATAAAGTATTTAAAAATCCCAGCACTTTTTTGAAACCCTAGATCATTACAATAGATTAATTTAGTTTTCATAATATAAATAAAAATATCTTTTTACTTACAAATATTTTCTTAGACTTGTTTTCATCAAAAGTGTCTTTATATAAAGAATATTAGATATATAGAAAAAATAAGTCATTTCAATGAAAATAGAGTGACAGAACGTTGTACAAAATTTCAAAGATAGAAATTGCAAAGAATTTTATACATATACATCTTTTTAGATAGGTCAAATCATGAAAAACTTCATTCCGATGTAAATAGTCTAAGTAAGGATATACAACAATTTTACGCAACGACGGGACATGAGAAAAACGGTGTTAGTTTATACTTCAAGTTATATAATACATTTTAAGATAAGATAACGTGTTTTTTTTCCTCGGGAAATCTGTGCTCCGCATCTCCTTAGGGTGAGAAAATACTAAACATAGATTGAAAATCCATGAATTCTAATCAAATCAAAAATTCACCATTTCCTTGATCAGTACGGTGGAATGATTGGAATAAAGCAGTGAAAGTTTTTGAAGAAAATTTCTTCGCCTGTTTCGTTATGGAATAATATGCTTCTCATACTGAATGGGGGAATTTCTTTATGAAACTCAGGGCGATAAGTACTCGATCCTTATTTGTTGACTACTTTTTATTTATTTATTTATTTTTTTTGCATCCCAACAACAGTAATATAAAGCTTTGGGAATAGGAGTAAATTCGTAATACGACGTCTAAGAAATTATTTATTGAAATTGAAAAGAAATTAATGAAAAATGCAAAGAAAGTTTGGAAAAATATTTCCTCTTATTCAGAGGATTTCCACAAATGATTCGTCTATTAAGAGATGGTTATATGCAGTAGCTATTAAAGGGAATTAAATAATCTAAAATGTAGGTGGGTATTTGACAATATATAAAAGTAGGGAAGCCGAGAGAATATCAAGGAAAAATTTCTTTACCAATGTTGTTTTCATTGGGACCAACATGGATACATCTAACAGAAATCATTCTAAAATTATATTTTTATTGATCCATGGGAAATTATATTAATTACCTGACTAGCCCCTTTGGCAACGAATAGTAAATATCTTATGATTTACAATAAAGTTTGATAACACTAATTACATAATAGGTTTTATGGTTTTCTGATGAAGAATCCCAATCTTTTCTTTAAACATACTTCAAGAACACCTAAGCTTTTAGTTCATCTTTAGATTAAGCATCTTAATTTAACAAAAATCATTAGCCCTCCGGTGAATCACTGCGTTCGGTAATATCACACAGCCCTGCATTTGATATCTCTCTTTCTCTCTCACATGTTCTTATTCGCTTTAATTATTGTGGTCCCTTTAATTTGTTCAGCGAGTATACTAATCGTGCAAATATCATGTTATCTCACTTAAGAGGATTAATAGCTTCATTTCATGTAAACTGTTCATTTGGGCATACATACTGTGATTACAAGTTACGAATGTATTATCCTGTTGAGAGCAGCTCAGAGGATGATAACGAACTCACACGACACAGTCTAAAACATTTAAAACGGGTGATACTTTGCGATCTTATGTTATCAAATAACTGACAGACACGTAGTATTTAGATCATGCATAATAAATGTAGGAAATGTGGTGTTGAAGATGTCACTTAGCTGCAAAACAATGAAAATTCACAGTCTTTTATATCTTCTTAAATGTACGGAATCATAAATTTTAACGATATTTTTGCACTGTTATTCGCACTCAAACATAATTTCTATACACTTTTCTGTTTTTTGAGATCTGTTTCCATATTTTGCTTTGCTTCCATTACATTAGCTTCAAAATAAGCATATTCATATAGAGGAGAGAAAATCTTCCTCGGGAAAAAAAAATATTGAGAATAGTGATATATTTTGATCCAGCCAATCACGGGATTTTTGAATAATAGAAAAATGATGTGAAAATAAACCAAATTTTATCATAACATTTGAAATTGAAGTATTAAATCATTTTTTTGTAAATGTCCATAAGTGTTTTAAGTAAAATGATGGAAGTAGCATATGTTGCTTATATAATTTCTTACACGATCAAAAGTATATTTATTTTATTCCTCCTCTCACAGTATATTATCTAATATAGGGTGGGTGCCCCAAATATTGCCCTTGTGCCTAATATCGCCTACTCGTGTGTCCAAAGTACGATTCGTGCTATGTATGAGAAAATGCAGTAACTTCTTAGTTCTGGATTTGTAATAACAGCGGCACTAGCAACAAAGCTCTTATCACTGACAACAGAAACTATATGGCTTCTGAAGTTGTTTTGGCTGTTGACTTCGTAAATTTTGTCTCCAAAGAATCCAGTGAATGACCAGGTAGATGCCTCCAAATTCTAATTTTGCTTATACCATTTGAAAGTGCATTAAACAGAGAATACAGAGGTGCTATTATTTTACTAGCAACGCCTTTTAACAGGTGCTCCTAATTTCGCCTGGTAGGCAGTAATATTTACAGAGGTAGGCGATATTAGGAACCGTTCTGAGTTTCACTGGAAATTTCAGTTTTTCCAATTCAGATACATAACTTAAAATGGCACCGGTTTTGGAGCTGGTTGAACTCAGAATACCCAAGGAAACAGTTCTTAGGTATGTTCTTTGAGTTTCCAGCCTAACCAGAAACTAAAAAATGGATGAAATGTTGAAAAAATTTTAGAGTAGGCGATATTTGGGACACCTACACTAACGTCTCTAGAACATTCTGCCAGGTTTTCTTGATGATCTAATCAATAACAAATGAGATATGGTTTATTTGCCTAAGCTCTTTATTTCCAATGTCCTTTTAGATATCACACCCACTTTGATGTTTACGTGCGAAAATCTAATCAACTCTCTGGTTTTAGCTAAAAATATTTTTTATTTTCTAGACTGTGGGTTTGAAGATAGATTAACTAAGACCGAAAGTATCAATATTTTGCTCTTTTTACTTTTTTGCTATTCTGTAGGTCTGATTTTCTTGTGATTGTGATTTAGTTTGTAGTTTGAAGATGTAGATTTTACACGTTCAAATATATATTTGCAAATGAAATCCTGCCTAACAGAAGAAGAAAAATCCCTCATGCTGTACAAATGAATAGAATGTGGGAAAAAACCCAAATTGAAGGCTCCCCACACTAAAACCCAAAACTGAACTCCAGACTAAAGGAATGCAACGGATTCTGTATTTCATTGTAATGACGCAATCACATCCTTCTAGGGACGTAAATAAGTATGTGTGACCCAGGCAAGGACAAATTAAAGTTTGCGACACTAATATGGAGAATACTTGCCAAAAATATTTCCCGTTTATCAAAGATTGGCATCAAACATTTTTTTAGAAATATGTGTTCGATGCAGAACTCGATGAGAAAATGCAATTGAAAGTTTGCATAGTGTGATCAGTTTATGGTGTTCAAAATATATTTTGTTTATAAAAAGCATGCAAATAGTTCTGAAAGGGAACTGATTTGTTTTTATAATAAAGGATAACTTTGGATTTAATACACACAAAATTCTGGGACTGAAATTAGGATACCATATTGTAAGACTTGCGAAAATGTTTTACTTACGAAAATATTATTTTGGATTGCGTAAAACCATATTAAAGCACTAGCGTGCAAGAAATAGGCAATAGATATAAAAAAACATTTAGAAATTTAACGAGAAAAAATTACATATAGTTCTGATTAATTTTAAATACAGAATTGGGCCTTTTTGATAAGTATGATTTTTTTTTGTATTTGAATTCATATTTAACAGAAATTTAGTTATAAGCTACATTTTTATTCTGACAATGATTAATTATGATTTGTTGTATCAGTATAGTTATTATAAGGATATAGCAAATAAAACGTGATTATAATATCTAGATATGCAGTTAAGGTGTAGTTTTCTTCTGAAAATGCGTAATTTTATTGCTATAAATAATCAAATGCTACCATTTAAATTAACCTCCAATTACCTAATTTAGACGTCTAGAAATTATTTCTGCTAGAGGAAACTAATAAATATTCCATTGTGTATTGACGAAAAGTTTGAAGACATTGTAAATGAAGTATTTAAACTCTTTTTTCTCAGTTCGTATTTTTTTATATTTTCCCAGTAATAAAAATGTTAAGGCTTCCACAAAATTTAAGTAAATTGTCTCAAATTTTTTAATGTATCTTTAGATTCTATGTATGATAATTAAGTATCCATATTTTGGTTTGTTTGAGATTTTCTATTTAAAAAGCATTTGAACTTAAATAAATGTTGTTTTCATGGGTATTTTTCATATATGCAGTATTGTTAAATTTTTCTCCTGATTTAATCTTTGAATCAAAAATCTGATACATAATTTTGTAGAATAAGGTACGCTAAATAAATAAACAAATCTGAAAAAGGAGAAGGAATTTAAAAATTGTTAATTTTTTTAAATTCAATTTTTGAAAAAGTATTGATATATTAACTATTTAAACATTTTATCATCATCTGTAATGATTATTCTTTACTGAAACATGACCCATAAACTCTATTATAGGGTTTATTTACAAAATATTTTTTTTCGGAGCCGAATTCCCTTTTAATTAAGAAACAGCTTTAAAAATTTACCAGACAAATTACTGGAGAATAAGGTCCTAGGAAAAATATTTGCACTGTATTCGAACTTCTCTCTGTGTTTACAAAAACAGAAAATTCATTTGAATGTTTTCCATTACTTTAGTAGATTTCTTAAATGGTCTAACAACGTGTTTTTTTTAATTTTGATATTCATTCATGTTTATTAAAACGTTAATGACAAATCCTACCAAGCATTTATTTTTTTAAACATATTTATCAGTTATCAGAATATTTTGTTCCAATATGTTTTCTGCACTTCTAAACGAAACTCCAAGTAGACAATTGTTGAATCTCAAAGAAGTTTCACTACATTCCAAGTTAAATCTGCTACATCTCGATCGTGAAAGATTTATACAAAGACTTTACATTGTAAAATTACTTTGATTTACCAAACTGTTTACATTTGTGGGAAACTGTTATCTTAGAGGTAATAGGCAAATCTAAATATATTTGATATACATTACTAATTGTGGAAAACTAAACCAAGTACATAATAAAAATATCTGGTTTAATAATATTGTATACTACATTCGTCCGTTAAAAACTATTTTTCTTAAATTTTGATGGGGACGAATATTTAGTTTGAAATAGATTTTATCGTCGTACCAATTGGATTATAAACTGTTAAATTTGCCATTTTAATCTATAAATCTTTGACTCATTTCTGCGTATCCACGTAGTAATTTTTAATAAACGTTGTAAATAGATGCTATAATAATTTTTCATATTTAGGAGACTTTAATAAATTTATGCAAAGACTGCCACAGGAAAAAAAATAAAAAATCCTTTACTAACACGAAAATTTAGAGACTTTTGTGAATGGATCCTTTTTTCTCATTTCTGTGACATATTATCTGAAATTTTTAAATTTAACATAACAAATATATATAATTCATTTCTTCGTTGATATTATCCATCCTTTTATTACAATTTATAAAATATCTTTAATAAACTCATGCTTTAAAATTGAATTCTTGAGCAGGATTGAAACCTAGTTATTTAAAATAATTTAATATAAAAAATCGACATTTTCCCTTAAATGAAAAATACAGGCTATGTTACCGTCCCGAGCTAAACCACCAAATCTCCCTATTCCGGTACGAGGATATCAAATGCTTTTCATGTCAAATAATTTTACTTTAAAAAACACATAAATACATTGTTATCGTCCACTTTTAACACCACGTGCTTTTCAGCCTTGTCATAAAGTGGAAAAGTACACCTTAGAGGAAGGATAATATAATAATTTTCATATCTTCATAAACTATTAAGGAATTTTCTTAAAAACATTTTTATTTCATTCCTACCTGATTTTTTTGTATTTATGTAGGAATATCTTCCCAAAATATTTTTTCATGCGTAGCATTTATTTTTCACTTATAAATGAGTAAATTTACAATTAGTTATATTAGCCGTATAGTTTTTTACAATTAGTCTGTGGTTAGATTAATACTTCTGTATGAATAAATAATCTAAATTAAAAAAATTTTGTGTCGTAAGTTAATTTATTATCACACAGTAACATATATCTCCTAGAAAGGTACATTGTGTACACGTATTTCTTACAATTTAATCAATTATTTCATTAGAAATATTAAAATATTTCAAGACGCAAAACTTTACTCTGGTATCAAGGCAATAAAACAGTGTTTGTTGGATACTTTTTCTGTGTATATCATTTAGGAATACGTAAATTTTAAATTTGGAGTTTACACACAGTAAATCAGCATTTTCGATTGTAATAAGAGGATAAAAATACAATTATGATAATCCTTAATTAAAAATTCTGAAGAAAATTTTCAAAATCAAATTCAAGACCTCACGCTACTGTCTATCGTTAAGCAGATTATCCATTTTGTGAATTATCTGTGAATCACGAAAAAAAGGATAGAAGTAAAATGTATGTTACATGAAGAATCGTGAATATGGATCACAAAGGATTGTTACACATTTTTTTCAGAATTATGCGAACTTATCAGAATAAACTATGGATAAATCATTAAAATATTGTGCTAGGACTCGTGTCTGAAATACTTGGTATTATTTATTTTCGCATACTCACTTTCATTTTTTCATACATTCTTTTATAAATTACAATATCTTACAAATAGAACATCAGATGAAATATTTCAAAACAAATAATATTCTTTATTTATCACTTAAATTATATTTCATTCAGTATTATAGCAATTTATAATTGGGCCAGAGGTAGCCTAGCGGTAGCGTGTTGGCTTTCGGTACTAAGCGTTATCGGATCGAATCCTGACAAAGCGCTATTAAATACCTTCGTGTCTAGACCGGATATGGCCGCGTTAAATTCCTGGACTGAAAAGTCCTTCTTTGCAGTGCTCCCCAACTTTTTTATCGCCGCGGACCGGTCAACGTTTGATAATTTTACCGCGGCCCGCTGAAGGGGGAACGCTGATTGTTTATATTTTAGATTGTTTTGATTCAATAATTTTAATTTAATTGTACTTAAACATGCCTTCAAAATAAAATACAGTTACACCAAAAAATGAATATAAAGTGATTTAACATTTTAACTCACTAGAACGCTAAATCAATGAAAACCCTGAGCTCGTGGCCCTAAGCTAGCGGCCTGGTACCATTTGATCCACGGACCGGTGCCGGTCCGTGGCCCGGGGGTTGGGGACCCCTGCTTCTTTGAAGTCAGTGGGTGGGGAAGGTATGATCCCCAGATGTCACCCCTGGGGTATGCTCGGTCAAAACTGAGTTGGTCCCTGGATAAGCTGGACTCCGACCCTTGTGGTGCCATTATAAAACAAAGACGCACCCCTCATCCCACAAACCTATATGGACCTGGTCTGGAATATATTTCCGGCCAGGGGGCATAAGCAACAACACAATTAATAATTGATGGACTGAATAGTTGGAACATTACAGTTTATAAAAAAAAAGCTATACAGTTGATGAAGAAATTAATTTACAGCATTTTGTACATGAACAAAACATGCAAATATCAGATTCTCGATCTCAGTCCTATGGAATACAAAAAGGATGAGTTAGAAAGCCGAATTCGAATTCGACTGGTAACGCTCGCCTTCCACAGCTCTCTGGCAGACTTTAATTGAGTCATGGAGGCAAATCCCAGAGGACACTAAAGGAAATCATTCGAAAACATGCCCAGAAAGGGTCGAGGTAGGTACGGGTGGTCGAATAATGGATTTTAATGCTTATTATTAAATGCACTTTTCCTCCTTTGACCTAGGAGTAAGATTACTTCTGGCAATATAGAGTGTATAGATAACCAACCGGATTAGAATTAAACTAGTAAAACCGTATTGAATAAATGATCAATGTTAATTACGCCTTTTTGAAGATTTATCTGTAGCAGAAGTTTTACGATTCTAGACAATAAGCATAAAGGAGTTATTATAAATGAATAATTTAGTAGCACAACAAAACGGCAATTATAAATTTTAATAAAACTATTTTTGACGCCCAAAACATAACATCACACAAGTAACATATTTCTGCAAGTTTACCTTCTATATAGGCAACAAATTGATTAAATAATATTAAATCCCCCCTCACACATACATTATCTATGTCATTCAACTCCAGTCAGTCTATCAGAACAAAGCGTAATTCCCTTTATTATTGAGAAACAGGTCGTGCGGTAAGTTATCACGTACTTAACCGAATCACTGCAGAACTGTATGAAGTAACGATTTTAGCTTCGCCTGAAGAGTATCTGACTCTCAAAATGGGAACTAAACTAACTTAATGTTTCAATGCTTGTCGAAGAGTGATCAAACTGCTTTGATCATTCCTCGACTTGTAATTCGTATTGTAGTCATTGTTTTCGCGAGGTTTAGTCAAAAGAATAAGATATAAATGAAATGTGGTAGACAAGTTATTAATTTACTATTATAAATAGAACAAAGCACAAACCGTCTAAATTTAGTGAATTTGACAGTGCAAGGAAACAGCATGGTTAAAATAGTATGTACTTCTATGAAAGAAAAATACGTTTTAAAACATGTAATTTATATATATATATATATATGTGTGTGTGTGTGTGTGTGTGTGTGTGCCCCAGCATAACGCTGGACCAACTGGAGCAATTTCAACCAAATTTGGTACACATATGACTTAAAATTTGGAAAAAAAAATACCGTAGGGTATAAGAGACCCCCTAGCTTCCCTGGGGGGGGGGGGGGTGACATGTAAAAATAATTGAAAACGACTGATATAAGCGTCAAATCCATAGTTTTCGGGATCTCTGAGATGATTGCTAACAGTCCCTATGACATTTAAGCCCAAGTTTAGTGCACCCCTACGGGTGGGGGTGGGTAGGGTTGACATTAAAAAAAACGAGATTAGTGTCGAATCCATGGTTTTCGGGGTCTCTGAGATGCATGGTGCCGTATAAGTCAAAGTTCAACCCCATAGGCATGGAGGGGGGCTAAGCAGTGAAAAATTAAATGTCCAAAATGACCGAGATACCCCAAATACTAGTTTATCATACAGACAACTAGTTTAACATAGAAAATAAATTTCGGTACGCAGAAAAATAAAGAAAAATTAACTTATATTATTAAAAGCTAAATTACTATAAATTTCAATAAGTATAGAGTTTGATATCTATTAATTTAGAAACTTTATGGTAGTGGATCATCATAGTATGCCAGCTTTATCACCACAGTTTCTTAGGTTTCTTCAAGTAACATTCTCTCATATTCACAGTACAAGGAAAGCCATAAATATGTTGTGCTAACTTAATATAATGCAATCTTTTCACTGTAAACGAATAGCATTTTCACTGACTTTTAAACTCGTAGAATATTTTTAAATATTTAAGATCGAAAACAGAATTATCTCAGCTTTAAAATGTTTATTAATATTCTAATATGAGACATTTGTCAATGAAATAATATATGAGCGAATGACTTGTCATTGTACCAAGAATATTCTCATCATGAATTCAGCGCTACTATCCCTCCAAATTTCCAGGAAATGTAAAATGCAGAAAACAGCTTCCTTTAAATAATTCAGAAGGGGTTCCTGGAAAAGAGCCATTTTAGAGCACAAAATGTCATGAAAGTTCTTCTCGTTAGGATCTTCTATTTATTAAGTAATTCACATTAATTGAATGATTTTGCTCCGATAGCTTATATAAAACTCAAGTAATTATAGAATGCTTATATGTTGTTTTTAATTAGAGAAATACATTTAAATGAGTGAGTCTAATAAAAAGTAAAAATTTAAGTAACATAAATTATAGAATTTAACAATATATTTTTCATTTTATTTATTTCCATAGGGTTAATTTAAATACTGATCACTAAACGTTGCTTCAAATTGAAATATGTGATGTATCGATAAATGCAGGTTATTTTTTTAAAATTATTCACTACCTTAACTTAACGACATCCTAATTTTGTGTCTAAAAGAAAATATTTTATATCAATATGAATAACTAAACCTTTTAAATGCCATAAAGAACAGAGAATACATTTAAGTTAACATTGAATTACATATAACATTTTTTGAATGATATTCTCTAGAGCCATATTAACGTTTATACGGTTCAATTTTATCTTTCATTTAATTTATACGCAGACCATAAATTGGCTAGAGAGTTCTCTCTCAATAAATAAACATGGATTGTACATAACCAAAAAATATTATCGCCATATTAAAAATTATTTCAAAATGTTTTAAACAGCATAAGACTTTTTAAATTTTGCTCTATTTTGCGTAAAAAAAAATACAGGCACTTATTTAATAGGCAGAAAGTTATTTAATACTACCTCTAAATTAAATTTATTTTACAGTGCATTGGATGATTGCAATTTTATATTTTATTACATAGATTAACATGAAGTAAAGTCTTTGGGTATCAGAAACCATATAGAGTTATAAATGTATTTTTCAATTAAAAAAATAATTAAAATATTTGAGCAAAAACAATTAATTACTCTCATTTTAGCTATGTTTTTTAGCATAAGTGAAAATATATGTACCATTTTATTGCCCTCTTACTTGCCTAGGAATTGATTCTGTTTCACCCATCTAATAATGTAAACTACCTAATAATGTACTTCACTGAGAGAGAGTTAATTAACTAGCTTTAAAAATTAGTCCAATTAACAAATTGAATCTTCCTTTAAATGTCCTGTAAACTAGTTATTCGCTTCAAGCGTAACTGTAATATATAAAGTTGTACACTTTTCTGTGCATGGGGTATCATTGGTAGCATACTCTTAGATGGTTTAGTTTACTTTTACTAAACAGAATTTTAAAACAACGTATATAAAATGGGACTAAAATTAAAACAATTAATGAAGAAAAAAATTGATAGGTAATGTCAATAACTAAAACGCATTTTATAGAAAGTTCTTAAATGTAATTCAAAATTTAATTTTAGTTTTATTTTTCTATATAAAAAATGTGATAAATGTTGTATTATATAAATTAAAAAAATTATGCCTATTATAAATAATGAAAGTATAATATTTTCAATTCTTTTCGAAAAGAGGAATATTCTAGCTTAATATCCATCTGAATACCGATAGAAACCAACATGTATTTTGTAGTAAAAACGTAAAAGTTGCAACATATTATATAGTCCACACTTGCTAATTTCAACTACAACTGTAACAAATGTTAATACTGGAGTTTATCCACTATATATACTATACGTTTGATGATAAAAATAAACATTAATAAAGGTATGATTACAGATTATAGTTAGGTAACAAATAATTTGTAAATATAATAATTTTATTTAAATTATGTGAAAATTTCTTGTTGATTTTAAATTTCTTCAAAATATGATAAACTTATTACGAAGTATTTTCTTTGACTATTTAATTAACGTAAAAAAATGACAGATGCTATTTAAGTAATCATGCTTGTCAACGGAAGCCTGGTAGTCAGAATGTTTTAATGTAATTGCAATGAAATGTAATTAATTTACCAAATAATGAAATGTAATTACTTTACCAATTTCTTTTTTCTTTAATGAAAATTCCTTCATACATGGATACCTTCCAATGCACGAAATGGGACCTGCCATGGTTTCATATGCGGTCTTCCGGGTATGGATTCCCATCCGTGGGGATAGACCGCAGACATTAGGGCCCTTTACATGTACGTTCTTTCGCGAGTGCTTGCGCGCGGGAAATCTCGCAGACGCAATCACGCGTGCTTGCGTTTTCTCCTCATGTTGCGAGTTTTTCGGACGCTCGTTCTTTCGCGCGTTAATACTCGTGTCATTTTAAAGGAAAAGGGAAAGAATGTCCGTGTTAAGGGATTCGCACACGATTGACCGCGTGAAACTGGTGCGTGTGAAAAACACACAGTTTTACTGGAGCGTTCAGTTAGTTCGTTAGTGTTTTAGTAATTTTGTGTTATAGAAATGGACTTTTAACCCTCCGTCGGGAGCAATAGGCCTGTCAGGCACAACACAATTGTTTTCGTTCTCCTCTCTGCCGCTAGAGCGCGCAGGACTCCGCCCTTCGAGATACTCGTGTCATTTTAGGTGGTGTTTGTAGTGTGCCATACCAGTTACCCTCCCGTACGTTTAGTGTCAAGATCTAACCCTAGTGGCCTCTCAGGCCAATTGCGCCCAAACTCGTTCGTTTTTTAAAGGTTCGTATTCCGTATTATTTTTTATCACAATTGTTTATTTTGCTCATTTTAAGATGAAAAATTACAAAGGTAGTGGATATTTTGTGGAAATATGTACGTTTGTTGAGGTTGGCTTCTTAGGCACATTGCGCCCGAACTTGTTTGCATAAACTCATTTTTGTGTTTTTACTTGTTTGCTTCAGAGATTATGCGGAAATGGCTAGTAAATTCTACGATCTGACTAACCCGAGTGACCTTGAAGAAATAAGAGTTTCACTGCAGAATGACGACGATGAAGACCCAGCAGAGAATCAGGAATTAGGAGAAGAAAGTGATGTGGAGGATGGATCAGGTGGAGGAGCGGCAAGGTGATTCAAAAACGGAGCAAGATTGTGAGGAGTTTAGTGATGATGAAGACGATGAAGATGAAGAAACAAGTCAGTCCTTTTGGAGGGGTAAAGATAAGAAGACTAAGTGGTCCAAAAAGCCACCTGTTAGTCAGTTTCGTCGCGTGAAATCTCACAACATTGTCACTCACTTTCCTGGACTCAAAGGAAATGCTAAGAAAGCTATATCTGCTGTTGAGTGCTGGAATAATTTATTCACTGAAGAAATACTTGACACAATTGTTACCTATACAAACCAGTACATTGACACTATCATGGGCCAATATGTCAGAGAGTGAGACGTCAAACCCACAGATATCATTGAATTGAGATCTTACATTGGCTTGTTGTATCTAGTAGGAGCATACAGGACGAATCGTCAAATTCTGGAGGAACTTTGAGGAAGAGAGGGTGACGGTATTGAAAAATTCAGTCTTGTGATGAATCTGAAATGATTCAAGACCCTCACACGTTGTCTCCGTTTCGATGACCGGGCAACTCGGGCCCAGCGAAAACAATTTGACCGGCTTGCTCCTGTTCGGAAAATTTTTGACAAATTCGTAGAAAATTGTCAAAAAAGCTATTGCTCTGGGGAAAATGTAACCCTCGACGAGATGCTTCCTGGTGATAGCTTCGAGATTCTTACTGGCCTAATGAATGGAGAGCTACGTCGAAGAAGATTGAATACGACTGGAATCCCTAGCAGAAAGTCTGCTTAAAAAGGTATCGTCCCATCGATGATCAAGAAATCCCCCCTCCAAAAAGACGTAGATGCATCACCTGTACTCCAGAAACGGACCACAGAAGGATGTCAAACGATGAATGCCACAAATGTCATCAGGCGACATGCCTGTCCCATGCAAATATGGTCTGCCAAGACTGCACTTCAACGAGCCACCACATCTCCACGGCTCAACATTCTAACAGTGAATATGAGTATAACTGACTTTACTCTACCTGCATTTTGAATTTTGTTAATAGTTTTAATGTTTTTAAAAATTTTGTTATGAAAATTAGAGGCAATTTGGTTGCAGGTCTTAAATTGCAATATTTTTTGTTTTACTTATTCTGAGTGTAATAAACGAGGTTTTTCCATTCCATTTTCGGAAATTCCCTCTTTGTACATCCTAATGAAGGTCACAGATCACTTTAAGAGCGTTAGAATTGTGATGTTTAATTTCTAATGACGAATTTATAATAGGCGCCTGTCAGGCGCATTGCGCCCGAACTCGGGAGTCTCGGTGTTGCGCCCGACGGAGGGTTAAGAAGTAGAATGATTTCTGAAGCCAATCGAGACTTCGTAGTAGAAGAAACATACAAAGTTTAAGAGTCACTGTCACGGACTTCTCTGTCCGGAAGGAGCTGAAGAAAGTCAGTGACAGTGAGCGTGGTGGAAGAGGAGCAGATGACATCTACACATTTTCCCTGTGGTACTACAATAATTTGCTGTTTACAAAATACCAGGAACTACCTACTAGTAGTTTTACTAATGATGGTGAACCAGAGTATGGAAGCTTAAACGTTGACGAAACTGACCAAACTGCTATTTTGACAATTGAACAAGGCGTGATGGAGGGTGGGGAAACTGGACAGCGACAAAAAGTCGTAAGTTGAATTATTTTGCATTTATTTACAACTGCATATTGCAGTTACATGTGAAAGCTAATAACATAGTAACTAAATACACTAATTCTTAATCTAAGCTCTCCCCATCGCAACCATACGATCTTGCCACTCAACCTTTCCATTGATATTGAAATGTTTTTTATATGTTTCTCTGTTTTGTTTAGCTTGTAAACTTGTATGTTCCAATACATGTATGTTCCAGACACGAGCATTTGCGCGTGAAAGAACTACAGTTTGAACAACATGGGGAGAAAGCGTAAGCACGCGTGATTGCGTCTGCAAGTTTTCCTGCGCGTAATTCTGTACGCTCCAAAGCCCCTTTTACTTCCTCTCCGACACGTTTACACGTGCACTCTATCACGTGGGAAAGAGCGTACGAATAAAGGGCGCTAATGGCTGCTCCGCGGGCGCATCGTAACAAGCCCCGGTGCCCACACGTTAGGGCCACAGAGACGGCGAGGCAGAAGTGTGTAACCCCACAGATCCGCTGGCTGAAATGCCATTTAGGATGGCTGGAAAAGAATTTAGAATAATACAATTTACATGCCTAAGCCAAATCTGGATGTTCTCGAGGCCAGCAAAAAGAAGAACCCAACGACGCACAATTTGTCTGGGTGGCGCGAAAATGAGAAACCTTAAAAGAAACACAACAAACTAACGAAAAATTTTGCGGTATCGAAGCTACGGCTATCTAGGAACCAACTCAGACAAAAAAGTATCTGGTTAATTTTGGAGGCGACAGCGTTAATCCCGAGCCCGTTTCTCGCTTACTCCCTCATTAGTTCACAGTTGCGAGTTGTGGCCCGCCCCTGCGTTGTTCCCGCGTGAAGTGGAATGCTAAAAACTCCTTCGAACTATCACCTTGTCCTCCAGAAAGAAATTCAAGTCATTAAACTTGAGAAAAAAGTTAGGGGGAAGACTAATAAAATAAGCAAAAACACATAAATAAAACTAGCCGTGCCCACGCTGCTGACGCCGAGCTTTGCTGAACGCAGCACGCACAAACACGTGCTGCTTCACTCATCATAGCAGACCTAGCAAGTTAATCCTACCATGCCCCCTTCGGCCAGGGACTTGCCCTTCATGTCCTCAGCCGGGGAATCCTAACGGCCAAAAAAACTTTCTAGACCAGGTAGAACATAAAACCGATTTTGACGATGAGCTTAAACTTAGTTTTTTAAACTGGGAACAGGGAAAAATGTGATACACCCCCAACTAAGGGAAGCCTGCGATTGCCGTTTCACTCTCGAGATCTGTAAACATTAATTTTTTAAGACCATTTATGGAGAAATTACTCTATTAATATGAAATAAGGGGTATTTACATGGCGATGACTTTTTCTTTTAGTTGTTGAAGTTAAACTTACTTCCTTGTTAACCAATTTATTGATATCCTCCGAGGGGACGCTCTGAAGAACTTGGTCTTCTCTGCTTTGTTGTGTGCTCTCCCTGGAGGGTTAACCTATTGAGTCCACTAGAAGATTTTGATGTTCCCACTTGCCCTAGCAAATCCCTAGAAAGTCCATTGCGTGTTGGGCTCTCGAAGTTGATTCCTTCTTGAATTGCACTACCTAAATCACTAGGGGGAAAAGGGGTTTACATTTTTTTATATAATAGGATAGAAGAAGAGAACAGGAGTAAAGAGAGAGAGGGGGAAAGTTAGTAAGATATTAGTATGTTAGTAAAAACTCTGGGGGACCTTAAGTTTAGTTGTTAGTTGGTTGGTTAGTTAGTGCCTGGAAACAAATAAAGAACAGCTGTGTTCGTCTGTAGTGCTTTTTTTGTAGTATCACTGTGTTTATGTTATTGTAGTGTTTTTAGAGTGGAATTCTGCAATGTTGTCGTTGTTTTGGTGCAACCAACGCATTATTTCCTGTGATTTATTTATCACCCATTTACTTTCCGTTAGGTGTTTGAATGATATATTGTAATTATAATCTGTTGGTGTTTTTAGATGTGGGCATTTGTGGAGGGGTCACTTAGTGAGGGAGTGTAGCCAGTCCCCCCGCTCTCCACAAGCGCATAGGTCGATGTCCCAAATTTTGAATCGATGTACGTCAACCGAGAAGTTACCATGAGCTCAATGAACGGTACACAGTTGAACTAGGTCTCTGTCGCAGGCAAATCTATCTGCTTGGACGGTAGAGAAGAATTTGTATGTTTGTCTCTCGGTGCTACAGATTCGCCAGATATACTTCCATTCTTCCATAATGGCATATTTTAGATGTTTTTTTCAATAACGAGCGGGCAGGGGAGTTTAGTTTCAGGCTGGGTCTGGGAATTGGCCGAAAGTTTGGCCAGCTCGTCGGCACGCTCATCACCCTTGATGCCAATGTGTGGCTTAACCCACATTATGTTGAATTTGCCGTTCGATTCCCTGATAAGTTCGTGGAGCTGCGCTAGGCGTAGGTTTCTCGAAAATGGCGTATTTATCGCCTGAATTGATGAGAGAGTGTTGGAAAGTATTCAAAAGGTTCGTTTTGGGTTTGAGCTCACTTTTTCGCTTGGATAATGGCGAGGAGTTCCACTTGGCAGACGCTATTGTCACTGGCCAAAGGGACTGACCAGGTCTGAACTTCTTGGTCGTCCCGGTAGGCTACGAAGGCTGAGCTTGTGCCAGAGTCCGTTTTCGACCCGTCGGTGCAAATTTCTAATTGCCTTGATTTGGGGGATTCCTTGATGAGGATCGATTCGACCGGATGGGTTTGCCAAAAATTTATAGCTTTTTTATATTTTTCTGCGTCGTATGTCCGCACCGAACAGATCTTACTTCACACCTAGTCGACTAACAAGACCTAGTACTGCCTAATATTTGACATTCAGCTGTATAGGAGGTAGACCTGAAAGTACTTGCAGTGCTGAGATTGGGAAGTGTGGTTGGCCTTGGTGATTGCCAAGAGGAAGTGTCGATAGCATTTTCCTAGTTCATCCTTGCACCTTATCTCCGCCTTGAGTCCCCAGATTGGAGCCCCGTGCGTTAGAATTTTTTCTGCAACTATTTTCGACCATATTTTGATTAGTTTTGGACGATACATGGATACCTTAGCTACTGAAATAATTTTAGCTAAAAAGGAAAGAGCAGTATAAAGTATTTATAATTCTGGGTTAACATTAAACTCAACATGCTGATCTATCAGTCATGCTGATCTACATTTTTCAGTGTTTTCAGGTTTTTCAGTCCACTATATCTTTATGGGGATTTTAAAAACCTTGTGTTTTTGTTAGCATCTCCCTCTAGTTTTATGCGAATAATTAGGAGAAAAAAAGTCCGTTTAATAATATTAATTTCTGGACAAGCTCTTTTGCAAACATACAAAAAGAAACTCTTTGGGATCTTTTCATAAGAAAGATGAATTGGGTTGGGATGTAAGTTAAAGATTTAAGGTAATAATCGGAGGGGAATAGCGTCCAATGGTTCAGGGATTTCATTCTAGGTTAGACAATTCCGCTTTGAATAAATGTCAGAAAGTGCATTTTTCGTACATTTAAGTAACTAAAAAATATGCATAATAATCAATAACAACGATATTTTACGCCAATAAGAAATAATAAAATCCTCCACATAGAACTTGTTCATTTGAATATATACCTTATTTTAATTTCCTATTCATATAAAGTCAACGCCTGAATGTAATCAGTATTTATAATATTCATTGCAGTTATGTATTTAGTAGTCATGCTACGTAACAGAAATCTTTCCCGTGGAACGTGATAAGCATGCAGAAGTTCTCAAAGCAAGCATTTAGTCGAAGTTAGAGCTATAATAAAAACTATAATTTAGAGCAATAATCGTTTATGTTTGGAAAAGATTTAAACTAGTAACAAGAAAATGCAAAACAAATGAAAATAACTAGTTATTCCAATATATATATATATAAATATATATATATATATATATATATATATATATATATATATATATATATATATATATATATATATATATATATATATATATATATATATATATATATATATATATACAACTCAAACGTTTTGTTTTCAAGGTTAGAGCTACAATAACTATAAAATCTTTGATATTTTAATAAGTTTTTCTAGTTTACTATAATTTTTATATTTATCTTTGAGAAATGAGAAGCTTTGAGTATAGAAACTTTGTTTTGTGTTTAATCTGAAATATAAAAACTGTTATTCAAAGTCAGATTGTCTTTCTTGGGAATAAACGGATTTACTTGTTCCTTTTTAATCACAAGATCTTGTATAGAAATCTTTAAAAGAAAGGCATAACTTCATGCAGATTCAAGAAAAAAGTTTCTGGATGTAATTAATTTAAATAGACTTATGGTTGATCATTGTAAAATAACGCATTTATGAATAACACATTAATGAATATTTATGGTGTGAGCTTTCTTTAGAAGGTGTTTATGCTCCTGCGCATATGACAACTGTCTATCCATCCTACTTGTCCAAACCCTTGACAAAATCTAACAAGCAATCACCAGAAATGTAAATAGATACTACGAGAAAAAAAACTTTTGAAGCCAGATATGTTTCTTTTAGTAATCAGTCAATAAATGAACTTTTTAGTATGTATAGACTGTTTCCAGAGACAGCTTATTTTACTGTTTATCTTTGACATTAAAAAGATCCCTAGCTGCTGAACTATACACTCGAAAGTCCGATACTAAAATGTTAAATTTAAAAATCCACTCTTCTTACGTAATACCTACTACTCATCTGCCAAATTGTAACTTGTGTATATATTCTTATAGCATTTACTTGTAAAATATACAAAAATAATTTTCAAACTTCCCACTTTTGAAAAAAATCTTCGAAAACATTTTTCAATATTTATCGACGATAGAAAAAATACTGATCAAGCCTTCAAATCCAATTTAATTTTTAAGTAAAGAAATGTTTGGGAGCATTTTGTAGATAAGAATATATAGGATCTCTAAAATATACTGAGGATCGAGAGTCATATTTTGTTTCTTAAATTTATATAGGTCAAATTTCTTAATTTATTCGTTCAGAGAAATAAATTAGTGTTAAACTGTTTTGCAAGACGATATCTCATCGTGATATAATATGGCATTGAGACAGAAGACATAACTTAAAATTTTGCACGAACAGTTACATTAGAAAAACTATACTCCTATATAAAAAACAGAAATGCCCAAGTATAACTTGTTAATGAAGTCTTCGACATTTATGAATACTAGGAGGCTAAATGCTTCGAAAGTTTTAATTAAAAATTTTCTGACCTAGAGTACCATCTGTCAATCAAAATAAATATATTACGTTAAAAATCAATATCTTGATACAAATTGTGTAATGAAACATATGTATAAATACTGATGGACTGAAAAACAGCGTAAATGCATAAATATTGAGTGAGTTAGTCATTAGAGAAATCAAAAATATTTAAGAAAATTATAAATAGAATGTTATTTATTTTTGAAAAGTACAATCAGTCATTCAAATGTTCTAAATTTAGTATTTTTATTTTAAGAAACTGTTCACCTATCCGAATTGTGATTTAGCTTCGTATCTACTTTCTGCTTTACTGTCTACTTCATCAACTTCAAAACTACTCAGAACATCTCAATTAGTTAAAAACTCACGTACAACAAGAAAAGGGAGAAATATTTCTATAAAACTTTCTCATATGTACTTTCAGCTTAATTCATTGTCATTTTATCCAGGGAGAGCTACTCTGCGGAATAAAATTGAACATTTCACAAATATCTATATATGTAGTCTACAAGGAGCAGTTTCATAATCGAATTGTTTTGGACTTTACTTCGGGTGATAGGCAAAAATGATGGCAGTCAATCAGTTTTGTTTCATCACTCTTTAAAAATAGTAGAAATAATTCTACTTTACTTAAATAACTCAAAATAAAGGCTAACTGGTTACTAAATTATTCTATTTCATATTTCAGAAGACGAGTTTGATAAGTTTATAATCCATAGAATTTGGAATTCAGTTGCAATACTTAACTATTTCAGGATAATTTTCTGGCTTTCGTTAATAGAATCTAATATTAAGCAGTGAAATTTGAATTTACTATTTTATTTGACTCTGCATCAGTGTCAATATTTTGCTCGTCAGTTTTGGTTAGCTCGATAATTCAGCTGTAATGCACTTCAAGGTGCTACGTACAAATATGTACAATACACATAAACTCTTGTTGATTTTATTACAAGACTCTCAACCGTCACTCATTCTCGTCCTCTGTAATTTGTTGAATGCAATAAACGTCTATAAAATGTATTCCTAATTTACTCAAATTTTTGTTAACCTCTTTGTTGTCTTAATTCAGAAAAGTACATAACATATTTAGGATAATATTAAAGGATATTGTTTTAAATTTTAAAGCAAATTTTACTTTTTTTCCATACTTTCTCGTATATTAATCTCCCCCATAATTCTGATCGTTTATGTAAAATACTGATTCTCTATAGGATAATTTTTCAGGACATTAGTTACATTTTCGTCTCTCGAAATTCCTTGAAAATTCATTATAGAGTTTATAGAATATCTATTCTGTCTTTATCATATGAAAGCATTTAAAGGAATCCTAAAAAATTTAAAAACAGGGAGATAAATATTAAAGAGTGAAATAAAAAACAGGCAGTAATGAATGGAGGTTACATTAGTTTCTAACTCAGTAATTATAAGAACGGATGAGAAATAGGATTATCTGAATTGACATATTCTTTCATCTTATACATTCGTTTTTACATCACATAAATGTTTGTATTATCATACACATTCGTGTCCTTTTTAAAATGAAACAAAATAACTTAGCGATTAAATTAACGATTCGAAGAACATTTCGATTTCTGATAAAATTAATTCTCCCCAAACTTAAAAAACTCTCTTTAATTTCCAACGTATTAAATAAAATATTAAGAAGAAAACTATTTTTGAAACGTTTTCTAAATGTACATAATTGTAAATATTGTTAAGCTTTAAATCATTAGTTATTTTATGAATAATATCAACCGTCTTAATTGTTCAATCGTGAATGCATTACTGTATTGATAATTTTTTTTATCATTTACAATGGAAAGAAAACTGTTCATAATGAAAAGTGGGAGATACTGATACATTCTGAAATTTTTAACAGTCAGGTGTTTTATAATTCGCCTACAACCTTTACCTACATCCATCATCACACGAATCTTATTGAATACTAAAAAATGCCTTTATGTCTAAGTATTTTTTTTTTACTTTTTAATTCATTAAAATTATAATATTGAATATATATATATGTAAAGAATATTTGAATATGCACGTTTTCAATGATTTGTATAAATAAAAGCATATACATTATTACTGAGTTTCACAAAACGTGGTAATAATACATTCTTTATAGTTTGGTGAATAACTTTCAGTAAATAATGGAGACGGTCCCTCTTTCACCTTTGTTGCATATTCTTGACATGTAAGGCGTGTCGGATCTCCATCTGAAACAGTATAAGGAGTGACAGTGACAGCTACAATCACGAAAATTATTGTTTTCCTTTTGTGTCGATCTTAAAAAAAAATCCCGCTCTCGGTAAATCATTCTATGTGTTTTTACCACCCAGATTCCGTATTAAGGGAAATTCCTTTCATTCTTCCGTTCATTACAATAGAACTCTTCAGCAAACGGAAATGTTTTTATAAATAAAGAAAAAGGAATCATGCATTTTGAATCTCCGATTTGGATGGACATTTAAGCACAAGAAATTTTATTTTTATTGTGTTCAATCCCGGTTCTTTAAAAGAAGATGCAATATCAGGAACCCTTTTTTTGTACCATTTTTTCCTCGCATTGGTGAAGTATCATTCGTTTTTACAAGTCTTAATTTTAATTTTTTAAGGAAAGCTTCTTAAAAGAAATATATTTAACGTACAGTAGGAATGTGGAAAATTTTAGGGAGTTTTTACTCTAAGTCATTTAAAGCTTTTTCTCGATAAACCATTATGACAAATATCTCCAAGAATACTTCCAGCGAAAAATATTTATTCCAACAGTAATTATCTTAAAAGTTTCAATTAGTACATCTTTGTACCCAGGTTTAATGTTTCTAACAAAGACTAGTTGACACTTAAGCATCAATTCTATAGAAATGAAATGGTAATCCTTACACATACTTAAATCAGATTATGAAACATTTTATTTGAAATCCAGGTTTTTATCTTTCTGCGATTTTTGAATATATTAGAACACTTTAAACTTTGATGTTATATAGATTTTAAAAAAAATATTTTTCATGCTCTTAACTTATTTTTATATAAGACATTTTAGTGTAATTTCTTTATTTAAATTTGTTCAAGCAATAATAGCTGCAAATATTAGAGGGAATTTCATAATCGCCTTAATTGCAGGCAAAATTAAATTCATGTAATCATAAATAAGTGGCAGCAGTCCAGCATAATTGGGCCAATGCGGAGGCACTTGTAATGAAACATTGGCCTATATTACACCGCAATTTTACTGTCCATTTTATTATGAGGGCACCATATAGGCGGACAGCATTACCCCCTATGAAGGGACGACACAAACGGAAGCATTTTTCGTGGCGCCACGCCGGGATTCGATCTGAGCACCCTCAGCACCGTAAACCAGCGCGCTGTACCACAGGGCCGCCACAAGCCAGCATAATTTGTCACTTGAATTTTGTTTGCACATTGAAAGCACCGTCTACGACTTAGGAACTAATATGTCGTATTCCTCGAGCAGATGTATAACGACGTTTCGTTTTAAACTCGTGAGCCATGTCACGATAGTTTCAAAGAGGTTCCCCAAGCATTAAGGTGGAGTGAAAAAGGAAAAAAAAAAATTTTTTTTTAAATTTTGATATTTCCTGACTCAACAAATCTTGCTGTTTGGCAAAAAAGACACTGCAAAAAATCCCAGCGCAATCACTCATCGTATTCAGGTTCCACACACGGGGTCAAAGAAATTAATATTAACGTAAAAAAAAAAAAAATTTTTATTTAATTTTAATGTTTACAATAGCTTTATTTTCTGACTCAAAAACAGTTCTAATTATAAAAAAGAAACAGGAAAACATTATCATTTCAAAAAATATCACTAACCTGCAATTTACTTTAATCAGTCTTCAATTTTGTATTTCACATGAGGACCAAAATAATTATCTTTGGTGTCAAACTTTGGAAGTTCCTTTCGTGACTTGATTCCACTGCGAATGTATCCATCACTGGCTTCTGCGCCACATGTTACCAATGATGCTTGTGTTGCCAGTCGCACATGCATTTCTACTGCTTGAGAATCGCAAGGGAGCTTCTCTATTTCAAATTGTGAACCGTTTCTGGTCATACTTTCTATGTCTTCGTCACTGAGGTTCATGGTAGCTGCTGGTTCCAAAGGATTATCCCAGTTAATCATCTCAAAATATTCCTTTGCTTCGAAATTTAAATTTGGAAGATCAAATTGCCGTATTTTCCCCTTACAGTCAATTTTTCTTGCTTTCAGTATTCTTCTGAGGCCAAGTTCTCGAATATGTGATCATTAATCTAACAGCGTTGCCAGCAGAATGTTTTCAGAGTGATCAAAATAAGAGTTCCTCTTAATAACTTTGTGAACGATTGACTTAAAATATTCTGGCAAGAATGAGCTTTTATTTTATCATTCCGTGCAGGTGACGTGCTCCATGAGTAGCTCTTGGGATTTTATTTATTTCAAACAAGGATGACATGTAAACTTTTATGACATATTCTACTAGGAGCTTAAAGTGTTCTGTTGGTTCGGTAGTCGACACATATAGGTGCAGAATTCTGTTGGCTGTAGTGAGCCATCTTGAATGAGACATCTTTCCGTGACTTTTGTTTGCTATATCTGGAAGGCACTCCCTCGAGGATACTGCCCTAGAAATATCGAAAAGGTATTTTGGGTCTGCACTGAGGTCTTTTTTATCAATTTTTAGGCAGAGCAACTGGAATAGAAACAAAACTTGTCACAGCAAGGGTTTCGCACGTTTGCAGAGATTTTCCTATTGTTTCGGAAAACTGGTGTGGCCCAGATGACTTTCCGTCAATCTTCTTGAAAAGGTGTTCAAGAGGTAGTTCATTAGTATGCAATAAGCATCCAAACCAGTGCAGTTTAAGGCCAACAAATATTTCAAGTCGTCTAACTGCTCCATTTTTATTCTCAACGTTGACTTTCGTTCCACCACACCCAACGGCAACCAGTTCCGAAAGTGTAATCCCTTTCTGTGTAACGAAGTTGATGATTCTTCGTATAATATCCGCACTAGACCCAGAATCCGGAGTCACATGTCCTATATAAACAGAACCAGGTTCTGACAACAAAACAATATGCTCTTCCACAGCTATAGTCCTATATAAAGCACTTCCCCTCTTTTCTTGCACTATAGTTTTGTCCTTTCTTCCATCGAAATTGATGGCGTACAAAGACTGTGTTACTTGCGTAGAATTAAGCTGTGATCGTACCTTTTGACGTTCTCTATTCAGTTTACTCCTGTCAATAACTTTAAATGTAGTATCTTTGGATACAATCCCTATATCAAGAAGCACAGAGGATGCAATGATAGCAGCTGATATATCCGATACTCCCGTTCTATCACAAGCAACGGCTATATTTGGCAGTGATATTCTCATTTGGACTGTCTTGGAGGTTGAGGGAGTTTCATCGTCAGTTGTTTTCCGACATTTGGCTTCATTACTAACATAATCGTCATCATCTTCAGAGATATATATCTTCAAATTCTGAATCAGACGGTGTTTGCTTCTAAATCTGTAACATTTTTAGATGAAGAAGCATTATCTTTCAATTCCTTTGCTTTGGCTTCCTGATTTTCTCTTATACATTGTCTTTCTCTTACACTCTTCAGTTTTGGGGTTGCAGAAATGTCAATTGATCCCATTGCCATTTTCTTCTCATGCCGTTGGTCTGCTAAAAAGTTTCATTTCATACTTGGAACTTTTACGGAACACTTGCATTGTTCGTAATTTAAACATTTACATACAGAAATATCCAACAAAGTACTGTTTGTTTGGTCAAAAAAATCTTTCTTAATTTTGTCAGCCCCCTTTCGAGATTTGGGCATTCCTTTTATATTTTTGGTCTTTTCATTGTAATTTCTAATAAGACGAATAAGTTCTTGATGACTTACCACAGGCAATGAATCTTTTTTCCAAATTCTTTCAATGTTACAAGAAACAATTTCGCTGATATCTTTTGCAGAATGATCTTTCTTGTTCCCCTTCCTCCACAATATATCATAGGAAATGCTTCAGGAAATCAGCATACGAGGGGAACACTGTCTCTTTCAGATGTACTGGAATTCCAAAAGCACTACAAAAACTTTCACTTCTAGTTGAGATCATGTTTATGTTTTAATGAAAAGTCCGTATTAATATAAATCACGATTGATACAACTTATTGCTTCAAACTACAAATTAGAAACAAGTTGTTGAAACAAAGACAAACATCAAACAAAGACAATAGTCGCCAAAACGAATCATTCCACACAATAAAAGTCACGTGCCTGCTTAGGTCATGATAAAATAGTTATCAGAATAGAATACGTGCTGCCATTTAGTAGATTTTTGGAGTACAAAATTGCGATTTATGCACGAAATGCCGTTTCTAGCACTGAAATTTGACAATAAATATTAATATTAATTTTAATTATTAAATAATTATTACTATTAAATATTAATTAATATTAATTTACAAATTAATTAATTATTCAATTAATTAATTATTATTATTTGATAAAAAGGCATTAAAAACTTTTTAAAAAGGCAATGCAAATATTCACTTGAGTTGTGGAACCTCAAGATTGCAACATTTTGAGCTGAAATTTGGAGAAAATTTGTTTCAGCTAGTTTCACACCAAATAATGACTCAGGCGATGTGAATTTCGAGAAAAAGTTTTTTCCGCTCCACCCTACGAAGCATTGACCATCCCTCTCTGACAACGTATGAATTTCAGAAAACAACATCCACTCTAAAATGCGTGCAGTTTGACAGATTTGTTTATTAAGTTCAAACCATGATTGTTTGAAATTGAGAGACAAAATTAAGTACAAAACTCACAAACTGGAAAAAAAATCGATAAAATACCGCATTTACTCAAATTTTTTAAACAGATAAATATATAAATCATTATACTCTCTCCAAATAAGTACTGTGAAATATAATGCTATAATAAATGAACCTCAGATTTGAAAAATTAAAATCTAGGAATTATATTTACATCAGAGTTTCAAGGTAATAAAACTGGTAGAAACGGAAACAGCAAAAATTAGTGAAACATTAAAGAAAGGAAATAATCCTAAAATATTCAATGGCAGACAAATGTGTGCATAGAGAATATTAACAACGCCAACAAAAAACGGCGAAGACTGAAAATTCCCAAAATGGAAAATGAACGACGTGAAAACAGACAAATGGGGGAGAAAAGAAGAACCAAATTACAAAATAGTAGGAAACAGTATGAATATAACTCATGAAAATACTCGTACGTAATAGATTCTAAGCTCACGATACTTCAGCAGCAATGCTGCAGTCTGTGACCAATTTGTCAGGATCAAGAGTTACGCAGCAGTTTTCTTAATAATTCTTTTCATATAGGGTATGCCGAATATAAGACCTTGCCTAATATGAGACCCCATCTTACAGGACGTATCAAGTACTGTCGCCTGGCGACTTGAGATTAAAACAGTAGTCTATTGCATCATTCGTAATCGGTGAGATAGTCGAGTGGTTGCAAGCGTACACAAAGTTGCAGTATTTTTTTCCTGAATGTGTTCTCGTCGACTTTTTTGCATCACGATTTTCATTGGATTTTTTCACCTTCAAGGTAAGACTTTTATTAAAACTGTTAGTATTGCATACGTAGCTATAAATGTGGAGTGTAAACACGCCTGTTTGTTTTTAAGCTAACGTCAATCCTAACCTAAAAAATTCGTTGGCGTGTTCAACAACATGGTCGTGCCCAATATGAGACCACAAATCATGCCTAATATGAGATAGGGTCTCATATTAGGCATTTTAGTTTTCACTCTCACAGCCTTCTTTCCTCTGAAGCTGCAGATGCAATGACGCCCAGGCGAAGTCCACAACTATGCAGCAGTAGTGACAATGTTGAAACTATTGATCAAATAACAAGTTCAAACCAGTTCTTAGTGACTCCTGAAGAAATAAATCCCTTGCCTACGTTGCCTGAGAAAAACAACTCGATACCAAGTGGGGCCCGTAAAGCCGATATTATCACATCATCGCCCTATAAAGATAAATTGATTGATAGCATTAATAAAAGAACTGCAGCATATTCGAAAAAACTTTTTCCCCTACAAGAAAAAAAAAGAATTGACCTAAAAGATAAGAAATCAAAGGATACACAAGAAAAGAAGATCAGGATGAAAGAAAAGAATAAGGAAACAATAACGGGAAGAGGTAAAGGGGTCCCTACAGGAAAGGGGAAGTTAAGGATAGATGATAATACAACACTAGTTAAAAAACAGAGAACGAATAAGCCAAATTATAGCTATGATGATCTCAGCTCAATTGAAAATGATGGAAAACGTTTTCTCCATGACAGCAGTGATGATAGCAGTGATGAAAACGACGCTGAATGCCCTTTATGTGGTTGTTTATTTTCAGAAGACAAACGGGGAGAGCAGTGGTGTCAATGTATAAGGTGTTTCAGGTAGGCCCATGAAGATTGTGGAGCTGACGAACTTTTTGTTTGTAAACAATGTGAAAAGTTTGAATCTAAAAACAAAAAGTATACAAAACCTGTAGTGTAAACCAACTAATTTGTTTAAAATGTCACTTTTCTTTTTCACTTATTAGTGCATATAGGTAACTGTTATCTAATTATTGTGTACAGTTTTGTCTTTTACGAACTTTTCAGTAATTCTAATTCATTTTAGAGTTGTAGAATGGGGGTCTCATATGAGGACTACTTTTTTCAGACACCCAAAAATGGAACACTTGTGTTTATAATTTCATACAAGAAAATTGTATGGTTATTTTCTTTTTCTGTCATTGTTATATGTAGTAACGTCTATCCTTTAAAAGGATATCAAGTTGGTACTATAATTCCTCTCTTACTTTCCTTGTTATATATGAAAATTCAAAAGGGGTCTCATATTCGGCATACTTACTCTATATAACCGAGAGAGTACACATTGCTGAAAATTTTAACTCATGGGTGAATCCCACGAATAGGAGGCGACGGAAGACTTGGACATAAATCTCAGGTTCTTTCAGACGAAACTCAGAAGCCCATCTGATTTAAACTCAAAAGCCTAATATAGTGAAGGCAACATTCAGTCGGAATAAATTAAATATCACATCAGTTTTCCAGAGGAATAGGATGTTGCAATAAATAAAAATGTAGCTTACGGAAGAGGAGGGTAAACAAAATTTAAAATCATGGTGAACTCGTAACAATGGCAGTTTGGTTAATGACAAATTTTCAACCCCTAAAATAGGTTTTTCTTGGAGGTGTATACTGTATTAAAATTTTGTCATGTATTTGTATTCTCTTTTCTAATTTTCTTTATCTGTGTCTCGTGTTGGCTTTTTCCGACCTTCCCACTTTTTCATTCTGGAAGGAGAACATACTCTGCATGTTGTTTTTCCTGCAATAGAATACTTTACGTGTTTTCTTACTTAGTTCCCAATGAAGAAAGCCTTATCCACATTTAAAATTAGTGAATACTTTTTACTAATTTATAGTAAGTATTTTCAGGTTTTTTTTTAACGTAATAGGTTAATTAGTCAACTCATTCATCGATTAAACAAAGTTTTATTATAAAAATACTACCAAAGTTAAAAAAAATTAAGAATTCTGAAAAAAGCTCGACTTCTTAAACATTTTATGTCATCTGAAGTTATTATCTTCCTTGGTGAAGTGCGTCATCCGCAGTAATTTCACTTCTAAGGGTAAAGACTTTACCTTTGTACTCTGCTTCTCCCTCCCAAAATGAAAAAAATAATCTTTCGTTTTTATATCTCGTTGGACTTCACATAGCCCATATTAAATAAGGCAATTTACTTTGCATTGTATCTACAACGGAATATAAGGTCTCAAAGGGACGCTCAGTTGGGAATTGATCCGCGTTTTCTCTGAGATCTTGTATTGTGGGTGAAATAATCTAATGTCTCGATAGCTCTTTTCCAGTGCATTCCTAGGACATTCAATGGTTTCACGACACAATTCAGTAATGGTGCATGTGGAAATTTACATTTGAAAATGATTCTGAACCATACTATCACTGTTTTATCTCAATGAATTCTTGTATATATCTCATGAAATCTATTTGCAAGTACATGGAAGAAAAAACTCTTTGATGGTGTAACTTATAATATTCAGGTTCTCTGATGATTCTATTTTATTTCTATTTGATATTGTTTATAAAAGACAAATCAAAAAGTAGCAACACATGTGCCTCTAGACACTTGAATGGTGTAACTCCGAATGGTTTTATAACTTTGTGCATTTTTTTTATTCTATCCCGATGCATCCATCGCTATGTAGTACGATGTACCTGCCCTCATACAGCAAAAAAACATTTTTATCTTACTGTACAGTCTAAAATTTATAATTCATAGGAGATTGATTTTTTTTATCCTTTAATCTCTCTGGATCCATAGTAAAAACCCAGTTGTTTAGTCGCAATTATTAAATTTCTGTTAGATTGTTCCACGTCAAAATATCCATGCGTATTTTCCTGAACATAGCTCTGAGGTCAACGGTAGTTTTTTTACGATATAAATTTTAGAAATCTCTTGAAAAGTTTATTCTCGTAAGACTTTAAATGTAGTGTACGTTAAGGTAAAGTTTTCGGCAGCAAACCATGCAAGAAACTGAAAATTCGATTTTCTTCTGTATGAATATTTATTTATAATTATTTCAAGAAAACAGTTTTTCCTTTAAAATGGGAACACTCAAGAATAATATAGCAATAAATGTAAGAATAATTACATACTTAATATTTCTACTTAATATTAAAAATCGCTCTTAGCACAGATACTAATTTAATTCTAATTTCTGCTAAATTTAATTCTGATTCCAATAATACCAATGTATGCAACGTAACATTCTAAAAGCTGTAACAATTTAAAACCTATGAATAATATTGATTACACGTTAAATAATGAAGAATGAAATATTTTTTCCTTTCACGCTCCCATCTCACTTTCCAAAAAAATGCAAAATGTAAAAAACATGTATGTTACGTCAAAAAGCTATCTTATTAATTAATAATCAATTACATGTTCTAGAGTTTTATGTTATATATATTTTTAAATAATTTTAGATTAGTGACCCCCATACTTCAGTTTTTTTAATAATTAATAAATTAGGTTTATAATTAAAATTTGTTTTCAGTGATCACTCGATAATCATTTTTTTAATACATAAAACGATTAAATTAAACAAATGGCTTCTTCCATTACAAAATACTTTTTTCCCCTAAACTTATCAACTGTTGTCTGAACAGAGTATTATTTTTGTACAAGCAGGCAGAAATAATAAATTACCATCATTCTTCTGGTTGATTCAGCATAAAATGCACCTCGCAAAATATGCACTTTTGACGTTTTAGATTCATCATATTCATTTCCATAACTGAGAGACAACGTCAACCAAAATTACTAAGATATTATTTTCTTTTTATTTAAAATTTAACACGAAAGTAGTACTAATGCTTTTCCCCTCATGATTCCAATTAGATAATATTCTATTCAACCACGTACTCTGTTTTCAAAATATACTTTAAAAAGAGTCAAGATACTTTTATTTCCAGTTTATAGAACAATGGAAAGAATAAACAGTAAAACAGATTATACGGTACGACATTCAGAAAGAAAATTTCGAAGTATTTAAATATTTAAAGTCCTTTTTTCTCGGGATCATTTTTTGTTCACTTTGTTAAGACATTGTATAGCTTGAATTAAAAGCTCTATTCATCTGAACTAATTAGCCCTCAACTGAATAAACTGAATTTAATTACCTCCATGAAAAATTGCGGTTTGTAAGCAAATGTCATGCATTTTCAATTTAAACAGAAAATCAAAAATGAATGAACTATTAGGCGGAAAACAAAATAAAAATTTTTACTCATGAGGGAACATGTAACAATATGTTACGTTTTTTTTCAGCTCACATACAAACATTAAAATTTTGAAAAGCTCCAACCTCATTGATACAGAAAATGAATTGTGAAATATTTTATTAGTTCATAGATTAAATATATTTTTAGAAATTAAATGCTTTTTTTTTTCAAAATAGATAACACATTTGGAGTTTTAAAAGCAGAGACCTTATTCGTGTTATTTAAGACCGTTTTTATTTATGTTTAAAACCCTCTCGCGATTTCATTGCGCGTTTCATCAGTATCCCAGTGATGAAATGAAACATACACTCCAAGGACATTTTTAAAAAGAACTTTCAATGTCATGCCATTATATCCAGATGAAATTAAAATAATGAAAGATCTTCATTATCTTAAATGAAATTAAGATAATGAAGAGTTCTAAAAAACCAATTATATCGCAATACATCAATATAGGAGATATTAAACAATTAAGGGAATTGCTAGCAATTTAGTTTTAGTAAAACTTCAAATCAAATACAGTATCAAATTATATTAACATAAAAAGTATATCATTTATAGAGCTGTCTATAGATTTATCTATTAACCCCTTTAGGGGCAACAACCTCTACCGTTTGCACGGTGCATATTTTTTTCCTGATTTTTTTTAACCTAAAGAATCTTGAAAATTTTTTTCCAATTAAAGGTTTCAAAATGTCTTTACTTCTTTAACTTGATAATAGATGGCAGTACTAACCATTTTTTCTGCTGATTTAACTGGAATACATTCAATGCAAGTGAAAAAAGACTAGATTTAGGCGTTTGCACTGTTCAAACGGCGCCCCTCAAAGGGTTAAGCAAGAGAAACAATGTATCTGAAATAACATTTCTTAAGATATAGTGATTAAACACTAATAAAAAATTAAGTAGAATCAGATTAATATACCTCAGAATATCAGAAATCGGATTGATATAACTATAAATCAGTTAAAATTAGATATTATATCGGAATGATATACTTATTTACACTAAGACAATCACAACTATATAAATAATGCAATATTGCCTTTAAAAATTATGCTATAAAATTAAAGTTAATCAGTATTTGGCATTGAAGTAAATCAACCAACAATGAATTGATTCGTCAATCAACATTAAAGTAAATCAGCATATTGTGTATACTATTTTGGGCTATATGTTAAGTATTTACACGATTGTGATTGCATAGCAAAGAAAAGCAGGTAGGACGGACCAACGGGCGCGCTCACAGATACACACACACACACACTTACTTTAGCAGGATGGCTTCAGACAGTTCAATTCAACAAACCATCAAGATGCACTTCTTGGTCTATCCATTAAGGATGCATACCACATCATTTTTGTCTTTTCCGTGGACTTGAAAGTCCGTGTAGGGCATGGTATGGAGAGAAAAATATTTTTAAAATAATATAACTTGGTGTTAATTCTAACATGCTGAAATGGTTAGCAGGTTTTCCTCAGTCCACGTATGTACAAAAGGGTTAGATATAGCGATTGTATTTCGATATACAAGATTCTGAAAACAGGCCTACTTTGGAGTTTGTTTACCAGTTGTATATTATTCAGTATCTACGTATTAATGATCTTGTTACTGAACTTAGAAGAAATGAGGAATTTCCTTCCAAATGCTGATGACTTGGTCGTATGTACCAAATCGCCAAAGAACCGTGCCAAGCAAGTCATTGCAGGTAGCCTGAAATGTTGAGGACACTGGAAAGATATTTTTCGGTAAACAACATGTCAGTGAATTTTAATGAGACTGTTTACCAAACTTCCTCTCTTAATCACAATCCTTTACACCTGGATTTACTTTGTATGAATCTTCCAGCCTATGAGAAAGGCAGTTTAAAATATTTGGGAATGTCTTCTGATCTAAAACTGTCCTAGATACACATTGAGAAGATTGCCACCGGGGTATCTAATAGAATGACTCTGATGAAGCCACTTGCAGAATTTAAATGAAGCTGCTTGTCGCAGTGTAGGCGACAGTTTTCGAAAATTTAATAGATGCAAGTTAGGCACAAGGTAATAGGAGAAGAGAAGTATTATAGAACGGACAGTGAATGGCGACCAGCTGCAGTTAACGAATTGCTCAGATGTAACTAAAGACGAGCAATGTCAAGTTAAGAGAAATATGGTCAGTAAAGGGCCATCAACTAGAGATAATGATCTGGGAGAAGTGAGAATTTGAAGCCAAGAGGACACTAAGTTGTGATAGCGATAGAGATACGCGATTTTACGAGGTGGACTTCATTAGGTTAACAGCAGGGGATGCAGCCGAGGCGTGGGAGTCTGGGAGTTGAAGGATCCCCAGAAGGAACTTTATAAGGGTGCACGGGCTGACGCCCTCTTCAATTTAGATTGGAGAGGTTATTAATATAAAATGTGGGGGCCAGCCAATGATAAGAGACCGAGTTTAACATTGGTTGGGAGAGAGCCACCAATGAAAGTCTAAATAAAGATTATCGAAGTTTAGCTCGATGGAAAAAAGAGGTAGAGAGATCAGAAGCGTTGAAATCGTCAAGAGACATAGTCTGATCTGAATAGCTGAGAGACTGCAATTGAGATAGCAATATGGGTATAGATTAGCCCGACAATTATTGATGAAGGAAGGCAATGTCGCTGAGAAACAGAGGCTTAGCCAGAAAGCCGCCGGAGAAAAAGCCTGAGCTAATGTGGAAAAGCTAATGGTTGCCCCAGATGTTGATGCGAGAAGCGCCCGTTCCTATCCGCCCACTGATGTTAGCCGATGTCAAGAAGCGGTGACCAGACCTAGCCCTAAAGGGACTGCCCTGACACTTCCTACTCAGAGGAGAATCTCACCCATGCCGACCCCGTCCGTTGGAAGTGCGCCGACACCGAGGTGACAAGTCCGGTAGACCAGTGCCATCGAATAGATACAAGTTCCGCCCCTCTACCGATGTTAGCAACAGGAGAACCCATTGTGAATGATGACAGCACGCCTGATTCCTGTTTAAGCGAATGAGTGATCGCAGTTAAGATGCTTATGATCTTTGGTAGATTATTTATGCAGTGCTCACTGGGGTAGCTAGAACACAGGGAATAATGAAAGAGTTATTTTATGGTGAACATTCACTTATTTGGCCATATATATCTATCATAGAATATTGGTTGTTTAATTCCGTAATAATTGGAATCTTTATATGATGATATTAGCAATATATATATGTGTTTGTAAGTTAAGAATCTTGGAATAAGTAAATGGTGATATTGAGTAGATAATTGATATGATGATATTAGCAGTAGATATATGTGTTTATCGGTTAAGAATCTTTGAATAAGTAATTGATGATATTGAGTAGATAATTGATAGGATGATATTAGCAAAATATGTGTGTTTATCACTTAAGAATCTTTGAATAATTAAAGAATGATAGGGAGTAGTTAACGGAGGATATTAGTAAGAATAAATAACGAATTAATATGATATAGGAATAGGGGTAATTTGAATTGTATACGTATTGTGTTAATAAGATATAGGAGTTGGAATTCAGTAATGAATAGTATTAATTACATGTGTATTGTGAAGGTTTAATAAATTGATTTGTATGTATACATATGAGTAATCACTTCATATTATTCTAAATATTAACCACTATTACAAACAAAACTATCACAGAATTGGTCTATCTCCAGCTGGTGACCCTTTACTGACCATATTTCTCTTAATTTGACATTGCTCGTCTTTAGTTACATCTGAGCAGTTCGTTAACTGCAGCTGGTCACCATTCACTGCCCGTTCTTGAATACTTCTCTTCTCCTATTACCTTGTGCCTAACTTGCATCTATTCAATTTTCTAAAACTGTCGCCTACAGTGCGACACTGCTCAAAAAGGACTTTTAAAACCTTTACCTTCCCTTTGATTACAAATTGCTGCAAATGTTTCGTGACTTCATCACGACTAGCTCTCCAGACCTTTGAAGGACTTCAAAATCAAAATCATTCGTCTTATTTTACCTCAATTTTGAGACTGGAGAGGTAATCATGTCCTGTAACCCAAGTGAGACTATTGAATTTTATATTAATACCAATCTCATCCAAAAGGTTTTCAAGGGTGACACTAATGAAGATATTTTGTTATATTTATATCTTGAAATTATTCACTCTTTACATCTCGAACACAAATGGCTTTTCGTGTACATATTCTTAACCTGTATTAAACATATACATACATATAAAAACATATGCATACATATACACTTACGTACGCTTACACAAATAACAAAATGGTATATATTCATATATATTTTGGCATATGTTGTTTCAGTGAGGGACAGTAGGAGTGATGCTAAAGTAATTCACTTAAAAGCGAAATTACAGGCATTATTTACTTTTCTAAAATCAGCCAGAAACATGAGGTTCACCCATAATGAGCAGAAAATTCATTATGAGTTGCAATCTTCCTTTTAGATTTGACTTTTTAACTGAATTATTTCATAGAGATTTTTTTCGGCATTATTTAATACTCCAAATAAACAATTGGACTTGTTTATAAAGGGTGACTTTAGGGAAATAAATTATGAAAATTTGCTACCCAGTTATATTTTCTCCCTGAAATATACTCCTATCTAACTTTGAAATGGGATGCAGAAGGCAAGAGAATTCGATACCAAATATCATGCAGGGACCATATACAAATTAGCCTCTGGTAATATCAAATTTGCAAGAAATGTACCTCGAAAATTATACCCTCTAAACTTACATTATTTGCCAACATCATTTGCATTTCTATTTTCCTATGTCAACCTCAAACACAAAGACTTTTTTACAAGTTCTTTTGTTTTCGGATTTTTTTTTCATTTATATAAAATTTCATCCGCATAAAGTTTCTCTCAATTTGTTTCATTGGTAGAAGAATACAATTTATTAACAGATGTTTGAAAATAAATGAAGGGTTGTTCTATTCAGTAATATAGGCTTAATATATTTATCAAAAAAATTGAAATTTTAATAACTTACTCATATCCAAACGACCCATTACTCGTACATAAAATTATATCCTTATATATACATTATGATTATGGGATATAGTATGTCTGATGATCAATTGTATTAGTGGAGATAAGCATAAAAGGCATTCAAGTAATTGACATAGCAGAAAATATGTATAAAAATTAGAAAATTTACACTTTTGCAAATTTGTTATCATGTGTTTGTGTTCCAGCTGTGGAACCAAAAATTTGGTCAAAACCTAAATGTATGTTTCCTGGAGATTCTGAAGATTCCAATTTTCACATACGTAAATATGCAAGCACTGGAAGTAAACAATTATTGCTTACTAAAGCAATAATTATTTTATTTCAAATTTTAAATGATAAAGGAGAGCTTTTGGAAAAAATTATTGATTATATTAAAAGCTATTATTAATTTCTTGAAAAAATATTTTGTGCCGAAATTATTTATGCCATGATTTTAATAAAATATTTGAAAAAAATTGCCATTTTTCGTAAAATTTGCAGCATTCTCGTAAAAATCATTCATTTGATACAAAAGGTAAATAGCAATATACTGTGATGAAACAAGTGGTGTAGAACAAGGAAAAAAATATCATCTAAAAGACAATTTTCAAATATTTACATGCATAAGTACAGATTAAATCATTGAAAAGAAATTTTAATCTCAGGAAAGGACGCATATAAATCCAAGGTGGGAATTTTACATCCTAATTATGACAGATTTAAATTCACTACCACTGAGAAATCTTTATGATGGTTTAATAAATGTTTTACACTGTTCAGTGTTAAACGTAAGCCTTATGAATACTTAAATGATGGTACAACAATGTTTTTAGACAGTAAAATTTTGAAAAAGAAACGATTGATATAAAACAATTAAAAAGGAAATAGCTACGGTAAATATTATTTAAAGGAATATTTTATAATGAATGGAAAACAATATAATACGATTACATTAATTATGAATAATATACTTAAAATAGTATAAAGATAAGTTTGTAATATTTTCACATTAGCCAAACATACATAAAGTATATTAATATGAGCTTATACTACAAATACGAAAATGGGCAGTTTAATAGGATTAAAAAATATATAATATAAGGAAATTATATATTATATATAAATTATGCATTATATATAACTTGTATATTATATATAACATTATATAGTTATGTATTATATTATAAATTTAATTCATCAAAATACATAAACACCAGTGAAAATTTGAATGCTCAACACATGAAGATGTATAAATCAGAATATTCAAAATTCTAAAGTCGTATAAATGTTTAACTATTTTTGAAACTATACATTTACGCTGAAATTTTACCTCAATGTGGGATTCGCCCCTATACAGCTGCAACCGAAAATGGATTAGAATCCGACGCGAACTTTGTAAGGGCGAAACGAGATTAATTAGGCAAATGCAACTGTCGTCAATTAAGGAAGCGACCGGCCACACACATCGTGCTGACAGACAGACAGCTTCCTCGCTACAAGCAGAATCTTGCCGCACATTAATAATAGAAACCTGATAACGTATTTCAGCAAAAAGCCATAGGATTCCTATGGAATAAAATTATTATTATATGTTTAAGCATAAAATGAACTTGGACATTTTGAAAACTTCTTCATCTGATCAAATTTTATAATTAATTATGTATTAATACATAATAAAGTAAGACTTAATATCAGATTATTTCAATTTTTTTATTATTATGTGTAGTTAAAGTTACTTAGTGTGCATATAACAGAAAATTGTGCATGTAACAGATATTGTGCATGTAACAGAAAATATTTTGTTTTACATCAGATCTTAGTTTTACGACGGTAAAATATCAAATCTTGTATAGAAGTTTAGCTATTTTCAATGTGTAAGTCATCAGAAGTCAGCACACATACACGTACATTTTATACTCTACCTGAACGTAAAATTTTGCTCGTATATTCTTCGTAATTTCTTGGGTTCATTGAAAACTGGTTTTTGGTGATAGTTTTTGGTAAAGTTTATTCGCGTGTGAGTTTATTTCGTGCTTGATATGCAGCATATGATTATGTAACTAACTGCAGGATTAGAACTAGTTTATAAATGATAATGCAACTGCAGGAATTATATATACTAAAGAATATTAACATTATCTTTTAATCAAATGGAACAGTTTTCGAAAGTTCTGTCATCTCTAATTCATTACATTTTTAATGGTTTAAAATGTTCCTTACTAGGAGACTAATATCATTGAAGTAAGAATCTATATATGTGGATTCCGCAAATGGACTTCAGTGGAAGGTCCAGAGACATTCCATTGGGTTAAATAATTTGTTTTGAACTTTGGAAATTTTATCGCTTCGACTCTTGATAAAGTAACAGTGATGTAAACTATGTATGCGATGCTTAACAATATTATTTCAATGAATAAAAGTTATATCCTTCAATTAAAATTTAATTATAAACTTCCCCGATGAAAGCTGGCTTTTAAAACTCAAAATGACAATAAATATTATATCAACTATAGTTTGTTTAATAGTAAGGTATTACAGATTGTTCTAAGATAAACAACAACTTTTCACAACTTTTGTTTGTTTGTTTGTTTGTTTGCTTGTTTATTTGTTATAAATGAAATAGCTGTAAGAAAACATACTGATTCTTAAATGTTCAGTTTAATCACTACTTGATTCTTATTCATGCTTAAATGTGCTTACCCATTTTAATAAAATATTTGATCATACATTATAGCGATTTTTTTCGTCAGAAATATCACGATTTTACAACGTCTGATCTAGCTCATGCTATAACAGTTATACGATAATTTACTTTAATTAACGTTTGTAACTGATAGCTTTATATACAATATTCATGATTACGAAAATTTTTAGCATGCATTTTTATTTCACTGATCTTCATTTGTAACATTGAATTGTACTGTAATATGACATGCCCTTCGTACTGAAAAGTAAAGAAAAGAAACATCATGTCATTTTTACATCTTAGTTCTTGTAGAAACAGCCTGATAATTGAAAGTAACAATCAATTACCAAAATTTCTTTCGAGAAAAGTCCAGTTTTTTATTTTCGCTGCAGGTAAATTAAAAAACGTTTCATCACTTCCATTATGTCAAGTAAATATAAATTTCCTTACTCTCTTTTCAGTGAAATCCTTAAGAACTTTGGGTATTTTTATGTTACATATTTTGCATTAGGTGGTCATTATGCAAAAAAGAACTGAAAACATTTAACTGAATTCCTATTACTCTTTTCTATTATTCTACGATAATGAAATTAAAATAACTTACATCAGACTAATACAAGAAGCTAAAACTAATCTTAAATAATGTCTTTAACATTTCTGAAACATTTTAATTATGGCATTCATATTCCTAGTAAAAACAAAATAAAAATTATATTGAAAACGTGCATGATGGAAAAATTGCTTGAGCATTCATTAGCATCTAAAGTATTACTCCAATTCATTCAAATCTTCAAAACTACTTTAGCAAAATTGATGGTTTTATCAACGATGTTTAAACATCAGATTTCTTATCATTTTTTCCTATTACTTCAACTTACATTCTTATATTGTATTTGTATTATTATATCAATGCTGATAAAAGTGTATAAATTTCAAAAATACTGTTGAGAAACAAATGTCAAAAGTTTTTACTCACAGGAAAAAAATTCAAAAATAAGCCACTAAAATTAGTTATTAAAAATATTCTTTTCTGTCTTAAGTTCCTGACAGCCTCAAAGAGAACGGGTCTTGGGGAAATTAAAACGGTATAATGTAGTCGAATGTGATTCTATAATGAGATTAAGTAACATGTTAAAGTTTCTAAAAGTCGTTCAAAATGCAATTTGTGGTCAAATTTAATAAAAAATGTATCAAAAATGTTACATACAAATATAATTAACTTTTTCCGGGCTATAAAAAAACTTCTCTAAAGAAAAACTTTTAATTTGCATAGACTTCTTTTCACTGTTTTTTTTATTTATTCGTTAAAATTTTACACTTATATTAAAGCGAAGATGATTAAAGTTTAAAAGTCCTTGAAATTGTGGTTTAGCAGTTATTCTTTGGTCCGTACACTTTATTAATGAAAATCGATATATATATTTTTCAAGTGGGTATGCCGTTATATAATTGTATACAAATATTCAGCACATATATTATTTAATTATGAAATTATTGTATGTTTTGTTGGTGTTAACATTTTAAATTTATTTCTGTGATTTTTTATAATGCATTTAGGATTTAGATAATAAACGTAAAAAATCATCTAGAATCACATTTCCTGCCCTACTTACTTATAAAATTGTATATTTTGATGATGTTAACATTTTTAATTTCTGTGATTTTATAATGGATTTAGGATTTACATGATAAACACAAAAAGGCATCTAGAAATCAGATTTCCTGCACTACTTACTTGTATAGTTGAAAATGTCAACTGTATATTACTTTTTCTGGGACATTTATGCTGACAGTTATTGTGAAATTTTTTAAGATATAAAGCAAATGTTCACTTTGAATATATTTATCTCATTAACATAGTTATAAGAAACATTTTCTTTCAAATACATATGAATTTAAAGTAAAATTTTAATTTAACCCTAAATACGTAGTATTTAGACAAATTTTGAGTAGCAAGCTGTAAGTAGTAAAATACTTTTGAAAAAAGATCAACTTTCATTTTCTTTCATTGCATTTAAGTAAGAAATCTTTTTCTTTAATTCTTTAACGATTCGTTATGAGTTATTGCTATATTTTGTCTATTTTTTCCTCTGAAAAATATACTTGTTCCTGTTCATAGGAAATAAAAACAATCATTCTCTGGGTCTCCCATTTATTCACTTTCTACACAATATTGAATTTGAAGACCATTTAAGAACAACCTCAGTGGCTAAGAAATCAAACATTATAGACCTATTGATTTATAGATCATTTTCCCAGCTTGAATGTTTTTATACGCAAAAAAATTATCTGATACTTAAAAGAATAAAATGAAATTTTATTTTACATTAATCTGATTTTATAAACTTCATATTTACATAGTTTCGAAACTTAAAGAATTGCCTTTTATTTATTATTAAAATTCATACCATTTTCTTTATAAAATTGTCATGTAATTGTAGTGATGAAAAAAGCAGACTGAAATATGGAGTTACGAGCCTTCAATTTGAAACCTCATTTCTGTCTCCTTATTTCTTTCTTTATTTTATTGTAGACTTTATAACGTTACATCTATGATCCATTATTTAATTAATCCTGTCAGAAGAAATTCGTTTACCTTGTAAAGTTTGTCCCTTGTCTGGAAAAAAGAAATTCATTTCGTAAAATTAGTTTCCCGTTACTTAATTTATCCCTATATACTCTTTTAATTAATGTAAGTACCGACGAATTGTGTACACAGGCAAACGCGTTTAGAGACACAGTTAAACACTTAAAGAAATGTTTTATTACAAGCCACTAGTTTTTAAGAAAACCCGTCACTTCATTTTCAGTTAGAAAAAAATATTTGAAAATATTTTTTATCAAGTATTATTTCTCTCTTATTGCTTATATTAAAAATAAGAAAAATTATCAGTAAAATGTAAAAACATTTACAGTGATCGGAATATTTTTTTCAACAAGCAGTGTAAGGGCCTGTTCACATAGGAGTCCGTTGCGTTGCGTTAAGGAAAAGATGACTTTGAGATGAAAATAAACCAATCATAGGACTCCAAACGATTAGCAATGAAATTTTTAACGCCTATGATTGGTTTATTTTCGTCACAACGTCATCTTTTCCTTAACGCAACGCAACGGACTCCTATGTGAACAGGCCCTAAGGCTATTCGAGCTAGCTAGCTAGTTGTTATAAGGAAAAACTGGATTCTAAACACAAAGTCTTTTCTAAACAATACACTAGAAAAGTGGCTTCTAAATTCAATCTCTTGTGTTCTGTACACTTTGTGTCTGTTTTTTATATAACACTGTCAGAAATGTGTTTATAAAACACAAGTATTACAACAAATCTTTGTCGTTCATTTAAGATAACGGGATTGCTTTATAAATTATCCAGTATAATTAAATATTTATTTCAGAAGTAAAACATTTCAGTACGAGACACATGGTAAAATGAATTTATTTGGATTGTCTTTAAAAAGTTGCAGCCACCTACATATACTTTAGAAAGGATCACCATTTTTGTTTGTACAAATGAACTGATCTTAAAGATTAATCCAATTGAAAGAGCTTAAATATCTACATTTTTCATTAACAGAAACTAGGGATTCATTACAGTTTTGCCATTCTTGAAACTAAAATTGATGTAATTAATACTCTCATAAAAAACGTGTAGTTAAGTTACCTTGTAATAGATTTCATTGCGTAACTCATAACTATAGACTTAATTTCACCTAAATAATCCATAAATTTTATTTGGATTTCAAACACTTCAGGGAGGGTTATAATATTCTTTACGAAACTAATACTTTTATAATCTTTTGAAACATTCGATTACATACTTTGATATTTCTATTCTGAATTAAATTTCGCGTTCTTCACACGCATTCTTCTTAATATGATTATTTAAACAGATTGTAACTGTTTTAATTTAAAATCCTATATTTTGTTTCATATAATTGCCAGATTCTGCACAAAACTTTCTATGATAATAAAATTGAATCAGCAAAGGATAAATTAAGAAACAACAATAAAATTTTGTACTTCCAAAGAAAAACAGTTTAGTTTATTTATAAAACATGTTAATTAGAAATATTATGATACATTTCATATCCTTTATTTAGTATCTGATTTCGGCAATGCTACATGAAAGTGATCTCCCTAATTTTTATTATCCTACAGAGCCATGATATTTCTCCACTGAAAGGAAACGCAGAGAAGCAGTCTACAATAATTAGTATTCCGAGCTATGTTTGTAGTTCATTTCCTAAAATGCATTCACAATTCCAACTATTAACAAGTTTTAATTTCCAAACAGAGAAAATGCTTACTTAAATTTATTTAATATAGCTTTGAGTTAAAACTTTTGGAATACTGAAAACGCTGTTTTTTTGTTCATGTTAAAAAAAACTCTATAGAACCTATAACTTGATATGAAAAATATTTCAGGCAGTATAACGTAGCTTTAGCCCTGAAATTCTTTTTAATAAAGCACTGTCTTAGTTAGAAAAGGAAAGAAGGTGCAAATCAGTTTGTTAATTAGAAAAAAAAACTTGTTTCGATTTTTGAAATCTCTATAAAGAAAACTTATTGATTAGATAAAAAATTAAATCATGGACATTAAGTGATATACCATAATAAGTTGAAAAATTTAAAAAAAATTAAAACTTTCTAATGTTTGCAGCAAATCTAACGGCATAAGATACACAAATTCTGAAAAGTGGCATTATCATTCTCATACAGATTATTTGTTATCTTATTTTAAAAGCAACAAACAAAATGGCTACTAAACAAACCAGTGAACCCAAACTGGTAATGTCTATTTAATGATGTTAACAAAATGCAAGCTACTGAGTTGTATCCCGATTAAATTGATACAGCCGAAGACGAAAAATATACTTTATTGTTAAAAAGAAAAATGTGGGACTCCATTATTGTTTTAATTGAATTGAAGCTTTTGCTGAGTAATGTCCAAAAATATAAAAGGGAAAAAAGGCAACGTTTGAAAAAATCACTGTATGGCAAACATTTTAACAATGAAGCCTTGGAAACAAGAAGTTATAGTCCTTAGCAATATATTTTCTTCTCTTCAAAAGTGTTATTATTATCCTCTTAGGCAACCGGCATTAAAAAAAGTTAAAAACCTTTTTAGATGCTAGTAAAATGCCGTTAAACAAGGAATTCTAGAAAGTCACTTAGACGGTGTCAAAAACAGGTATTCCCATGGTGGACTTAAAATTTCGACTCAGTGTACATATTGTTGACGTAGATTTTTGAAACCTGATTCAAACACACGCAATCCGGTACTTAACTAACGATTCGAACAAGATTGCATAGGTCGTATATTTAATCAGAAGTTTCCTCGGGGCTAAAAAGAACCCAAAGAATACACTGCTTAAAAAATAAGCAGGATGAAAACAGCTCAGGAAATTTAATTTGCGCACAAGTGTTTTTCTCTACCAACTTTTTATCCTGGTATAAAAGTTGTTTTCTCTCTCCTTTTTACGAGAGGTTCTTTTGCTCGCAAAATAAAATTGAATCCAAAGTTAATTGTTTTTGGGTATTTAACTGATTTTCAAGTGGAAAGATAAAACTGGTCTAGTCCTCATATCGACGGCAAAATTAAATTGTAATTTGAGTCTAACTACAAGATTGCCTTTTGAAGAATTCTCAGCAATAAACAAGTTTCAAAGAAAGGCGGGTGAAAGAAACTTCTTTAAATATGCAAGAATATCATGGGTATAAGGATTCTTTTTTCTACTATAATCAATTAAGACTTTTTATATTGCATTGTGCTTCTACAATTGGACTAAGTTGTAATTTTATATTTTTTCACTTTTAAAATTAAATTACATAAAATATATTTAATCACATAATCAATTTCAGTATGAATTAAAACTGGATTATTTTATGTAAAATATGAAATTTTATACAGTTCATTTAAATCTCTTTAAACCTGTGCTCTATTAATCTCAAATTATTTCATCTAATGTTTTACAATGAGACAACAAAATATCCCCAATTTAATAGAAGGGAATTATTCTTTGTTTTAAACATTAAACTTTTAGAATTTTAGAGTGAAAAGGTAAACAGTATCTGAAAAATTTATAGTTAATTGAGTTTGAATTTTTCCCTAATACCTATCTCTATATTAACTACAGTGTATTTTCTAGCAACTTCAATCTTGATATGTTGTGTAACACTGCATATACAGGAAAAAGACAAGCATGTTCGATCTCATGTGTGCCTGTGTATCTTAGAGTTGAGACATAAATACACATAGATGTTTTAATGCATATCCTTCCAACTGTAGTTTAAAGATGAAATTGGTAAACCTGCATTATTCTTTTTTCATTCCGTATTACTAATGATGGTTCCTTTTCATTTATGATTGTGAATTGCTTTAGAGTTGCTCCATACACCCTCCTTCATTTCAATTTTTCTGTGATAAAATGTAGGCACAATTTTCAAAGAACAAAATGATTCTTTTTCTTTGAAGCGTTAAAAGTGTATAAAAGCTATTAAACTTATGTAGAAGTATATGCGTGAACAAGACAGCAATGTATAAAATTTTCACAGAATATCATCTAAAAATAAATATTCATCAAGGTCTGGAGTAGAGTTCTATTTTTACCAAGATTTCGGAAAATTTTTTATACTGTTGATTACTAGTGATCTAAAGATCAGAGAAATGTTTAATAAAATACATATTCTCTACAAAATTTACTACTGAAGAATGTCATTAGAAATATGAACAAATTTTAGCGTTAAACAGTGCGATTTTTTAACAATGGAGAGATTTTAGTAATGCTTACAGAAATCTGTAAGAAAATATTTCTACTCTTGATATGTCAGGGATGCTTTTGGGATAAACTGCACACAAACTACATACGTTCCAAACAGTATTGCCAAATTCACTTCTCAATATGCAATATCAATTTTTGTACCGTTATATGGATCAATATTCCCCATTTCATATAATTTTGAATGAAATGATAAAGAAGACCCAGAAGAAATGAAAAATGTAAGTCTGAGTATCCATCTATTTTTTCGAGATTATTATGAGAAAATTAAATATAAGAGTAACAACTATGTCTTCGTAGAAACTAACAAGCACACTCTTGCATTATACAGTCAAGTGTACATACATAACATAAAACTGGCCTCGAATATAACAAATTTTGATATTTATTTACATTCGTCCTTTAAACTGATGCCAAATAAACATTAAATTTAGTAGTAGATGACCTGGCTTAAAACATTGTCATACATACTGCTTTCCTTTTTATAATATGTGATGCTTAGAAAGTCAGGAAAATGTCATTTAATCAACTGTTTTAAAATTTCCAAAAAATGCATTCGTCAAAATAATTTAAAAAGTATTATATTAAAAGAGTGCATTGAAGTTAATCTGTATTAAACTCAAACATAAGGGAAACGTTGTTAAATAGTTTTATACGTTCATAGCATTGTATCCCGTTAAAGTATCACATACGTTTGCATTCTTCAACTTAGAAGACCGTATGTTTTTAATGAAACCGGGGGTATCTTTTAAGAAGAATAAATATACTAGTTCCCTTATGTAACTCCAGTAATTTCTTGTATCTTTCAACAGATTCTAAAAATCGCTTATGTCCCTTACTAGATTTCTTCCACTAGGGCTAATTAAAAATTACCTCTTCAAAATTAACAAAAATAATTACATTCTGTTTTCACTGTACAGCATAAAGATATGAAAAAAATTATAATTTCGAACAACACATATCTTCGAATGTATTTCATTGAAAGAGAGAAGGACATGTTTGGAAAGTGGTTCTTTTAGTTTATAGTAAAACTTTTAAAATTATATATGGAAAATTATTTTTTATATGTTTACCATCCTTTTCTCCCGCATATCTTATTTTATTTTTTTATTAAATTTCAAAGAAATTAATCCAAAAGAAATTGATAACATTCATGTCTACTTTATAGATCAAACTAATACACTGAAGTGCCACTGAATTAGGGATAGCAAGGCCTATGCAAATTGTGTAATCTGCGCATCATGTATGCGCAAGTGAGGGCGCTGTGGTAACTGCATATATAGCGCGTACTGTGGTTGTTCTGAATTAGTTGTTGGAATTGCCAGTATGGGTAAACTGCCTGATTTAGACGCCTTCGATTGCGGACAAATCGTAGGTGCTCGACGCATGGGTCATTCAATTTCCGAAATCGTCAGACAGCTAGGATTTTCAAGGTCGACAGTGTCAAGAGTATACCAAGAATACATGGATGGTGGAAAAAAAACTAGCGATCGGGCAAACTGAAAAGGACAATTAGCCCTGACAGTGCGTGGTGAGAGACGGCTCAAGCGTATTGTACGTAGCCAGCGAAGCCAAACATTAGCTCAAATTACCACCCAGTTTAATGACGGTGCCAGTCGTACTGTCAGTAAATGGACTGTGCAACGCTCGCTTCACCGTATGGGTTTCGGGAGCCGTCGACCTACGAGAGTACCATTGCTCTATACTCGCCATCGGGCTGCACGTCTTGTCTGGGCAAGAGAGCACAGAGACTGGAGTGTAGAGGACTGGAAACGAGTAGCATGGAGTGATGAGTCTCGATTCCGACTACTTAACGCCGACGGGAGGCTGAGAATATGGCGTCAGGCTCATGAAGCCATGGATACTGCATGCCTGGCTGGAACTGTACAAGGGCATGGTGGCTCAATCATAGTCTGGGGGTGTTTTTTCGTGGCACAGTTTGGGATCTTTGGTGCGTGTACCAACCTTCCTCAATGCAATTCGGTACGTAGAGTTGCTGGGTGATCACCTCCATCCGTTTATGCTGTTCTGTTATCCACACGGTAATGGAGTTTTCCAGTAAGACAACTGTACCTCTCACAAGTCCCGGTTGGCTACTGGCTGGTTGGATGAGCATTCCTCTGATTTCTCTGTCATGAATTGGCCACCCAGAAGCGCAGACTTAAATCCTATTGAGCATCTTTGGGATGTTTTGGAACAAGGCGTGAAAGGCCATCACACAGCACCAAAGAAGAACCTTACTGAATTATGGACAGCTTTAGCCAATATTTGGCAAGCCATTCCCGTGGAACGTTTCCAGAAACTTGTTGAATCTATGCCTCGCCGTGTGGCAGCCGTTATCAATGCCAGAGGAGGCCCAACTCGTTACTAGGTAGGTATCCCTAATTCAGTGGCACTTCAGTGTATTTTGATGTACTATACGAGGAATTTAATTTACATTTTTTCAAAAGAAAGAAATCCTAAGTCCTGGGAAAAAAATACAAGAATGTATAAACACAGTGTTTCTAGTACCACATCCCTTTATTTGAAACTCTAAAAAATATTTCAGATGGAGTACAAATATGCACAATATGTTTATTAATTTTTAGCAGTCAGGAAATATTTATAGATTCTGAAATCTATGTGCTTTAATGTGCATTTTTTGGTTTATATAACCGGTAGATTTCTTCAAAGGACAAGCAATGATTTTAAAACTTTCTGCAGAAAACCCTAAACTTGGTATTTCAATAGAATGTATTTATAAGTCCTAATTTTTTCTAAATGGTTCTTCTGAAATTCAGAAAATATTTTAGCGTATCGACTGCATTTCAATTTATATACTACATTATTAAATTTATAATTATTCTAGAATTACTTTTTAAAAGAATGCGCAAATAAACGACAATATTATATCAAAACATTTTTCACCTAACTCTTGGTCATAAATTAACAGGTTTAGATAGTATGAAGTAGCATCTATAAAAATCTCTTCTCACAGTCAGTTTTATATTCCATCCCTTTTTTGGTCTTTAAAGAATTAAAAGTCTTCATTTTTTAACCATTCCAAAGTTATCACACGTGAAAGCATTACAACTGTCTATCTTACCTTAAAATGAAAGACTTATAAAGTCGAAAGCTATTTTAAGAGCAATTAAAAACTTTTTTTAGGGGACTAAAGCCATGAATGTCTTGTCTTTTAAATTTAACTCTTGTTAAGTGCATTTTCAATAATCTCCGTAGTTTAGCGGCTTATAATCAAACTTTTTACTTTAATAGGAGCTCTGAATTTATAAAACTTCTGGTATACGCAAACAAAAAAAGCGATTTCTTTAACAAGTTTATCTGCGAAACAAAAATTCTTCAGAATATTATGAATTGTAAGCGTTAATCAAATGATAACATATCAAATTCGTCTGTAAACACCATTATTTTTATGATCCTACTATGCACAACGGATCGACAATGAACAATTAAAGTGTTATCTTTGATAGATCAGAGGATTTTATGAAATACTAGCTGAAAACCCGCACTTCGCTACGGAGTACATTCCTGTTAAATACAACAGTCAATGTATGTAATTAATGCCAAATAAATAAATAAATATATATATATATATATATATATATATATATATATATATATATATATATATATATATATATATATATATATATATATATATATATATATATATATATATATATAATAAATACAACGATCAATGTATGCAATTCATGTAAAAAAAACAAAAAATAATATATTTATAAAAACATCGTAACGGATATTTTTATAGACAAAATAATGTAGAAGAAAATATTGAAATTAAATCTAATAGAACATACTAAAGAATATAGTACAGTTAATATAGTACAGTTTGAGTAACATATCTTTTACTGTATTATATTTTATTGGATAATGGCCAATGGTCTGCCCCATTAGCATGAAAAAATTTTTTTTTGTCTATTTTGTTGTTATGCTCGTGACGATAAATTAATTTAAAGTGACAGAAAAAGAAATCACGTGATCAAAATTTAATAAATTAAATTCTAAAATTTAATCTCTGAAAATTCGCCAAAAATCAGAAAATGGAGGTATAGATTCAAAAAAGATTTTTTTAAAGGAATTTTTATGATCTTTCTCGTGATATAAATTTTATAACCCTCGGATTATTATTTTAAATGCAAACTTTAAAGAATGTTACAAAAACAGCTTAAAAATTTAATTTTAAAAAATCTATGAAAACTTTTTCAAAAATCTTTCTTATTGCACCCTTACGCCATAAGAAGAATCGCCATGCAAAATTTCAGACCTTTAGGTCCAGCGGTTTGGTCTGTGCATTGTCTGTCAGTCAGTTACGGAACTGTTTTATATATATAGATAAATTAAATTCATTGAAGACAACAAATGCATTCCTATATGACTGTATCTTTCTTTTATGTTGGGGGGGGGGCGCAGTGCTGGGTATGTATTTTCTAGAAGTAACCCCAAAAACTGAGATAAGAAATGTATTCATGGGTAATAACAGTTATAAACTCTAGTGATATCTTTTAAATTTGTCTATTGATAAGGTGTAAGGTATTTGATGAATTTTTTGCTTCAATGTAGAAGCATGCATGACGAATTGATTTCCAATTAGTTCCCAAATGCTAATTTAACATCCTTTAATTGAGAAAGTGATATCAAAATATAAACCAGTTAAACGGCAAAACTAATAAACCTCGATGAGTTCAAAAACTTACGAATACCCTTGGAAATTGCTTTAAGGGAACTTCCAAGATCTAAGAATATAATATGCAAATAATCTACCATTGTCGCTGTGAAACACGGTGGATTTATTTGTCAGTACTTGAGTCTTTCACGGGAAGTTCTACTTTCTGAGGTTTTCAGAAAGAATTCAAATGTGCTCTGTATCACTTACGTGAATACCAAACGTCCCTTAGAGTCATGAATCGTATTTAGTTTTCGATAACCATAAAAGTAATTACGCATTGTGCTGTGATGAGAAAATCTTGCTTAGTTTTAACGACATATTTGGATGTTGATATAAAAAGAAAATTTATGCGCATATGAATAGCTATAAGGTTAGGATTTAATAGAGCAAGAGGGATGAAGCAACATTCGTTGATTTCACCGTACGCGAAATCAACGAATGTGTGAAATCACGCTCCAAAGTGTGGCACAGCAAATTATGCTCAAAAAATAAATCTTATGCATTAAGAAGATGCCTTTCCCATATAAATTCTGTTAATTCCTCGCTGATTAACCAAACCCACAAGTACAACATTTTTGATCCACTGAAAAGAAAAACATTAAAAAGGATTAGCTTATTGGCTAAAAGGGTTTGTTATTACATGCTTCTTATCAAAAGTATTTTAAAGTACCCTGGAGCTTCTTCACCCACTTATATAGCATTTTAGAACCCAATTTAAAGAAGTAACGAACTGGAAATTTCTACTGATATCTATTACAAGTAGGTTATAAAAGACTCAAAAAAGATTAAATTTGTTTTAGGATCTAATCATGCTCAGCCATGAATGTTTTTACTAGTACTGACACTATTTGAAAATGAATTAGTGTTCGATGACTTTTAACAACACTTTACTAAAATGTAAGGTAGAAGTTCCATTTTGAGCTTCACAGATTATCACAAACTCTTAGTTAGATTGAATTTTTTGACATACACAAGTATGGGTAGTAAATTTAAGAAATAAAATTCAATTACACAGAATATATTTGTTGAACTTGGGATATTCACTGAGATACGGTGTGTGGGTGTGGGAAATATATTTATTATGTATGTTTCTATGTACTTATATTATATATATATATATATATATATATATTTCTCCCTCGAAGTGGGCTTGTGTTTAAAAATGCTAAGTTGACTGTGTTGACTAAGGTTTGGAAATTCCTGTGCTGTCCCTCATAGAGAGTATGTTGACTCACCTAAATGCTGTTCGCATTATAGAATGAGTAACAAAATCGTAAATAGTGTGAGCGAATGTCTTCGGACATGTATCTACCGCATTAGGAAAAAAATGGTGGTGATATATATATATATATATATATATATATATATATATATATATATAATACCTATTATTCCCTCCATTCTAGCATTTAAATTCCCTTTCCTAAATCCAAACCCCAGTGATATTAATCTGTCGCTTTAAAATCCTTAGCTACAGAACTTCCCATGAATCATATGCATTTGCATTTCTACACGTGTATATCTATGGATTCAGGAGTGAGTTAGCCCCTAAATATGCTGACCCTGCAAATAATAGTCACATGTCTACTTCTCGCTCTCTCGCGAAAGGTGAAAGTTGAAAGGAGCTATTTATTCCGAGCCGTTCTTCTGGAATGAACGGACGTACTTTTGTTGCTCTAATAAACGATTCGGTCCGACAGCTTCGAAATTTCATTTTTATTCCTTTCAGGCTGAGTCCAGCCATGTAAATATAAGCTAGTTTTCCCTTTCAGGTTATAATTTAAGGACATGATGTAATGGATATATTAAAGACAGACAGGCAGGCAGGCAGGCAGACGTACGCACACACACAAACGTCAAAATTATATTAATGATTTTATTTCAAAACAAACAAAAATTAACAGTTTTAGATATAACACGTAGTATGACGTTAACATCAGAAAATGACTTATTTTAAAATATCAAACGTGATAAAATTCTTAATTTTTTTTGCCTATTTCTAAATTTGTTCGAAGTATATGACTTTCCTTAGATCAAATTACCCCATTATGTGAAACACCTCCTAAGAAATCATTATGACCGGCATTTGTATCTTTTGCAATATATGCCCTTTCCCTACACGGATAGCGTGACGAGCTCTCGCAACTGCAAAGGTTCAATTCAGGGCACCTCATTTGCGCTCCCGGCTCAATCATCGCCCTTCATTCAGCACGCAACGTGTCTGTTGGATTCATTTTTCTCAACTGTGGGACACTTGACGGAGAGATTTTGTTTCAAATTAATACGGATGTAAAAAAAGTGATCACGGTTTAGAATTGCTATCCATTTAAAAGGGTAAAGGAGTGTTAGCTCTTATGAATTTCGTTCTTTTTTTGTAGGAGAAACTAAATTATTCTCTCCGCCGCGAATGGAAATAACTTCTTCCTAACGTTTAATATCATTAGTCAGAATTCTACAGTTTCATTTCCCGTAAATGAATTTACACAGTTGAATTCGTATTAGGTTTTTTTTTTTCTTGTAGGAGATTTGAAAATTTCTAAACTACGAAAAGAGAATAAACAGAAAAGAGCGAAGTATCAGGTATAACCTTTTCACAATTCATTTTCGTCTTACATAATTGCTGAGCACAATCTACTGAGACTTCAGCAAACATTCTTCCAGCCTCATTTGAATAAATCATAAGTTAACATCACTAAATGAAAGTTGTAGTCGCTGTAGCATTTTAAAAACTAAATAGAAATACTTTATAAAGAATTTTTCATATTTTTTATAAGTGCAATCTGCAATACGAGGATTGTGCGTGAAATGGAACAAGAACAAAATTGTGGATTAAAGATTAAAATCATCTAATTTCTCTTTTTTACTGGTATTGAATTAATCTGGAATGTACTAGACTTCAGTCATATACTTCAACAATTTAAATATGCTTACTTTATCAGAAAACTAAATTATTTCTCCCATTTATTCACTAAATAGAAATTTAAAAAAAATTAGATTGGTATGTGTGTTACTTCATAATATCCTCTTCAAATAAAATTGTTAGAGGCTTACATCATTTCGAGCTAGACTTCAATTAAAAGAAAAATATTATAATATGCTAAAAATGGGACATTGTTCAAGTTACATAATAATGCATAGCTTCGGATAGTTTGTATTTCTCAGTTGTCAATGTTCACACACAACGGACCTAATAAAATAGATATAAAATGAATTATTTTACAATATCAAGTAAAAAATATATTTGATAGAACAGCGTGCATGCATCCTACTTACTCACCTCAGTAGCATAGGAAAGTATGCGTCAAAAACAGGGTCCAATTTTTTCAGTGCTTGAGAATGGGTGAAAAAAAAACATGAAAATTTATCATGATATATCTTTACAACCAAAAATATTTTGATAAATTACTCGGGACATTAAAGAAATACATCTAGAGCAAAATCACGGCAAAACACAAAACGGAACAGGATTTGTTATCACAGGTAAAACGCTGGGAAGATATCCAAGAAAGCTGGAAAGACTACAGTCATAAATCCCGTATGGAATCAGTGGCAAACTTTAGACTAAACACGTTTGCTTGGCAGAACATTTAAATCGAACCGGCATACTAACCAGAAGTGAACGCCAAATCTGTAAAGTAGGCAATATGAATGCAGAACATCTACTATCTTGAGCAGGACTCGACCCAGAGCCCTAAACAAATGGTGGCTTTTCCAAACTATATTTGGACGCTAGAAACACGATGAAATCTCTATGAACTTTTTACACCCACAAGTGACCATTTCTATTCACTGATAAGCATTGCATTTATTTTCTTGTTCTTGGTTTTATTGTTACTTGTTCTTGTTCTTTGTTTTATTGTTCCCTGTCCCTTGCTTGTTTATGTTGCCTGTAATTTGTATGGACTGATATCCAAATATAGTCATATGAAAAAAACGCTCTTCTGTGACATCTATAACACATGATAAATAATAAGAGGCCTTAAACGGGTTATGCTCAGTAATATTTAATTTCTGCAGCGTTTTCTCACTTGTAAGACAATAGTAATTTAAACCTAGAATTGCTTATGAGAAAAGTGAGAGAATATCTGCGGTAACGAGTACCTTTAGCCTTCAGTCTGCCATTTAAATATTTATGAATGTATGAAACTAAGTTCTATTTACAATGCATGGAATTTCATTCAATAAGCTATCTAGACTCTAGATTATGAATAGTTTGTAAACGCGTATTTAATGTTAAATTTATATTTCATGGTCTAGTACCCAATGTCATTAAAATCCCAAATGAATTATTACTCTTGTAACAAAAACTGTTGATATGGGTTGTAATAGCCGGAAAATTAAATAAGTTTATGATTATAATAGATTCGATGATAAATAGTTTAACAAAGGAGGCGGAATAATTCTCTAAAAGCAATTGCAAATGATTTAAAAGGTTTAATAATTTTAATAATTATAATAATTTTAATGATTATTTGATGCATGATTTTGTATATTCTAAATAGAAAGATATAGTTTCTTTAAACTATTGTAATGAACAGGGATATCCTAAGAGCTGTTATTTTATCTTATAAATTACTTGAAGAAGATCATATCATATACGATAAGATTCAACAGAGCAATAAAATGGAGATAAGATTTTCAGATAAAAACTAGTAATCCCTCTTTGGAGTCACCGTCAATGTATCATTGATATTAAATTATACTGCATTGGCATTCCGTTAAAAATTTCCTGCGTAATTAATAACATCCTAAGTGAAGCATTCAAATAGGTGCTTAAAATGTGTATGCATTCCAAAAGTGATAGGTTTTAAAATAATTAAAACGGTGTATAATCTAATGACATTAAAGAACACCATAACTTACATCAACTCGATGTAAAGATTCTTGTATCCGGCAAGCTACGCAATATACCTATATAAATGTGAAGAACATAGAGTAAGACACCTTTTTTATGAATTCAAATGCTTATCAATGTCAAACAGTACGCCCTCGATGGTTGATACTCTCAATGGAGTCAATGCAATAAAAATTTTAGCTTCAACTGCGTAAAACTAACAGATTCTAATGCACTACCATCTAATAAACACTGAAATGTCTATAGCATGATAACATTGAGTTATTTTCTTATTCTAAGAATAATTCTGCAGTGCTCCTTTCGATTTATAATTTTCGACAGTACAAAATTTTTAACACTCTTTGAAACGCATGAAAGTGAAAACATCAAATTAAAAGTATTCCTTAATTTCCCATTTTATCTAAAAAGCAATATTTTTAAATGTACTATAAACGTTGAAATTCTTTTAAAAAAGTGAATTTAGACCCAACTATGCCCGCGGGAAAATCAAATAAGATACTTAAATTTGCTTAGCAAAACTACTTAGCTGTTCCACCTAAACACGTCAGATGAAGTTTTGAACAAGCTCACAAATTGGAAATGCTAATTTTATTGGTGTCTTTCAAATAATTTGAAACTATCAACATTCTGTTATTAATTAACGCAGAAAATTTGGAATAAATATGCAAATTTACTCTTTGTTTGTAATTGTCTGAGAACAGGAAACTATACATCCCTCACGTAGCGACAATACCAAAGAATTTATTCTTATCAAAACTCGAAACCATGCCTATAGATCTCATTCGAGGCACAGGATATCTCATAACTCTTTAAATTAAAGCTTCCAAACATTAGAAGACAATCTTCAATCTGCAATAGATGAGACATTATTTACCATTTATGCAAATTTCTCCATTTGTGGAGAACAGGAGATAATAACCTAAATTACAAACCAACCACGCGAATTTATTTCCACTTGTGTTGCTAATAACGATACAATTAAATAAGAAAATTATTGTTTAACACTCTTCATTTCATTATGGAATGCATTTCATAAGGGAGAATGCATTTAATAGGCTTGAATAAAGGCTAACAATGCCACCGAGAATGTTTATATAGACGCAATAATATTTGCCTCTAATTGATGGAATATTAAAATATGCAATTAAATAAATTCTTCTAAGTATCAAAGTTATAATTTTTATTCACATTATAAGACCATAAATATTGTTTGTAATTAGTATAATTTTTAAGCCAAATTGTGTGGATTAATTTGAGTTTTGATTTCATTCGGGTGTTAGATATTCGAAAAATTTCAAATATATAAACTCCATGCTTCCTTACGTCAAAGCTTTCTGCAATTCTCAGCGTCCCAACTGACACATAACGCATTATATGTAGACATTTTTTTAACTTGTTATTAAATTCCTAAATACATTAAAAATATATTTTAGGCTTCATTATACTTTAGAATCATACTTTAAAATTTTTTCATTATACTTTAAAATTTTTTAAATAATTATTTTTTTTTTGTAAAGCTAAACATCTAGAAATCAACCTTGATATGATAGTAAATTACTCTCTCTCTCTTTTCCCTGAAGTATATTTTTGTTTTTAAGTGATAAAACAAAACGCTCCGATCTTTCCCAAGTAATTTTCCAATTAAATAATGTATTTGTAGAAAAAGGAATATGCATATATAATGGAAAATAATAATTATAAAATATTCAAATACTACCATTACCATGAGAAAATTAGTATTTTCGATCCCTTTTTCGATTCCGAAATTGATACCCACTAATGAGGTTCATAAATGAGATTGAAATGCTTTGCATTCTGTAGTATTCCTAGACACCACTTTTCAACTTACAATACACGTTACGTCTAAATTGTGTGCAGAAGGGATTTTTTTTAAATAAGCTTGAAATAATATATTCCAGAACCCAACCTAACTGAAAATGTCTGAGACAAAGAGGCTATTGAGACATCAAACATGTAACTAATTTCTAGAATATCTACTAAGCTGCCAATAGCATCGAATAGTAGCAAAATATTGTAAGAAGATTTATACTGAAAATACATCTATACTCAAAGCAAAAGACTGACATTTAATTCACTAAAAAATATTATAGGAACATTCTTCGAAGACCTTTGATTTTATAATGTATACAATCGTGTCTTTACAATGAGGCGAAAACAAAACTTTCGTGTAATGACTCAACAGTTCTGGGACGGTCGAACCTAAATCCAAGGCAAGGTTGGGAAGCTGAAAATGGCTATCCTAACATAATATCTTATTAAAAATTAATTTATATGGTGATTAGGATTGTAAAAATGTGTTTAACATTCATCTCCATTTGTGTTGAAAATATGTACTGAATAGATTATGGATGCATATAAATTTTTAAAGATTATATTTGCGATATGTTTAAATTAAAAAATAAATATTATTTTCTTACGTTGAATATAATGTTTCTTTCTCATTTCAGCAACCACTGCACTGCTGTTTCACAATTTCTTGTTTATATAGAAGAATTTTATAGAACAAAAATAGTATGTTTAAACCAATTTTGTTAACATAATTCAGCAAATAACAGAATATCCTTTGGAGAGACTACTACAAAACTCGTCAATTGAGAACTTTAATTAGGGTAACTCTAGGATAGATGGCCATAGTTTTAACAGATTGAAATAAAAATTCTTAGAATGCAAACACAAGAAATATTTATGCATATTTAAAATTCTTATACATATACTCATCATATTTTGGGCAAAAAATTAATTAAACATTGAGAAAAAAAAGTGTAAAACATAGTTTGAAATTAAAATGGCAGATGGCCATCCCTCCTTCAAGCCGAGGAGAGATGGCCATCCATTACAAGAAAGAAAAAGTGAAGTTAAAATAGCAAAAAAACAACACATTTCATATATTTAATTATGAAAAACATATAGCACTTTGTAAAGATGCAATTATATCACGGAAAATGAGTGAATAAAATTCGAATAAACAAGATTTGAAATATAATTTCAACCCTTCCCTTTTCGTAAAATTTTACCACATTTTTCACAAAGGTCTTGATAGTTTGAACACGTTTCATGGAACCACTTCAGGCACCTTATGCATTTTACCCAGTCATCCTTTTTGGTTGTGGTATTGTATTCTTCTCCACAACCAACACAGTGATCCTCATCAAATTCTATTCGATATGTCGACATTTTCTGGTGATGTCAAAACCATAGCTACCTGTTTGATCCGTTTTCTAACTGTTTTTGTCATGGTTAATTTAGGAAATGGTGCAATATTATAAAGTACTTTTGTTGGTGATGGAGCAGTTCCATCAGGAGTTTTTGATGTGCTCGGTCGGGGTTCAAACTGTCCTATTTTGGTGTTTGCATTTCTATTCGATTCCGCAGCTTGCGTTTCGAAGTTACTTTGAACAACTGGATAGACTTAGCCAAAAATACCCAGCCTTTTCACTTGTATCATTAAAACGGTGCTTTATATCCAGTTTTTTGGCAAATTAAAAAGCAAGAATTCTCACATCATCTTGAGTAAATGAGTATCCTTGTTTCTGCATTCGTTTAATGTGTTTTACTACTCTTTCTTCGTTTTCTTTTGCAAACATCGGACCAGGATCCATGCTTACTTTATTGGAATTATTGGTCTTCAATCGGCACTCCAAAGTCTTACGTGGAATGTGAAATGCTACAGACGCTCCTTTTACCGAATATGATCCCGTTTGCACATCCACCATTGCCTTAGACAAATCATTTTATCTCCAGGTCCCTCGGTTTGAATGAGGCTTTCTTATGAGGCTTTATTCGGCATCTTGAAAAACTGAGAAAAAAATATCGTTCGGCATATTATATTATTGTTATTGAAATATTTTTATTAGTTAAAATTGAAACAATTATATCCATTAATATAATTATAAACATAAAAGTTATATAATTATTTTAAATATAATTATATTTAGTTAAAATCCTCACTCCGTATAATTTTGGAATACTGATTAAAGGTGGTCATCTCGCCTCGATTTTATGTGGCCATCTATCCTGAAATTGAAGGACAGATGGTCACCCAATTTTAAGAATCACTCCGCCTTTGTACGTCTTTGCTTTAGGCTTAGAAGCAAAGATTAGATTATATATAGGTGCCTAAAAAGTCTGTAAAGTAAAAAAAAAGCAACGTACGTATTGCAAAAAATTCAGATATCTAACTCAACAAAAAAATTCAACCACTAAATTAAATAAACATTAAAATTTCACTTACTTTTTATAATCGAAAAACATAGCTGTACCTCGCAATGAATGAACTCGTTGAACATTTCCTATGAAATAAGTTTAAACTTCCATCTATGATCAAATTTTAGAAATATTTAGACTGGCCATCTCTCCTCTATGGCCATCTATCCTAGAGTTACCCTATATATAACAAATTGTATTATTTTAGATTATAAATAGTATCAGGTTTTCGTTTAATCTTTTTGTTGTCAGAAACTCAGAAATATCTTGAAAATTAAATCATTTATGACTTATCCACTTAGGTAATTAACTAGACAGCCCTTAAACACTAAACACGTTGTGAAATATTTTTCTACAGCCAAATTTAGAATCTCATTGAATAATAATGTATCCAATCTTCCCTTTTTATCCTATAGAAACATTTGTCATATCATCAAAATTCAGTAGACAGCAGTAGCTAGACAACCCCAAACATGATGCGAATTTATGTTAGGTATAGGATTACACTAAATTTTTAGGGTGGTTTTATTTCCAAAACAGGGCATTTTACATACAGCAGGTTTCCATGAGTTTGAAATTTACGGACATGAAATATATTATGTGACTGGCCACTGGACATTGAAATTTAAAACAAAAAAAAACGACAGGTACAGTTATCCACTTGTTTAATTTGCTTTTAATAAAATTCCTCTATGCACCATTAAATTGGTTGTCAGATTTATATTATATACCTGTAGAATGAGAAATAATCATTATTTGTTTTTTAGAGGATGTATAAGAAATAAAATAAAACACTGAAACTAAATTACTTATATCATTTCTCAAAAGATGCATTTTTCAAAAGGACAATTTATAAAGGGGAAGAAAGGGCTAAAAATGAAATTTAAATAATATTCTTAGCCCTTTTAGCTGATTTTAACGTGGTTGTGGGAATAACTGAAGTTTGTTACATAAGTCCTTCAATCTATTAATTTTAATTCTGTCGTGCGTATAGTGTAAGATATAAAAGTATAATAGTTGGTACCCGTAAAAACATGACGGCTAGATAGTAAATAAATGTACTAATACACAAATTATACTCAACACATCATTACTAAATGTTGAAAATCATAATAAGGCGCAGAAACAAATTAATCTGTTTAAGCGGCCTCGAGCTTAGAGAGTATCTAAAGCCAGATTAAAAAATGTCAATGAGCATGCGCAAAAAGCAATTTTTTTTATTTGTAAATTATCGCTAATTAAACAGTGCGAAATAAACAATTTCCATGAGGTTTAATCTTATATTTCACAGACATAATTATCATAAAAATAAAAAAGGCAGAGAGAGATCTAGAGAGACTACTCGGAATAAACGTGTTTATCATTAAAACATGCCACTGAGCATGCGCAGAAATCAATTTTTAATTGTAAATTTTGACTAATTAATAGAAATTTCGGTTGCAAAAATCAAATTTGACAAATCTATAGATTACAATCTTTCATTTAAGAACAAAATTAAGTAAATTGATTCAGTAGTTTTCTCTCACGGACTGCTCAAAAAGTCGGTTTAGCAACTTAAATATATATATAAGTAATAGCTTCAAATTTTAGCTTTAATTTGCGTAAATTTAAAAATCTGAAAAATTACTATTTAATTTGTAATTTCAGACTTTTTTTATTCTCAGCATTGAGTAAAATTTTAATTACACGAGCATCAACCGAAGATGATTCCCAAACACTATATTTTTATAAAAGTAAATATTGATTTAAGTTCCTCTTCAATAAACAGATGAGAAAATTCCTACAGGTTTCACATTAGTCTCTGCTAGAGATAGGCAGTAAGTATAGAGATATGGTGCTCGAATATGAAGCAGGTTATTTTGAATCCTCATTAACTTGTAACCTTTAATAGGGAAACTGACATCTTTAACTTAATGAAATAACTATGTTCTTACGTGTACGTGAAAATAATTTAAGAAAATGTACGTTTTTTAATATAAACCTCATTAATTAATAATATCACATTAATATTAATTTTTAGCTGAATTTTAAACCCGTGAATCTGTAAAGCATATTTATTTGAAAAAAAAATCATCAAATAGATTAATATTTTTCTATCTACGCATTTTAAATAGATTTTATGAATATCAGACGCTTTTCCGAGAAAAAACTATATATATATTATTCCCTTAAATAAATACATAAGTGGCAAAAAAGGGAAACATAAAAGAACAGGTTTACATTCAAACAGTTGTAAGAAAACCAACTTTTTATTTTTACTTCTAGATATGTATTGTATCACAGTGATCCTTAATTAAAGTCGGTGAATTCATTTTTGTAAGAATTTTCTCGTATTTCTCTAACATTCAGTAAGAGATTTATAATAATTAATAATGTATTTTAAACTAACTTACAAACTTTGTTTTCTCTTGTTTCATTGCTGAGAATTAGGAAAAATTATTTATGAAGAGAAAAAAAACAGTTTAATGCTAATTAAAAATAAATCTTAAAAACATTTACTTTGGGGAGATAGCTTTTTTTAACCTTTAGAAAAAACTTCCTTTTTTATTGAAGTCAAAGTTTTTAAGAATTTAAAATAAAAACGTTCATTTTTAAACTCTTTTTTTAGAAAAATTTCAATCTTTTTATTTCTATAAGTTCGTGTACGTGGTATAAAAAGAAAGGATCGTGAGAAGTTATATTTTTCAAAAATTAAATAGAGGAATGTTAAAAGTTTAACTTGCGCAAAATGTAAGTTATGTAGCAGAGCTTGAGAAAATATATTCATCAGGATCAAAACATAAATATCATTAAAAATTTTAAAACAGTTGCCTCTGTCATAAGAAACAGACTTTGAGTGACTTGACTCCATAAGGGCAGTGTTTACGGCAATGGTGAAGTATCCACGACAACACAGTGAAACAAGTTGTGATTAAAGACAGAGATTTTATGATGTATGCTTCAATGCAAGTTTCTGTAACGGCCACAAGACATGATAAATGAGATTTCTACAAAACGACAGCAAAGAGCTTTTCTTATTTTGGATTCTCAACCTAAATGATTTTGCAACCTTGCCTCCGAACATGAAAAGGAAAAACGTATCATTTGCGATATTTCCTTGTTCGTTGCTTTCAACCCAGATGCACCGGTTAGTTTCAATGACATATTACATTAAAAAGTACACAACCTCAAATCTAGATAGGAAAGAGGGAGAAATAGAAGCAGGTATAAAGTTCAAGAAGAACATGTGAAAAAATATCTCTTGTATGTCACGAAAATGTAATGTAGTTTTGAAAGCTTGTTATGCATAATGACTTAGATTTTGCAAGAGATAGTCTTAATTTATAAAAAAATTAATATAATAAAACTGAAAATCCACATTTCCTTGCAACTCGACGAAATATTTTAGATTCTGAACTACACGAGCATTTTATCTTAATTATTTATCAGCATTCTTTTAATCGATTAGAGTTTTACAAAATAAATTCAAATATTATATTTGCAGGACAAAAGAAATCGGCAAAATTGAAATTATTTTAGTAAATTGTTCCTGAAAGCTCATAGGTTTTATAAGAGGGGTAATAGCGATATGACCGATATCTATGAAATCCCATCTTTGATTTGATTTCATCATGTATCCTATGGTTATGATACTTCCACAGTAAAACTGACATTTTATGAAACACATATCATAGCGTATTCATTAAATAAATCCTAAATCATTCAGGAATACGGCTAAAATGTTAATAATTTATTTCTTCAAAATGTCTCCTTTGCAAGATAGACGCACTCTAAGAATTTTATTCCCATGAATGATTAAGGAACTCACATGGAAGTCAACATTCAAACGTCACATTAAAAAAAATACTTTTAAAAGCATAACAATGTTTATGGTATTTTCCTTTCATTTTTTTTATTATTTAAAAATTTACAGCCGATTAGACATAATTAGTTTTGATCTTATGTTTTCATCATATTTTAGAAATAGTCCTTTTAATTTTTGATCTATCCTTGAATTTTAAACCAGTTGCTACTATTACAAAAGCGAAATTCATCATGGATTCTGGATCAGAAAGCTAAGATAGTGAAAGATCGTTGTCTTTTATGAAATTCAGATATATTTTACCCTAGTGTTTAAAAGAAGGTTCAATAATGATAAAAATTAAAACACGAAAAACAAAAATGTGTAGTTTTTCATTTTCTACAAATATTCACATTTAGAATGGTTCAAAAATTTCATATTTATTTTTTCATTCGCAGATAGTATAAGTGTGTGCACCAAAATAACACATTAAATTCCTTTCTATAGAAACCAGGAGCTATCAAATATTTTAGTAACGGATCTTGAAGACTGCAAGACTGTACGCTGTTCAAAAGTTCAGCGTTTGAACTCTTTTAATTGCACTGCAATTCCTAAAAAAATTGAAATATAAATATATTACCGCATCATGTCATGGGGAGTGAAAAAATGCCTTTATTTATTTATTGTAATTTATTGGCACCCGATTACTTCCAAGAGGACTTTTGCTTTTTCTGTGTCTGTAAATGCATTCATTTTGTTTATATCATATAAGCTGAATTACACAGTTCTTAGTTTATGGTTTATTTCAATGACAGTATATTGTATATGAATTTCCTTCAATAAGTATGTTTACGAGTCTCAATTTTCAGTTCACCCATTATTTCGATATACATCCTGGTAACCCCGCTATAACACGATCTTCAAAGTTCCCCAAAAATGTCATGTTCTGTAAGTTCATGTTATATGAAACAAAGAACTAGTACTAAGAACAGGGATTTACAAAATTGTACTATTTGTGGTTTATAATTAAGATAAATATATTTATTACACAATAGTTTATAAATATAATATATTATACAATGTTTTCTACTTCATTACTGTTAAACACCATTAAACGTGGGCATTTCCTTCCTGGCTAAATATCTTTATATTTTGACCTTTCTTCTGCCTCATCTTGAATTCATTTCTATGCTTAACTTTTTCTTAAAAATTTACTATCATTATTTGTTTCATTTTGCGTGGGTGATCATTACACACAGTCCTGTCACATTATGTGACTACCGCCTATTTTCAACGTTGGCGTGAGAAAACCAATCTCAGAAGACACGTGGTAGAACTAGCCGTGGAGGGTATGTATATAAAGGGTGTCGGAGGGAAGCTAAAAATATTGCAATCGTTCGAGTAATACATAAACGGAGTGATTTATCTGACGTCCGAAAGGGAATGATCACTGGTTTCTGGATCAATAGCGGCATAATTTCCGAAACGGCTAATTTTGTGAACTGTCGCGTTCCGCTGAGTTAAAAGTGTATCTGTGCATGGCAAAATGACACTATCCAAAATCAGTGAAGTGGCAAGTGTGTTGCACCACGGACCCCAGATGACAGAAATGAACGACAGCTGCGGAGACGAGTTCGGGCGAATAGACGTGCAACCGTCAACCGACAGCCCATATGAACCAAGGGGATACCAAAAGTGTATTCTCAACGTCAATTCAGTGAACGTTGCTTCATATGGGATTCCTATGCTGACGGCTGTTCATCGGCGACGAAGGCTGAAATTTGCAAGCCAGTACCCCATGCTGGACGTCCACTAAGTGACAACAGGTGGCTTTTTCCGATGAATCACGTTTCATCCTCCATCGGACAGATGGACGCTGGCGTATACGGTGTGAAACGTCAGAAAACAAACACTTTTCAACAATTGATTAAAGGGTTTAAGCTGGAGGAGCCAGCGTCTGTGGAATGCTTCTATCGCATTCCCTGGGTGAACTCATCATTGAGGATGACATGATGGAACAACAGAAGTAGGCATCTGTCCTTGCGGACCATGTCCACCCATACATGCGGATTGTTTTTCCTCACCACGATGGCATCTTCCAGCAGGACAATGCAACCTGTCATACAGCTCGCAGTGTACGTCCGTGGTTCGAAGATCCCCATAATGAGTTTACCGTACTCCCCTGGCCCCCAAATTCCCCAGACTTAAACCCTATAGAGAATCTGGGGACCACCTCGATTGGGTTGTTCACGCCATGGATCCTCAACCGTGCAACCTAGGGCAACTGGCCGCGGAACTGGAGTTGGCATGGCTCCACATCCCTGTGAGTAACTTTTAGAACCTCATAGATTCTCTTCCTGTCCATCTCGCAGAGGTCTGCGCTGCAAAAGGTGGTTATTCTAGCATTTGACAGGTGGTCAAAATGTGACTGCACTGTGTAAAATTCGTTGCACAAAGCTAAGTAGTTGCGAAATTCTGCATTTAGAAAGTAGATGTCTAGTTGTTTGGTTAAATTTGTGTCTTTCTATATGTATTTTATCCTACATGCAGCTTCAGTTTTTCCATGTGTTATCGTTCTCTGAATTTATTTCGTCAGTCTGAGATATCAATTCCACCTATATTTCTCCATCATCCTCTTTTTCTACCAGTAATTCTTGAATACCTTCAAGATGCATGTTATCAAAGCCATCCCTTCTTCGACACTAAGCTAGGTCTGCTATTGCACCGATTATGTTTTCTGCTTGTTTGACTAGATTACCGTTTTGAACTGACACTGGTCATATATTTTTCCAACAGGCATTAAATGTAGATGGGTTTTCTTAAGATATAAGATTATTACAATCCAAAATTGTAAAGACTTTTCATGCCTCCATGACTTTGAGAGTTTGACATCAATTTCGTTTAAAGTCCATTTTAAAGACTGACTGATGTAGTGAGTTCTAAATGAAGCTATGATTCCCTGAACAAACGACTTTCTTTGTTTGGTTTTCAAGGTTTCAGTCTAATACGGTTCAAAGACCGTATTAGACTTGTCTATTGGAAGTCCGGTTCTAAGGGGATTTACCTAAATCTCGGACCCTGTGAAAGCCAAACTTCGTTGTAGGAATACTTTGTTTTAGAGGGTTGCGTGTACTGTATATATTACAAACTGGGATTTCTGAGATTTTCAGGTTTTTAAAAAGTGTTTCGGGTAAACACCTTTGAAATATATTTAAAATTTTTTTTTAAATCACATAATTGTATATAAAGAAAGATTGTTTATGATAATCTTTCGATTTGCTAATTTGTCTTTTGAAAATATTGTTATAACTGGCAATTGTACTACAGAAAGATAAAATAACATTATTTTAGTTCAATATATAGTTACTTGCATCCAAAGCATCCAAAACTCAAGTAAGCGAGGATGATTCATTACATTCCACTGTTTACATAACAGTTATGACTGTGATTTATTAATAACTTTCAATAACTGGCTCGGAGATAACAAATTAGGAAGAGGAATTGGAATTGCTGAATCTCGATGTATGCTTATTTCAAAAGAATACGGCGCTTAATTAAACATTTTCTCAAACCTACCTAAGATGTAATTGAATGCGAGTTAAACTTTCTCAACGTTTCTGCCATCATTCTAATGCGAGCTAATCAGTATTTCTTAGCGACCGTATATTAGGATATTAACAAAAATTAATCACTGTGATAAGTCAAAAGTATTAAAATTTATGTGCGTTATGTATGTTTGAAACCAGGCTTCCTGTTGGTGAATTTTGAAGTGTATAAAATTTTTGCATTCTGCTTTGTACCCAGGTTTCAATGGACGTGGAAAAAAGGAGCAAAATACAGAAGAGAAACAAAATAAGCTAAACTAATGCACAAAAGATTCAGAAACATTAGCAGATATGGAAAATGTAGGAGTTAGTTCGATTAAAAAACAAAGAGCCGATGCACTTTGTTTACATGATGGATGTGTGCGACCACCTAAGAAAATCAAAATCTAGACAAAAGTCGAATGGGCTGAGCAGAATTCAGGCTAGACCATATAGGTTCCTACCCTAAACATTGCAACTGAAATATCCTCCAAGATGTCATGACAAATATTTTATAATGCGAACTCGATACTTTTGTGAAAAATGAAAAAAAAAACCTTTACGCCATAAATGTATGAAATCTTTTCATTTTTAATTTACCAATAATATTCAAAAGCCACATACATGGGACAATATGGCTTTTAATATTTTTGTTTTTCAAATTATTCCTTATTTTATTCATTGACGTTCATATAACATGAATTAAACTTAATAAACAAAAGAAAAATTTCTCACATTAAAAATGTCGTCCCTGAAGAGATTAAATCTAAATTTCATGCAGCTTTGCGCACAGTATTATTTAAAAGAAAGTATTACAAAAAAAAATATTTATGAAGGAAATATCTAATTATAGAATTCTAATTATAAAGTCAATTCCACGTTCATGCTAAGATATGCTTGATAATATAAAGATTCTATTTCATTGACAATTAATGAAACTCATTTCATACAAAAACAATATTAAAAATTTAAATTTAATTTAAAATTCTGAAAGATTTCTTCGACAAAGACACAGATAAATACTCCGTCAGCATAAGCTGAAATTCAGACGTATATTTCTAGATAATACATAATCTCAAGTTTCTTTCAAAAATGATACATTGCAAGTTAACTAATTATAACACAAAAAAAACTGTGAACGTTTCTCAGTTGAAACGCTAAGGAAATTATTGATTAAAAATGAAACAATAAGCTAAATAAAGGAGAAAATGGGATTACGGACCCCTCTTTTGTTTTTGGCTCACTGTGGTTATACCAAAGACTGATTTTCATATTCTGGGGGTCTAAGCTCTTCCAAAACTCGTCATCGAAACATCCTAAGTGAATTTGTCGTTAAATCAAATCTTAAGTTGTATACAATCATATAGGTAAAAAAAGTTAAAACTAGCAGGTTAGCTAGGCAAAGTTAAAACTGGGGTCCATATTAGCATCCAAAGTGGAGGTTAATATGGACCCCATCCTCTTGACTCGAAAATCCTTTATCTATTTATTAAACTACTAGCTGAATACCCGTACTTCGTTACGGAGTACATTCAAATTAAATACAGCGGTCAGTGTATGCAATTAATGCCTATGTACAGAGACTGTTCACACATTTTTTAGACGATGTATATTGTATTCACAAAACTAAATTACATAAAATTCTTGTGTTTTCAATGTTCTATTTGACATCCCTTATTCTGAACTATCTTTCGACACCGCAATTTCCAGGATAATAATGCCTTTTGAAGTGTCAGAAAAGGTATTCTATCCCATTCCTCCTGGACAGCTTTTCAGAGTCCTGTAAGGGTTTTGGGACGACGTTTGGATAATGCAGATATTAAAAGTCCGAAAGCACAAAAATCCATAGGTGATACATCGGGAGATTTAGTAGGGATATCAGTGAAGGGTATGGCCTTGATACCAGTTTTTTGTTCCATTTCTTTTAGGAAATTTACAGTGGATTTTGATGTGTGACTGCTAGCTTTGTCCTGATGGAGTCTCACAGATTGATGGCACTGTGGGTAAAGCGGTGGTATTTTATTCAGAAAAATTGGCGATAAAATATGTTCCTGATAGTATTTGGAGTTAATCTTGACATTTTTTTCCACTGTCTTTATTTTTAACTTGCCATTATAAGAAAAACCAGCTACAATCATGAATCCCTTAGAAAAACTTTCTTTCATTCTTTGAACCATGTACTTAAATTTTTTCTCCCCTTTTATGATAATAAATGGCTCTTTTTATGTTGCAATCATTTAAATACACCCATGATTCATCTATTGTGACAATTGTTTTCCATTTTTCTTTGGATAAGTGTTTCTCATATAGAATTCTGCAGCTTGTCCTGCGTTCAGCGATATGATTTGGAAAAAGACGATGCACATTGCGTTTTTTCGCTTTCTTAAGATTTAAATCAACGTTTATCATTTTGTTTACAGTGGACACCGAGCATTTTAATGATTTTGCAACTGTCCTTTGACTAGGGGGATTTTCTTTTAACATTAAACAACGTACCTTTGCAATAGTCGAAGATGTCCATTTCTTCCTTCGATACTTCCTTGTTTGGAATTTTTGTCCCACTTGAGGCCCCAATTTGACGTTTTTTTCCTTTCTTGTTGACGATATTACCTATCGACGCTTTAGATATCACAAAACCATGACTCTCACATCGTTTTTGGATAACGGAGTATGAATATATCTCTTCGGAAAGAGCATAAATGTAGCCTTCGAACCACTGCTTTGTTAAAAACGCCATTTTGAATAAAAACAAAACTTTCAAGCCGCAGACGATAATTTTGACTTTTAAAAACATAGTACAATTGCAATTATTTCTTTTGCAGCAAACGGTTTTTTATTACCGGTTACCAAAATCGTCTAAAAATGTGCGAACAGCCTCTGTATGTATATATATTTATATATATATATAATAAATACAACGATCAATGTACACAATTGGTGTAATATATATATATATATATATATATATATATATATATATTTATAAAAAAATCGTAATGGATATTTTTATAGACAAAATAATGTATAAGAAAATATTCAATTCAAATCTAACAGAACATACTAAAGAATATAGTACAGTTAATATAGTACAGTTTGAGGAACATATCTTTTACTGTATTATAATATTTTTTTGGATAATGGCCAATGGTCTGCCCCATCAGCATGAAAATTTTTTTTTGTCTATTTTGCTGTTATGCTCGTGACGATAACTTAATTTAAAGTGCCAGAAAAAGAAATCACGTGATCAGCATTTAATAAATTAAGTTCTAAAATTTAATCTCTAAAAATTCACCAAAAATAAGAAAATGGAGGTAAAGATTCGAAAAAGATTTCATTTTAAAGGAATTTTATGATCTTTCTCGTGATATAAATTTTATAACCCGAGAATTTTATAATCTTATAGATTATTATTTTAAATGCAAACTTTAAAAAAGTTACAAAAACAGCTTAAAAATTTAATTTTAAAAAATCTAAGAAGTTTTCAAATATCTTTCTTAGTGCACCCCTACACTATAAGAAGAATCGCCATGCAAAATTTCAGCCCTTTAGGTCTAGCGGTTTGGTCTGAGCGTTATATATCAGTCAGTCAGTGACTTACCTGGAAAAAAAGTTTAAAAACTCTAAAAATAAACAATTGGTCACAGGACGTCCTTCGGGAGTTGACTGAGGTCAGTGACCTTGACTATCCATTGCAGCCAACTCAGAGCTCCAGTTTACAGCTGTTTCGAGCGGCTGCCCCTGCGCATAGGGCAGATACTAAGGGGGTCCATAATAAATGTAGGGTCCATAATTCCACCCTCTACTAAATTAATAATATTGAAAAATATCCTTAATGAACGTACTTTTTCGGAAGAGGATGAAAAGTTTAATAAAGTGTAATTAAGATCTTATCATCAGTCTGTATATTGATTGACGTAGTTCCAATGTAGTATTTCTATATTGATTTAAAACCTTTCATTACTAAGGGACTTGCGAGATAAAGTATTCTTGTTAAATGACTGAAATAAGTTGAAATTTTCAATTCTTTAGATATATTTTGTGTCCTGACTTCGTTCACAAATCACTGAATTGTCACACGATCAAGGTAAAAAAATAAAAAGAATTTTAACAACTTTTTCATCGTTAAATGGGCAATATTTATGCAATATTCCCTGAAGTCCTCAAAGGTATAACAAAATAATTATGCTACTATCATCGCGAATTCTTTAATAATTTGATGAGTTCTTAATCAACCCCGTTGAGTTTCTAATTTATAAATTATATATACTTGTGTTTGGAAATACTTCATGTAGAGAATACTAGAGTTAGTCCATTTTTTAAGAATTTTAAGAGCAAAACAACGCGCTTATTTGCATTTGCGAATGTGATTACTTTCAGTCCCAGATTTTTCAAAAAAGGATTTTCTAAATCATTGTCTACAAAACGAGACTGTAAAATTAACTATGTTCTTGTTAAGACGGAAAATTTTTGCATACGAAGAGCATACGTTAGGGTATGTGAAACAAATTGGGATGTGACTACACGAAGGGAAATTAAAAATAGAAGTGAAAGTAAGAATGTAAATGCTTGAATGCATATATGTGTATATAGACCTTACATAACTATATGAGCATTAGAGCCTGTTCACGTAGAATCCCTTAGCGTTAAAGTTTTTACTGGCGCTGATTGGTAAAACGTTTCAGTGATTGGTATATGATTGGTTTAAATTTTTTACGCTGACCCTGATGAACTCTATGTGAATACGCCCTTAATCGCGATCAAAGATCCATTAGATGCACAAAAGTTCAACTGTTAATAAGATAAATTTCATCTTTATTTAAAACCTAAAATTTTATCTATATCTTTGACCCCCCCCCCCCAAAAAAAAATAAAGTTTAAATAATGCTGTCTTCAGCCTTAAATTTATGTACTAAAGTCTATACTATCAGTGGATGTGACCTCAGTAGAAACATCTTTATTAAATACCCAACTCGCATGATGAATGTTCAAAAGTGGAGCTCCATTTCGGACCTGACTATGATAAATGGTCAAACTGCAAACAGAGCGGGAAAAGAGGTCTCACCTTTCTTTTACCGCTAAATAATGCTGCCGTCAGGATACCGCATACGAAGAGAGAAAAAGGGATCATTTATTATTTTTCCTTTCCTCGTTATTCTGTACTCTGCTACGTCAATGAGCTCAATAACACTGTTTGAAGAAGCGTAGACAATGCGTGATAGAAAGGTAACAAAGAAATCTATTTGCTGCGAACATCTCTTGTAGGAAGACGTCTAAAGAAACTTCTGTTTATGACAGTTATTTTCAGATTTTTAGCTTATAATCTGTCTTCAAAGAAAATAGCACAGAATATAACCATTTCAAATCATTATATAAGCTAAAATTTGGCATTCTATTTAAATAATAACAAAAATTAGAAATATATACATTATAGTCTTTGAAAGTGTCTCTCTCAGTGCTAATTATATTCATTTTTTTGACTTGCGATACCGGGTGTCCCAAAAATAACCGACGATTTGAAAAATCAATTAAAGAAAAACGGAAGGCGATAGAAATGTGCGGTTTGCTGCATTCTACTTAGGTAACCAGGGAATTTATTCTCACCAATTTTTCAAAATTAGTTACAAAGTTCGTCAACAGATGGCGCTGCTGACAGGTAAAACTATAAAACAATGTTTTCAAAGCAAGAGGCATACGCAAGTGGCATGGATTGGCCTCCCTATTCACCAGATTTTGCGCAATGCGATTTTTTCTTTGGGGGTACTTGAAAGACCAGGTGTATCATCACAATCCACAAACTGTAGATGAACTGGAACAATACATCTCTGCTGCTTGTCAGATCATTCAGACTGAAATGTTTTCTCGGTCGTCTGCGAATTTTGATCTCAAACAGCGTCACGTTGTTGCTGCAAACGGTGGTTATTCAGAAAACATTGTTTATAGTTTTTCCCATTCAGCAGCGCCATCTGTTGACGAATTTTGTAACTAATTTTGAAAATTGGTAAGAATAAATTCCCTGGTTACCTAAGCAGAATGCAGCAAACAGCACATTTCTATCGCCTTCCATTTTTCTTTAATTGATTCTTCAAATCGTCGGTTATTTTTGGAACACCCGGTATAAGTGTCTTGAACTAGAATCAAAAAGTTACAGAACGGAAATAACGTAGAAATAAGCTTATAAAACTTACTAAACCCTTTCATAGGTACTTTAATTATTTATAATATTATACACACACACACACACACACACACACACATATATATATATATATATATATATAGTCATTCCCTTTTATTACACTTTATTTCAAAAATTTCTAATTCTCTAACGTTAAAAAAATAGAATTATCTGCCATAACATATAGCTGTCTGCATTTTCCCATGCGTTATTATTATATTACTTTGAAATTTTCTTTTGTATTAACTTCCTATGTGAGATTTAGCTATGACTTATGGGAAAAACAAACTTAAATAGTAATTAAAGCCATATTATATTCTAACATGAGGCCAAAGAAACTTTTCTGTAGCCACAGGATTAAACTCTTTCCTATTTGTTTATGTGCGTCTCGGAAATAATCAATCTTTTTCACATGTACTTATTATCTTTTTGATAGTAATATCAGTCATAAATAATGGAATCTGAATTAGGGATTTTCAAATTTATTTCTTGCGCCGAAACGCTCTTAGTCACTTCGTAAATATTAAAACTTGAATAAGAATTTTTTTAATGTTTCAAAGTTTAAATTATGGTTAATTTATCTTTTTATTTAAATTATGGTTAATTTTTCTTTTTATTTAAATTATGGTTAATTTTCTTTTTATTTATTTAATATATACCAGCAAAAAAATCCTGATAAATATTTTTATGTGTGTGCGAGTGTCCCGTTATGCCTCTATATTGGTTTTACAGATAAGGAAACAGTTTCGAAAAATACGTGAAGTTAGCATTATCTAGCTAGATTATTCTCTATATTATGGAAATTCTGACACTCAAAATTGTAGAGAATAGAAAATGTAAGTTTGACTTACATAGGATAATATAATTCATGTTAGGCAATCCAAGGAATTAAGGTTTATTAATAGGGTTACATTTTATATATGGATTTTCACAGTTTCAGTAACAGGCAAATGTATTTTCTTTGGTCATGTATTTAAAAAAAATATTCTAAATTAGCATTGATTTTATAAATATGAAATATTATTTAAAAGAGAGGTATACATTACTCTTTTGAAAAGTGATTGGTTCTTCCACACCTTTCGAGGAATGATTTTCCAATTTTCACTCGAGTCAAAGTTTTAAAACTTTACAAATGGTGGAAGCGTTTTCACTCTTTAAACAGATTGAAACAGTAAGTATTACCACCCATTATAAGAGTTCATTCTTCAAAAATGAAGTGGTAATTTGAGCTTGTTAGCTTAAACAAGATGGCGGCCAGAGAATTAAATTCGTAAAAATAATTGAAAACTGCAAATAGTAAAAACCAACTTTATATTCCAACTTTTGAGGGTTTTACTATAAAAGCTCCAAATTATAAACACCACGATAATTTTATTCAGTCATCGATATAATCAAAGTTATCATAGTTATTTTTCTGGAAAAGTAAATTTGAATTCCAAAATCGAAGCTGAAAAGATGTTTAAGTAAGTTACTATAGGACTCTGTATGCGTTTAACAAAATCTGTGGAAAAAAAATAACTGCCTGAAATGACGTAAGGGAAAATTTAAAACTATCGTGAATTTTTGTTCATCTATTCCAAAATCGATAACCGATATTTAGTCGCATTATTTTAAAATGCTTGCACCGCCATACTATTGTCAGAGATCAGCGTTTCCCGTAATTTTCAATATTTTTTAATGTATTCAATCCTTTGATAATAATTTGAATCTAATTGTCTTGTTTTGAATCTAAAATTTTGTTCTATTTCATATTAAATATCAGAAATTTCGAAATAGTTATTGCAGTGCTCTATATCGTTAAAGAAAATAACCGTAATAAGATTTTTGGATTTTGAAATTTATAGATCAATATTTTATGTCACTAAATCCGAAAATAATATATTTTTCTCTTTTTTTTTAACCGAAGACATGTAGTTTCGCTTTAATTAAACTGGTGTAATATCACATTTCTTTTTAATAGGGAAGAATTTGAAGCTAGGTTTTAGGTTTCAGGCTCCAGGTTAATGATTTTCATGACGGTAAAACTTTTCATAGGAGTACGATATGGTAACATTTTTATGATCATTATGCCAGATACTGACGTCATATAGTAACGTATATAATCATATATAAATACATTAAATTGGTCTTATATTTTAAAAATTAAAAATACTAAACACATGAATTTCTTATAATATCCGATGTTTGTGTGCGATTTTAGGAATATTCTTGCTAGTAAAGTTAGTTTAAGAAAATTTTACGTTAAAAAATCAAAGCACAAAGTAGAGCGAAACCTCGTTTATCCGGCTCTCGTTGATCCGGATCTCTGGATAATCTGGATCAGATTTGTAGATTTTTTTTTTAATTTAATGTTCACATTAGATAATTTTTAACTATGATAGCAAAAACGTAACTACAAGTACCTCAAATTTTCGGTTTTTAGTTTGATTCAATATATAGTTCCTGCGAAGATTATACAATGGATTATGGTAATAAAATGCTTTTTGTTGAGTTTTGTTGAATTTGTTGCTTTTGTTGAATTTTGTTACAAAACATAGTTTTTTTATCGTAATATACGGTAAGTCTTATAAAGGATTTTGTTTTGTTTATTACCCATATTACCCGGATTTTCGATTGTTCGGATTGCCAATGGTCCCAGTTAGTTCGGATAGCCGAGGTTTTACTGTATCTTCAAATTTAATCAATGGCTAAAAAATAGTCATTTAATTATTTTTCTTTTTAAATCTTACAATTACTCGTTGCTAACATAACTTTTTGTTCAGGAATCAAAATGTTTCCTGCATTAATAACGAGTATAAATGTTTTAAAAGAGCAGTAAAAAATTTATTGTATAATATGATGCAATGATTTATGTTTTATGAACAATTTTTGGAACTTTATCTCAGTAGGAAACTAATTTCTGTCAGACTTTAAATTCATTAATGTTTTTGTGCTGTTTTAAAAAGGGCCGATTTCTTGGCTGTAGTGCCTCATTACTTGTAAGACCATTGGTAAGATTTAGGACTTTCTTTTTGGGAAGGGAGGATTTAAGCAGGCAGTAAAAAAGTATCAATTGTTTTTTTCAAATACGGCAGATAAAACCTAACTGCATCAAACAATACTCACGGTTTGCATTGATAATTGAAATAAAAAAAATAATAAGGCTTCAAAAATTACTCTAAAAACTAACGGCATTTTTAAGGTAAATCTTTATGTTATGTAAGAGCAAAAATAAACGTTTAGAAGTTAATAAAATTTTAGAAGCGAAAGACCACTCAATGAAAAAAAATTCTAGAAGAGCAGTGCTGTTTAATAGTCGAAAAAGAAACACTCATAAAGAGTGGAAAAAAGCTACTAAAATAGCAGCTAATCTACTCTTCGAGTGAAAAAGAGACCACTCTGCAAGAGTGAAAAATGATTCTAAACTCAGTCTTTGGAAAGGTTAAACTTTTTCACTCTTGTAAAGCGTGAAGTTTTACTCTTTATGAGTTTTAGTCATTGAAAGAGTAAAAAAAATATCACTCTCTCAAAATCTTTTTCTACTGTTTGGTTTTGAAGCGTAAGTTTATTCTATTAACTGGGGAATTTCTGATAAAGTAGATTTATTGTATAAAATTCTAATAACTTACAAATAAATAATGTAAAATATCAACTGCATGGAAACTAATAAATACATTCCTCATAACAATGAAGGCAATGAAAATTACAAAAAAGAGGTATTATTTGGAAAACAGATTAATTCAAACTTTGCTGAACATTAAAATTAAAAGTACTGCATTTCTGTAGTATTGTCTATTTAGAAATTCACCAGATATTAACAAACATTTTGAAAAGGTTTTAATAATATACATTAAATAATCGACCTAGAAATTGTTTCTTCTGTCTTGCTGTTGTAATCATTTCATGGAGATAACCAGCATAATTTCTCAATTTTTGAATCAATTCAAAAGTTTATTTTGAATTGATTTAAAAATAACTTGGGATTTCTTCCATGTGTAGGTGCGATTATGCTGACAGCATTGAACTTATCTTTTAACTCGACAGTGAATTCTCTGTTATCTCTGGGTCGTTGTGCAGAACTAAATGGAAATAATTTTTATATTTTCATGATACTGGTGTACTACAGGGTGGTATATGTTTAGATAAATCAAAAACTCTTATTAAAAGTTATAAAATTTTTTAAACTATCTCAGAAGATTACAGGAAAAATTAGTTCAAAACATGCTGATGTAAATTAAGAGGGTTTTTTTCCCATAAATCAATACATTTTATAATTAAGAAGCAAGTACAGAGGCTATTCACACATTTTTTAGACGATATATATTGTATTCACAAAACTAAATTACATAAAATTCTTGTGTTTTAGATGTTCTATTTGACATCCCTTATCCTGAACTATCTTTCGAAACTGCAATTTCCAGGATAATAATGCCTTTTGAAGTGTCAGAAGAGGTATTCTATCCCATTCCTCCTGAACAGCTTTCCAGAGTACTGTAAGTGTTTTGGGACGACGTTTGGATAATGCAGATTTTAAAAGTCCGAAAGCACAAAAATCCATAGTGATACATCGGGAGATTTAGTAGGGATATCAGTGAAGGGTATGGCCTTGATACCAGTTTTTTGTTCCATTTCTTTTAGGAAATTTACAGTGGATTTTGATGTGTGACTGCTAGCTTTGTCCTGATGGAGTCTCACAGATTGATGGCACTGTCGGTAAAGCGATGGTATTTCATTCAGAAAAATTCGCGAAAAATATGTTCCTGATAGTATTTGGAGTTAATCTTGACATTTTTTTCCACTCTCTTTATTTTTAATTTGCCATTATAAGAAAAACCAGCAACAATCATGAATCCCTTAGAAAAACTTTCTTTCGATTTTTTGAACCATGTACTTAAATTTTTTTCTCGCCTTTTATGATAATAAATGGCTCTTTTTTTGTTGCAGTCATTTAAATACACCCATGATTCATCTATTGTGACAATTGTTTTCCATTTTTCTTTGGATAAGTGTTTCTCATATAGAATTCTGCAGTGTGTCCTGCGTTCAGCGATATGATTTGGAAGAAGACGATGCACATTGCGTTTTTTCGCTTTCTTAAGATTTAAATCAACGTTTATCATTTTGTTTACAGTGGACACCGAGCATTTTAATGATTTTGCAACTGTCCTTTGACTAGGGGGATTTTCTTTTAACATTAAATAACGTACCTTTGCAATAGTCGAAGATATCCGTTTTTTCCTTGGATACTTGTTTGGAATTTTTGTCCCCCTTGAGGCTCCAATTTGACGTTTTTTTTCCTTTCTTGTTGACGATATTACCTATCGACGCTTTAGATATCACAAAACCATGACTCTCACATCGTTTTTGGATAACGGAGTATGAATATTTCTCTTCGGAAAGAGCAAAAATGTAGTCTTCGAACTACTGCTTTGTTAAAAACGCCATTTTGAATAAAAACAAAACTTTCAAGCCGCAGACGATAATTTTGACTTTTAAAAACATAGTTCAATTACAATTATTTCTTTTGCAGCAAACGATTTTTTATTACCGCTTACCAAAATCGTCTAAAAAATGTGCGAACAGCCTCTGTATAGATATTCCACGTAACGTCGAAGCATTAGGTCCAAATACGCTTATATTTATTCATAAGGAAAATTTTTAAAATCACAGAAATTTTGATCGTGTTATGAGTATGACGTGGGATAATGAGCAACGTACCTTCCTCAACCTATGTATTTTAAACATAATCATTTTATTCCCTTGTACAACTTAGATGTTTGCCTGATTCTTATGCTGATCCCGTGAATTTTCTCCTGTGGTTCTTTCTGAACGTCCCCCTTTCTGAACGGACATGCAACTATACACCTTTCTTTATATGCATACATGTACATACTTGTTACTTTATATATTTAAATATACATATATACTTAGAAATTATATACTCAGATGTACACACATACATCTTCATTTACATACATATGCATACATGCAAATATACAAATATATACTCGTATATACATACAAATATTCATGTATATATACAAACAATCCACATGTATGTATAAATAGAGAAGGTCGTTCGCACTTTATGGAAATGATTTTGATAGTTAAGGTTTATGTATAAATGCGGCATTGTATAAATGCGGCATAATATTTTTGCGGCAATTTGCTTGTATCTGATAGCCATGGTCCTTGACAATAGCTCTAGCTTGAATTTTCTATGAAAGTAAACATTTTCTTAGTAATATCATGTCAATTTTACCCCATTCCTCTTGGACCGTTTTTAAAAGTTTTTTCGTGGATGCCGTTTTCCTAAGGCTTGTTTTAAAAAATCGAAAGCGCAAAAGTCCATTTGGGAAGCGTCAGGGGATTTTACAGGTATGTCATTAAATGGGATACACTTTATTCCTGTTTCCTTTGCTAAATAAGCGGCAGCTGATTTAGACGTGTGACTAGAGGCTTTGTCCATATAAAGATAAATTTTATCAATGTGCTTTCCGTATAAGACTGGAATTTCTTCTTCAAAAATTGAATCTAAAATATTCTGCTGATAGCAGAGGGAATTTAATTTGGCTCTACTTGAGACTTTTTGAATTTTTAATTGGCCGTTGTAACAAAATCCTGCTACTATCATAAATCACTTTGAGAACTTTTCTGTACACTGACGAAGCCATTTTGTACGGCCATTCCAGTCAGTTGAGCAATAGAAATTGATCTTTTTATATTTCAGTCACTTAAGTGCACCCATGCCTCATCGAGTGTTACCACAAATTTCCATTTTTCAGCAGCTAGGTGTTTTTCATATAATTTTCTACAATTTGTTTTTCTTTCAGCAATATTATTTTGCAAAAGAAGATGAACTTTAGGTTTAAACATCTTTTTTAACTTCAAATCTTTATGAATGATTTTACTTACAGTTCCAGAAGATATTCCTATTTCGATGCAATGGATCTTTGAGTTGACGGATTTTCTTTTAGGATCAGAGACTTCACTTTCTTGATATTTACCTGCGCTCGACCGCTTAGGATGAGGTTTCGAGGTCTTTTTTTCCATGTTTACTTTCATTTAGACTTTTTTCTTTCAAATTTAATATACTATAGATACCTTTTTTTTAAATGCCATAGCCGTGATTTTTAAACCGATTTATAATTTGTTGATATGAATATTTCTCCTCGGAAAGCGCGGTTACGTAACCTTCAAGCCATCTATCAATTTTAGGAAGCATTTACAAAATAAATCTTTTATTTTATATTCCACTAAATACAAAAGAGTAGCAGACGATTATTCTGAATTTGCCAAATTTTTATCTCAAAATGCAAACTAAAAAAATAAATTACAAGATGGTTTCCATAAAGTGCGAACAACCTTCTGTACATGTACATACAAATATAAATATATATATAAATATACATATATATATATATATATATATATATATATATATATATATATATATATATATATATATATATATATATATATAAATATATATATATATATATATATAAATATATATATATATATATATATATATATATATATATATATATATATATATATAAATATATATATATATATATATATATATATATATATATATATATATATATATATATAGATAGATAGATAGATAGATAGATAGATAGATAGAGGGTTATTTTCTCCTTTCCCTAATATTACATTTCTTTTGCAAAGATATATGATTCTAAAGCGTCATAAATAGAATTTTACTCTTTCTAAGTTCAGCTTTCTCTAAAGAAATAGCAAGGATAAATAATATATATTAATAAATAGGCTATATGGAAGAAAATTTCAGATCTGATACAAGTATATTCTGCGTACTTATAACATTATCTGTGTTAATACATACTGCTTTATCTCAAAATATGATTGTGCACTAGATAATTGGTAATGTATATTAGCCGTTAAATTAATGAACTTGGAGACAGAGCTAAACATCTATATGATGCTTCAACAATATGAGTTACTAATGGATTCTCTCTAACTCGTTAAATTAAATTATAGTACTCTCAGATCCTCTTCAGTATATTAAATCATATAGTCACTGACTAACAACTCTGAATTCTATGAAATATTTGAAATAAGGAACCTTAAAGTCTCTAAAACTTGGATGAATTTTTCTGTGCAATTACAGATAAATATAATTGTAGCATCAAATAACATAAAAATAATTTTTATGTGTGATTTTACATCCCCAAACACACATACACACGCACAAAGAGACAGATTTCAACAATTTGCCTGACAAAAACAAGTTCTATAATGTAAATGTGATTGCAACTTGAAAAGTATGCTTACACAGATTTATTTCAGTATAAAAACCGCTGAAGTAAACAATCTGTGATTTAATATGCTTTATTATTTAATAACATTAATAGATTTACACGCTTTATTTTCTACAGGGACAAGTATCGAATAAAAAGAGGGAATTAATAAATTGTGTTCAAGTTCATGGAAATTTTAATACCGCGAGAGCTGAAATCATAGAAACAACTAGAAAAAGGAACTTCCTCTAGGAAGTTCCTGTCTCATCGAATATCAGCTGTCAAATTATTGTAATTTATCAGTTTTATCAGTCAGTACTTCAAACAAAGTACACCCCATAAAAGACTGTTGATCACAATAGATCTGATATACGAGGTCCTCGGCTCCCCTTCCTTTATCATATTAAGTATTTGAAGAAAGTTTGCCCATACACACGAGGATTAGATAAAAACTAAGGAAAGGAAATTTAATCACACAATAACAGATGCAGTTTATCTCTCGGATAAAATGTGTTACAAATATAACCTTCCAGATTTTTTTGAAGAAAAACAAACTATAGTAGGGATGTAAATAAAATCATTCCTGACAGCAGCGATGATAAAGTTATTATCATAAAACAGCTCTTAATTGCTATTAAGTTTTTTTCTTATTTGTAGGAATTCGTTAACATTTTTAAAGAATCTGGAATAAAACGATTCCTTATATTTAAGAAACAATTTGATGATGACAATTAAACGGAAAATACACCTTAAACGTTAAAGGTTATTTTATGTTCTCGATTGGGATTTCTTTGTTACACTTGAACCATGTGATACGATTAAAAACGTAAACATTTTGATGGTTCCTGGAACTTTTTATATTAAAGAAGGGGAATAAAAAATAAGCGTATGCTAACCAAACAATCAAAATCTATGGCTTTTTAAAATTTTTTTTTAGCGAAAACAGTATACTTACGAGTAATGTTACTGAAACAGTGTATTACGTGCATTTACACACTATAACAAATAGACACACCAAGGATTTTTTGATTAGAACAAAAATTGGGGGATGTGAAGAACGTGCAAAGAAAAAATAAAGATTAAAATTTCAGAACAAATGAAGGATATATTCCAGAGTTTGATCGATACAAAGTGAGGAAGTCAATACGGCATTGGTCCACTTCTGACCAATCGTCTATGCAAGCGGTCACCCTACGTGGCATAGACTGATAAAGTTTCTGGATGATATCATGCGGGATTTCTTGCCAAACAAACTCACACAGGTCTGCAGAGGAATCGAAACATAACCTCCTAATTTCCGGCAAGGCATGTTGATCACTACTCCATCAAGCAATTCATGATAATCCTTAACAAAAGTCAGAAATCTGTTCTATCGACATTTCTCTAACTTGACAAACTACAGGAAAAATAAGTAACAATTGAAAATGCAGAGCAATCGACACATTCCATGCACCCTGCTGTTTTTCAGAATTTCTCCTGGCAGAATACCTAAATCGATTTTTGCACATTTATAATCTACACTTTAATTCAATATCGAAACCTATAAGTAAAATAGAAGGCTGATCTTTCAAAGGTCAACTTGTTGACGTCGTAGGTCCATGAGAATCAAATCACCAGTTTGCAAGTAGTAACTGTAATTTCGTAAGCAGTAATTAAATGGTTTATTTTTTGACAACAATTATTCTTAGATTTTTAAAATTAAATTTTTAAGCTGTTTCTGTAACATTCTTTAAAGTTTGCATTTAAAATAACAATCTGTGGGTTATAAAATTTATATCACGAGAAAGATCATAAAAATTACTTTAAAATGAAATCTTTTTCGAATCTTTACCTCCTTTTTATGATTTTTGGTGAATTTTTAAGATTAATTTTTAGAATTTAATTTATTAAATGCTGTTTTCTTTTTGTGAAACTTTAAACAAATTTTGCGTCACGTGCATACCAACGGAATAAATTGACAAAATATATATAAATATTTTTTTTCTTTCGAATGCGGCAGACGAATGGACATTATCCAAAAAAATATTAAAATGCATTAAAAGACATGTTCCTCAAACTGTACTATATTAACTGTACTATATTCTTTAGTATGTTCTATTAGATTTAATTTGAATATTTTCTTCTACATTATTTTGTCTATAAAAAACTTCCGTTTCGATTCTTTTATAAATATATATAGGGTAAGTATGCCTAATATGAGACCTTTCCTACTATGAAACCCCAGCTTACAAGACGTATAAAGTGCTGCCACCTGGCGACTGGAGCGTTAAACAGTAGTCTATTACATCACTCGTAATCGGTGAGACAGTCGAGTGTTTGCAAGCGTACACAAAGGTGCAGTATGTTTTTTTTCTTAAATGTGTGCTCGTCGACTTTTTTGCATCACCATTTTCATTCGCTTTTTTCACCTTCATGGTAAGACTCTTATTAAAACTGTTAGAATTGGATAGGTAGCTATAAATGTGGAGTGTAAACATGCCTGTTTGTTTTCAAGGTAACGTCAATCCTAACCTAAAAAATTCGATGGCGTGTCCAACAACATGGTCGTGCCCAATATGAGACCCCAAATCATGCCTAATATGAGATAGGGACTCATATTAGGCATTTTAGTTTCCACTCTCACAGCCTTGTTTCCTCTGAAGCTGCAGACGTAATGACGCCCATGCGAAATTCACAACCATGTAGCAGTAGTGACAATGTAGAAGGTATTGATAAAACAACAAATTCAAACCAGCTCTTAGTGACTCCTGAAGAAATAATTCCCTTGCCTACGTTACCTGAGAAAAACCCCTCGAAACCAAGTAGGGCCCGTAAACCCGAAATTATCACATCATCGCCCTATAAAAATAAATTGATTGATAGCATTAGTAAAAGAACTGCAGCATATTCGAAAAAAACTTTGTTTCCTACAAGAAAAAAAGGAATAGACCTAAAAGGTAAGAAATCAAAGGATAAACAAAGAAAAGGAGATCAAGGTAAAAAGAAAAGGATAAGGAAACAATAAAGGGAAAAAAAAGGCAAAAAAAATTAAGGATGGATGAAAATACAACACTTGTTAAACAGAGAACGGATGAGCCTAATTATAGCTATGATGTTTAGCTCATTTGAAGATGATGAAAAACTTTCGCTCCATGGCAGCAGTGATGATAGCATTGGTGAAAACGACACTGAATGCCTTTTTTGTCGTTGTTTATTTTCAGAAGACGAACGAGGAGAGCAGTGGTGCCAATGTAGAAGGTGTTTGAGGTGGTCCCATGAAGATTGTGGAGCTGACGAACTTTTTATTTGTAAACAATGTGAAAAGTTTGAATCTAAAAACAAAAAGTAAACAAAACCTATAGTGTAAACCAACTAATTTGTTTAAAATGTCACTTTTCTTTTTCCCCTATTAGTGTATATAGGTAACTGTTATCTAATTATTGTGTACATTTTTGTTTTTTTACGAACTTTTCTGTAATTCTAATTCATTTTTAGAGTTGTGGAATGTTGGGCTCATATTAGGACTACTTTTTTCAGACTCCAAAAAATGGAATACTTGTGTTTATAATTTCATACAAGAAAATTGCAAGGTTATTTTCATTTTCTGTCATTGTTATAGTAGTAAAATATATGCATTAAAAGGATATCAAATTGGTACTATAATCCCTCACTTACTTACCTAGTTATAAATGAAAATAAAAAGGTGTCTCATATTCGGCATACTAACCCTATATATATTTTTGTCATTAATTGCTTACATTGGCCGTTGTATTTAATTTGAATGTACTCCGTAGCGAAGCTCGGATATTCGGCTAGTATATATATATATATAGTGATCATGATATAGTATAGATATAGTGTCTATATAGTGGTCAGGACGTTAAGGCCTACTTCGCCAATAGCCCTTATAACTGGAAACTTTGTATCAAGTCCATGGTCAGAATACACAAAAGGATATTTACTGGTGATGGATCCTCTAAATTTCAAATCTAAGCAGATGGTTGCAATCCTCAGTGAAATCAGGCATGCGAATATTTACTTCATTCTTCCCCCAAATCGATACCTGATGGTCAGTTATAATCAGTTCAAATAACTTGGTTTAAGGTTCCTTCATATTACATACTGTATCTTATCTCCGTGTATTTATACTGTGTCTTAATATCGGTGAGGGCCTTCATTTGGGGGGTATCAACTTCCTCTTCAGTAATCCTTTCGCGAGGTGCAATTATTTCTTCCCCGTCTCACTCAGAATCCGACAAACTTGATTCCACATCTGTAGGCAATTCTTTGAATAATTCTAATGCCTCCTCACTGCTAGTTTTTTTCCTTGACATGATGTGAAAAACGACATGCGACACAAACCAAATAAAAAGGTAAAGATTTTTGTAATAAAATTCATACACAGAAGAGGCGTTGTGACACTATTCTTCTTGCTGAGAGTCCTTCTGTCTCATTCAGAATCTTCACAGAAACTGTCTGCCACTTCTTGTCAATCGCTTTTCTTAGTAGCAATTACAAACGCTTCTGGGTGACCCCTGTGGAGAATTTTCTCAGAAATCGTTGCAACGTTAGCGTGAAATTGCTTTTCTTCGAAGGTCTTTATTCCTTTTTGGCCTGTATGATCTGTGCTGTTCGCTAATTCCTTCTATACCTTAGAATAAGGCACAACCATTAAAATGGCTGAAAACTAATCAAAACTAAACGAAAAAAAAACTAATTTTAAAACAGAGGAAAATTGCAGTGCTGCCACCTATCGGTGAAAAACTCAATTGTGCGGTGGGACCGTTTTTGACCCACATATTTCAAGTGAAAAAAAAGTGAAAAAATGTTGTATATGTTATCTTTTTTTTTAGAAAATCACCTACAACAATGAAAATTATATTTAATAACATTTTGCATTTATAAATGCTTCTGAATTTCTTGAAATAATTAATAGTATTGAAACACATTTTATTCATTATTTTAGCCAATTTTCATACATCAAATGAAGAACCCTGTTATGTGCTGCCTTTTACAAGCTAAAATTATAACTATAAACGAATTGTTTTCTGTATTTAAAATATAACTCAAGTGAATAGAATTTAAGGAGGAATTTCTTTAATTAGGTGGGATACTTTTTGACCCACCATGCCGGAAAGGGTTAAATAACATAACTTCTCAGAATTTTTCAAGCCAGTGGTTTTATGTAACTATAACATACTTAGTCATTACAATTTTTATGTGGGGTTGTCACGATCGACGATCTCAGGTTTTTGAGAAGTAAGTCCATCCTTTACACAAAGGCTAAAGAGACTTGATACAAATTCAAATCGAACCCACGACCTCCTTCACCATTTGCAAAATAAAATGCCTTAACTGCATCAAAAATAACAAATTTTTTAAATGACTTGTGCATCTCAATTGATATCTATAATATTTCTCTTTAAGTTATATAAACAACTAGCTGAAAACCCGCACTTCGCTACGGAGTATATTCAAATTAAATACAACGGTCAATGTATGCAATTAATGCCAATTATATATATATATATATATATATATATATATATATATATATATATATATATATATATATATATATATATATATATAGATATAGATATATATATATACAGGGCCCGATTATGAACGCTGGGGGCCCCTGGGCAGATTTTATTTGGGGACCCCCCTTACGAACATTTATAAAAATAAGAACTATCCCTGGTCTATACATACTATTAGAAGTACTAGGTGCATACACCAAGGGGGTTTTGGGGCCCCCTAGCATCAGGGGGCCCTGGGCAAAGTCCCGATCTGCCCATGCGATAAAGAGGCCCTGTATATGTATATATATATATATACATTTATAATAAATACAGTTATCAATTTATGCAATTGATGTAAAATATATATATATATATATATATATTTATAAAAAATCGTAAGTGATATTTTTATAGAAAAAATAATGTAAAAGAAAATATTCAAATTAAATCTAATAGAACATACTAAACAATATAGTACAGTTTGAGGAACATATCTTTTACTGTATTTTAATATTATTTTTTTGGATAATGTCCAATTGTCTGCCGCATTAGCAGGAGAAATAAATTATTTTTTTGTCTATTTCGTTGTTATGCACGTGACGATAAATTAATTTAAAGTACCAGAAAAAGAAATCACATGATCAGCCTTCAATAAATTAAATTCTATCTTTAAAAATTCACCAAAAATCAGAAATTAGAGGTAAAGATTCGAAAAAGATTTCATTTTAAAGGAATTTTAATGATCTTTCTCATGATAAAAATTTTATAAACCTCAAATTATTATCTTAAATGCAAACCTAATAAAGTTACTAAAACGGCTTAAAAATTTTATTTAAAAAAATCTAAGAAGAATTTTTCAAAAATCTTTCTTAGTGCACCCCTACACTATAAGAACAATCGCCATGCAATTTTTCAGCCCTTTAGGTCCAGCGGTCTGGTCTGTGCGCTACCTGTCAGTCAATCACGGAACTGTTTTATATAGATAGATTAGTCAAGAATAATAAAAGTAGAAAATTGTGTAAATCCTCCATAAATTTTGATACAATGATAATTTCCATTCTTTATTTATATTTCAACAACAGTATAATATATTTCAAACTATACTCACTCAATAAAATAAAAGTTTATTTCAAAATAGCTCCCCATTTATAATAAAGAGATACTTACGATATTCATAATCCCGAAGTATTTAAGGTTTATTGAAAAAGTATGCGCATTATGTTACATTTTTGAACGTCTTATACAAGGTATTAAACCATACGTCGAAAATATGGATATTTTCATCATTTAGTCCTAAAGTACGAAATGATTATATTTGAAACAATGCTTCAATCAGAAATTCCCAAATGTGTATGTTGAAATTCAAACCAATATCAAATGCTCAGTATGATTGCTTCATTTATGTTGGCATGAGCCCGTTCTCGATAGACCTCAGACGACCATTTAGGCATTACGTATTTCCCTTTTAAAGTAGAATTTATGAAATTCTATTCATAGTATTACAGGATTATATATGGCATTACAGTTTATTCCAAGTTACCTACACTTTTATACGATTAGTATTTTAAATACGACTATTGTTTTCATTTGTAAGCTCAAGAGGGTTGTCTAATTACAGTTCATATTTTTGTTCTGCATCCAATCCAACCAACTAAAATGCTTATATTTTGAAAGCTTCTTTAAAGATTATACACTTCGTTTCATATGTGTGTAGGGGGTAAGTCTCTTTATTAATCCTCTTAGCTATATTTATTTCTTTAAACAAGTAAAATATGCTATTTTTGAAGTAAACGAAGACATAGAATGTAGTAGATATTCACAGGAAACATATGATGGAGTTTTATACATATAAGGCTGTATCAAACATCAATATAACGTTCTAACATTATTCATAAATAATGAGTTTTCTCTTTATTGGTGCTTTATAAATAATATTCTAAAATAATAATAACTGATAAAGAGTAGTAAAAAATGCATGATATTGAGAAGTAAAGTTTTAGTAGCGTTAAAAAAAATTTTGTAAATTATTTTTTCCGCATTATTTCATTCAGTAGAAAGCTATTTTTTTTATTATATCTTCTGCTGAAACGAATTTCACGTAATTTTCAGAATTTCGATATAGTACTGTATAATATTGATATAACACCGCTCTAATCATTGGTGGGGGCAAACACCTGTAGGGCCCTGGCAGCTTTGACGGGTCCCATCTGGTACAGTGTAATAACACCGCTATGGGACACTAGGTAACTTATTGTATTATGAAGTAGTTTATTTTCTTTTCAGTGAACATTTTGAGAACCAAAGCACAGACATTTCACCAAAAATTTCTCAATTTCATATATGCAAACAAAGTAATATTTTCATAGAGTCGTTAAATGCAAAATTTCAACGCAATAAGAATTAGATCCATGGAAAATTATAGTTGTTAACTTTGAACTGTTTGTAACGATAAAGGAGCGAGTGTGCGATTTATTAACCCTTTTATCTTTCTTATATCATCATTTAAATCCTAGGTTTAAAAAGAGGGTTCAGGCTTAATTTCATTTAGACCTATGTGAGTTGAATGCAATCTTCATTTACCGCTATCTAGTGCAATAAACTTCACTCAATTCCAATAAAACGAGACCCATCCATGAAGTTCAGGGAAAATTAAGTAGCAGTTACGATGCATATAATCTTCCCCTCCATTAGTTCCATTCTTGTGAGAATATGTGAAAAGGTTGAACAATTAATCAACTAGAAATTCTATAAATCAATTCACTGCGCTTTAACTTGTTTACAAGAAACCACTAATGTTCCAGGAATGAGCCCATTAGCGGCTCACGTCAGCAAAATCTATGTTTCATGCGGCACTTAAGAAGCTTTCCTAAATCTTAAAACTTGGACGTCTCTAAATTATTGACAAAATTAATCAGTCACTCAGGTTGTTGTAAATTGACATTATCGAGTTTGTCATCTAGTGACAATATGTATAAATTAGGGCTAAAAGCATGCTTTTAAAGCTTCAAACTCTGCGAGGGAAAAGTGTATTAAGTTCCACATTATCTCTCAAAAATTTATATAGAAGTACTTTATAAAGGTTCTGTGATACATTTTAAATACATATGGTCACGCAATATTTTGTGAATTATAAAATGAATATTTATACTTCCTATAAATATTCGCAAGTATTTATACGATTCATAATTGGTTATGTTTATTTTGAATAAACTAATAAAGTCTAGACACAACGTTTGCCATACAAATGCTGTGCATATTTATGAGGAAAAATTATAAATTATAGTTTTGTCAATAACAGGTATTGCACATAAATTCCTTTTACACAATTAATATTTCACTACTTATCATATAAAAAATTCCTTTTATAATAATGACCGATAATTTTAATGTGCATCTAAACCTCAAAGCATCAAATTTTTTAACTACTGAGAAAAATGGCATTTTATAATCAAAACTAATTTTAAGTAAAAAGAAATCTCATTTTGAGAGTTGATGTTATATACACTTCTATTAAAAAACAAACATTTTTATCATTACTTTAACAAAAAATTTACACATATTCTTTTATGTTCTCATATGGGACATAGAGCTACCCATTTTTATAGTACAATAAATATGCCCTGTTTTCATGTATAATAAATAAATGATGATTCAGACTCCTTTCTTAATTGAGAAAAAAATGTTTTATATCTAGCCGGAATCTTATCAGTTTATTCTAACGTATTATTTTCAGCGAAAATATAATTTAGCGTTCAGGTGTGGTTCTGGTTATGCTGAAGAATATTTGAAGGTAAAGTAATAATCTTACAGTAATATATAAGTTTTAAAGTTTTCTTCCACTGTCGAAATTTGATTCTTGGAACATTCAACATATAGGCCCAGGATTCTCACACTAACTACAATAATGATATGCTCAAATCTTATTTTCATTGACTTTTCTCACAAAATATTTCCCCCTCTTCATTACCAATAACATAGGATGACGGAAAAATTTTTTTTTCACAATTCATTTATTTTCGATTTACTCCTTACTATAAATATTTATTATAATTAACTTTTAACAAATTATATATCAATTATATGATAATTATATTAACAATTTATATAACAATTTATTTCTATTTTTATTTTCAATAATCGTGAATCATCATGTTCACTTTTTTACGCGCCTTATTTTAAACGATTTGCTTTACAAGTTAAGTATCTGTATCTACAAATATATTTATCGCTTAAAAAGTATTCTGCTAACAATTTTTACAGGCTATTTATTTCAGAAGTGTTAAGATTTGAATTATTACAGCAAAAATAAATTTATTATTATCGATGTTTTTTCCACTGTAAATAGGACATATTCGATTTGGAACAGTCAAAAATAACTTGTTTCCTAGTTGTTCAGATGTTCAGTATAGAAGAGAACCATATGTTTAGATATTTTTCTTTGGATCTGTAAAGTGAAGAATGTTTTGTACTTTTAGTAATTATATTCGTACTATCTACAGAACAGCGAAAAAATTATATTAAGGCACAGAATTACAATTTAACATATTTTTTTAATTTACCCCTTCCTTCTCGCTCCCGTCAAAATTACGGGGTGAGGTTTCGCCCTCTATTTCTCGTGCCCGTGATATTTCCGGGCTGGAGTGTTTAAAAGTAACGCACCAGAATACTAAAACAATCCATTTCATTTAACCAGAAAAATTTTTGTTTCTTATTTTAGATACAAGATGGCAGCACAAGACTATTTATAATATAATTGGGGATGTTTTTTTTTTTAACTAGATGTGGTAGATCAAGAATTTAACGGAAAATAATATGCACTTTTATAACCGTTTCTTGAAAATTATGCAATTTTTAAGGGGTTAAAATATATGAGCAAATGATCTTAGATGAAAAAAAATTTAAGGCTCAGGTTTATGGACATGTAATATTTCATTTAATGATAAACTAGGTGGCCCGTGAGACTCTTTCGCATGCGAATACAATACGATAAATTATATAGCGAGGTTGGTGGTTTATAGTAGTATGAAATAAGAACCGATTCACTTGTAGCAATTGTTTATTTGTCAAATAATAATGGTGCGTAAGGATAATGCAAAACCAATTACAAAACGCCTTTGCTCACAATATTGGAGGTGAAGCATAAGACTAAATAGGGGAACATGAGATATGTACACTTCAAAACACCTTTGTAGACAATATTAAAAATTAAATATGACACAACGCGTGGAAAATGTGATATTTATATTACAAAACCTCTCTGTGCACACTATTTGATCCAGAGAAAGAAATTTAGGGCCAAAAGTCAATTTTTTTACTTCGATTTTTAAACAAACAGTACAATGTGTCATTCTGAATTAACCATTCGTCAGAAGCAGAGAACTTTAAAATGGATCTTTAAAATGGTACCTCATTTATCGAATTTGGTTAACTATGAAGGGTGAGAAAGGGATCGTCCCAAAAAATCATCATCTAGAAATAATATATATCAGCGTTTCTTAACCCCAGCTACCTCATTTGGAATGGGGGGAACCCCATTTCCTCATGGGGTCGCAAAGCGGAATTTTGGAATCGCGAAAATTTAATTCTGATACATGAATTAAACTCTTGTCGCGCGCCGAGAGTATCTATGATATATATTTCATTTTATTTACTACTAATTTTCATCAGTATATTTTTTACCAAAGAAATAAATTATTTTTGAGAAAATATTTATCTTTATATCCTTATTTCCCTAGGGTCGCGAAAAATCTCGATGATAGAAAGGGGTCATGAATGAAAAACGTTTCAGAAGCGCTGATATATATAGTTTTTCCATGCAAAAAGAATAATGTTCACCTGCGCGGATGTTGCCAATAAAAAAACTCATTAATGAAATCATAGAATGATAATAAAAGCAAACGATTTTTAAACATAAAAACTTGGTGTGATTGATAATGGTAAAATAAAAAAAAGCTAGCGCGCACGCCATCTAGAGAAGAAAAATTCTTTATAATGTTTATTCTTCGATTTTTAGACAAACAATAAGATGTGTAATTCTAAATTAACAATTGCCACGAAGCGGATATCTTAATCTTTAAAATGGTACCTAATTTATAGAATTTGGTTAAGTATGAAGGGAGAAAAAGGGATAAAACAAAAAAACAACTTTTAGAAATAATATACGTACATAGATAGATTTTAGAATGCTCTTCATAACTCGTCTCAATTTGGATGCTTTTATTGGTTTTTAAATGGTTTAGAATCCCTGATATGAGGCGGTGAAAGGCAAAGTGGTGTAAGTCAGTAAGTCAAGTGGTGTAAGTCCAAAGCGTTTTACTGCAAAAACTACACAAAATTCCACTATAAATTGAACAAATTATAATTCATAATGATTATTTTAATATTACAAATAATAATTATTTGCAATTCCACTATAAATTGAAATTGGAGGTTACATTTTTGCCCTCAAATAAAAAAATTTCAAAATGTGACTTACTCCACTTTGCCTTTCACCGCCTCATATAGCAACAGATAACTGAATTTTGTATCCTGGATTTACTTATGGTTTAAGCGGGAAAACTCAGTTCTAAGTCTTAATGTCTTCTATAAAGTTGTAATGTTAACTGATGCGAAGTTTTAGACTTTAAGAACTGTAATTCATTAAAACATATTGTTATTTGCATTTGTTTTCTGAGATTTTTTTTCTTGTAAATCAGTAAAAATAATGTCAATGTCAATTCTTTTGTAGATCAATTTTAGTTTCCTCTTTTTGTGTATAAAAGTATATAAAACAAACAATACATGACTACTCTTACATGTCTAGCATATACTGTTTGAATACGAATGTAGTGAAAATATACCAGTGACAGATTATCCTTTTCTACAGAAGATTTGCTGTGAGATTCATCAGGTTTTATAGTTTAGTTTATTCCTATATCCAGTTATAGCATTCAGTGATTTAAGATTTTCAATTCAGCTAAACCAAACTTTAGAGCTATAAACATATCTTTTAATTTTACTCTGAAAAGCTTCTAGATAAAAAATCTTATAATAGTAATCACCAGGCGATGGTCCATTATCATATAAGAAATATACTTTTAATAAGAGAAGTATACTTTTAGAATATAGAATTATACTACTTTTACTATGGTGTTTTCATAATAGAACTTTGAGGGTCTAACAAGATAAATTTTATAAAAAAGTATGGATTTTTCTCGAATTACCCCTAAACATAAGTACTAATCTGAGTAATAAATTTCATAATACTATTCATTTTATAAAAAGTAATTCGTTCTAATTATGGTGGAAAACTAATTAACTATGCAAAAAATCAGGCAGTTTATTGTCGAGTTTATTTTAGACATGAAACTGCAGAATTGTTACATTCCCTGTCAAACTACGCTATTCATGATATCAATGTTTGAATGTCTAATGGTTGAATCAGTATCGAATGTTGAGATGAATTAGTTATGAAGTACGTAAATCAGAATTAGATAACAACAAAGGGAAGGATTCAGTGGATGTATGCTCACTTGTGGTGTTGACGTGCATAATATATATATATATATATATATATATATATAATTCTGAAGAAGTCCACCAGAAAGCGTGGAACTTGCCGTTTTAAATAAAGATACATTATTTTGAAAAATTTCATATATCTGTATCAAGACTGATCAGAACAAAATTAGCATTAATAATAGGTCCGATTTATTGTAATTTAAATTCGTGTAGTTCTTAACATATTAACCTGTTTGCCAAGCATTTAGTCTGTTAAATCCTATTTAATTATAAAATAGAGTGTCACACTCAGAAGGATGCGTTTTTAGTATAAATTAAAATGCATAGATTTCAGGTTTGTCAGTTACTCAAAGTGTTCTGTTTATACCTATCATACACATGGACATAATCACACCGAATGTAATAATAAATGAAAAATGAACGTGATAAAAGGTAGATTGATATAGGCCTTTAAATGTTGGTTTATTCATTATGCATGGGGAATTATTTACAATGAAATAAATCATTCAAAGAAAAAAAATTAAAAAAATAAACAAACGGTTATTTATCTTAAATTGAAATTAAAAAATAATGTATAAAATTCCACGACCATTCGTACTCTGGTAATGACATACGTGGTTAGTATTCCGTGCAAGGGATCTGACTCAGCTCTAACAGCAAAGTATCTTTCTATATCTGTCATGCTAATTGTAATTATCGGACTCTAAGTTATCTTAACACCCATAGAAACAGAATTTAGAAGTCAATATATAACTCTTACAAAATTCTGTTATGTGTATGTATGTATTACATAACTTATATATGACTGAGGAAGTTTAAAACCAAAGCTATGTTTTAGGAAATTATGAACAGGAAACATATGTATTGGGAACGTGTGTTGGGTTACATTAGAGAAGATGAACCATTGTAAAATTAATCCCTATCGAGTATTTTTTAATGCAAGAAATATAAACGATTGAATTTTAAATTTTCTTGTTTATAAACAAAAATTTTACGTGAATATTAAATTAAACGTATTATTCTTTTGTTTAAGCCAGTTTTAATTAACTCAATATATACATAAATTAGTCACAAACAGGATAAAAGTATTTTTTTGCCAAACAATTTTTTAAGCATTATCAAGAAGTACTACTTCAGTTTAACTTCTAATCCCTTCTTTCTCGAATTTACCTTACAGTTAACACCATTTTGCAATTTTTTACAACGTTTTATACAACCTTCATGACAACACGTATCTAAACTAAAAAACAGATCATGGTAGTTAGGAAAGACAACACATGTAACAGATCTAGTAACTTAAAAGCAGAATAATGTTCCAAAACACGCATAGTGGAAACTCCGAAGTAAACAAACTATGAGTTTACAAAACTGACTAATGCAATCCAAAGCCCATTGTTAGTCGAGGCTTATAGAGATCAGTGGTAAAGAGATTTGAATTACTACAGGTAAGTATTAAGCAACACTTAGAGATTTACTTATTTGAAGTTAGATATATTTAGGTATGCGATCTCCTGGTAGTTATTCGGAATGGCTACGAATGTCACTTGAAATTTTAAGGTATTGTTTTTCCTTTAGATATGCAATCAATGGGTGAAGGGAGTGAGCCCTCTAATTTTTAAGTTTATACTTTTAATCTACTTCCCAAAGACTTCAAAGACGTGCCGTAGTATTAAGAAAAAAAAAATTTTATTTTTCTATGTTACAAAGAACCCCAATTTACTTACACACACATTATATATATATATATATATATATATATATATATATATATATATATATATATATATATATATATATATATATATATATATATATATAAAAATATATATATATATATATATATATATATATATATATATATATATATATATATATATATATATATATATATATATATATAAGGAAAACTCTATAAAGACCGAATTTTTCCACAAAATACAAAATTGGAGCTTTCAAGTTATTGTATGCTTTGCCTAATAAGACATAATTCAAAAGACAAGACCTGATATCTGAGAGTACAAATATTTGGACACTAAAAGCTTTTAATAGGGAAGTGTTTAGTTTGTCAACAATCCCTTTTCGTCATTTCCTTATATTCAGCTGAGCATCTTATTTGGAAGAAGCGGCTCTTATCTGGGAAAGGTTAATCCTTCCCAATTCGGGCCCTAATCCGACGTAACGGCGGTCGACGAAAGAAAAAAAATACAGCACCATAAAAAGTTTATCTTTTCCGTGCTTATGCTTTCGAGTTCGAAATTTTCGTTGGGATAATAATGTAGTTGCGCATGGATTCACTTAAACTACATTTTCTAATCTTGTCCATTGCTTTCAAGTAGCTTTTTATGTGCGTTCTCAAAAAAAGAACGGTACCGGACATTGAAAAAGAAAAGTTTTTTGGAAAAATCGTATAAGGTTATTTTAATGTAAGTGAAAAAATAAAGGGATTATTCATTTTCGGATTCAAAAGATTACACTGATTTACATTATTCTTTTAAACACAGCAAAAACAAACTTTATTTCTTTAGAAATATGAAAAGAGCGAAAATTATTTTTCAAAATTGCATAAAAAAAAACAGCGTCGGAATTAAGTAGAACGATTACATTTCTTCTAATTTCAGGCCAAATAAATTTTAGAATAATTTTAACTTTTTTGTTAAATTATTTTCCATTAAGATAGTTTTTATTACTGAAATGGGAAATAAATATAAAATGGTTCAAGTACAATGATTGTAGTACTGAACATAGTGTAATGATCAAAATTTCTCTTCATAAGCTCATTAATGAGATATGAAGGAAAAATTCTGATTACGCAATAAATTAAAAAAATCCTCAAACAATATTTATATATTTTTTAAATTAAAGAATGATTAAACGTCATATTTTCTAAGCACAGGATGGTAGTTCGGTGAGCGTTTGTTTTGTATCATTTATATATTTGCCAGTCCCGATTAGAATCCGTTCTAGGAAATTCACGACACGGAGCAAAAACGATTTTAGTTGCCCAATTTTGTGCAAATTAAAACAGACATCTGTAAATATCATGATAAAACAGAAATCTCTCTCTTCATTTAAAAAAAATACCTTAAATTATTTTTTACTCATTCTTTAAGTAAAAAAAGTTAAAAGGGTTGTATATAAAGACCAATTCAGATATTTTATTCTTAGTTTGCCTAACTTTTGCTTTATAAAATGTTTCAACTCTTTCACCTATGATTTTTGCATATTATTAAAAACATTTTAAGTTAAATACATTAAGAAAGCATTTGGTCTATAAAGATTAAAAAAAAGTCTCAAGAATACAACAATTTAACAGCAGGGAAATATATTAGATATATATATGTACTTCAATAATGATATTTATAACGAAAGAAACAAAATATAAGTAACTCGAGCAGCCGTAATGTTTTCTTAAGAAAATAATAAAGCGAATAAAGATATGAACATTCCTTATTTAAAGAAGATAAGTATCATGTTGTGATCCTTATTTCTTAGAATACATGAAAAATGAGCATGTGAGACCAAAAATATTTTTCCGGATATAAACTTTGGCGGTAATTGCTATTCAATTCCCCCTAACACCAATCACTTGTAAAATAAGAAGTAATTTTCTCGGCATTGAACATTTCTGCTATTGCTTCAACAGCATTGGTCAATTTTATTTTAGGTATAGAATTTTTTAAAAGGAGGGAGTTTCTGAAGTTGTGTTTCACTACCGAAATATTGTACATCGTAAAATTACATTATTAAACGGTTTTAAATAAAGAAAAATGTCAAGGTAGTTTAATAAGGTAGTTTGTCAAGGGAGAGTTATAAATGTGCAAGATTTGTTCATTAGAGCAAATGCTATAAATATTCGATAGCATTTCCTATTATATGAAACACCAAAATTTTACTTTAGATTCTATACGTTATGTGTATTAAATTTCCCCTAATAATCGGACTGTCACATGGGCGGAGCGAGAGAAATTCGATAAGTGGCAGATATTGTTGAGACTTGAAACAGTGGGAGATGGAAGAAAATATAGTAGTCTCTTTAAGCAGGTGACACTGAAATTTGTGGAAAACATCCTGCAGCTTTAATAAGTCCTTATATTTGATTTTACGAAGCAGTAGTTTTCTTAACATTTAGAAGATTTACTTCGAGGACAAACTCCATAATGGCTCCAGAATAGCTCTCTAGTTTCTATACTACCCATTTACTGCCCATATAAGGGCTGCTATTTTTAATAAGACACAGTCTTATTACGACGAGTTTTGCCGCAGGGGTTTAGGTGACTAACAAATAAAAAAATATTCTGAACAATTTCAAACCAAGATAAAAACCAAATTTTAGCAAAATTGCGATGATTTTCTAATACTCTGTGATAGGTATAATAACAGAATTTTATCAGTAGTTCACGATTTTTTAGAAGAATGAAGTTTTAAAGTATATTCTAGAGATGGGGTTCATTGTTTGCCATTCTCTTACACTGTATTCTGCACGCATATATTAAAGAATAAAACACACATTAACTCTTCCGAAATTTGCATTTATATCCATGCAGATTCCTCTTCATATATATTAAGCAAATTTCTCCTAATTCCTAAAATTTATTTCAAATGTAAACATTTAAATTTTAGAGAAAAGTAGTATTTGATTCAACACGTATGGGCAAAGTTAAATCAAATGAACCGTATGAAAAGAACTTTTTCTCGATAAAATTTTGCTTTCATCAACAGGCACAAAACTGATCCCTTTCAGTTCTCTAGAATTAACTCCCTGCGGAACCTCTCTAAACGACAAAAATCCAATGAAGTATAAATATTTAAACAGACAGTTCAACAATAAATTTTGACTGTATAAACACTTTAGTCATTTCCAGGAGTAACAGCTACTTTTTACGTCACTGGAGAAACAATTAACGATACTTTGATAATTATTTTTCTCAATTCAAGATTCAGTTTGTTCAAACAAGTTTCATTTGTTTATCGCCAATGATGTGTTTTTAAGGGCTGATTTTAAATACTTAGTTCAAGAATCTAACATTAAAGGATTTATAATGTGACTATTTTCTCTCGACAATAGCTTTGTCATGAGTAAATAATTACTGCTCTAGAATAAAATTTAAAGAAGAAAATTGATGTTACGATTGGCTTATTATAAGTTCTACACAGCTAATGAAGCTATGTTCTGTTATTCTATACACAAAATTTTGAAACGATTTATTACAGCTCTCAAGAAACAGTCATAAATATGCTGAAGTATTCCTAAATTAAATTATGATTTTAATTTGAGCTTCTCGGGAATTTACCTTCAAAACAATCTTTAACCCCCTTATCTCTTTCTCAGAATTAAAAAAAAGATTATCTTGGTTTGGTTAGGTAGCAAAATCATATTACTCATAAACCTAGGGATCTATGAAAGTTATCTATCTATTCATTACCATTAATTAAGAACTTACTTCACTATAATGTCCCTCCCTTTACGACGCAGTTATAAATCATTTACCTTGCGAGATTTTCTCGGTGCTACAATTTGAGAACCCCTCCCGAATCTGTCATTAGCATGTCAGTAACATGAAATTTAATTGCATATCTTAACACCTAAAATGAGTGTCGCAAATGCAGTTTTATGTATTTAGCGTAGGAATTGTCTTCGTAAAAGGAAGATTTACGGTATGCTTTAATTGAGGTAAGCTGCGGTGGGAAATAGCTGGTTTGTGTGTGTGTGTGGGGGGGGGATATTCGACGAACATCTCTCAACTAGAACATTGGGTGGATCAACAAAACGGTCTGATTCAACATGATTTTCACTAGCGATTAAAAGTCTAGAAGGTGGGAATGTTAAATGGTTTGTGACATATGTTAATCTAACATGTTACATATAGAGAGCGGTATTACATTCATTAAAGTGGTTAAACTGGGATCGAGGGTCAATGGAGGATACCAGATAGAAATAATAAATAAATTAGGGCAAAGTGCAACAAATAAACAAAAAATATCATGATGATAAATATTTGCAAAACATATGAATCTACCTTACGATTTATGAATAATACCTTATTTCGTATACCCTGTCTTGTTATTTATTCTCTCACCCATTGCTTGTATAGCCTTACAAATATTAAGCTTATTACTTTAGTGATTTCATGAATTACGTATATAATGAATACATTTTTCAAATATTATTATAATCTATCTTCCATTGGTATAATTTGAATAGTGTTATAAAAGTAATTAGTTTCGTATTTTCAAAGTCTTGTTTCTTGTCGTATATATTTAAATAACAGTGGAACCAATTTCTATCCTATGGAAAATTAGCTTTTTTAGAAATTATTACAATAGAAATAACTTTTCCTTCTATTCGACAAATGCCCCGCATTGGCAAACAACAGCAACAAAAAAAAAAAAACATTTCCTTCTATAGCCAGGTTTATTCAGATAGTCGAATACCGACCTAAGCGAGTACGATGCTCGCCCCTTGAAAGAGATAAAATTTGCAACAAACAGTTTGACTGAAGGAATATAGGACGCTAGTCAAACGTTGACAATATTTCATCATGTAAAGTGTAGTCCCCGCTACCATGCTGTGTCGCTGTATTTAACAAACAAACAAAAAAAGAAAAAAAAGAGGGAAATAAGTGTGAAAGAGGCTTCATTCGCACGTGTATATTTTATTTACACTTACAGTTACTCACATACATACATGCATACACACACACACAATATATATATATATATATATATATATATATATATATGTGTGTGTGTGTGTGTGTGTGTGTGTAAGTAATAGCACGGGCGCGGGCCGACGAAGGAAGGGCTGATTGGCATATCTTTTTGAGGACATGGATGACTTGTCGCCCGGCCGTGCATCACAAATGTTTAAATCCTTTCCCGCTTTCCATCTCCCCCTCGGACACAAATAATAACACAACTTTCACGACTACATTTTATTGAGATCACCGACCGCTCCGTCGGTATGGATGCAGCAAGAGAAAATACAGGAATCCCTCCTACTTCCGGGTAACAAGTATTATATAAACTTCAGTCCATCACGTGATTAAAGGGTGTGTCTTAATAGTTGATTGGTTTAAAGTTGTTGTTGGTGTGCAGAACTGATTTAATCTTGTACTGACGCCATGCAGCGTCTCTTTAGTTAAAAAAGACAGCCATCTTGAATGATTTTGCCGAAGGCTGTAATAATGGAATATAACGCCAATGCCCAAAGGGAATTAAATAGTTTTAAGGGATTAAAAAAGGCTTTGTAATTTGGAATAGTAAAGTGAGGAATTAATAGTTTTTAAATCTTAAGAGTGTTGAATTAAGAAATTACTAGTTTTTTAATATTATATATATATATATATATATATATATGTACAGAGAGAGAGAGACAGACAGACAGACAGAGAGAGAGAGAGAGAGAGAGAGAGAGAGGGAGAAATATATCTTTGATTGAAGCCTGGTGTAAAGGGCTTAAATCAAAAACAGTGATTTTGAGATATTTGTTAGTATTAATAAAAAAAATAAAAAGATCCTTTGACTGGTATAAAATGCTTCAGTCTATCAATTTTGCATACAAAATTACATTTCTTTGTACAAAAGACTTAAGTCCAAATAATAGTTCTGCGATTGGTATAAACGCCAATAACTTGGTATATTTAAATCCCTATTTTGGACTTAAGCCCTTTATACCGGGCTTCAAAGATATATGCGAACACATGCAAACACACATACTTATATTATACACACAGATATGTATCCCTTTAAATTTTGAAAATAATCCCATGCCAAGACGGCTCTTCGTACTCTTCAGCACAATACATGTGAACAGTGTAGTAAAATGTATCTAACAATGTAATCATAATAAAATCATGCTGTTTTAAATGAATTTAAAATCATTATAGTATATTTTAATGTAAGAATATAAGAAACATTTTCTTATAAAATTTTTTGTCTCAGATCATCTTAATTCTTTAAAATTAAATTTTTGTTTCAATATTAGTGTAATCATACCGTTACCCTCTAACGGACCCTTTTAAATTATACAGATTCATTTAAATATCAATGTTTAAACTTCTTTTTAAAAATAAAAAAATAATCCGGTGAAATTTGCATATCAGAGAGAAAAATTTTGTCGTTTCTACAACATGAAATATCTTTTGATAACCAAATAGGGACGAATTCACCCTGTTTCATACGTAGCTTGTAAAAGATGCCCTCCGGAACATATCTTTGTTGTTTAAATCAGTCATTTATCCAACTTAATAGGATATCATAAGATGGATGCAATGAGGTTTGTCTCTTCTTGGTTGAAGCTCCATAACACAGAATACGTTTAAAGGCTATAAAATTCAGTTATCTCATTAAAAAACAAGGTTTTGCTTTTAAAGAAAGACTTAATCAAGGAGTAGGAAACCGCTGTACCGTAGTCAATAATACGACAAGCCTTTCGCTTCAATTACTTTACTACGATACGTTAAACATACTACAACTACAACAGTTAAAGCAAGTATGTACAGCGAGTTAGAATTTACAGTTAGATATGTCAGGATGGCTTCGGGTTCACCGACAGTGCTGCCTGTCGAAGGCCTCTCGGACCAGGAGAGCGTCTCTCTCACACTCAAAAACAGATCTCTTCCGCGTGGACTATTGGGGTCTTCTTTTATACTGTCGACGAATTCAAAGGCTTTCTCCGGCGTTCGAAGTACTCGTAAGTGTTCAAAGTTTATGGGATTCCTAATGCCACTATAGTGTCAAAATTATGGAGAGCCCTCGAACCACTCTGGGATTTATGCGTTCTATAACGTCAGAACCGCACATTACAAGAACTTTATAGCCTCTTATCCTAGACTTTATGAGACCGCCAGATCAACAGTTCGCCGATAGATGACATGTTAAGGGGTAGGAACGGGCATCACATACTTATAGAAATACTAATTTCATGTAGTAATTGAGACAGTGTCACACCGCATGCTAAAAACCATCTCTATTAAACCACAACGGGCTGTAAAGTACTTGCAAATTTTAATCAATTCTGCTGCTACTGACTGTAATGCATCGAGATAAACCATATATTTTTAAATTTAATAAACGTCATTTATGTCAATAGACCCATGTTTTTGTTACTTTCGTTTCATGGGATAGAAGAACATGGTCTGAAGCAGACAACATCACATCTGGAGCTTAGACGAGAAGTATAAGAAATGGAATTTATCGTCTAAGCTCCAGAATCATCAAACAGATAATTTAGTACAAGCCTCAAAACGACAAGTATCCCTCTTTTCATTTAAAGGGAGAATGATACTATTTATACTATTGTTATGGTCAAGAAATAAAATTCTTCCGACAACGAAATTTCTGAGCATGCAGTTCCAGAAGTTCTCGCAGACTTCATCTGCAAACTTGCTATCAATAATTATCATCGTTGTTGTAATTACATACTCAAAAAGAATTATAACACATTACTTAAAAAATACTACACGGTAAAATATTAATCTCGCATTGTAAACTCTTCAGATTTGACTCCGTAGCAGCCAAAAAAGTGTTATTTATTCTTTTTTTTATTGGGTGGAGGAATTTTTTCAACATCAACCGTCTTACCCAGTTGTCCACAACATTTTATCTAGTCGAAATTCAAATTATGTTTTACTGGGGGTAAGAGCATAATTTTCATTTTGTAAGTATTCAAAACAGTTATGAAATCATTGTTAGGATAGTGCATAAAAAATAATTTTGTCTAAAACACTTACGTTTCCCGCGTAAATTCTTCGTAAATAGTACATAATAAAACCGCTGCTGTAACTAAACATACATTTATGCAATTTCTTTTATTACCGATGTTTTTTGAACACCAATTTCAATGCAGATATTCAGATAAAGATATTTAACAATGGGAATTCTAGCAGTAAGAATATTCATTCCTGTTCCTTTTATAATCTCACATTCAAAGTATTTTCACATGAATTTACCTTCTATGCATAAAAGTACATCTTGAAAGTACCTTGTTTTGAATTTGCCATTTTTTTTATCTATTTGTCCACTCCTATTCAATTTGTTTACGCGCCACGTTGTGTGGCTATTTTTTTCCCACTCGTATCATCCCTTGTAAAGCATTATTAAACTCCTTAATTTGCATATAAAGTGAGTTTTACTTTGTGCGAAGCGGAAAATAAGTCAGATGGCTTTGAAGCGGAAAAAATACTAAACATCCTGAACTTTTTTTTTTCTCCAGACGCTTCAAAAAGAACAGCTGTAGTGCTCTAGTAACATTTTTTACCGGCAAGTGACAAATACCAGCTACCCCTTGGTTCTCGTCTATTTGCTTTCAAATAAATTTTGCTTTGAAAAACATGTGAAGACAGAAAAACATGTTTTTTTATTATTTGTTTTTATTGTTTATGAAATACATCTCTCTGAGAAGAATTTACAGATTTCAAATTTATAATTTCTATTTATTACCATATCCTTCACAGTTTATAATGCATTTCAGAAAAGATCTTGTGATCTAGAACATTAGTTATCTTGAAAATAAGACTCCAATAACATTAAGTTTGCACAAATATTTACAGAAAAGCATTGTGCAAATAAAAAAGTTGTAAAAATCAGCTTTGAAAATTTGAAAGGGAAGTTACCTAAATTTATAAAAAGGGTAAAAAAAATTGTTACACAAAATAATCGCTATATTTTAGATGATTTAAAATAATTTTTGGGATGATAAATAGAAATTTATTACATAAAAATTGCACAGTTATTTTAAACAAAAGTATTACTAATACTTGTAGGAGATGACATCAAACTGAAGGGAATTAATTTAATTTGAAGATAATATTGACTTAGAATAATACAGAAGGTCGTTCGCACTTTATGGAAACGATTTTGTAATTTGTTTTTGGTGTTTGTATTTTGCGATAAATATTTGGCAACTTCAGAATAATCGTCTGTTATTGTTTTGCTTTGATTGGAATGTAAAATAAAAGATTTATTTTGAAAATGGCTCCTAAAATTGATAGATGGATCGAGGGTGACGTAACTGCGCTTTCGAGGAGAAATATTCGTATCAATAAATTATAAAGCGCTGTAAAAATCGCGGTTACGCCGTTTTAAAAAAAGGTATTTATAGTATATTAAATCTGAAAGGAAAAAAACGTCTAAATGAAAGTAAAAATGAAAACGAGACCTCGAAACCTCATCCTAAGACTGTTCGAAAGCAGGTAAATATCAAGAAAGTGAAGTCTCTGATCCTAAAAGAAAATACACGACTCAAAGATCCTTTGCATCGAAACTAGGAATGTCTTCTGGCACTGTAAGTAAAATCATCCATAAAGATTTGAAGTTTAAAAAGATGTTTAAATCTAAAGTTCATCTGCTTTTGCCAAAGCATATTGCTGAAAGGAAAACAAACTGTACAAAATTATATGAAAAACACCCAGCTGCTGAAAAATGAAAATTTGTGGTAACAGTCGATGGGGCATGGGTGTATTTAAGTGACTGTAATAAAAAAAGATCAATTTTCTATTGCTCAACTGACGGTACTGACCTAAGAAATGGCTACGTCAGTGTACAGAAAAGTTCTCAAAGGAGTTCATGGTAGTAGCAGGATTTTGTTACAACGACAAATTAAAAATAAAAAAGTCTCAAGTAAAGCCAAAATTAATTCACTCTACTATCAGCAGAATATTTTAGAACCGATTTTTGAAGAAGAAATTCCAGCTTTATATGGAAAGGACATGGATAAAGTTAAGCTTCTTATGGACAAAGCCTCTAGGTACACGTCTAAATCAACTGCCGCTTATTTACCAAAGAAAGAATCAGAGACAGGTATAAAATGTATCCCATTTAATGAAATACCTATAAAATTCGCTGACTCTTCTCCAATGGATTTTTGAGATTTCGGTTTTTTAATACGAGCCTTAGGAAAACGGCATCTAAGAACACTGAACGGACTTTGGAAAACGGTCCAAGAGGAATAAGGTAAAACTGACATGACAGTACTAAGCAAAAATTTACTTTCATGGAAAATTCAAGCTAGAGCTATTGTCAAGAACCATGGCTATCAGGTAGAAGCAAATCACCGCATAAAATACAGTATTTATACATAAAACTTAACTATCAAAATCGTTTCCATAAAGTGCAAACGGCCTTCTGTATTTATGAGCACGAAACTATAAATATTTTTTATGAATAATATGAATCTAACAAAAAGTGTTAAAAGCAATTTCTATATAAAAAATCAAATTATAAACTGAAATAGGAATTATTTTATAATAGATTGTATTTGAAACATCCAAGAAATTTAAAAAACCTTTTCTAATGTGTCCAGTATAGTTAACTTATCTAATGGGTTCCTGACACTTATTAAAGCAAAAGTAATGTGTAATTGTATGAACTTATACAAAATAGTTTCCCCTCCGTTATTTTTAAATCATTGAAAATATATTTACTATGAATCTTAGTTTAATTACTTCTTATCGCATGTTTTACATGTGTAATAATCATAAAAATTGACTGTATTTACAGAGTAGAGAATATATCATTGCGTTTACAAACATATCTAAAGAAAATTAACCATGGAAAACATGCATTTATTAGATATATTCTAAAATTCTATATTGAAATTGTGAGTCAATCCATGAAACGAATCGGTGTTAGGATTCCTGATAGTATAGCAATTCGTCAATATTTACACTGCTTAAAGCACTTTTTAAATAATGCAGAAAGATTAATTCAACCTAAAACTAAATAGCAATAATTTTTTATAGCACGCATATTGAAAAATGAGCTGAAATGATCGTTTAATTACTTACATAACTTGGAAAAAATATAAGTATGCATTTATGCAATTGTGACACATTATACATATCTACCAGTCATGAGAAAAACCGGAATTCATATAAACTATATTACATTATTTTTTTTTAGAGTAAATAATACATATATTGCTCGTTGGTTTAGGATATTCTTATTCTAGCTTTTGATGATTACAGGCATCAGAAATACAATCAGATCATGCAGAAATTACTAAGAAGTCCCTACGTATTATCACATGGATAACATCTACAAAGGATATCATTCACACGTAGAACCTTCTATGGTCAAAAGAAGTATTCAGTTTTAACCTGCAAAAATGTCGAACAGAGCTTTAGAATTACGGTTTGGTTTCATAAAAAATTATATTATCAGTTGCGCACACGTAAGTGGTAAGAGTCACGCCAGCACTAAGCGTACCACCTCGAAAATATAGATTTCCTTTTCTGATATTTATAGGGAATTTGTTAGATTTTTGTTCCCTGTAGCCAAAACCATGAGAAAGATCAATAAACTGAATGAGGTAGGAAGTGAAGAAATTAACGCTCAGATAATCGATCCCGATTATAATTTTAGATGGTCCTTTTTTATGTGAAACTTTAAACACACCTTTGTATGAGCCACCTACAAAAAATGCAAATATATTGTCTTTAATATGCGATTTCCCTTGATACAAAACATATACTCAAATAAAATTTCCATAATTAAAGGATCTGTTTAGTTGCGGGGAAACAAAATTTGACCGTAGCACTCCAACAGAGAATCAGCTCACAAACCAATTAAGTGTTCTATCGCGTTGTACCTATCATGACTTACTCATACTTGATATTTTAATAGGCCATTTACAATGTACTTTAAATTGACTTTCACTAATTGTCATTGAAATTTGCAGAATAGAATTATAAGTATGACTAAATTTATTAGCATAATATATGAGGGTACTAGTGGTTTTACGCTTATTCCTCCCATGAGATTTTAAACTCCACTGGGGAAATCATCATTTTCTCTCACTCCAAATATGCCCTTGAGGCAATTAGTAACATAAGCATTAATATAATTCATTAGATCAATGACTTCCTTCACCATTTCTGCATACAGGTCAAAAATCTTGTATCCTACTAGGGATTCCAGCCCATAACGATATTGAGGAGAATGAATTTGCAGATCAGCTTGCTAAGGAAGTAACAGAATTGAAGAAAAACTCAACCTCTCTTACTTTGGCAGACGCAGCTGCAGTGGCCATGAATCGATATCCTTCTCACTTTAGCAATAATTCACTTTTAAAAAAATAATTGTAAGAGCTATTGACTCTATAATAGCAAAAATTAAAACCCGGGGTATATTTTCCTCCCCTTAGACACTTCAAAGGAATGAATTTACTCTGTCAGCACCAGAACCATCAAAAACTGCTTCTGTAAAAACTTCTCAGACACACAGATCATTTATTCAATCTCATTCATCATTGCTACCTTTCAAAAATAGATCTTGTTCATTCAAATGAGCTACCTTATACTGATAAAGTTCCCGAGATCGCCTCTATGGTGCTGAATGTTATGGATGGATTTAGATTTGTGTTGCACTGATATGAACACAACAGAAGAAAATACTAGTTATGAATACAGTTCATATCATTAACGAAACAAATAAAACAATGAGTAACATATATTTAAGGATATTTTTTAGCTTATAATAGAAATTAACTATCAAATGTTCAAAAACTGTACAGCAAAATTCATTCTCATTCACAATTCTATTTGTATTCAATTCCAGAATAATATTTAATGCAAAAAAAAACTATATTATATAAATCGTTATTCCGTAATAGAAGCTTTCATTTTCATATCAACGTAGAGAACATACATTTGTAGAACAAATTATGATGCATATTTTTTTTTCTCCCTAGACACATTTTGATATATTTTCAATAAAATTCTACGCAGAATGTTTAAGAAATTATAATAGCATTAAAAGTACACGGGAAGAGATTCTTTTACAACGTTTTCTTATTTTAACATGTACCGTAATCCTGTTATGCTGAAATAGTAGATGCATTTTATTAGGAAAAATGTTAAAACATCTTAAATTTTAAAATAAATTCAAGTCGGGAAAAATTTATTCAAATATATTTCGATAAAGAGAGGAAAAAATTCTCAAGTTTTAATCTTTTATGTAAAAGACATTCTCTAGTACATTAATAATGAACTTTACTTTATATCTAAAATGCTGATTTCAGTACAAAAAAAATATTTCACGTTATTAAAATTATTTGACAGGTTTACATTTTTGCTGATAAAATATTGTTTATGCCAGACAAGACAGTATCAAATAATAAATGTGACGGCCATTGAGATGGATGTTATAACAGCCGGCAGGTATTTTCGTACCGCCAGAAGCCAAAAATCAACCTGAATATATTCTTAAAAAATTTGTTCCAAAGGCACTTTTTTTTCATGATGTCTCGTTGAAAGTTTTTGAGAAATTGATTACTTCCTCTCGGGATTAACCACAGAGAAAAATGCGATATTATCAAAAAACGCTTAACTTTGCATAAAATCGTTCGGTATACAGACAGCAGTACTGAAAAAAATGACTTGGATTTTTGAAGAAAAAATTCTCGGCTAACTGAAGCATAAAAATTGTGTATGTTCTTTTGACATCATGGTGAAGTAATGTTCCTTCGATGGAGGAGAGAAAAGAGGAATAGTGGAATAGGGAGCAGCTTAAATATCCACCGAAATAATTTTTGCACTTCTAACTGTGTTTCTATTATACAAAAATTGTTTTTACGTTGGAAAAATTTGATGCAAGTGCTTTGATGCAAGAGTATTTTTTTTCTTTTCTGCAGGTTTATTCTTAAAATAATGTACGTATACATTGAATTGATTTGATGTGCCATTTCGGCACTACTTGTGATATTCATTATTATGTTATATTTACAAAATTCTATTTATCAGAAATGTATAAATATTCTACAAGAATATTTCTAGCTCAAAATAATATTAAAATGATAATTATACATTACGTAAATTAAAATCTTAAGCCCTTAATCTTAAGCACTTAAACATTTTTGAAACACTAGAATACAATATAAATATAAATTTAAGTTGTGAAATGTTACAAAACTTTTCAAAGAGCCTTTTCATATTATTTGATATATCTTATAATACCTCTAATAATATTTCATATTATTTTAGACTCATTTTAGAAATTCCTCTTTCCACAGTTTATTCTAAAGTGTGTAAATAATACGCTGTTGTATTTTAATATCTTATCAGATTATTATTACATAATTAATTAAGCAGATTAATTTCAAGAATGACTTCTATTCATATAGTTATAATGCTATTATGGTCTTTGTGAAGCCCTGATTGTATAGCAGTGGTCACAGTAGCTAATTTCTAGTGTGAGGCCAATTGTAATAAACTATTCAAAGCGCTATTTGTTTGATTGACCAAAAAATATCGTCTCTTGCGTTGTGTTACAAATACTATATGGGCCTTCTGATTGAAAAATAATAGATAGATTTATTGGAGGAAAACACATATATAGTTCATAAAAATAACTCATCACATTTACTATATTCAAAAACCTTTCTTAGTCATTACACTTTAAAATATACATTCAATTTCCTACCCCTCAATCAGATATTGCTTACTTATTAATCATCAATTATTTAGAGGAGAAGGGGGGATTATGGACCCCCTTTTGTTTTGGGCTCACTGTGGTCATACTAAAGACCGATTTTCATATTTTGGGGCTCTAACCTCTTCGATAACTCATCATCTAAACATCCTTAAGTGGATTTGCCATTAAATCAAATTTTAAGATGTATACAATCACATAAATGAAAAAAGTCAAAACTTGTAGGTGACCGAAAGTGGAGGGTAATATGGACCCCCATCTTTTTTACCGAAAAAAATCATTTATCTATCTATTAAACAGCTGGAAACAAATAAGAGAAAAGTTTTCAAATGAAAAAGTGAAAGAAAGATAATATATTATTAAACAGCTGGATCATGAAATATTATCTATATAAAAAAACTAATAGCAAATATAAAACTCAGCTTCGGCTCCGATGCACACAGCATGAGTCCAGTGTAGACTCATCCTACAACAAATACAAAGTTCTATGTGTCATCTTTGAATGCACCTTCACAGAAGATGCACGATGCTTCTTGCTGGTCTGGGCCATCTCTGTAAGCATATGGGTTTGTATCCACCCATAGGGATGAGCTCTTCCAATTGCTCTGGATGGGGATCCATTCATAAGCTAATCCGTTAAGATTTTACGAGGAAATATCATCATTGGTGGAAAATATGTTCCCCCAGCACTCACGCAGCAAACCACAGTTACCAGATAACAACGTTCCGCTGTAGACAGAGATCCCACCTGACGTTTTCTCTTCAACCCCATGACTTGGGAAACTTTTGACTGAACCACACTTAAACCAGTCACATCTACATTGAAGATTCTAGAATTGATTCCATGAACACAAGATCTCCAGCAAATAAAAATAACACAGCCACCTTTAATCAGCTTTAAATTATAGGTCTCGGTCTAATTAGCCCTTGTATAACAAAAGTTGACCGTAGCGCTTCAAACCAAAACCAAACTCTAGTTTTTGTATAACCAAATCTGCTGCTGGCTTATCCACTTGTGAAGCCAATAATCTCAAAGTTATTCTTGATACACCAAACACTCTGTCAGCCTCCTTTAGTCCCATTTCTCCGCATCTTAGCTTTTGGATAGCCTCAACCATCTTCACCCTATCCCAACTTCTTCTGCGCACTACAGCGTCCTTACTAGAGGGAGATTTCTTCTCAACTTTCATTCTTAGCTTCCAGAATAACCGAGAAGGATTACAAAACATGAAAATAAAATGTATCACAATGAAATCAACTGTGAAATTACATTTTCTCACGAAAACATTATTATTACATTATCGAAACCGGTTGTCGGTAATATGGACCCGGGTCCATATTACCAGCACCCACGGGGTCCTTCAAACAACGCCATCTTGGAAACAAACTCATTTTTCACATTATGAATTACATCGAATTTAATTTCGAACTAGCTCAAAAGGAACTCCATTTCGTGTAGAATAAGGCACAGGAATCAGTTTTTACAAAACATAGTAGTAGATATGTAAAATATTCACTTTTACTTTTCTCAGAAAAAGTTTGAAAACTCGAAAAACAAACAATTTGCCACAGGACATCATTCGCGAGTGAACTGGGGTCAATGACCTTTACTATCCATTACAGCCACCTAGGGGGTCTAGATCACAGATATAATTAACGGCTGCACCTGCGCATAAGGCAGATATTAAGGGGGTCCATAATAAATGCAGATTCTATAATCCCACCTTCTCCTCTACTCATGAGGTATTTTACTTCATAAACACTTCTGTGATTCAACTTAGCAATTGTCATTAATTGCGTCTCTTAATTAAATATGGATGAGAGGCAGTGAGGCAAACACTACTTAGTGATCAAATAACTAACTCCACACATACCTGGTGCGTTACATTTTTCGAACATCTTCATGAACACCGACTCGGTTGGGTGGTTATCATTTCGGGATGGTCTTTTGTGTTGAGGCACGTTCCGCGATGTAATGCTCTCTTTATGTCGGCGGCAGGAGTGTAGGCTGGGTGGTCTTGCTGCTTTCCGCTGTCCAGCGCTGGTATCAATCGGTCCCTTGGGACGGCGTAATTCACTCTCAATAGACCTCCTCTTTCTGCATCCGTAGCTGGTTCTTTGAATGACGACGATGTGCCCGTGAGGCGGGTAGCTCATTTCAGGCTGTCATTCTGTCTCGTGCAGTTTTCTTCCCCTTATTATCGACTTTCCCCTTATTATCGACTCCGTGCTATCATCTCTCCCGGAAGTTAATTGCTCGTGGTTCTCATTCTTTATCGCACCGCATGACACCACTCCAATTCTTTTCTCAAACCAATTCGTCTATCTTATTCGGCTCCGCTGGAAATGGTTATCATCTCAATTCTACGACTGGTTATCTGCTCGGGCTGTTGCTTTTTCTATTGCCGCTGCAAGCCATTCTCCGTTTATCTCGCTCAAATCAAGTCTACTCTTTCAGCTTCGTTGTATGGGGCGGTCATATCAGTTGTACGTCTCAAAAACAAATCTGCCTGTTCAATCTTTTCTTGCTTCTCTGATATCTTTCATCCTTCTTCATTGGCTCCCCCTTCTTTCTCATTCCCATTGACCATATACTTTTCTGTCTTAATTTATTGGTTCTCCTTCCTCCTTCTCGAAACTTCCATCACCGCCTTTGCTGAGGGCGTGTCGCTTTTCCTCATTGTGACTTCTCTTCTCATGGTTACCTCCGATTTCTTGGATCTCCATCTGTTTCTTGTTTCGATTCCCGTAGCTAACTCATTCCTCCATTCATCGTTCCCTCTCTTTTACTCGTCACGCGCTTAATCACGTTTTTTTTACATCTGCATCCCCCTTTCTTTGGCGTGCAGTTTACTTAACAGTTGCTTCAAGCTAACTAAGTCCTTTCAATTCGGCTACTTCTCCGTTTGCAACTTCTTTTTCTCATCCATTTCTCCCCTTTTTTCGGTCTTCCGTCTTATTCTTCTTTATCTTTCCTTAATCTTCCCTGCCATCTTTACAATCTTTCTTCGTTATTCTGGTCCTTTTATTTCATTCTTTAACTCCATACAATCGAGCCGTCATATACCACGCGACAAATGCAATATGCAGAAGAGCACTAATATTTTTTCTGTAAAAGTGAGTAGTTTTAATTTAATTATTCTTTCTTGTTTAATTCACAAATTTTTAATATGTACTTATTAAAATCTCAAATTTTTAATCCTTGAGTGCTAAGGGTATATACAATGTTTAAAGTTTAACTTCTATATGCGTTGTATGTATTTTATTGGTATGGTCTGATAATTATTTTTTTAGTTTGTATTTTATGGCGTGTCGTAAAGGTGTCAGCATATGTTGATTTTATGCATGCAATATTTTGGAATAAATGCTATCGTGATGTTTCGGGAGAGGGGAGGATATAGCATTTATGTAAAGTGGTGGTGCAACAGTATGAAAGACATATGGGGTAGAAGGATATCTGCAGGATATCTGTATCCTCTCCTGAAACAGTTATTTGCATTTGGACGTGCACAGACAAAATGAGATTCATGAGGAGTTATACAATGTATAATGTTTTCGTAATACGGTAGCAAGTAAAAAATTCCCTTGTGAGCACTTAAAAACGTTTTTGGGACAAGAGAGAAAATATATGTCTTCAAGAGCTTTACAAAACGGTCTACGAGAATTTTAAACCTGCAGATTTGTTAAACTTTCAAGTGTTCTACCAAATTTAGATTTCAGAGTGATAAATCCTGCTACTAAGGCGTCGCAGCAAACAAGCAACTCCACTTTTGTTGCGGAATAATATTCATATATCTGTTGAGCCACATTACATAAATACTTATAAAGATTTTCCACTGAACAGGAAATTGTTTCTTTGTATCTTTGTGTTACACTTTGAAATATTTTCAAAGTCCAAAACACTCGAAAATAATTCAAAGTCCAGCGGTTCCTGTGTTCCGAAAAAGGGACCTTTGAAAATTTTTTAGCTCTGAAGTGCTAACTTACCAAAGAATGGTCCTATTTGCAATATTTTTGCACCGTTTGAAACGGAATCGTTCGAAAGACACGAAAGTAATCCCATTTCTCTTTAATTCATAATATTTTTTTTTCAAATGCGGAGGCACTTGTCGCGAAGACATTCACCTATAATTCACCGCAGTTTTATTATGGGGGCACCATATAAGCGGACCAGCATTGCCTCCTATGAAGGGACGACACAAACGGAGGAATTTTAGTGGCGCTTCGCCAGGATTCGATCTGAGCACACCAGCACCGAAAACCAGCGAGCTGTACCACAAGGCCGCCACGGCCCATAAGGACATATGTAAGATGTCTTTTTATAAATAGAAAACAAAGCGGGGATTGAGAGAAATGTGGTGTGTCTATCTCATAACCTGATCGACTATAGTGAAAAATAAAAAAAGTTTTACAGAATGCCCAATGTTCTTTTAGGGTAAAATTCTTTCACCCTCCTATAGCAATAAGTTACTTTTTGAACATCATACAGAGTAACCTCAATTTATTTCATTTTCTTGAATTCTTCCGAAATTTGTCTTAAAGTAACTGTATAAAGATAATTTTTAACCATTTATAGTTTGACTCTAGTAAATTTAGTAATATTAAAGTAAGTACAAAAGAGTTTGTTTTTTTTTAAAATCAAAGTGGGACGTTTGTGGCAGTAACGAAAACCTGTGCATCCCTTCATATATGAACCTGTAAAAATATATTAGCATGTTTTCGTAAATTACATGGTTCTTACATCTACTATATATATCCTGTAGAAATAAAATGGTAAACACGTTAATTCCTACAAATCCGCACTGATAAGACTTATTTAGAGAAGGTTGTTTGTTAGTACCTCCTGGCACAGTTTTCAACGGGTACACAATGTTTTATATATATTCTACATATGAAGTGTTAATAGTAAAAGCTACAGAGAGTACATACTAAAACATCACTCGAGGCATTTGCAAGGATGCCGAAGGAAGAATTTCAAATCATAGATAGGAGCATGTGCCAGCTGGTTAATTACCTCATTTAAATATTATGTACAGTAAATTTTAAAGGAACCTTTTAAAGGAACATACGTATGGAAAATGATAATCTTAAGTCTCCCTTTCAAAGAAAAAGTGAAACATTTTTAGGCTGCATATTTAAACTGCATCCGAGAAAATTTTGTTCTGCATCCTGATCGTCCTTCGACTTGCCATCGGATGTGACTAATCTGTCCCCGCTTCGAACAAGAGAAATCGTTTACTTAATAAAGTTTTAAATTGTTTATTAGAAGCAACTGTCAGTGACTAGGACCAAAGTTCTGAAGATAATAATGAAATCATTTTTCAAACGCCAAACTTTTAAAAATTTTAAATTAAGATAATCCTTGGGATGGAAAGTTAATCATGAGTAAATATGATGCGAGAGGAATGACTAAAATTTATTAGTGTCAAAAACTATAAATTATCATGCATTACCTCTAAGCATATAAAACAATTATAATGAAATATATTTTATTATTATTTTATATATATCTTTTTAGTATATAAAAGTCTTTCATAGGATTTTTTTAAAGTAATAAAAAAAATTAAAAGCAATTTTAATATTTCATGTAAATGTATCATTAATATTTGAAGTATTTTCCCTCGTCTCTTAATATCTACAACTTATAAAAATAATTTAAATTTTTAATGGTATATTTATTATAGGATAATAATTAATTCTGCACCACAAGGGAAAGAAAACGCAACACTGTAATACACTAACAGAAATGCTTCTTATAGCATTTTTTAAAGTGATAATTTTGATAATTGACAAATCCCACAACACTTTTTAAATCTTGATAAGAAAATAAAATTTCTATTATTTCGTTAATTTGATTAGAAAGGTAAATAAACCTTGCATTTTGATGTAACAAATTACTTCTATTAATCACTTACCTTTACAAACTGGGATTCATTAAAGTTTATTACAGTAACTGGAAAGTTCCACTTAGTTTTTTCTAGCTTAGTTATTAGAACTAATTTAAGAAAACACAAAAAAAAGGCTAAAGGCAAAGCAAACCCTAATTTTCACTCTATTTCTCTAAGAATTAAACCATTTAATTATTTATTTGTAAAAGATTAATTTCAACAAGCCATTTACCTTAAGGTGTATGAGAACTAATCTAGTTATGCATTAAGTACATTGAGAGGTATTTTATTTTATACAACACAAACAAGGATGAATCAATTCCTCTGGGCAGAAACGTTAATGATTTATTAACCCGATAGTTTTTATCCTGTTATCTTAAATATCCTACCACCACATTATTTCCCATTTTCTTGCAAAACAGAAATTTAAAACAGCCCTATAGATTAAGAGTATAGGGAAAAAAGGAGAAAAGTAAACTAATAATCATAGAAGACAAAGGAGAAATCCATCTTAAGAAAATTGGATTGATAATTTTTTACCCCTTGTGATCTCTTAGCGAGTCGAGTGGATTTTAAGAAAGTAATGCATTGTTAATCCTGTTTGATGTACTCAGACTTAGCTCGATTAATCTTCCAACAGCATAACACCACGTACGTGAGGAAGTGATCAGTTTAACTAGATTTAGTGTCGTTTCTCGCAGCCAAATTTCATTATGTTGAAGTTAAATGATGCTTTTGGTTATTTCGAGCATCTGACATGTTGATCTTGTTTGAAAGGATATTTCTTCGATGAAACGCGCCGAATTTTTCTTTTTTTATATATAAATAGAGAAAATGATTTTATTCCTTGTAAGCCTGGGCTCAAAAGGTTGTTTTTCTTTCAGACTGCTGTACCAAAAAAAAAAGAAAAAAAAACTCCGAAAAATAGTGTATTTCAACCCACACAAGTATTTTTCTTATTTAGCAAACAAAAGTTATACAGCGATATTCACTGAAGTAATTCAAATATTTTTCACAACTTTCGCAGCTACGGATTAGGTTTTGTATCCAGATTTTTTCAGGTTTGCCATTAAAATGTAATAGGAGATGGTGCATTATATTCCGCTTCAGTGCAGATATTAAACTTTTTTCAACGTAACATTTAGTCCTCTGACAGAATTAATGAAAAAAGATATATTCTCAAGATTTATGCAGATTCCAAATTCATGATAAATTTTATATTTTTTATTCTTTTATCGGAAAACTTACTATTTAGAAACAACATATAAGAGATCTTTATTAAATAGAGTTTAAATAATCTGCAACTTTAAAATGTGTGTTGTTTTAAGCTGACTCTAAAATTGATATTACGGTAAATTTGGGGAACATTTCTTTTTTATATTTTGCGTAAATAAATATTTAGGATACATTAGGAACTAGAAACAGTCTTTGAAATAATATAATACTTAATATTTACAATCTCGCATCACACACATTGTAATGTAATCTCGCACTATACACAAACTTCGCTTAAAGCTGTTATTCCTTTCAACGCATTATTTCTGGATTTTCTGCGATACTGTTCCCAACATCCAGCAGAAAATACCTTAAATATTATTGATACATTTACATAAATATTTAAATTGCTTATCTGCTCTTTATATAGTTTCCAGGCATCTGAATCGGAGAAAAATACGTGTATTCAAAGGTGAGCTGCCTGATCCGACCCTAAAAGGTCCCGTAAATTGTTCCACAACACTAACATATTCAACTAGTGCTTTTTAGATATTAGTGCCGGAAATTAAAAAAAAAGAAATCTCTCAGACGTGCTCATACTCATAGACGAGTGCTCTAAACGCATTTTTTACGGAGCACTTAGGATCCCACGGGAAATGTTTATTGTAAAAGGTACTTTAGCTGTGCCCTTCATCTCTGTATGATAGCAATTCTGTATAATATTCGGCAGGCTTAAAAACCCTCTAATAAGTAAGACAAAGTAATACTGAAAACCTAATAGTTATGAGCAGGTAATTTACAATATATTTAAAGTTAGTGAAACAAATTTAAAAAAATAAAAATTTGAAGTTTTTTATTTTAAAATAAAATTCCTCGAACCATTTTTGAGGAATGATTTAAAAAATAGGGGGGTTTCAGTTGCTTAAATAATCATCTGCTTAAATAATGGTTTCAGCTACTTACCCAAATTCTATTGCCTTAAAAGGCTCGTTATAAGTGTTTTTCGTTGGTGTTCGATAGTACATATTATTATTTTTAAATTCAACAGACAGACTCATAAAAAATTCACGAATGGTAACATACAAGAAAAAATAAGCCTATGACTTAGATATCATGAGTCAAGTAAAGGATTTACATTCTCGATTATGTTTTCCCGTCATCGACATTGATCGGGAATCCTCTAATATTGCGATGTAAGCTTCTCGAGAGTGTTGGCAGGCGTGACATTGAGAATGTTACAGTACAGCCAGATTTGCATAAAAAACAACAAAATAACAGATCATTAGAATAACATTTAAGGAAAAAGCCATATAAAGTCTGTGCTTATTTTTATTTATTTTTTATTTTACTTTGAGCATTATTGACACGTACTCTATTGAAAATTCGCTCAAATGTATATTTCATTGTTGTTATGTTCTAATAATTCGGCAGACTCCAAAATTTTACATTTGCAATGGATTTGTGATGCTCATTGAATCAAACTTCCGGTGACTTTAAAGTATTATGTCTGAGAATAAAAACTAGAATTTGATGAGTGAGAAATCAGAATCAGGTTCCAATCTATTTATATCTCTGGATTTAGATCGAACCAAAATTCTTACCTCTAAGAAATTTTCAGTCCAACTATACGAAAGGTAAGGAAAGCCATCTATGTGAAATGTAAAGCCACCTCACAAAGTAAGATATGGATCTCACTATTAATGCAATGCAGTATTCCAAACTATGGCTGAGAGATCCTGCTTTCTTATATATCTTCTGCATAACAGAAACTAATACTTTCCCGTCTGAGGCCACATTTCTCCGACTCCAAAAGATTTTCACCCATGTGATCTCAAAGAACTAACAATGTTATTTTTAAAACAGTCATCGGCGTTCTTATAAAATGTATTTTTTATATATTTTAACGTGGGCTTGTGGCAGCCCTGTGGTACAGCGCGCTGGTTTTCGGTGCTGGGGGTGCTCAGATCGAATCCCGGCATTGTGACACTAAAAATTGCCTCCGTTCGTGTCGTCCCTTCATAGGGGGTAATGCTGTCCGCCTATATGGTGCCCCCGTAATAAAATGGCCAGTAACATTGCGGCGTAGTATAGGCCAATGTTTGATTTCAAGTGCCTCCGCATGGGTAAAAAAATATATATATATATTTATATACTAGCTGAGTGGCAACCCTATGTGTTGCTTTTTCGATTTAAAATGAAATAGTTTCATTTCTTAATGATTAAAAACCGTAGAATTTTTTAAAAAGGAAATAATAATTTAAAATTTTCTTTCTCAAATTTCGGTTTTTGGCTTTTCAAATAATTCTTTCAAATTTCCGTTTTCAAATTTTGCTTTTTGACAAAAAATAAATTCATTCAATTAGAAACAATTCAAAAGGTTTTAACTTATCATTTCCTAAAACTAAAATTATTTCTGGATTTCAATTATTCAATGACTCGTTCTCAAATAATAATTTTTCCTTTTGGCAACTGAGCAGAATATCTTTTGAAGAGTAGAGTTCCTGGGTCTATTGACTTTAACTCCTGTCGCTAGATGCTTATTATCAATGTATACGTGCATAATAGAAAAAAATATTAAGTTAAATTAAATTTAAAGTTACCAGTTACATTAATATAAAAATTAAGCTTAAAACCTTCAAAAAGTAGAAAGGTAAGAAAAATTTAAAAATTAGAAATATATTAAGATTAAATAAATTAAGATTAAAATGAAGAATTAAAAAAATTAAAGAAAATAAGTTGATATTAATTATAAAGTTACGGAAAAAATGGCCTTCAGCAAACAAGATGGAAAGTTCGCATAATAAAAGAAAAAAATGGCCCTGTGCAGGGTCAAACAATTCGTAATAAGATGATTGCAGAGTTCCGCGGGGGGGGGGGGAACAAAAAACACCAAAATAGGGAAAATTGGAAAATGCGGCACCACCTAGGACCGAACTTGCAAAGTAGGGTTTACCAGGTCAGCGCGATAGCACTGCGCTACGACAGCGCACACAGGCAGTTTAGCAAGATGGCAGATGTATCGCGGTAAGGCCGAATGTAAATATTAATCTCGGGTGGTAAAAGTGCTTAAAAAAATAGAAAGACAGTTCTGACGAATTCAAAATTGGTGGTGGAAGAATCCTATTAATTGATCGTTAATTAGAAACAAATTTCACGAACTTGATGGAATTATTAGTGTGTAAAATAATAAGTCGAAAAATTACGAACTCGGCATTCAGTTAAAAGTGAGTTTTGAAAGTACGCTCTTTTAGAATGAAAACTTTTTTTATTGAATGTATTTGGTATATTTTGGAAGCTGAATATCTAGCAAATGCCGATTGTTACGGGGAAGTAAGCGTAACATTTGAAATAAATTAGAGAAGGAAAATAATGAAATATAAAGAGGCAAGCGGGAACAAACGAAGTTTAAGGGGATAAATATACGAGGAAGACTGCAATGAGGATTGATGAACACAGGAGATGAATAAGCGATGGACTTAGCTAGATTCTAAAGAAGTAAGACGTGAAAAGGCAATTATGGGATAAAAAGAAACGTCGCAAGGTGAGGTCTAGGTGGAGAAGCAATTAATGGTAGAAAAGGTACAGCACAGAAAAGAGATTGCAGATGGGGAGAATATATGACTTAGCCAAAAAACAAGGTGAACGAAAACAGATGTAGTTCCTGGAACACGGGGAAAGAGCCGTGGGAACGGAGGAAGATGTACGGATGGGCGAAGAAAGAAAGGTCCCCCCAAAACATAATTAAACCAATGAAAGAAGGAAAAGGATTTTGAGAGCCAATGGCGAGGAAAGGCGTATCAAAGCGAAGGAGGAATAACGAGGGGAAGTAAGAGATATTATTGAAGGAAATAGAAAAAAGAGAGCAGATCAGATGATGCGGGGATCCTAAAAAGTTATTACTACCGAGGAGCATCAAGGACGAACACCTAGCCCGTAGTTAAAGGCATGAGCCGACGAGTTAACTTAGAACGAGAAAGCTCGAGATGAAACTTAGCCAGCGTATTATAAATGAATATAGCTTGACGCTTTATTTGCACCGATGTCCCCAAAGCGTAAATACTAGGCAGTGACTAACATCGAGATTAGTTGATTCTATGAAAGAATATAGCCGGCCGACAACGTGGAAGCAGAGTGCCCCATCCCAAGAATTGAATCGCCTGAGCAGTATGACCTACCGTATGCTACAAGCTGAATTTACGGACCCTGGAAGCGTGCCTCAACAATAGAACGGGTTTGAAAGGAGGATTCCAAGACGACGCGAGAGCATTTGATGTACTTCAGAACGAGTTCATCAAAGGAGAACGGGTTGAAAGACTAATTCCCAGACAGTGCCAGCGTATTAAATTGACTTCATGAGAGTTCGTCAATGGATGTATGTTTCATTTGTGCTCCGTATTGATCACCTGTTTTAAACGTGTGCCATCGCGATTTCTCATTCATACACCATATATTCCGAATGTATATACGATAGATCTTTTTGTTAGAAATTGATATAACGTTGAATTATGATTTAAATTGATTAATGAAGGTCAATGGTATTTAAACGAATAAGTGCTAATATATGATTTATTGTGAATTGACGAACGGGTAATAAAATCCATTAAATGAGAAAAATATTGTAATAAAGGTTTAATAATTGATGAGAAATTACTAGAGTGATAAATGTATGTAGGAAGTAAGAAAATGAAAAGGGTTATAATGATATTTAATGAAACTGTTAATGAAGTGATTATTTGTAATAGCATAATGTATAAATATGCTTTACGTGATTCCAATTAATAAATGTATCCATTATTATATCCATCAGATGGTCTGTAATGATTTGTAAAAAAAAACACAACGCAGTACTTAATTCTACATATGTCAATCATATCATCGGGTATCATAATTAATAACCCCAAATCCTATGCTATTTTGGTGTCATGACCAGTTACTTCTCCTTTCGCTCCCCACAATCAATCCATTATACCGATAAATCGTAAAATTGACATTAATAGGACCGAAATATTTGTCCATCAAAATTGCCGATTTCGTGAAAATCGGAGAACTGCTTTGGGGAAAAAGCTTCGTTTGCAATGAAAAACATTTTTAAATTTATAAAAATGTGTATATCCTTAAAGATGAAGAGTTGTAAAACACATGGAAATAAAAAATTTGTCGATTGGAGGACGGAAAAAATGAATTTCGCATGCATGAAAATAGTGGAAATTTGCGAAATGGAAAGAAGCTGGCCAACCCGGAATGTCAGCTGTTTCTGCTCTCCTATTGAGTTCGGCGGTTTTAAGTGAATAATTAAAAAAGTTTAAAGTTTTGAAAGTTGAGGATAGCATCAGTGCACGCGTCTCGGCCGTCCGCGTATATCGGTACCAGTCGCGATATCCTGCTATGCTCGGTTCGCGAGATTAGCCCGTCCCCGTGTCTTGCTGACTAACAAACTAACATTTGTTTACCTTCAGCTGTTAATAGTAAGATATATTTTAACGTACATTGTAGTAAACGTTTTCATGCTTGGGGATCGATGCCTTGTGATTCTCGAATCGTTGAATGCATAGGTGCATTATGGATGAAACGTCCTTCTAATATATTTAGTTTTATAGGATTCCTTATGCCAAGAAATTGTTGATCCAGATGATATTTTTTAAAAAAAGATTTAATGAATCGGAATGTCATTACCTCTTCTGTATCATAATAAAGAAAGATCTTTACGATTTTTACACCAATAAATTCCTAAATAATCAGGAGATTTCAAGGCTAATTTATAGTATAATTTTACAATAATATATGGGATATCCATTTTCCCCTGATAGGAAAACCGATGGAGATGAAGAAATTTAATGGACACAGCATATGAAAAAAATCAATATCAATTGGTATTCATATAAACTTAGTCTATAACACTCAAGTGTGACGGATTGAGAGTTCTGGTGGTATTTCTTTACAGAATATATATTTTAAGGAAACACAACGCGTATATTACAGAAAGAAAATATGTAATATAAAATTGTCGAAAAAGTACAATATTATATGATGTAACAAATGAGGTATTAAAGGAAATTGGGAAATAAAACTTTGAATGCTTTCAACAAGTAAATAATACCTTCTTTGTAAAAGACAGACTGACTATTTCACCCTAGTTATACTGATTTTAGTTTATTTTACTTCATTTTAACGCCTTTGAAATTGCTAAGTATTTAACCTTTCACCTCAATTGAGGAAAACTGAAATTTAAAAAATGTATTTTTGAATGCAATGCATAGCAATGCTTAAAATTCAACACTAATGCAGTTGAAAGGATAACTCTTGAGCGACTGAGTTTTCCAAGTTCTTATTCCCTCCGCTGATGTGAAACTAATAGATAAAAAAAGGAAGTTAAAAGGCACAATGGGGATTTTGTATTACTCTTTACGATCAACACAGACTCTTTTACAGAGGAGGTAAAAAACTAAAGATAATTTTGTTCTCATAGAACGAATTAATGGAGATATAATAACACAAGTTTAGTGAATTAGAAGATCCATATTCAAAATATAGATTTCTCTTTATTTTGCTTCCGAGACACTTACGTATTTTCACATATCCTGAAGTACTTTCTACCTAAGCTATGTTGAGAAGCCTACAAGAGATGTAGGTGATTTATAAACTAAGGAAAATAGTATGCGACGCTGTGTGAATAGACCAGTTCCTAAAGAGTTGGAGCTATTGCTTTCAAGTAGCAGACACGCACCTACTTGAAATATCTGTGGTAGCCTGTAAATTAATTTTTATCGTCTAGGATAAATTAGAAATATAGAAATCTGAGCTTTAGATTAGTCAGAAGTAGATTAACCTATTCGTTAACATGCACATGCATATTATATACATGCACACAGTTTCCAATTAAGGTTTTAATTCTTGTACATTGTTATCGCAACTCCTAAGTAAAATTTACCTTCTAGTTGCTGTAAATAACAAATGGAATTACAATAATTGAAAGGTAAATTCATTAAACTTACAAATGATTCTTTTCAAATGGAGGTGTTTATTAACATGTTTTAAAAGTAGAAAATACGTCATAACTATGATAGAAAATTTCATTTAAACACGGATGAAAATATCATACAATTGACAATTTTAAATACTCTCAGATAGCGTCTAACCTCTACATTTCTCTAACATAGACATCTCTTTAAAATAAATTTCCCTCCTCTTTATTCACTCATCTTTTTCATATAAGCTTCCAGAGACAATTTTATAATACATTGAACCGCAAAAGCTAAATTTCTTGTGTCGGTTTCTGCCGAAAACACTGGGGGATCCTTATCTTTGCCAGCAAAGCCGGAGCTATTCTCTTCTTAGGCCCCTTCCAAGTAGGAATAGGAGAAAAAACTATTTCTTTAGACCGACATTCGCAAATGATGCTTTTGTCAAAAGTTCCTCAACACCGAAGTATTTCCAAATCCCTGACGGCTTACGTACTGTCTATCAAAGAAAGGGGTCGAATAAGAAGTGAATTATGTCCATATACAGGACAACAGAAACAAAATTGCTTACGAATTCTTTTAGATTGGTTCCTTGATATCTACTAGAAGCTTACAAACATTTTATGTAAAGATCCAAAATTACTTAATGCCATGACGTTTTTATGAACAATGAAATAAAACTTAGAATTAAGGAATTAGAACGAGATGTTTGTACTATCATTATTTTCATGACATTATTTTTGGACAAAAAGTATGAATAATATTACAATTCCATATACAGGACAACAGTAACAAAATGGCTCAGTAATTCGTTATGATAGGTTCCTTGATAATTACTAGAAGCTTACAAACATTTTATGTACAGAGCCAAAATTACTTAATCTTAATGTAATGACGTTTTTATGAATAATGAAATAAAATTAGAATCAAGGAATTAAAATATGATGTCTGTACTAGTATTGTTATCATAACATTATTTTTGATAAAAAGTATGAACAATATTACACGTACATGTTCAATTTCTGAAAATAATTCAGGAAAGTTAACAGTAATATTGCAAAATAAAAATTCATGAACATGTATCTATTATCGCTAAAAATTATATCTATTGTGCAGCTCTAATTTAATGGAGAAATAACATAAATAATTCGGACTATATAAGTAAATTTCTAAATGAAAAGATTTCAAATTAGAAGCAGTAAATGCATGATGAAATTCTTAAAGAATGATCGTTCTGATATAAGCTAGCTACCAAAAATAAATTTCATCGACATGTGGTATATACACAGCATGTATTGTGTCTGATATTAGAGTAAAACATGATTTACAAAACAAAGCTCGATAACAAAGAAAATAATTTCAGTTATGATCAGAAATACAAACTGCATTCTTTTAATGTCACCAAAAGGTGAATAAATTTAGAAAGTATGTAAAAAATACTCAAAGAAAGAATAAGCATAAGTTAAAAAAGAACAGGGAAAAAGTCCAATACATCTAGCCATTTTCATGACCGAAAGATCAAGTAAATATTGAAGGATTGCAGTTTAGTACGTATGTATTGCTATAATTATTATTCTTATTACCATTTCACAAACCTCTGAATATTACTGTGATAACTCTATTTCATAAACATACAAAAAACAGAGAATTTACGCCACATTCAGTTGACCACTACATATATAGAATTTTTTATATAGCAAATTTATTTTATTGAGAGATACCTGTTACATACTTATATATTTCTATAATAACAGATTCATTTAGAATGTTTTGACCACTTTGCGCTCGTTCTTCCATAAATCTTTCGGTTACGAGTTTTCATCAATTACTAGCCGTAAAGACAAATGATCTACTAAATTCAATGCAGTCTGTGTTATATTAACATTTCTTTAACAACACACGAATGAGGTTATGTTAATATATCTATAAATACAATATAATTCAATAAGCTTCATAAGTTAAATTGCTACATATTAGTTTCTAAAATAATCGTACATGAAAAAACTACACTAATGTGTAATTCAAAGCCTTTATAAATATTGATTCAATATGCAATATTCGATGAACATTGATATATATATATATATATATATATATATATATATATATATATATATATATATATATATATATATATATATACATATATATATATATATATATATATATATATATATATATATACATACATATATATATATATATATATATATATATATATATATATATATATATATATATATATATATATATATATATATATATATATATATTATATATACTAGTGGTTAGCCCTTCAAAAATGACGTGTTAATTTTAATTTTTATTAATTTACATCTGCAAAGTCAATATTATTTGTATACTTAATAGCTTCTCTACATTTTTTTTAAATTATACACATTTTTAATTATTTAAAATTATGCAATATCAGCACTATTAAGATCCATTTAAGATGCAATTTTTTAAAATTTAAATAAAATCTGAACTCCTCATAATATCATCACTTTACTTAATTCTATTACATGTGTTAATTATGAAATATTAAATTCTGTCTGTTAACAGTCTGCTGCACGTATTCGGTTTAGCGATTTCTGACTCTGTCTTGAAAGCCATCTACATTTCCATTTCATTGGCCTTACGATGCTTTTTAGTAATGGGACTTTCGTCAACATTCATTTTAAATGTATTACATTGCGCTCTAAGTACATGAAAGCACGCTTTGAAAGCAGACGGTTTTCAACATATCACTACGCATGCGTAGAGTTTGCAACTTTCCGAAAATACTAAATTTGACATTATTGTAATATCTGGTTAAAATATATATTATATGGTCAAAAATATAAATATATATATTAAAAATAATATAATGAAAAACTGTTTTACTGTGAAAAAGATTCTCTGATTAAATTTTTCTTAAATTAACGATGATGAATGAATCATGGTGAATGAATGACTCACTCGTGTTTACATTTTCAAATTCTGAGTATATAAAATGAATACTTCTTATTAATTTAAATGAAACACTATGATAATTCGAAAGGTGGCGGAAAAGAGATAATTTTCTAATGAATATGAATATCACATCGAAAATGCGTTACAATGAAAGGATATTTTATGCTGAGAACAGTTTTAAACGTTGGCGAGCTGTTTTGAAATTGTCATAACCGATTATTACAGCCGTCTAAAAATCGAAATAAAGTTGCTTTGTGTCTATATTACGTTGTTTCTAATAAATTATTTGGGTTTAGATAGCAAATATTTTTTAACTTTACTCTAAACTTGTTAAGCCTAACTCATAAAACAAAATGGATGCCATAGGCTGATATATTTATGATGAAGCGGTCGCTCCGGAAGCGTTCCAGAGGTACAGAACTGGGCTATTATTAGGATATACATATATATATATATATATATATATATATATATATATATATATATATATATATATATATATATATATATATATATATATATATATATATATATATATATATATATATATATATATATATATATATTTATATATATATATATATGCTGAAACATTTCTCAGTTGTCACTTCTTATTTCTGTGATACATATATATCTTCATGCATAAATTTGCTTATTTTAATCTTTATTTATATACCAGTAACTTTATTTTATATTCCAAACGTATTTCCAGAAGATTTTGTGGCCACAGTACAGGATTTGAAACAGAATATCGCTTATAATTTGGGGATAGTTGATTTTGCTTCCTACAGCCGTAAAATTTGGCTAAGCTGCAACCCTTCTGAGAGATGACCTGTTTTATATTAGAATGAACTTGAAAATTCAAATGCTATACAAAACAATCAGATAGGGAAAATGTTCGTTGACAGTTAAGCTCGATTGTCATCAGTGACCGATAGATATTTAATTTTGTTTCGGAGACAATATTTTATATAGGGCTATGACACAATAAGCTGCAGTTGCAAGCCTTCTCTTAAAAGCATGTCGTTTAAGTACAGCACATTTTCAATTATATCTTGTATGAAAAACATAAAACTTCAGGGGTGTATATGAACATAACACCAATTTAACAAAATGAAGTCAATCTGGAATAAGTAACCAATTGCTTTGATCATAGCAGCATATTTTTGTATTCAGTTAAACTTTCTAAAATTATATATATTTTCTAATTGAGTACATGAACGTAAAATATGTTAGCTAATAAAAGCTTTATCACCCATTTATTTTATTTGACTACATAAGCATAATATATGACATCGAAAAAAAGATAATGCTTACAGTTTCCGTTGCTCTCAATATTACATGATTTCATAAAATATTAATAGCATAAATATAAAGGCGTAACTTTCGTTACAAAACTGCTGTTTATTTCGATAACTATCATATTAAGTTATTTCTTCACATTGCTATTCCTAAGAAAGGATATATTTTATCATTTTGATTACCCTTTCACAACTTTTTTAAACAACACTACAACAACAAGAAACCTGCAAAGAACTATAGTAGTTCCCAATATATTCCCTTTTTATTAATACAGAGAAAGAAGTGTGAAAGCATACAGTATAAAAGATTCCAAAATTCATGCAACATTAGATGCGATTTCATTTAAACTTTATTTTTAATTGCTGCAAGTAATTCCTTTATTCGAATAGCCCTTAAAAAGACCAAAAATTTTATGTTTCTAGTACAAATAGAACTTTTACACAAACCATTCTTATTTTCCCCCGAAACTTGAATCTCTTCAATATAGTCGCGCGGCCAGGTGATGGCCGAATGGTTAGGGCACTGGCATTCGGTTCAGATCCTGTGGGTTCGAGTTCCACTGTTGGCATGGATGTTTGTAGCCGTTCGGAATCGGCTTTAAACTGTAGGTCCCGGTCTAATTAGTCCTCGTGTAGCAAAAACTTGACCGTAGCGCTCCAAACCAAATCTCTTCAGTATCGTTTTAATAAAACTGACTTTTACTTTTAAAAATGTAAAAAAAAAATCTTCAGAATTAAGACAAAATCGAATGTTGATACTTAGCTCTAAGTTCTATTATAATTATTATTTTCGGGTCAAATCTTAATTTTTACGCATTGTATTACAATACGAAATTGAAAATTTTAATCTTCATAATCAAAGAAATATATCGGAATTTAATTGGTTTTCCCATACTAAAAAAAAAAGCTGATTTTTAAACAGGATTTTTTTTTAATAAGCCACTAAATAGTATCTTAATAATAAAAATAAAATATTCACAGTAATCGCAATCAAACACTTTGTCAAAAAATGCATTACAAACCAATTCTCGGCAACCGGAGCATATAATTTAAAGGTTCGAAATCAAATCTGTCAGCAAACATTTTTGTTTATTTAGATATTTTTTTGTGGGAATCATTATACCACAGGCTTCTCCGGTATTCTGAATGGTACGTCACAGAATCTGCACCACCAAACTTCTAACCACAAAATCCGTGAAACTTGTACTAAGCCATCTCAAAGTCGCTCGACGATCTACAAACGAAATGGCAATTTCTGTAAAGACTCGGAGTAACACTTTCCTAATGTCTCCTCTAAAACACTTTAGGAAAAGGAATTTCTTAGAAGATTTTTCACTAGGGACGATCTTTTTACCTCTTAACTAGATTTAAGAGAACATCCTCACCTAACTATTACGTGGCTAGGAATCCTCAGCTGATAATTACATTTTCACCTCCGCCATTAACTAGTCGATAGCGCTTTAAAATACCGATCGATTACTAATGGAAAGTTTGATATAAACCAGAAAACTATATTTAGGAAAACATTTACGGATATCTATGCCTGATACAAAAGTATGATGCCATAATAATTCTTTAGTGCCATAGAATTCAAATATATCAACACTCTTTCCTTTCGCTACATGGTTCTTTGTCTATCACCATATTTAATTACCAGGTAAATACTCTCATATATATTCCGATTAAAGCATCTGCTATTTTAGTTACCCTATGTATGTAAAGAACGACAAAGGCTTAGTCGTGATAGGTCACTCACCCCCTTTAGCCCCACTAGTTACGGCATGCCTTTGTGATGGTGAAGCTTTGCAAAATGATCACCAGTTTCCCGAGGTCACTTAGTGTGACCATATCCTGTTCATTAATAAATCAGTAGAATCACTTAAGGTGTTGGATACTATTAATTGGCCTCAAAACCTTTTCTGTGGAGATCGCTGATTCTTAGTTTCCGTACCTTGTTTATCGAGGCTTCATGCGGTGTGAATTCGAAAAGAGAGTAGCCATCTTGGTTCTGTAAGACAGTACTTCCTGCTTTTGGAGTTGGGGATACTTTTTATGTATGGATGGTAAACGAGGATGCCATTACAAACGTCTGATTTTCTTGTTCATTTTAAAAGTACATGAGAAAAAAATATGTTTCTGACGCGATGAAACTTCCACAGCCTTTGACAAACAAGTGACTGAAATTGACCTTAAACTGATTTATTATATGTGTTATTTATTCAAGAATTAGAAGTGAATTTTGAATGATTAAAAATGTTGCACATCTAATTTTTATGAAATATTATATCACAATTATAATGTTTTAACGCTTCCTCTGTGTTACAATACATTGTGTCACACTGATGAAGTGATGAATATATTTTTCATCCAACAATGACTCGATGCTTAAACCTGATTTTGGAGTTGGATGAAAATTACTATTTTAATTAAATAAGCAGCTGTATAATTTTTTTATTAATATACTGGCACATACCAGGCTAGGAGATTTAAAATCAAAGTATATGGTTTCTTATTTTTTTCTTTCATAGAGCTAAAAGAATTTCTTTATACATTTAAATAAAAAATGAAACATAAAAATTATAAAGAGAGACAGAAAAACTTTGTATTTTGATTCATCTATCGCTGTTTTGCTAAGTATTGGAGAGTTTTATATTGAAGCAATTTTAAAAATAAATACAGTTTTATATTTTTTATGAGGCAGTGTTCATTATCGCTAAACAATTAAATTAGAATGCAATTGGAACCCAAAAAATTATTACTAGAATTCAAAATTTTCTAAAATATATTTATTAAAAGAATATACAATAAATGTTCAAATGTTGTGCAATGTATGTCTGTTGTCATATTTATATGACATAATGTGTCTGATGTTAGTTACGGCATGTACCCGCAAAAACACATTATAAAATAACGCTCAGTTTAAATGGTGAAAAATTATTTAGTGAATACTCTTAAGTAGCAAATAATTTTCTCGCTAATGCATGAAGTATACACGTGTCTTGAATAGGCTTTGTAAAATTTTATTTATCGAAATAGTAGCCACCGACCTGAGAAATTTTATGAAATTTATGTAAAGTCTATTATTGTCGGGATAAACATTGGTAAAGTAATTTCATTAATAGACATTTTCACTTAATTTAAAACATCTTCAAATATTTCCCCAAATTTAAACATATTTACTTATAACATTTTATAATTAATATTAAGTGATATTAATATTAATCAGGGTGATGCTATGCATATATCTTGAATTACGAGCACATAAATTTGTGTTCAACTTTAAAGATCTCGTCTTTAAAATATAATTAAAAGGCTATGAAATTCGTAAATGTATTTTAATAACCTTTCATTTACCCTACCATTAAACATCTTCAATAAATTAATCAGGTCTACGTGATGATTTATTATTTCAAAGAGGCATCTAAATAAACTCATTATTTTATATAGAATCCCCGAGTTTGGAAAATATACAGCGCATTTTGTACCCAGTCCTCGGAGTTAATAGAAAAAGCAGACGACTTAATATACAGCAAGCACCACGATGCTTTACCTTGTTGTGCAGGCTGTTGTTCATTGTTTGACGAAACGTTCAGAAATGGTTGGGGATTTCAGAGGATGAAAAAGCAAACTTTTTTCTTCGATTAAGGACAAATTCTGTTTTTATCTGGGGTTTTGCTATTTAATAAAACTTCTACTTGTCAGCCACGGCAATAACTACAAGTTTTCCCACACTGTGTTTGAGTAAGAGAAAGAAAGAAACTGTGGCTTCTTGTGTGTGTGTCTTTTCCGGCAATAGAAAGTAAATTAAATTTTTCGCTTTAAGAATGTTTTTTACCAGAATTACATTCCTCTTGTTAAACGTCAAGACTTATAAGTGAAGACGACATTTTATTGGGATGTCTCCAAGGACCTTTCTGTGTTTAAGAGACCAGGCCTTGAAATATTAGATTAACCGTGAACGACGCAATAGCTTTTATTAGTTTCGTTTTCCTTTAAAAGTACTGTTGATTTTACTGGTATTGGAGTTTAGAATCGGTGCCTAGAGTATTAAGGCGGCTTGGAGTTATCAAACGCTCTTCAACTGATTCGCTTATTGTGTTACGCGCCACTTTCGATGAATAATGTATATGAGTTTTCTGCTTTATTCCATAAAACGCATATACTTAATGCCAAATAATATAAATTAAGGATATATCCGTAGTTCATTTAAATTTTCTCAAGAAATTAAATTATATTTATAAATTATCATTAATAATCAAATGGAAAGTGAAAATGTTAGCAATTTGGTATTAAGTTTTCTCTTTATGTTAAATTCAATGAAGTATTCTTTATATAAAATAAGCATTATTCCTCTAAACAATTACTTGTATTTTAGGACTTAAAAACAGTTTTAGCAATAAGAGACCGTTTTAAACAAGGCCATTTTTGTCTATTTTAAGTTCTCTTCATTTTCACGTTCGAATGTGAGAGAATAGAGAATATATCCGTATTTGAGGTGGAGAAAAGATCAAACAGAGATAAAAAAAAATTCACTCGTTCCTAGCTTCCGTATCAGCGAGTCCAGGGTGATTTTCAACATATTTGACCTTGATGTTACATTTTCAGAAGAAATAAATATACGAAATCGCGTCTGTGTACCACATTCCAAATATCAAGAGTCATTCAAACAGCTAAACGAAACGACATTTCGGAGTTTCGGGAGAAAGGGTGAGGTTTGTTTTATCCTCGAGTTAAACATTATTCTTTTCACGTGTACCGTATGTACCAAATAATATAAATATACCAATTCTTAATATGGAAGGTAAAAATAAAAGGATAGTACCTAGTTACGAACTGATTAATAGTCAAACTCGTTAAAAGATTGTCTCTATGGACAATTAGAAAATGATATGGGCATTCATTTGTGAATTGCTCAAATACACAATCAAATGAAAAGCTCTTCCATCTGCTGAAGAACTAGTAATTAGTTCGAAACTAGTTGCCACCTTTTTATTATTGTGTCTATTAAGAAGCTGTGTGTTCATGCCATGGTTGCCGCACAAGTTTCAAGTAAGTCATCACATGTACGAAATTTTAAACATCTACTGCCCTGGGTTCTTCGGTATTCATCTTATACTAGATGTTGCCAATGGGGTGTTAAAGGCCGTCCAAGTTCTAACAACAGGATTTCAAATAAGATGTCTCAGGATGTTTGGAATCCATAGTGGCATGTCCTATAATATGCCAGGTAATGTCCGAATGGCTAGGGCACTGGCATTCGATTCAGATCCTGTGGGTTCGAGTCCCCCTGTTGGCATGGGTGTTTGTAGCCGTTCGGAATTGGCTTTAAACTGTAGGTCCCGGTCTAATTAGTCCTCGTGTAGCAAAAAGTTGACCGTAGCGCTCTAAACCAAACCAAACCTATAATATGATTTAGTTTTACTCTTTGCTTGAGAAAATTATACAAAATATGAAAACGTGTTCCTCGTATTGGTTATAACTAGTCATGATACATATTATTTTAAATCATATTTGGGTATTAATATTTACAATATTTATACATTTGGTATGAAAATTCTTTTACTCAAATATTACCACGTTGAGAATACTACATTTCACAAATTTTGAATATTTTCCTGCATTTTCAAAATAGAGTGTTTTATATTACTACATTGTTATTAAAAATATTTTTCTACTTTAATGCGCTTACATTTCTTATACACGTCTTTTGCATACACACTGAAAATTTTCTTTAACTAACAATACATTAAGGGAAGTTACATTGTTTAACTCATTTTTTTTAATTTTCCCGGAAATGGTTAAAATACTTTTTTCTTTTTAAATTGATAAGTGTCTTCTCTTTTTTAAAATATTAAAAACTTTTAAATACGATTTCCTTTTGATTTTCCTCTAAACTTTTTTTTTTATTTTTAGGTATTTGCTGTCAGGAAAAATACTTTTAAAATGTTCTTGAGAGTACAAGAGCTATTTTATAAAGAGATTTAATTAAGGTATCAAAAGCATTATTTCATACCAAAATGCAAGTTTCTCAATATCAATATAAATGTTAATTTTTTTAATACTGTGACTCTAAGGTATATGTTTTAAAATGTTTAACTCTCTTAGAAATTTGGTTTAAGGTATGATGTGAATATAAACATAATTTCAAAAGCAGGATGATAGAGGGCATGCTTTTGTAATTATTGTTGTATCTGCTTATATGTCTTTGTTTTTTCCGTTCTGCTCTATGAACTTATAACTTCCTTAAGCCTCATAATGAATGTTCGATTTATCTACGCACGGGATAAAGCTGGGAATAATAACCGAAATGCATAATGTCGAAAAAGACATCATGTATATATTATTTAATAGGTGCCTCAATGAAGGTTACTTCCCAAACAATTGGAAAAAAGCAATTGCTATATATTTCCACAAGGATGGGAAAGATCCAGGGATGCCGGGCTCTTATCGTCCTATTTGCTTGCTCCCAGTAATGGGGAAATTACTAGACAAAATATTAACGAATAGACTGGTACTATATTTGGAAAAACATAATCTGCTTTCTTCAAATCAATTTGGATTTCGAAGGGGTAAGAGTACGATACATGCATTAAAAAATATTATGAAAGCCATAGATGAAAATAAAATTAATAAAAGACATACTTGCTTGGTGTCCCTGGATATTCAGAACGCTTTTAACTCTGTTAGAAGGAAAAGTATTATAGAGGCTCTTGAGAAGCTGAACATTAAAAAGTATTTATTTAACATTATAAAAAGTTATATAACCGAAAGGAAGATCATAATGAAAAATCAGGATCATCATTACAATGTTGGAGTGCCTCAAGGGTCCTCGCTTGGGCCAATTATTTGGTTAATTATTATAAATGATTTACTCAGGGAGTGTGAAGGGGACTATAGATATAGTGTTCAGGCATTCGCGGACGATTTGATGATTATTATGAATAGTCATGTAGTATATAAATTTACAGCTATAGCAAGGGATGTTCTGCAAAAATGCGAGAATTGGGCCACCAGTCATGAAACACCTAAAACCGATCACATCTTTTATACAGATGGATCCAAGAAAGGGGAAAATATTGGTGCAGGAGTGGTTTACTACAAAGGAGATAATAAGGAAATCTTCAAGGAAAGACTAAAAAATGGAAATTCCTATATAGCTGAACTGCATGCCATACAAATGGTAATAGAAATTATGAGGGAAAGGAATATTAGAAAAAGCGACATTTTTACCGACTCAAGGAGTGCGATTGAAGCACTAAAGTCAATCACGTATAAGGGAGAGCAAGTAGCTTACATCAAAAGAATGCTGAAAAAAGAAAAGTTGATTATTTTCCTACATTGGGTTAAAGCCCATGTTGGAATAATTGGTAACGAAGAAGCGGATAAAGCGGCGAAAGAGGCATCTGAAAAGGAGACTATAGATAAATATTTTAAAATCAGCAGGAACGCAATTAAAAAGAAAATAGAAAATAATGAAATTGAAAATTGGCAATATGAATGGGATCATTCGATTAAGGGTAGAAAGACGTACCAAATATTTAGCAAGGTTAAAGAAGATAGATTATTAGGAGATTTTAAGATAAATCAAGCATTAACGGGCCATGGGTCATTTGCTGAATATCAGAACAGATTCCATAATAAACCTAATACTTGTACATGCGGTGAGATTCAAACTGTAGAACATTGCCTATTTGACTGCATCAACTTTAATCATCTTAGAGTGTTTTTACCTACAGATATAACAAACTGGGATAAACACAAATTCTTTACTGATTTTTATTGTAAAAATTTTATTAAAAAGGTGATCTCCATTTTGATGGAAGAGCACATTCCTTTCTCCCAATCGTCATAGTAGCTCAGTTCTTGCTGGGTTACTTGTTGGGTTTGTTTTGGCTATTTATAGTGCTACTAACCTGAAAATATTGTAATTATAGTGAATATAAAATTAAGCAGCGTATGTTGATGATTATTTTATATACTATGTGCAGTCAAAACAATAATAGCTGAAGTGTGTATGAGGCACAGCATAACGGTAGTTCTGGAAAGTGTGGTTCACTGAAATGTTTAGTTGTATGAAATATGATGTATCTAGCAATGATTAATAGATTATTGTAAATGTATTGAAACATGTACCGGGTGTAATAGAATGGATAATTTAATATTCTATATCATATAAAATAAGAAAAGCAGTAAAGGTAGCTCATTAATATGCTATAATATAGTGTGAAATGGAGTTAAAAATAAAATGAATACCGACATCATGTTGTAAATATGTATATGGTATCATTGTATGTATCAGTGTAACGTAAGGTATATTTTACAATAGTATATTGATAATTTAATGTGATTTTACACAATTGTTTTCAATTTAGAATTAACAGATTGGAATGTAATTTAATTGTGAAGTATAAATTGCAACTGTGTTGTAATTATGTAAATGAGGTTGTGCACTGTGTCGCAGTTGGTGTTGTGTATTGTGCAAATAGTGTTATGTACAGTATTAAGCAGAGTTGAAGTAATGTGTTACATATAGGATATTATTTATATACAGTGCACTTATGTTGTGTATTATTGCATAACCCAATGACAAATCTAAATATAACAGCATAATACTTAAAGAAGAAAATGTTGCTTTGGTGTGACGGCCCCGCCGGTCCTGATGTGGACTGGTAGGAGCGCTGTCGCGACGACTTTTTGTCAGCAGGAATATTCGCCGTATTATCTAGCGATAGGGACGGCATGACTTAAGAATCCTTATCTGCGCACGGAGTTAGTTTCCATTTATGAAATTACAAAAGTATTGCATCTTCTGAACTCACGGATTGAGTTTTAAAGTGTCAAGCGTGGGGACCAAAGTTTGAATGACTTGAACATTGGGAAAAAATTAACTAAATTACACTTTCCTATAGCAACTGGAAATTCTATAGCCAGATCATCCGTCCCGATATGCCAGGCGATGGCCGGATGGCTAGGGCGCTGACATTCGGTTCAGATCCTGTGGGTTCGAGTCCCACTGTTGGTATGGATGTTTGTAGCCTTTCTGAATCGGCTTTAAACTGTAGGTCCCGGTCTAATTAGCCCTCGTGTAGCAAAAAGTTTACCTTAGCGCTCCAAATCAAACCAAACCAATCCGTCCCGATGGGAGAAGACAGAGATTTTATCCACCTTTCTGATATTTAGTCGATATTGCGGCGCTTGTTCGTAGGAAATGAATTCTAAACAAACCATACGTAAATATTTAACTTTGAGGCAAAAAAGTAAGCTTATTCGAAAATAAAATTTGTAGAGACAACAACCTATATCACTTCCTCAATGAGAAAGGGGGTGAAATAATAGGAAAATGTACTTAATAAAGACTTCCTTGCATTGGTTCGTAAGTTTAGTTCGGAAAGCAACCTACTTGAAATGAGGCCCCGGCTTGGTTCCAGGTACCGGCAGACGGTCGTTATAAGATAACAAATCGTAGTCATTAAATCACGATTCCACGATATATATGTAACGATTCCTTCTTCGTATTGTCGTGGAGAACACAAAGAGACTTGCGTAAGTCAATGCTTACACTCCCCTAGCACTTTTCACAAACCCAGGTTCAAAAGAAACAAGTAAATTAGCCTTGGTTGCCTCTGCTCAATATATGTCCATTGTGTGAATTAAAATGACAGACACTATCAATTACAAACACATACATTTAATAAAAATTCATTTCATTACACATCAAATAAAAGAATTAATCATCTCTCCTACGAACATTCATAAATTAAGGTATGACCAGGCCAAAAGGAAATTAACCTTACAAGCTAAGGCAAGAATTGCGGGGGACTCTGGCCTGCAGAATTTACGTTGGATTATCAAAATTAATAATCATAAGCTTCCTGATCACTCAATACACATCATATAAAAAATTAGTAAATATAACAAACAATATATAAATTACCCTAGAGGAAAGGCCTCTACTTGGTGCAATAAAAAAAATAGGAAATGTAATTATAATAATATAAGGGAATAAGAATATCACCCGATTCACAAAATCCGCGCTGTGAAGGAGCTTGGTTGAAGGTCCGAAATTGTAGCGCTCCAGGCTTCCGTCAGGAACTGTACTCTGATGTCGAGGGAGGAATGCGACTCCTGGATCAAAATTTTCTCCTATTCATGGGAAGAGGTCTGATGAATCCACGCTGTGAAGGAGCTTGGTTGAATGGACGAAATTGCAGCGTTCCTGGCTTCCGGCAGGAATTGCACTCCTGTGTCGAAGGAAATGGCGACTACCGGATCAAAATTTCTGATGTTCTCGGGAACCCATCTGGTCGGTGAAAAAACCGTTAATCATCGCAGATAAACCGTGGATAGAACAGAAACACGATGTCTACAAACTGGAACACGTCAGATCGGAGGTGGTTCTGAAGCACAAAATCCCTCTGCGTAACTTAGAATTTTCCAGCACGTCATGCATCGCAGCGAGTGAAAAACCTCTCACCTACACGCTCACGCATTCCACCGATACTGATCCACTACCCCCGAAAACCTGTCTGGCTACTGGAATTCTCCTTGCGTCCCCGTCTTTCATTGGCCCATGAAGCGGTCATTCAGGTCTAAGTCCGGCCCTTCTTCCCCAACTCCTTCAAAAAAAAACATGGCTGGCAACCTGAACGAAATGGCGAATTCGCCATTTAGTCAAACAAAAAAAAGGAAGGCCGTAAGACAAAATATTTAAACTATTAGAAAATTATGTGAAAGATTATGATTGACTATTAATTAATATAGAGTTAGCTTTTAAGTGAGATGATGATAAATTACTATTACTGTTATTTGGTTTAGTCAGAAAAACTTATGGAGTCATGAAAGAAGAAAAAAAAGAAATTGTTATTCGACAGTTAGAACAATCATCACGACAGTATGGTTCATCCATTGTAGGGTGCAGTGGTCGTGGCTCGAGTAATAACAACATCTTGACTTTACAACTGAATTTACTATTAATTACAAAGGGTCTCTAGCTCTGTTTAATGAATATTAAGTATTCTTCTATCAGCCTCATTTTACAATTCATCCCACCTCGCGGCATGTACATCTGTCCTAATTCGTCTCTCCTATCGCTCTGCTTTGTTCTTTTGTTCGGGCGTTCAGGCAGAGACGCCACTGAATCAAAATATAATGTTCTAGGGGACGCTCTGACGTCAGCACTCCTCGCGAATTCGCTTCAAGGTTTTTGGTATTAAATTGATATGGACAAGTGCTGCCATCTGTCGACTTTTATTATCATTACCACCTTAATTTATATCAATTAACTACTATTTCCAATTAGTTAACTTAATTTTTACACAATTTAGCCTAATTAGACTAAATTAACTAGTTTATGCCCCTGGACATAACATACACTGAAGAGGCCAATAAACTGGTACACCTGTCTAACATCGTGTAGGGCCCCCACGAGCAAACGCAGAAGTTGCGGAACACGACGTGCGATGGACTCGACTAATGTCTGAAGGTATCCTGGAGGCAATTCACACCATGAATTCTGCAGAGCAGTCAACAAATCCATAGGAGTGCGAGGGGGTGGAGATCTCTTCTGAACAGCACGTTACAAGGCATCCCAGATATGCTCAATAATGTTAATGTCTGAAAATTTAGGGGGAAATTGGAAGCATATAAAGTCATAACAGTGATCCTGGAGCCACTTAGTGGCAACTCTCCACGTAGGGGGAGGGGGCGCATTGTCCGGCCGGAATTGTCCAAGGCCGTCGGAATGTACAATGGACATGAATGGGGGTAGATTATCGGACAGGATACTTATGTACCCGTCACCTGTCAGATTTGTCTCTAGATGTATCAGGGTCCTATATCCCGCGAACTACATACGCCCCATATCAAAACAGGCTCCACCAGCTTGAACAATCCCCGGTTTCCGTGTACGGTCCATGGATCCATGAGGCTGTCTCCTTACCTGTACGCGTCCATCCACCCGATACTATTGGAAACGAGACTCATCAGACCACGCAATGTGTTTCCAGTTAACAACAGTCCAACAGTCCGGTAGAGATGTTAGCGGGCCGAGGAAAGGCGTGAAGCTTTGTGCCGTGCAGTCAACAACGGTACACGAATGGGCCTGAAGCTCCGAAAGCCCATTACAATGACGGTCCTTTGAGCAGTTCGTATGCTGACACTTTCTGATGCCCCAACTTTGAAATACGCAGCAATTTGAGGAAGTGTTGCACGTCTATCTCATTTAAGGATTCTCGTCAGTCGTCGACGGTCCAGTTATTTCAAGGTCTTTATCCGTCCGCACCACTGTCGGACATTTGATGTTTTACAGGATGTCTGATATTGTCTGTACATTCGAGAAATAGAAGTGCGCGAAAATCAATATTGTGCGCGAAAATGAAATTCCTCAGAAGACATTTCCTGCTGTTTTACGATTTACAGGTTTGTACTAAAAAGTTAAATAAATGGAACTATGACAATGTCTTCGATAAATTTGCAGTGAGTATGTTTGTTCAGATTATGAGAGAATCAGGTGTTAGTTAACGAATGGTAACGCCATCAACTTACCATTAACTTGGTACTAGGAGGAGTGTAAAAATAATACCTGGTTAGAAGAAAAGAAACATCTATCAGATTTCTGTCACCGAGAAGTGAATTGAACATCAGAAGTTTCGTTAAACATAAGTATTAATATTAAATAATTAAGTCTTCATAAATGTTTGTTTTATCTCCATGAAAAATGGAAAACAGTTGCACTGCATTTTTATTTTTAATTGCCACTTTTAATTCAGTATTTCATCTTTTAAGTGCTTAATTCCTCTGGTGTTTAACCTGAGATGTTCCCAGACTACCTGTATACGTTTGTATAGGATCATGAGTGAAGATAATATATCCTAGATTATCACGCAACAGGTTGCTTGCTCCCTATGGATATTTCACTTAAGTTACGCCATTCGACAGAGAGATTCACAGACAGTTAACATCGAAATGGTAAACGGTCGTGACATCCTTATGCTATTAACTAAATTTATATTTTTATCAGATGTGTTTTACAGGAGGATTATTGTGGAAACCCAAGACATAGTAACGGTATAGTATTTGTCCCAATGTATTATTTCATGTAGACTTTTTAAAAAAAGAGGGAAATGGATTATGCGTACAAATACTGAAGAAAAAATTAGGTGAGAAATTTAATTCTTTAAAAATACGAATTAAACTTCTCTATTTCATTTCCTGCATAAACAATATAAATACAGGAATGATCATCTTAAATTTTCTCTAGAAACACAGACTTACTACCTGTGCCCCGGATGTATAAGAGTATTTAGCTACTATATATAAGTATATCTATGTTCATAAGAATGGTATTTAAGTAACATAAAATAGCAAGTTTCTGTTTAGTTTCTAACGTCTTCCAATTACAGTTCAGAAAAGATTGCAAGAAAAAGGTAGTAATTATGCTCTAAAAACAAATATAAATTAATTAATATTAATTTAAAAGTAATAAAAATTTAGTAAGGTTATAAAAAATATTTATTACCTTTTCCTAGAACAAGCAACAAAAATACCAAGTAACATAAATCCTGCATTCTTTATTAAAGAGTATAAAATAATTAAATGCCCGATTAAAATAAATTAATAATAAGTTATAAAAATACCCGTTAATTTGAAAATTTAATATCACAGACATGAGTCATAAAAACGTTTCATTTTGTTATCATATTTCAGACATTAAAGATACCTTTTGAAATTTAATGTAGTTAAAGAAAAAATATGTTTAATTTAAATACTTGCTTTTATTCAACGTCTTCTAAACTGTTTTGAAGTTCCATTGTTGAGATTTTAAGTTAAGTAATTAGTTTTTAATGTCTCAAGAACTGAAATTTTCATATTTTATTTAAGTATCACAATTTTGACAATTTTAATATGAGTGTTATTAAATGATCATTTTCTGTGCAATTATTCAGTATTTTAATTTAAAAATATAAATAAATAAATAAATGCATTCATTTTCGCTTTTTAATGATTTGTTTTTTACTATTTTGTTCTAATATTATAATTCAATGAAGGGATCCATACTTATAGAACCATATCTTTCTCATAACCATATTTTTCTCACTATACACATTTTGATAAAGATTTAGTTTAAATTTGTTTATCGATTGTAATTTTTAAGAACCACAGTTGAGGAATATTGCTGTACAGGATTATAATTGGCTGACATTTATTTATCAAATATTCATTTCCTCACTGATATGATTGTGTCTCCATTGGTAAAGAAGAACCATTTTAACTGAATAAATTTTGTGTATGATGAATATATATCGTACATTGTATTTGAATCAACTAAGCATCATAGAACTTACTCTTTATCTGGTCATTTACTGTTTGTTAGGTCTTAGTGTTATGCCTTAATGTTAGTTAGTATGGTCCAAACAACAAAAACAAAACAAACTACCGATGAAGAGAAAAAATTATTAATGAATTAGTAACAGTAATCAAACATAACTAATTGCGAAACTTCAATAACATTGCCAAGCAAGAATCATCATTGCGATAGCTATGTGAAATAACAGGAATTATATACCATCTCACATTACTACCAGTTTAACTGTCGCTACAGAAGTATATCAAAGGTTTTTGTATTGAGGCTAAATTTCATTTATTGAGTGTCTAGGTGTGTGTATATAGAGTGGGGGAAGTAACATACTGAATAATGGAGAATCCGCGATAATCTGCGCCACAGAACCATTCGTTACAAAACGATAGTGATACAAGAACCTACTCAACCATGTATATTTGATGTGAATAAGCAATTAATTGCCTATTATCATCACACCACTGAGCTTATTCGTCTGACAGTTATATTTAAGCTGATATTCATATCTTTGTTATCTGTCAGCGTCCCTGCTATATGCGAGGAACGTATTCCGGAGTTTACATTGTTTACCCTAAACTATAAAATCTGAGTTTTCACTTTGGTTTATCTTGTAGTACGTTTGGCAGCATACATTCTTTATGAATCAATAGACAGAATTAACATTTAATCTTGCTTCAACATATTCATTAAGGTATTCTCATCTATACTTCAGCATTCACACAATGCATTAATTTGAAAGTTTCATTGAACTTATGGATGAGAGTGATAAAGTTGAACCTGTAAACCTTCTCGTCATCTGATTAAAAGACTTCCATCTCCATAGCTACTTTGTTTATCAGGAACCAACTGCAAAAGGAATGATGAAAGAGTTATTTATAGCTACGAAAGCTAAAGTTTAACAAAAGGTAGAATTTTTTAGTAATGAAACATTATATAGATAAAAATTTTCATTTTAACTAAAATGCAAAATAGGTATATATTTCGTGTAACATGGATATGAACGTTGTAAACTGTTTCTCTAATGTATTTTCAAAAGAAATTTGCTTTTGTAGAAGAGCAAATAATTAAAAATATATTCATGAAGATATTAAGATCATATTTTGCATGTGTTAGGGAGCGTACTGGCATAAATTGATTTGGAGACATCCCCATTTTGCAATCTTCAACAGAACATAGATATCCATTAAGGACTTTACGCGGGAACAGCATATGACTGCCCAGAAAGTTCGGGAAGCTGCGATTTGAGGTTGCATTTGAAACGCTGAGTTTTAAACAAAAGAAAACGACGATTAAACCACGCACACCGTGGCCATGCGCTGATTTGGCGACGGGAAACAACGCCAACCAGTTTTACACTGCCTCACGGGCGAGCAGGAAAAAATCAATCGATTGGCGGATTGGTGACTATGTGAGTACGCTCTCCCTTCTTCTCTTCCCAATTTGAATGTTCAGTACAACGATTTAAGGGACTATGGCAGTTCACTATATTGTTTTAAAATATTCTAATTGTTTGGTAAATATTTAATCAAGACCTACCGATTTAATAAAGTTATGTTTTAATTTTACTTGATGCCTTGTCTGCATTATTTAAAAAATTACGTGGATCTGCATCATGGTTAATCTTCCACTATACGATATTAATAGAGCCGAAGTCTTGTATTAAGGATAAATTACTTCAAAGATAACAATCAGCGTTGCATCACATGCTCCAAAAATTTATTTTAATCATTCTTTGGTTAAGCAGTTTTTGCTTTTTTGTTAAATATAATATGAATTATTTTAACTCACGCGGCTACATAATTAAAATGTTCTTTTACGATATAAAAAAGCGATCTTTTTTGGACGTATGTTTTTAGGAATAACCAATATTTGAATAAAATAGATAAATATATCTTTTGTTTGGAAAAATTCTTTTGAAAATTTTTGTTAAAGTCACTTGCTCTGTATTTGAAGTTTGCTTGTGTTTAGAACAAATATGCTCCTCGTGTAATAAAAAAAAATAATACTCCATTAAAAGAAAATCATTCTTTCTGTATCAAAACCTTGTTTTAGAAAAAATATTGGAAAAAAAAAATATATCTCATACAAAAACTTGCTCTTTCAATTTGCAAGCAAATTCTCCTGATTTTGGAAATATGTTAATATGATCAGATATCTTGGAGTAAAATTTAATAAAATTTGATCTTTTTTATGTACAGAGGCTGTTCACACATTTTTTAGACGATGTATATTGTATTCACAAAACTAAATTACATAAAATTCTTGTGTTTTAAATGTTCTATTTGACATCCCTTATTCCGAACTATCTTTCGACACCGCAATTTCCAGGATAATAATGCCTTTTGAAGTGTCAGAAGAGGTATTCTATCCCATTCCTCCTAAACAGCTTTCCAGAGTCCTGTAAGTGTTTTCGAACGACGTTTGGAGAATGCAGATTTTAAAAGCACAAAAATCCATAGGTGATACATCGGGAGATTTAGTAGGGATATCAGTGAAGGGTATGGCCTTGATACCAGTTTTTTGTTCCATTTCTTTTAGGAAATTTACAGTGGATTTTGATGTGTGACTGCTAGCTGTATCCTGATGGAGTCTCACAGATTGATGGCTCTGTGGGTAAAGCGATGGTATTTCATTCAGAAAAATTGGCGATAAAATATGTTCCTGATAGTATTTGGAGTTAATCTTGACATTTTTCCCACTCTTTTTATTTTTAACTTGCCATTATAAGAAAAACCAGCAACAATCATGAATCCCTTAGAAAAACTTTCTTTCGATTCTTTGAACCATGTACTTAAATTTTTGTCTCCCCTTTTATGATAATAAATGGCTCTTTTTTTGTTGCAATCATTTAAATACACCCATGATTCATCTATTGTGACAATTGTTTTCCATTTTTCTTTGGATAAGTGTTTCTCATATAGAATTCTGCAGCGTGTCCTGCCTTCAGCGATATGATTTGGAAGAAGACGATGCACATTGCGTTTTTTCGCTTTCTTAAGATTTAAATCAACGTTTATCATTTTGTTTACAGTGGACACCGAGCATTTTAATGATTTTGCAACTGTCCTTTGATTAGGGGGATTTTCTTTTAACATTAAACAACGTACCTTTGCAATCGTCGAAGATGTCCGTTTTTTCCTTGGATACTTGCTTGGAATTTTTGTCCCACTTGAGGCTCCAATTTGACGTTTCTTTCCTTTCTTTTTGACGATATTACCTATCGACGCTTTAGATATCACAAAACCATGACTCTCGCATCGTTTTTGGATAACGGAGTATGCATATTTCTCTTCGGAAAGAGCATAAATGTAGCCTTCGAACCACTGCTTTGTTAAAACCGCCATTTTGAATAAAAACAAAACTTTCAAGCCGCAGACGATAATTTTGACTTTTAAAAACATAGTACAATTGCAATTATTTCTTTTGCAGCAAACGATTTTTTATTACCGCTTACCAAAATCGTCTAAAAAATGTGCGATCAGCCACTGTATAACCCGCTAAAAGATATTTTAATTTATTTTAAAGGTAGAAATTATAAATAAATATTTTTACACGTGACAAAACCTATGACTATTCCTCTAAGAATTTTTGAACAATACAGTTTGTTTCCAATCTGTAAAAAATTACAAATCTCAAAATCATTTCAATACTCAGTTTTATACTAGAAATGACTGACACTTTTAATGTTTTCTAGGAACGAAATGTGAAACCTTTCATAAAAGATTCATAAAAGAAATCAAAAATAATTTATTGCGATATCACTTTTCTTTAAATATCCAAATAAAAATATCAATGACAATTTAAGAAAGAAAGCTCACCAAAACATGTGTAAATATATATCTCGTTACTGTAAAAGCATAAAATCTCTTTTCACGAGTTTTAAAAGTTGATTTCCTAAAATTTCGACATCGACCGAACAGTACCTAGGGCTTTTCCCGCCGTCAAAATTGATAAGAAACATTTTGACATGTGCCAGGAAATACTTTTCGAAGTTTATTTTTTTCTCACTTGAATGCTACTAAATCTCAGATTTCCTTTTCAAAATGTCGGGGGGTTTTGATATGTAAGATCAAGTCCATCTGATGAAATCGTGGAGGGGGTAAAAAGGTATTTTTATTATTATTCCGGGAGTTACCTGTAGCTTTCACAGATGACAGATTTTGAGGTGATGGACGCAGATTCTGCAAGAAATAGAATTCCAAAAGCTGCATATAAATTTTGACGTGATATAGAAGGTAAAACCTAATGGCCATTTTAAAATTCATAAGTAAGAAATAGATCTAAGTGATTTAATTTTATAAATATATTCTGATATTTGTGCTGTGCCTCTTTTGATTCGCTCAATCTATTGACATTCAAGCGAAATAAACCAATTCACATTCCTTTGACTAAACGCCTTATTATATAAAAGACTTTCATACGTAGTGACATATTCTAAAATCTCGGAAAAATCTTTTTACTTACTTCTGAATAATAATTTCAAAACGCCACTTTAAATTAACATTAATTTTTCTGTATAACTATACGATTGTTCACAGCGTTTTTTTAATACTCTTTAAAGATTAATGTGCATGTTAAAATGAAAAAAAGATTGCAGATTTGTTTTTTGTTAGATGCTATAAACAACCCACATCTAATGCACATTCTAGATAAAAAATGGGATAGAAATTTCGCATGCATAATGGGAAACCTTCGACTTTAGGAATCAACCTTAAGCACTTAGTTTCACAGTTCACAGAGCTTAAAGTGTCGGACGTAGCATCAAGAGAATATTTCCTATTCTGGAATTTAAATTCTAATGTTGAACGAAAGAAAAATCGTGAAGAATTTTTTTTTTTCAAAATTCGTGTATAACAAATTGTATATTGAAATGATGCAATTTTGAAAATTTCTTCTCACACTTGCATTTGAATAAAATGAAGTCATTCAGGACATATGTCTAGTGTGAAGGAAAGTTATTTATTGCGATGTGTTTATAGTTGAAATGTTGCGTTTTATAGATACAAGATACATTTTTTTAACTAATTTGAGGAAATTATCATTAGTATAAGAAAATCAAGTACTGTAAGACATTTTTTATGATCGTCTGAGAATAAAATATGCACCAGAATTTTGAAATTGATTAAACATTTTCACAATTAACTCAGCAAGCAATAAAACCTAACGCGAAAACATTTGCAAATACAAGTCGAATTATCGTGAATCATAACACTTATAAAAACTCTACATTATTGTAAAATATGTGACATCGAATATTTATGTTTCTTAGAAAGATTTTGTTCTACTCAGAAAAATATATAGCTTTCGAAAGACATTTACACATATCTTCCTCGATTAATGTACCTAATAAAAAACAAATAAAAGTCATAGATCTTTAACTGTTGTTTACAAAATTATTATGCTACAACAATCTTAATTCAGACAGAAAAGTTTAAGGGAATATCAGCTGGTTTCAGCAAATTTCCTTTTTTCTCAGAATCTCAATTTTAAGTGAAACAAGAGCTTATTTCAAAAAAATAAATATTAACTAGATCTCTTTGTAGGAAATGGTTAAGCGGAACACTGTAATCAACTTATTCTATAAAAATAAGACATTTTGGAATGTTTGCAAAAGATGACAAAATACCGGGTGGGCAAAAAGTCCGTAAAATATTTTTAAAAAATCATAAAAACTTGAAAAATAACCAAAATAAAAAAAGTTTTGCAGGGTTAGCCTCACTAGGTCACGGGATTTTTTTTAAGACAGGAAAAAAATAACTCAAAAAACAATCGGCAAGTGGTGCTGACGTACACAAGTCAAAGAAAAGATGCGCAAATAACGAAAAGAATGCTTCTAAATCGTTTATTACAGCAGTAGGTGTTCCACATGACTCCCACCACAGGGGATAAGGCATTGCAGGCTAGTCACAAATCCAGCAACAGCAGAGTGCTGTAGGTCCGGATGTATACATGACACCTCTTGGCGGATCGCGGAACAACGGTGAACTGGTTGTTGATTAGGAGCGCACGTTCTTATAACCGTCTCATTTGCATATTTCCACAGAATTCGCTCGTACCAGAGCCATCTATCGGCTGTTTTCTGAGTTTTTTTTCCTGTCTTTAAAAAATTCCCGTGGCCTAGCGATGCTAACTCTACAAACTTATTTTTTATTTTGGTTATTTTTCCGGGTTTTATGAATTTTTAAAGTTTCTACGGACTTTTTGCTGACCCGGTATTTTATACACCATACAAAGTTTTAAATTATTTTAATTTAAAATTAAATTCGTTAAATTCAAAATCTAAATTACCTTCTAAAAGGCGCCTGGAATAAAGGGTGGAGCCATCTAGCGATGACATTCGCTTATGCCTATTAGTTATTTTAAGGTTATAATTTTAGATGAATCACGACTCGAGATTGAAATACAAAGGAAGCGAAGCTAGTTATCGGTAAACAGCCCACGTATATGGAAGTTTTTTTCATTCTCATCTTGAGACATGTGACGACCTTGTTCGAGCAGAGCACTTTCTTTTCGCAATCTTTTTAAGAGGTATTTTCAAAACCTAGAATTTAAAAATTATTAAGAAAACTCGCTTAAAATGCATATTTATTTTAATAGATGCCCTTAAAAAGGTTTTTCTAAAATCGTTAAAATATCTTAAATTTAATTTTAAGTGAAAATGGGAACTGAATTTTTTTGCTTCGAAAATATTTTTTAAGAAATTAATTTTAACAAATGGTTTAAAGTGGCATATCAATGATCTTAAAAATTATTTTAGGAAAAATAATGTTTATCATTGTTTTATAAGGCTTTACAAGAAACTTGAGAATAATTATTTTTTTCTTAACGGGCTTTAACAGTCCTTCGAATGCACTCACAAAATATTTTGAAAATTTTCAATTTAATGCCAAATTGCAGATGGGTTTTTTAGGAACTTGTTTGAAGCTATCAAAAGGTATTAGAAAAGTATTCAAAGAAAATTCATCTCAATCACCTTTATTATAAGATATAGTTTTCTTCAAATATTTTCCAAGTTTAAAAGTTTGAAGAAAAATAGTCGTTCTTATTTCCCTTTTTGAAATTTATTTTTAAAAATACCTTTACTCACGAGTTTTCTGAAATTTTCTCTTTGTCCAAGATTCTAAGAGACTTTTTAAAAATCAATAACACGAACACGTTAGTGAGAAAATAATTCATGCAAATAGAAAAACAGAAATTTTTTTGTATGAATATTTTAGTGATTTGTTAGAGGTTTTATTTAACTATTTTCAACTTTTATTTATTATATTTATTAATCTAAACTAAGCTTTTAAAAGGCACATCTGACATTGGATTTGATGAAATTTTTCTAATGCCAAAGTACAAAAAACTTCGCTTAAACATATTCTCTAAATATAAAAATCATAAAAAAATCATGCATGGCAAATTTTCAACGCTATCAAAGCTTCTAACTGTAGTCTTTGTTCAATGTTATTTTCACGTGACATAGACTCTTATGTATTTTTAATTATCAAAACGTCTTCTTAACAAAGGAGTGAATTTTGTATCGTATTCAATATAACCAATTGCATTTGCGAGTAGTGACTGAAACCAACCAAAACACTCCAGATAAATGGGATGCTTTGAAAATGGCGTCTGATGTTATATACCAACGAGACCCTTATACGTCTAAAGCTTTATACACTCTTAACATTATAGACCAATTGGTGTTTAAGGTCACCAGGTCGCGGGACCACATCTTCTGCTTAATAACAGGAAGGGGACAAGATGGGGTTAACCGATTGTAATAATTATCACCAATAAAACCAGCTTGAAAAATGGCAAATCCATAAAAAATCCAAGATGGCTGGCAGATTGCGCCCCAAAAGCTTGGAATTTCCCGTCCCCCCTGCCAAATTTAAGCTCTTCTTCATCCCTTTATAAAAGTCTTGATACTTTTCCTAAAAAGGACGAATGAATTGAAATTTTCTATTATTCATATAAACCAAATGGTTTTTCATTGATTTCGCATTTCAAGTTAGAAATTGGCAAAATTGCGTAAATAAATTTAAAACTAGAAAATTAATATTCATTCAACGATAAATTTAAAAATTATTATATAAATCAAAAATATTTTTTAAATAATAAAAATTCAGAGAAAACTTTGATTTGGGAAGAGATTTTTCTGTATCCATATTTCTTAAAATAAAGAGTTCCGTATTTTTTTTTTCTTCAAACGTCGATTCTAAGGCCCTTCTCTCGAAACGTTGACTGTATCTAAAAATATTTAAAATGTCTGAAAATCTCTAAAGGCTCTCTTGAAAAATGAATATTTTAAAAGTCTGCAGACTTCTTAATAATGCTGCCATAAAAGTATTTTCTTAAATATACCTTGAAGACGTTTCTAGGGGGTTGAACATACCTTTTAGGCAAAAAAGATTGAATTCTTCTCTATAGCGTCCCCGTTCAGTTAATTTACTTTGAGCATCAATCAATAAACATTTAGTTGGAAAACGTATTCTCTTTAAATACTATGAAATTCTACTTTTTAAAATACTTAATATTAGTATAAAATATACTTACTTCTGAGAAATAAAATTTTTAAAGGCATCATAATGATGTATTGCTCGTATCTAAAAACGACCAAACAGGTAGCTTTTTTAATTCAAATCTGTAGAATTAGTTTCTTTCCAGACTAAAAACAGATTCCTAGAAACTTAAGAAAAGTATTAAACATAATGAAAAGCGTCTTCCTTAAGTGCTAGAAATTTTTTAATACAGCTACTATCTTGATTCTCCACCAGTCATCTTGAGTGTATTTTGGCCATTTGGCTTAAGAAGAAATATTTAACATCAGATACGAATACTACACCGTGTAACGCTTTGTTCATTTTCATAATATACCATGTCTAAGGATACGAAATTTTCGTATTTACGAAATAGATGCGAAAAAAATGCGAAATTTGCCGATATGAGCGAATAAATGCAAAAATTATTTTTTTACTACTTTTCAGCGAAACCTCGGTGATAAACAGATTTTTAAGCGAAATTAGGTAATAATAGCAATAATTTATTAACATAATTGCTTAACTAAGACCATCCGCGGTCTTTAATTGAGAAATATCACTGTCCATCGGATTTGCTCTGAATTTCCTCCGGACAATTTGTCCGTACCGGAGTCGAATCTTAAAATCTAACTGTAAAAATCAACTATCAAGTTTTGTGGAACAATTTAGTAGATTTGAGAACGTCTCTTGAGCGTCAAAGTCAAAGGTATTTCAGCTACTTACAGTAGTGAACGAAGAGACTCCTGTTGCTGTTATACAGATTTTAATTGCAGGCTAAATGCTGCTACCTTAGCTTTGCAAAGGCTATACAAAGCTATACAAAGTCTTTATAGTCCCAATAACAGAGTAGATGCAGAGAAATTTTAGTATGTACAACATAGTAATTAATGACAGAAGGCAAAGACTTAATGAACATAATGTGGAGACTACTACAATGTTAGCTATTAACTAAGAATTTGGATACTTACCTATCCAAGTAAGTAAAAGTGCAATTATTTTTAATAAATACTAAATTTTGAATTTATATATTTTTTCCGAATAAATGCGAAATTTTATATATTCTATTTTTTTTTTTGAGAAATTTCGATTATTTTTTATGCGAAATTTACGTATCCCTAACTATATCATTTCTTCATTGCGTACAAGTAAAAAAACTTTCTAGAAAAAACAATACTCAATATTATATGCATGTTTCTGGGAGTAAATAACATTTTCTATTATTACACAATTTTAAATATTCTGCAGAGTCACAATTAAAAAGAAAAATTATTTTTGGCCTCATATCATACATAGAAAAAAAACATTTATCATTACAATGTATTTTAATACATATGTAAATATGCCGTGTATTCTTCCAATATAAAAATAATTCAATGAAATCCGATCCTACGAGTATCTATTTTTGATTGAGGAGTAACTGAGCTTTCCCTCAACCAAATTTTAAGCAATTTTTTTCGTTAACAAAACATTTATTTATTCATTGAAATAAGACAAAATGTTCTAATGGTTTGAAAGCAATTTTGTGTTCATTTCACCATTCTTCTAAAATTAGCAATCAAAGTGTATTTGTTTTCATACAACTGAAAAAACAGCTAAATTGCTCGGTTCATATATATATAGTGAAAACCCTCTTCTATCTTACCTAACCTTATTTCAATACATATCTCACGTAATTCCAAGAAATAAAATGTGTGCCGACATAAACCACTAATTGATCATAAAATAATACTCAAGTCCTGGTACCAAGTACAAAGAATGGTTAATCCTAATCAGTATTACAGAATTATAAATTAAATTTCAGCACATATTCTCTAGATGCAAAAACACAAAACACAGCGAGTTCATTTTAAAATAATTCTCCTCCTTTATGTTAGTAAAGTAAAGTGCGTTGCAAAATTTAACCAATCAATATTGCAACACGTGATGTAAACAGATATCAGATCAAATAAGAAATTTGAATCCATCCACTTCGAAACATATCGAATCCTAGTATCGCGGCGAAAATTTTAGTTTTAACATCTGAATGTGCTGAACAGGACACCCGAACTTTGTTCGAGTATATATCGCTGAATATGTGTTCACAGAATAGTTCTTGAAAAAAAAATCAGGGAAAAAATCTCATATTCCAATACATCGGACATTCAGTTCGATAGGATGAAGCAGGGCATGCTGCTTTTTGATTCAGCCAATACTTGGAGATGAATTCCAAGAGAAAGGGAAAAAAGAAAAATTATTGATTTCCCAAAAAGACGGAAGCAGCTTAAAGGAAAAATAAGAAATTGATGGATATGGGATATGTGATGTTTGAAGTTTGTGATTGTCTGAGTAGCGTGATTCTTAGGTAACTGATATTTTTAAAATTTTTTCTTAAACATTTTTATCGAATTCTCCTCCCTTCAGAGGTTCTAAAACATTATTCTCGAGAAGGGTTGCTTTCATGCAGATATTATTGGAGATTTTTTTTCAATTTAATACATAAAAATGCAAAATAGTTGCACATTCTACAGAAAGATTGATTCAAGGTGTATCCAATATAATGATTAGTATTGACTCTTTAAAATGATGAAAAAGGTTTCATGCTGGTTAATTAGATTTGAGTACTTTGAGTTTGAAATTCCAACTAAGGAAATAGAAGAGAACGTCGAAGGATTTTCTCAATCCTTTGTATTATAGAAAGAAATTATTTCTAAAATCTTATTTTTGTAACTTTGTCAAATTTCGTTTAGTTTCTAATTCGTTTGCTTTCTGTCCAACCACCATTCTTGGCAAATTTCTTCGTACAGTCTAATATATAACTAAAGCGTTATACAAATATTTTTGCGAATATTTAAGTTTCTAACTTTGAAAACTACTTTTATTATGTGAAAGTTTATTTCAAGGCGTAGGAGCAAATGTGCATAATTTTGATGCACGGAGTTCTAACTTATGCGACACAGTGTAGCGCATTCGAATAAAATTTCATATGACAAAATTCCAATAATTTGAGGCAAATTTTGTTTAACTTTCATCATCTAGTACCACTTGGCAAATAAAAGAATGCTTTTAACTTGCATCCAATACATTTATATTACCAAAATAATTTAAAAGAACAGAATCAATGTATTTTTATTAATATTAAATATCTATTAAAACATTCCTTATTTAAATACTATTGCTTAATCAACTGTGAATAATCCACGTAGGCTTCATTTTTCTTTCACTTTTATTTAGATTGTTATTTATGTACATCATCATAACATTGAAAATACTTTAGGTGAACTGACAATGTTCTAAACCTAAACAATAATGAATATTCGTGTTTCGAAGGCAGTGCGAGCTTGAGTAACACAGTTATTATTCTCACTTTATAGCGACCAATTTGTGAAAGTTTTGACTCAGTAGAACTATCTGTTGTCAAGAAAAGTGAAAAATGTCTACAACAGAAAAAAAGGAAGGCAGTTTTGAATGCACGAAAGCCAATTAGTTTCCATAATGGCGTGGAAAGCAGTTTCAACCATTTGAACAGCAAAGAAGTCAGAATAAAAATCACTGCTTCCTTCTAAACTCCAAATACAAACGAAAATATCACTTATTTTTAGGGCATGAAACCGTGGCACGAACTCTATTATTCCACAACTCAATGCTATGTATGGACTGAATATATCCTTAGAGATACCTTAAATTCCACTCTTTATACGGATAACTGCAACATATACACATATTTGGAAGACTTACAAAGTTACTTATAACTAAATCATAAATAGCACACCTATTATAAATGTATTATTAGATTAATAGAAATGTATACACCACCAGAGTACCTATCACTCTTGGACCAAAGGCTTAGGCAGCTAGGTACGCTGGGGGTGCTTATATTGATATTAGTGACATCTCCTACAACAGTATATTCTATGCATTTTTTAAAAGATTTATAGTTCATATGATTAAGTAGTTTTAAGTTAACAAGACGAAAAATAAATATTTATTCCGAGATAAATACCAACTTCCGAGAACAGAGAGGGGGATATGGAATTTATCGCGTAAACAAATATATCTGAGCATAAATCTCTTTAAAATATCGAATAATCTCGTTTTTTTATTCTCAAAATTTCCTTTCAAAATAATGCCGAAATAGAGAGAGAACTATGAGATCATCATCTGATATCTTACACAAAATGTTTTACTTTGAGAACTTAGGTGCATCAAGTTCTTTAAATCTCTTGTTTCAAAATATCTAAACAATTCCGAATTTTACATTAGACGTAGAAGTATAGATTTTATTCAAATAGGACATCTCTCTGGATGGTATATCTTGAATCAAAAGTAGCATATTTCCGCCGTATACATATGAAACAACACTACAGTTCAGAAATCCCACCTATTTCTTGTACACAAACTGTTTTGAGCATTTACTATGGCAGGGAATCGCATTGATTTACATGTAGAGCAGAAAGAAGGATACTGAAGCTTGAGTTATCTAATTCTCTTTTTGAACATCGCATTTTTTTCATCCAGTTTCTCGCTTGCAAATAAAAATTGAAAACAGGTTTTAAATAACAGTAGCCATGCCAAACGTTATTTGAATTTATTTTCTTCGAATTCTCTCTCATTTTTTCTTTTTTTCGTCTTTTTTTTCTTTTTGAAAATCTAAAATTTACGAGTACATAGGATCGTTCTGCTCTGTAAATAAGGATTTCTCCGAAAAATGCTCTCAGGTTCTGTGGGTTCTGAGACATTTAGTTTTTCTTTCTGTAGCAACCAATAAAGAAAACCGATTGGGAATAGCCTATTATTTTCTGCTTCTAACGGAGAAGTCTTCCTAAGCCCTTCAACAAAAGGAAATGTAAGATTTGTGATATGAACTGAACGCCATTTTACGTTTCAACCATAGACACCGGATATTAAAATTCGAGTTGAAAGAAGTTTTTATATAAAAGCGAAGAGATTTTAAACGCAAGATCTGTTAAGAGTTTTCACTGCACTAAGAGACGCATATTTCAGTTGCGTTAAAATTGCGAATGTTTTAGATACTGCTTTCAAAAAGGATGAACATACGTGTTTATAAAAAAAAATACACTGCTACATTTTTAAATCTTTTCTCTGGGTTTTGATCACGATGAATGTTTTCGGCACACCCTGCTTGAATAAATATTTATTTTACATTTAAAAGATTTTTTTTCGCATTTCATTATATATATTAATAGTTTTTATCAAATGAAAATTCGAATGGAAAGCTTCTAAATATTAATATTCCTAAATATTCACCTATTTCATTAGCCTTATTTATCCACTATTGTGTATTTTAAAGTCTTTCAATTTATATAGCTAATTCTTATGTGAAACTAAACGCACATTATTTAGCTCCACAATTTTTAAAACTGACTACTAACATAAATCAAATGCTTAATTATTTAATCATATGAAGTAAAAGTGATGACTTTTTACGCAATATCGATGTTTTTATTACTTACCAAGCATGTGCGAAAAACGAAGTTTGCTTTGTATGAAAAATTAAAATATGAAAATAAATCTCATTCTCTTTAAATTAAAAAGGTTTTTCTAAACCTTATCCTTATGATTTCATTTCGCTTTTCAACACTATACTAAAAAAATGGCTAAAGTTTTATCAGAGAATAAAAATTACCATTTTAAATGACGATAATTTGGAAAGGTATTACTTTTCGTTTCGTTTTTGGATCCACAATTGAAATCATTTCGCGATTTCAGGTTGAACAGTTGCTAGGCAACCCAACAATCGTAAGTACCACTACCAAACGGGTAGCCATTATAAGGTCAGCTGGATTGCTCCAAATTCGTGAATAAACCAAGAGTTCAAGAACAAGAACAAATCTTGACAGTTTAGTGCTCTTTCAAGTAAAAAAAAGAGGAAAAAAAAGCAAAGCTTTCACAAAATTCGGAATCGTTTTACAGTTTAAACACAAAGAAGTGTACATACATTCTTTAATAAAATCAAATATTGTATACAATTTTAAGGCTTTATCAGTATATGATGTTTTGTGGTATTATATATAATATCTTAAACATACAACAAACACACACACACACACACGTATATCATTATATATAAGTGTGGTTGTGTGTGTTTGTTTGCTTGTTTGTGCGTGCGTGCATGTATACGTGTTAATTGAATGTTTTTAAAATTACACACACACACATATTATATGTTAACTCATAAAGGTAAAGTAAACACGTGCATATATGAAGTGGATTTTCTGCAACTAATATAAGAACCACCTTAGTTTTTTTAACTATTTTAACAAGATTAATAATTAAGCAAAAAATAGGAGGGTAGTAATCAGAAGGTAGGTAAATATTAAATCTAGGTGGCACATACAACTTTATTTTAGAACAGTAGGACATATATGTATTTTAGTCATTACTGAACTGCTGAAAGTGGAAAAAATTACTTTCACATTTTTCATATAAAATAGAGTTTCATATTACTCATTTAATTGAGGTAATTAAAATAATAGGAAAGTAATTTGCGTATGGCATAAATTACAGCACCTTTTTTCTATGAGTAACAAGTTTCATTTTTGTCATTTCCTATGATTTTTAAATAATTCTAATTTGCTATCACAGAATGAGTTGGAATTTCGTACAATTCCCTTTTTTTATACAAAATTTTATAAATTTTGTCTGTACAGTATCACATTAAAGATGACTCTTAAATATGACGGAATAGAAACTAATATGGCTTTTGATATGACAGGACAATAATTAACACCGTGGTTTCAAATGCAGACTCCCATGAATGTATCAGCTTAAAGGGTGTTTCTTTTCCTAATAAAGTAATTTATATATTATGAACAATCACATGTATATGAATGCCCAGGATGTATTTGAGTAAAAAACTTAGATGTAATTTCTATAATTTTAGTCAACTTAATTATTCATCCCTTGGAAAAGCAATGTAAAATGCCCAAAACAAGGAATATGAAATATATAAAGTTAATAATATTCTAAGAGGTAAAAACGAATACCTCTACCTTGGTTTTGTTTGATTTCGAGGAGAAATTTAAAATTGCTACATTATAGTGAGTAGTAGATTACTATCATTTAATGTGACGTGCAAATTGAAATTTATTTTCAAGTAATACAAGTAAGATTGCACATATCCACCGTACAAGTAACCTTGAACCGAGGTTTCGCCCTTGTTATGGGCTCCTCGGCAAGACATAACCTTTGAGAACGCTGGAGGGAAAGAAATTCCTAATGTGGAATTTCTATAGATTTTGACTTGTGGCTTACAAAGTGAAGTCATCTAGCATACTTCGGTAAGAACCAACGTCTATCACGAATTGCGATACAAAATTTAGGGCGCAAAGAGATGACAAAATACACAGAGCAAACACGCATGCCACAGTATGTTTAGAGCAAAAATTGCAAGGCGGACTCTCCGCATATTGTTAACTTCCTGTGTTCTAATTTTGTAAAGACAAGCCGGGGTCAGAGGTAACCAGTGGTAGCATTTTGGCTTTCGATATTGAGGGTACTCGGATTGAATCCCGAAGCACCATTAAATACCTTCATGCCTAGGCTGGATATGGGCACGTTAAATTCGTAGGCCGAGAAGTCCTTTAAAGTCAGTGGAGGAGGATGGAACGATCCCCAAAGATGTCACCCCTAAGGGTGCTTAGTCAAAATTGAGGTAGCACCAAGATAAGTCGGACTCAGACCCTTGTGATGCCATTATAAACAGTAACCACACCCCCCCCCAACCTGCAAGCCTTATATGGACCGGTCTGGAATACATTCCGGCCAGGAGGCATAAGCAACAACACCTCCACCACCATCACAATTCGTGAAGGTAGATATTTCTTTCCAAAGTGGGCTGAATGACTGCATTTTTGTCTGCCACCAGTGAAAATTTAGAGAAATCCCGCATTAGAAATACCTTCCCTCCAGCGTGCTTATCAGTTATGCCCATACCCAGGAGCCCATAACCAGGGCGAAACCTAGGTCCAAGGCTACCTGTGTGATGGAGATGTATACTGTTGCTTTAAGCACCACCCTGCAAGGCGAGGTTCTATGCATTTTGTAAAATTACCGATATTTTGAAACTGTGTCCAGTAGTCAGAGGTAATTAAATAGAACAAGGAAAAACTTACTCGGGACGAGAATAAATCAGTCAAAGTCAAAATATACAAAAATTGCACATTAAGAATTCTTTTCCTTCCAGTGTTCCTAAACGTTATGCCTTGCTGAGGAGCTCATTACAAGGACGAATCCACGGTTCTAGGTCACCTGTACGCTGGAGATATGTAATTTTACTTGTATTAGTATATATTCCTTGAAAACTAATTTCAATTTGCACTTCATATATTTGAAAGTAATATAATACTCCTTATAAAGTTAAAATTTTAAATTCGTCGTCTAAAGCAAACCAAGAAAGAGGTATTCATTTTCTCTTCTCAGAATGATTATTAACTTTTATTTATATTTTTTTTATATTCCCTGTTTAGAGCACTTTACACTGCTGATCTAAGAGATGACATTTTAAGTTGATTAAAATTATAGGAATTACATTTAAACGTTTTACTCAACTAGATCCTGGACATGATTCATTCATGAACATGATTGTTCGTTATATATGCATTACTGTAACGGACTGTTTTCTCCCCTCCCCCACACTCAAATAGACTCTTCTTTTCAGCACCTGCTATGTCACGTGACTATGTTTTTCCGTTGTACGTTCTTGTGTTAAATTATTCGTTACTTTTTTGAATTAGCATGTAGAGCGTTCTATGTTGTCCTGTAAATAAATGTTCGTGCGTTTAAATGTTAATTTTTAGCATTCTTAGTATGTGGTCTTCACTTTATTTTAAACTTTAAAAACCCATAGATAATTTTGAACAAGAATGTCAAAGTGGCTGCCCAGCGTACGGCCCGAAACCAAAAATTCTGATGCAGTACAGTGGAACGACTTTATTCAAGATAAATAACTTAATGTTTCGATTCTGATTTTAATAAACGGGAACTAAAGGAAATGAGAAAGTTGTCACCCTGACCTAATGTTATGTTATATATTCTAATTCCAAAGAAATAAATATTGATCAACCGGATCAATAAATGAAATGATTGGAAATTTCGTTTTCTTGTATGAATAGTTGGATCGCCCTGATCATTTCATACGGATTCTATTTGCAAACCAGTTCCTTTAGTACCTGAAGATCAATTTTGAATTATTATTATATGTTCCATGTACAGCAAATAAAAATTGTGTCATGTTATATAATATACTTTGTATGAATATAGTATTATTACAACGGTAATCTGAAATTACAGTACGTCGTAACTCAATTAAGTAAATATTGTTATAATTTGAATTTGGAACTTTGTTGTAGCACCCCGCTATTACAGTTGATATATTTATATATATTTTGAACGAATCATATTTCATTTCACGCTTATCGAAAAGTAATTTAACGAAAATTATCTTGTTTCGATTCTGATTAGAATTTGTGATTAAGATTAAAATTTGAGATACCAGTAATAGAGATATATAGTCATGCGATTTGCTATAAGTATTTTATGGTTTAGAAAATAGTGAAGTTATTTTTATATTTTCTTAGAATCGTACTGTGCAATTGATTTCAAGAAGTTAAACTCTTGTTTCTATTTAAAGTGTTATTTATCTCCTTTATTCTGTTTTGTTGTTGAATGTATATTTGAATTAAACTGTTCTTAAAAGTTGCAAATTTTATAAAAAGATCATATCTGAGATTTATATATGTATATATAAAGATGAACCCCATATATGTTAGGATTCTAATAGTTTTGGTATACACTTGAGAAAATATTATCCATTGATTTAAATTTTAAACATGGCTTTCTTAAATAAAGCCCAGCCACATGAGTTGGCGCATCTTACAGAAGAATTAGGTATAGATCCTACGGGTAAAAGAAGCATTTCGTTGATTTGACTCATTAAAAAGAGCTCGGAATACGATGAAGGATTGATTGAGGGACGTCTTCAAGCTTTTAGGAAAGACCGAGAGATAACATATCAGGATGAATTGTTAGAGAAAAAGCGTCAGGATGAATTGTTAGAGAAAAAACGACAGAATGACAGAATGAAACGAAAGACAAAGAAAATGAGCGGTTGTTTGAATTAGAGAAATTAAAGTTACAATCCAGTATTGCCTCTGGTAGAACGGAGTCTGCAGCGGTGTCTTCTTCCTTAGACGCAGACATCCCTAACTTTGATCCGAAAATAACTCATATGAGTTTATTTCTGGATTTGTTTGAGAAACAGTTAAATTTTTTACACGTACCAGTTTCAAAATGGGAAGTCTATCTTGTTGGTCTTTTGCCAACCGATGTTGCTAAATTAATAGCAAAGAAATCTACTGAGGATGCTCAGAATTATGAGAAAGTTAAACAGATTCTCCTAAGACGTTTCAAATTAAGTGCGGAAACATTTCGGCAACTGTTTGTTCAATGCCAGAAAAATCCAGAAAGCACCTGGCGAGATTTTTTCTTCGATATACATAATTATTTAGATGGGTGGCTTAAGGAATCAGAAGTCTCGACGTTTGAAGAATTAAAGGATTTGATAGTGGCTGATCAAATTAAAAAGAAAGCCCCTTCATATTACAAAGATCACTTTCTAGATCACTGGAGCGAGTGGAACAATCCTCTTGAACTGGCAGATAAATTATATTTATATGAAGAAGTTAGACATATGAAAAATAGAAACGTTAGTAAGGAAAACCCAAAATTTTATCAACGAGACGTTCCCAAAGGTAATAAAATTAATCCTCAAAATCCTAGAAATGTGCCACCTAGACACACTGTAAAAGCTGAAGATCGACCTGTTGTTAGCTGTTATGGCTGTGGGAAACCAGGCTTCATTAAGGCTAAGTGCCCGACCTGCTCTACCTCTTCTAGAAAAGAAGGAGCTGAATTCAAAGCTATCCACCTTCGGACATTCTCTGTAAAGGAACCCCAGTCGACTTTGTTGAAAGTTAAAATCAACGGAATAAACGGCATTGTGTGTGCTGACACAGGATAGCTGGTGAAACCTTATATCACATCTTGAGAGAACGAGGAGTAGAATTTGAGAAAATTAGTATGAATGTAACCCTCGCCGATGGTATCCAAAAGGAAACAGAAGTTTATACTGGCCATGTAGAAATTGAAATTGAAGGACGATCTTTCGAAGTAAACTTATTTGCATTACCTACTGCAAAATATAACAGAACATTGTCAGGAACTGATTTTTTCCGTAGCGCTGAGATTGTTTTAGATCTTCCAAATCATAGTTGGTATTACCACGACAATCCGAAACAGAAATTTAGATTTGATGATGATGATTTCAGACCACCTGAGAGTTTTAAAAATTCTGTGGAAGTCAACACATTGCTGTTAAGAGAAAATGAATGGAAACATCTATCCAATGGACAAAGATCAGAATTAAACGAATTGTTAAGTCATTTTGAAGATGTCTTTCAACCAGGGGAAGAAACGACTCCCAAAGTCAAACACTACATTGATACAGGGGATAATCCTCCGGTCGCAGTTCCGCCGCATGATGAAGAAATTTGTGAAATTTGTACTATTTCTATCGATATCCCTGCACGAAGTGCAAAAGAAATTCGTGAAGAGCAATTAAAAGACGAAGATGTTAGAAAAATTATAGAATCATTTGAAAGTCTCGTTAAAGATGAGAATTTCGCCAATTGGAGTGACCGAGGTTACCTAATGAATCAAGGAGTGTTATATAGATATTCTCCCGAGGCAGATACAGAAGAAGCCCAGTGAGTGGTCCCGATTCATGAACGAGAAAGAGTGCTGAAAGAGCACCATGATGCCCCATCAGCCGAACATTACGGAATCGAAGGAACCTACGATAGAATTTCAAAGCGGTACTACTGGACTGGTTTGCGTAGATATATTACTGAATACATCAAGAAGTGCCCTGATTGTTGTCGTTATAAACCTAGTAACCAGAAACCATCTGGATTGTTACAAACTCCGATCTATAGTCAACGGTTTGAGATCCTTTCAATAGATCTGTTTGGGCCTTTACCAAAGAGTAATGAAAGGAAATGGATCTTTATCATAGAAGACTGTGCCACCAAGTGGGTAGAACTATTTGCATTAACCACTGCAACAGCTAAAGAGTGTGCCATCATTCTAATAGAAGAAGTGTTTCTGAGATATGGTTTACCTATGCGGGTAATAAATGATAACGGACCTCAGTTTGTTAGCGCTATAATGCAGCAAGTATGTTATCTTTTGGACATCAAACAAACATTAACCCCAGTTCATCATCCACAGGCAAATCCTGTTGAAAGGAGGAATAGGGATCTTAAGCCTCGTTTAGCCATGTTAGTTGGGAATGATCCCAATACCTGGAGTGAAAAGCTACGAATCATCAGATTTGCCCTTAACACAGCAAAATGTGATTCCACCGGACAGACTGCTGCATATCTCATGTTTGGTCGAGAGCTACGTACTACCGACGATATTGCCCATGATTTTCGAAGTGTTGTCGAGAATGATAATTTTATTCCTGAGATTACTCCGTATTTAAAGAAATTCGCCAATTTCATTAAATAAGTTAGAGATCGAATAGAGGAAAGGCAAGACCATCATAAACATTATGCAGACAAAATATTTACAAAGGCTCCTTCCCTTAAACAAGGTGACAAAGTCTGGGTTACAACTCACCCCCATAGTAACTCTGACAAAAACCGTACTTCCAAGTTCATGCCAAGGTGGGATGGACCTTATACACTTCTATCACAGAGATCACCAGTATCTTATACATTAGCTGCTACCGATAATCCCCTTTCTCCCATAAGCAACTATCATGTTTCTGCTCTGAGACCACACGAAGGACAAGACCTTGCTCCCATGCATCCAATCCGGAGCAGAGGACGACCAAAGACAGCCCTAGATCGACAAATTCAGCAAAGCAACTCCAAAATTCATTCCCCGAAATACAGACTACAGGGACATGCTGTGCCAACCAGGAAACAGCCGCCTCGAGAAGCAAGATGTATGATGAGGACATCTTATAAATCTTGAGGGGAAGACTGTAACGAACTGTTTTCTCCCCTCCCCCACACTCAGACTCTTCTTTTCAGCACCTGCTATGTCATTTGACTATGTTTTTCCGTTGAACGTTCTTGTGTTAATTCGTTCGTTATTTTTTTGTATCAGCATGTAGAGCGTTCTATGTTGTCCTGTAAATAAATGTTCGTGTGTTTAAATGTTAATTTTTAGCATTCTTAGTATGTGGTCTTCACTATATTTTAAATTTTAAAAACTCCGAGATAATATTGGACGAGAATGTCAAATTACTTTATTATACATAAAGTTATTGAACCACTTTAGTAGTTTAAGAGAGCATGTAATAGTGAATTGGTCATATTGTAAAGGTTAGTAACTACCTATATAATATATAATACTCGTTATATCCCTATTTCGATTTTTACAATCCTGCTTATTATGTAAATTACTTTAAAGTCTCAATCAAAAATTTTATTATAACTTTCTTATACTTTATTATAGTTTTCGATTTTATTTTAGTTTTATAATTCTGATTTTGTACAAGTCTCCTTGTTATTGCAAAGATCCAATATTTTAAAACTTAGTTTAATTTTAAATTGAATTATGAAGCATGAACTTTCAATTTCTTTTGACAAAATCTCTTTCAGCACACTGGAGATAAGTATAAAAAACTCTCCGTAAACCGCTTTATGCCTCTAATTAGTTTTTCAGGCTTTTTTCTCCTCATTAAAAGATGACATGCAATAAATATAATGGTTTTGGGGCTGAGGGGGAGTTCAGTTACATTTTGTTTTCTTTTGAGATTCAGTATAGTTTTTCAGATTTGAATCATGATCCATTGATACACGACTGACAACTTTCAACTTATTTTTACAGACATTTTATTTTATTCATATTATGAAATCTTTAAAGTACATTTGGGTTTTTAACTTGAAATTTAAAAAAATCAAATTTATGTAATAAGACAAATTGTAGAATAAATAAAATACTAATATATTAAAAAAATTCCCGTATAAAACATTAGTTAAAATTGATTAAAAATTATGTTAGTTATATTCATAAACTGTTTGGCACTTAGAATGAATATGCTTATCAAATATTTTCTGAATTTTACAAATAATTTTTGTATTGTTGGTTCCCAAAACATGGTTCCAATTAAGCTCATATTTGAGATATTAATTAAAATCTATAACTTATTTTTTTTCTCATACAGCCACGTTTATCTAAAATGAGCGCCCTTTTTCTTACCATTTTCTTTCTACATTTTTAATTGCTTTTCTTTCATTTTCAACACTAGAACGACGGGAATTTTTTTCTTACTAAAAAGACTGAACACTGTCAGTTTCACGGTTAAAAATAAAATCAAGAATTTAAAATATTTAATGGTTTTTAAGTGGTTAAATACTTTAAATTTTGAACTATGTCATACCAATATATAATAAATTAGTATATATTTAGATTTATTTTTATGCAGGTATGCCGAGCTGCCTGGTATGGTTTGTGCAGTCCTTATTTTTCAACACTAATATTTCCGAAGAGGCAATATTTCTGTTATTTGCAAAAGAGGGAAAAGACGAAAAGTAACTAACATTTTTCCCGGTATCATTTTAAAGGTGTTTGCCTGTTTTCTATATTGCCTTCAAATCGACGGCTTTCAGTCTTATATACTAACACATTTTCTCCCCCTCTTTACTATCGAATATTATTTTGTAAATGTTTGTGCATATTTCGCGTAAAATTTAAAAAAGTCATAAAATTTCAGAAGCCTGGGGACATAAATACAGACATAGCGCTCAATAGTATGTCCAAAACCGTCAAAATGATGGCAGACGTCTTTCTAGTGTTAAACGCTATTTTTTATATAACTTTGTTACTATTTTGTTATGACTTGCGTATATTTTTGGTATTTGCGTTTATAAATGCAATCGATCACTCTCATCCAACATGAAACTGGTTGTAGAAATTTTTAAGTATGAGCTGCCGCAATTCTATCGAAAACAAACAGCACACGAGAAGGATATTTTGCGTTAAATTTAAAATTTGAATTTAAAGAAAATTTCTTGATTGACCTTAGGAGTTTATGGGAAGAAAATTGCTATAACCACCATTTACCAATAGAGATATTCGGGGGGGGGGGGGAGAATTTATTTCTTCAGTTATTCTCCTCACAATATACTATGCATTTCTTAGTCTTTAACAGAATTATAATTATAATTTCATAAAATATCCCGTAATCAAACTATGAATCAAACTATTTAGTGTTAGGATGTACTGTGAAAGGAAAATTATTTTTACAAAGAATGCTAAATAATAAAGCTCGCAAGGTTTGAGTTTAACTAATTAAGCATTAATTAATGTCAATTATCACCTGTAATTGACATAATTCAAAAAGCATTGCAGAAATATGTATCTATGACTTATAAATATGTATGTATGACATTGCTTATATAATTTTTGAGCATTCAAATAATTCTACATTTTATGTTATTCATCGAACCGTAGAAAATAGTTTTCCCTTAATCTCTTTCTTGCTGATTTAAAAATGCTCAAAAAGTATTTCTCAAACTGGCAAACAATTTTTTTTCCATAAAGTATTGAAAAAATTTTATGAATATTTTTTTCCATAATTTTAATTTTCATGGATAAAATTACAATATTAAGTCAAATTTATAAATATTTTTGTAATACGTAATAGATAAAACTCATGTAAATGGGAAAGTAATAGCCAATTTCATTGCGTAATATGGCCTGTGTTTGTCTCAATATGTTCATTTTTGGATACAGTGCCATAAAACTCCACACAACCAACCATTTCGTAATAAAGAAAATTATGAAGCATTAGAACACAAATACTAAAGGAAACATCTCTACGTATTATTTCGATCTCCGTGATATCAATCGAAAGTGAATTTTGATTGTGATAACAAGATTATTCAAAACTAGTTTTATAAACATCATAGATTCTTAAAAATGTTTCTTCATAGAAGCAATCCTTTGGACAAACGTTTATGTCAATTTCAGTATGAATAATGCAATTTTATCATAACATGGTACTGTATGAAAGTAAAGTTTTATCTCACCTTATCAGAATGAAATTCAGACTCCACGGGTTTATAAACTGATATAATACTGCAGGTAATGGCTGCAAATTGCCTATAATTGTTGTTACTATAAAAAGTAAGACTTTTAAAGTACTCCAACATCACGTTAAACAGCTAACACTGTAATTTGTGTTTAATCGATTACTTTAAATTTAATATCCATACCAGCGTAATATGCATATGCTTTAGAAAACTACGATAAGACGCAGTTATGTAATTAAATTTTATTCTAAAATTTGGAATTCCTAGATTAGCCCTCTTTCAGTGTCGAAGAGAATCTAGTTGACAACGCTACTTTTGCTTTCTATTACCGAAGAACAGATGTTCAATCAGTGCAAAAAAATAGGATGACACAAAAGGCATTTCGCAATTTTCTTCTTCGCATGTTAAGCTGGATTAGATGATAATCACCCAAAAGTGTATTGTAAATAGATATCCATTTGCTAATTCTTGACTGAAAAAACTTTAAAACTAAAATTCATTCTCTCATTATCTATGCAAAGTATATAAAAATTATATCTATTCATTATTTTGAGTATAAGAATTCATATGATTCGCTTGAAGTATCAATAATAAATTTAAGAGTATTGAAGCAACGTCTGGAAATTTTCCAGACGTTGAATTCTAAGTTTTTTAAACGGTGATAAAAAGATCTTAACTACAGTTCCGCAATTCAGCTCATAGATACTGACAATTCTTACGTTGTAGGAAGTTATCTATGTAATAAAATATTTTAAATAATATCAACTTTAAAAACAATAAAAATTAAAGTTTCCTCTCTTTTATATATAACTAGCTAAATACCCGCACTTCTCTACCCAGTATATTCAAATTAAATACAACGGCCAATGTATGCAATTAATGCAATATATATATATATATATATATATATATATATATATATATATATATATATATATATAAAGCAGAAACGGGAAATGGATCGTGTCTGTATGTGTGAGTCACAAAAACTCAAGAACCGTGAGCCCTACCTTGATGAAATTTACACGGTTTTGTGTTCTTGGAAAATCAGGATGAATGTGATTATTTTCATCCCGCTACGACGTTCTATTTCCGAATTATGTTAGAACAAGTTTGCGCGGTATCAACGGATATTTTTGTTCAAACCCATTGTAAAATTTCATTGTTGCCAGTTAAATTATAAAATTTGAGTAAAAATAAATAGACATGAATTAAAAACGTGATTTATTCATATATTGGCACCTGCAAGAATGAATTTGATATATTATTTTCATATACGTGGCAACGCCGGAATATTTATTTTTAAAAATGAAAATATAAAGATGGAAAGTCATTCATTTTCAATGAATATGTTCTCAATCCATTTCATGCATTAAAACTATCCCAAGCTACCTGTTCAAACACAAATATACTGAAGGGTACGTTCACTTAGCTAGAAACACGTGCGTTTAGCCTTGAAGCGATGATTTATATAACTGAAGTGACATTAAAACATAACAGACGATTTAGTTTTGATAAATAATTACAATCATGAAATACGTGTATATCCTAATTAAGAAATTCTGAAAGTGGCATTGAAACGTAGCAGACGATTTAGTTTTTAAAAAGAATTCCGAGCATGTAATATGTGTGTATACTGTTTCTATGATAATTAAAAGATTTGTTGTGTTTAAATATTGAATGTGTTCTCAATCCATTCAAACATTATTCTCTAACTGTAAATTAATGCTTTAAAATGCCCAAAAAGAAGAGAGCACTGGACTGGATCTGACGGAAGAATGTTTTTTGCATGGTCAGCTATATGTGGGAATGTCTAGAGAAAGGAATCAATAAGAATTATACATTGTTGCAGATGATAAAAAAGGAAACAAAACGTGCTGTGTACTGGCAACTATTAAGATAACAAATTAGTTAATAAATGAATTTTTACTACTGAAAAAAATGAAATTAATTTGCTTAAGAGTTGTTATAACTTTAGAACATCATAACATGAGGTTAATCATTGAAAAAAAATAATAACAAACACTGAATCCCGAGGGAAGCCGGGTAATAAATCTAGTTTATAATAAATACAACGATCAATGTATGCAATTGATGCAAAAAAATATATATATTTATAAAAAAATCGTAACGGATATTATTATAGACAAAATAAAGTAGAAGAAAATATTCAAATTAAATCTAATAGAACATACTAAAGAATATAGTACAGTTAATATAGTACAGTTTGAGGAACATATCTTTTACTGAATTTTAATATTTTTTGGGATAATGTCCAATCGTCTGCCGCATTAGTAAAAAAAAAAATATTTTTTTCTCTATTTCGTTGTTATACACGTGACGCAAAATTAGTTTAAAGTTTCACAAAAAGAAAAGAAACCATGCGATCAGCATTTAGTTAATTAAATTCTAAAAATTAATCTTTAAAAATTCACCAAAAATCAGAAAATGGAGGTAAAGATTCGAAAAAGATTTCATTTTAAAGGAATTTTTATGATCTTTCTCGTGATATAAATTTTATAACCCTTAAATTATTATTTTAAATGCAAACTGTAAAAAAGTTCAAATTTAACAGCTTAAAATTTAATTTAAAAAAATCTAAGAAGAATTTGTCAAAAATCTTTCTTAGTGCACCCCTACACTATAAGAAGAATCGCCATGCAAAATTTCAGCTCTTTATGCTCAGCGGTTTGGTCTAGCGGTTTGGTTCAGCGGTTTGCGTTATATGTCAGTCAGTCAGTCAGACAGTTACGGAACTGTTTTATATATATAGATTAAAACGTAAAAATATTTATTATTGTTCACAACATTTCATAACAGCACATAAACAGAAACTGCCTTAAAAATAAATACATCTATATAAATTATACGTTACAAAAATAATAAATAATTATATATTTGTACAGAGATATTTCAGAAAAACTTCATACCATACTATTCAGCTTTTAATAATCACATCTGTTTACGTGAAAAATCATCAAAAATACGGAATTATTGAAGAAATTAAGAGACCCAGAAATCTCACTTCAGACTCTGAGGCTTTTAGATACGATTTTTTCCTTCCGAATATTTATAAAGGGTCATTGGAAGAAAAGTCAAATATTTATTCCGGGTGCATAAAACTAAATATTCAGAAACGCGCCATCAGAAGTGGAAACGGAGTTTTCCAACTCCATGGCAGCGTAAGATAACTTGAACATTAGGAATAAATATTTGCCCTCTCAGTGTATATAAAAGTGGGAACGGAAAAATTATGCTGAAATCATCAAAAATGTGTCGGAGTCAATAATTTTTCTAACGCATTTGATCTCAAAGACTTATTCGTTTTAACAGCGCAACAGACAGTACGTCAAAAAATGATCGGTTTTGAAAAGTAACGTGTAAATCTTCAATTGAAAAGACATGTTATTGATTATCTTAATCCAGAGTTCTCTCTATCTTTTTTAAAACGTTCATTTAAAATCCAGTTCTATCCAAAATTTGTTAATCGATAATCGTACTAAGAAAATAAAGAAACTATTCAATTAATTCTCTTCTATTTTTTTCAATACTTTCTTAAATTTTAAATCGAAAGACTTAAATGAGGTGTAAAAAGGAACAATAAATGGGATGAAAGAGAACGTTAAAATTAAGAGTGACCTCAAAATTCTAGCATGTAATTTGCTATAACTTTCATACACATATCTATACACACTTTCATGGTAATAATGACAGTGGCATTTTTTAAATTATCACAGATAAGTGAAAACAATACACAGATGAACAAATTTCAAACCTAATGATTATATTTTCTTTGAAATATTCTTTCTTGAATTTAACCCTTAAGCGGGCGCGCCAATTTTCGGAACACCAGCAGGAGCGTGTGGCACACAGTGCAGCGTCTCTTTCAACCTTGATAATTCTTTTTGTAATAAACTTTTCTTTTTCAAATTGAAAATAATAATTCTACGTTTTATGACAAGACATAAAATGTTGATAATATTGAGATATATTTAGAATTAAAGGCCAAAGAATGCAGATAGAATATCCTTATTTCAAAACTATCTGGTTTAATACATCTAAGGACAACTTGCGAATCCATTCCTATTATGTCCAAAAACCTAAAAAACAATGAGATTGTCCATCTTCGTGATATGCGGGATACCGCGTAGTAGCTGCACATCTGAACCACTACATTAACTCCTACTTTTGTCGTATTGTAATCCAGTATAATCGCTGGTTTACCACGGTTAAATCACGACTAACAATGAATGGAAAGGAATACAAGGGTCATAAAATCATACCTGCATTAGAAAATGTGTAGCTATAAATAGAAACTGCTTAGAACATTCAAACCTTACTTGTAAAAACAAACCATTCAAAATTACGAAAATGTTGCACTTTATACACGGGCGCGCCCGCTGAAGGGTTAAAGAAACATAGTCTATGATGCAAAGAATTGATAATAATAACACAGAGCAACAGTGGTTTTGGTGCCGGAGTATTTGGAGCTGTTATATGGTTCTATTTCTTATTTACCCTGTGAATCCTCTAACGGTCCAGGCACACTATAAAGTAAGAGGCATAAATATAAATCATTCCTTTATTTTCTACGTAGAGGTAGACTAAAATAGACCGACTTGGGGCTTCAAATAATAACACAACAGTATCGCAACTTGCGGTACTAAGAAACTGTACTTTAAAGTCGTAATGAACCCTTTCAGGCAGAATATACGTTCACTAACAATACCCGTAACCATCGGGCTCTGAAATAACTATCGAAATCGTGCAGCCACCTAGGCTAAATACTAATACGTGCTCTATCAGTTAAATACCGCTATCACCTTCAATATAACTTTTCTCGACTCTTTCGTATCTCTACTAATAGCGTGACATACTACCGTACAAATCTCCACTCCCTTCTTGGGGCCTTGCCAACTCAGCGTGTGTCACATAAATAGACCAGACACCTGCTCCGAACTCACTTCGACTGGCCTGCACTGCACAGCTATCAGAAATTTGCATCTGAGCAACACGTGAACCCTACACTGTTTTCATATGAATTTGATGTCCTGAATTTAAATATGGCGTTAGTTTTTGCCTAGGAGTTCAAATTTCTAAGATATAACATTTTAGTGAAATATATGTTACACTATTTTAAGCTAAATCCATGGATTAAATTAAAAAACAAAACACGGAAATTTTATTATTATTATATATTTTTTAAAATATTAAAGGAACATAAAAATCATAGAGAATATTGCAATAGTACTTATTTAATTACAAAGAGCAAGAAAGATGAGAGAGTCATTGATGAAACCAACTAGTCACTGAACACTTCGGAAACTTCTTTTCCGTGACATTCTTGAATGTAATTTGGAACAGTCCCTTTTTAAACTTCAGCAATAATCTGCCGTCATGTGCGTATCCCATCTTCCTTGGTAGTGGTCCTCCATAGTTTTAATATCCTGGTGAAATCTTTCACCTTGTTCCTCACTAGTGTCTCCTAAATTTTCAGGAAAATAGTCCAAGTGGCTGTGTAAATAGCTCTCCTTAATGCTCATGTTACACCCAAGGGATCTGAAACTGTTTAGCATATCGTTTACCAGTTCAACATAGTTTTCAGCTGTATATTTGCCCAGAAAATTTCCGACAACTGCAACAAATGAAGTCCAGGCTCTTGGCTCAGCCTCATTCATGGAATTTACGAAGACAGGATCCTTAATGAGTTGTCTTATTTGTGGGCCGTCAGATATTCCTGCTTTAATTTTTTCCGTACTCAACTTAGGCATTTTTACTTTTTATAGGCAAAGCATGATCAGTTCTTATGAAGAGCCTTTACAAACTGCTTCATTAGACCAAGCTTGATATGGAGTGGAGGAAAGATGATTTTCTTTCCTCCAACTAAGAGGTCTTTAATGACATTCTTAGGACACATTTCAAACTTCGTTTTGAGCTGTCAATAAATAGGCGCCAATCATCTGGAAAATATTCAGGAAGACCCATTTTTTCCAGGAGTCCAGTTTCCCAGGAAGACAAATTACCCATACTTGAATGCATTTAATAGAAAATAAACATTGATAGATAAATGGATCTACAGTAAAACCTCGTCTATCCGGCTCTCGTTGATCCGGATCTCGGATCAGATGTGGATATTTTTATTTAATGTTCACATTAGATAATTTTTAACTATGATAGCAAGAAAGTAAATACAATTACGCCAAATATTCGCTTTTTAGTTTGATTCAATGTACAGTTCCTTCATAGATTGTACAATAAATTATGGTAATAAAATGCTTTTTGTTGAGTTTAAAAAAAACAAAGAATTGGTAAGTCTAGTGAAGTTAAGAAATGATGTAAAAATATTTAATTTTTTAATTTTTTTAAATAATACTATGTAATTTTGTTACAAAACAAAGTAAGTCTTCTTAGTTAAGGATTTTGTATTGTTTATTACCCATATTACTCGGATTATCCTGATTTTCGATTATCCGAATTGCCTATGGTCCCAGTTAGTCCGGATAAATGAGGTTTTATGGTATCTAAAGAACTAGATCTCATAGCGAAAAACTTATTTCATATTTAGATTCAGCGCTTCAATATAGCTAAAATCAGTTCTAAAATCCTAGGCACCCAAAAAAAATTTTTTTTGAAGCCCTATGTAATAGCTATCATATGCACTTAAATAAAGAAATATAGTACAGGCAGTGTTCATTTAACAAGGGTGAACATACACATAATTTTTAAAGTACTATTACTAAACTATTGGTATTTCAAGCAACCAGAATCGTTTATCTTTGCGCTTTTTACTATAAACATATGACAGCATAATGCTACCTAACAGTTATCTAAAAACTTCTATTTTAAATAATTTATCTTCCCTTCTGTATGTGTGTATGCGTGCATTAATGCAAACAAACAAAATAACGTGCAAGAAAGATATCATAAAGACAGCTGAAAACTGCTGGGAGATATAGCTTACATTATATCATTATTTTTTTATAGTTTATTCACGAAAACTTGAATATTTTGAATTTTTACATTTGTTTGCATTTAAAATATTCTAATTCACTATAGTATGAGGCTAAAAATATTGATTAAAAATTTGAAATGAGTTTTGTTACCTGACACATTAGTTTATACTCAAATTATTTCACCCAGTAAAATGTATAAAAGTTAGTAAAGTTCCTTTTACAAAAAAAAATCATTTCACACTATCCCCCAATAGTAAAAAAAAGAATTGTGTAACCTCAAAACATCCAGTAAAATTTTTCAATTCATAATAACAAGTATGCGGAATTTTCTCTTAAACCACCTTTTAGTATTAGAACTTACCTATAGTGACATCGATTTAACCGTACAGAATACAACTTGAAATTCCACATATTACACTACACATATGGAAAAACATTTTCAGTTTCTTTTCCGGGAATTTTTGTCACGAATTTTCCATAATCTTGAATTAACAAGTTATGTTCATTTACATAATTGAAAACGATACACGACTCTACATACGAGTTTTAAATCAGTGTATTGCAATAATAAAAACCTAATATATACAGAAAATAGAGTTAAACTTTGACAGAAAACTTACCGACAATGAAAAATATTTTACTGAATTTGGTCCTTTGTCAAAATATTGAAATAGGAAGAATATTATCATCGCTGCATTATAAGTATAAAACAAATTGGAATATTCAAAGATATATTCAAATTTTTGTTATTCATACTTACTTTCTAATAAAAGAAAAAGGATTTATTTAAAATTTGTTTCGTGTTTCATGGTGTTTATTATGCTCTTCTTTTGCTTAGGAGACAGTATAAACATTCTTAGCATAGCATTCTGACTAAGCACATAGAGGTGTCAGTTTAAAATCAAAAAGTTTTGATACGAGTTATTTTATACCAGGGCAAAAACTACTTTATCAAAATAATTTAGAACAGTAACATTATTTTTGTATTAGAAAAAAATTGTCCCATTTGCGAACACCCCACAATACAGCAAGATTTGCTATTACCGTCAACATGTACCATATACAAAACATACACTATATGGACACAAGTATTTGGATAGTGCATATTTTCAGAAAAAGGGGTTTATTATTCTATTTAGTTACGGGTAGGCCCCCTTTTGTTTTTATGACAGCTGCAACACGTAGAGACATACTTTCCACAAGCTCTCTATATCTGGGCAGGAATAGCTCGCCATACCTCTAGCAAGGCAATGAGAAGAGATTGTTTTGCGGTGTCGTGTTAGTCGCTCCAGTTCGTCCCACAAGTGCTCGATCGGACTGAGATTGGGGCTCTGAAAAAGCCATCAAGCAAATTCACCTCATTTTGAGAAAACCAGTCCAGCACACGTTTTGCATTATGACATGGAGCTCGATCCTGTTGTAAGAAACAACCTCCCATCGCCGTAGTATTGCCATAGTGCAGGCAGGGCCAAATTATCCAGAACGTCCAGGTACACGTCAGCGTTCATGGTACCAGGTACAGAAAGAAATGGGCTGAGTCCTAACCAGGAAAAACAACCCCACACTAATATAGACTCCTCTCTGAACTTCACTATTGGAACAGCACAGTCTGGATAAAACCGTTCTCCGGGTTGTCGGCACACCCAAACACGTCCATCAGGTTGGAAGAGTAAATACTGAAACTCATCACTACAAAGAACAGTTTTCCATTCTTCAATGTCTAGGGCACTGGCTTTCAGTACCAGAGTCTGTGGGTTCGAGTCCCACTCTGGACATGGATGTTCGTAGGCGTTCGGAATCGGCTTACAGTAGGTCCCTGTCTAATTAGCCCTCATTTAGCAAACAAATTGACCATAGCGCTCCAAACCAACCGAACCAAACAACCATTCTCAATGATCTAGGAACGACGGGTGACACCTCAGACCAAACGACGCCTCTCATTAACATGTGTAATCAATCACTTGTATGCAACATCTCGAACATGATAACCGATCATATGCAGATCTCTGCAGATAGTTTTGCCTCCCAGATGCATTTCCAACCTCTACAGAGATCGCAGGGGCAAGAGAAGTGCACGACTTCTTGACACGGCGTACCACGTATCTTCTGTCTCGTCCTGTCAGTTTATGAGGTTGTCCGGGACGATTTTCTGCTGTTGTTGCTCGTCTTGCTTCCATCGCTTTATGACATATGCTACACTCGATTTTGAGATATCCAGTTTGGATGCAATAGCTCGCACAGAACGATTACACAAATGGCATCCTATGACGAGCCCGCGTTGGAACGCGGTAAGTTCAATTCCACGCGGCATACTTCCAGTTGAGTGAATGAATAGTTAATACAAAATGAGCTGCTTTTTATTTTACCCATGCCCATCCCAGCATACCGTTCGGCAAACCCAGGTTTGCATATTTGCCAATTTTTTGCAGTGTACAAATACTTTTGTCCATATAGTGTGGTACTTTATATATATATATATATATATATATATATATATATGAAGCAATAACGTTTCTCTTCATTAACTTTGTCTTACCGCAACAGACCATTATCCCTCAATGCGATTTTGATCTAGATATTCCAAAAGTAATATATTCGTTTTCCCCTTAAACAAGCCACGCGCCTACATGTTATATAAGAAGATTTTTCGAGAACCATGACGAAATCAACACCTCATGTGGCGTGATGGTTAGGTGTCACCTTTCAGCCAATTAGGAGTTTTGCTCGCCTCTAGTTCTCGAGAATCCGAGCGGCTCTTTCAGCTTTTGTGTGTTCGTATTCAAACCCAACATGAAGTGAGTTTGAGCTCTCCGTCCATATCTTCGCAGCGTTGCTCTGGCTGTATTTTTCCCGAAATAAGTGATCTAAAGAGATGTTCGATGTACGGATGTCCAGCGAGAAACTACCTTGCATTAAAAACTTTTTTAAAAGTAGCTGAGTACTCCGTCCTTCTGGAAGTGTCCTTTTCTCTCCAGCGTGTTTGCATTAATATGCCAGCCACTCGTTTTGCTGAAATAGTCACGACTACTCTTCTCAGTAATTTTGAATCTCTCTACTTGAGGGACCATCGCCTACCCCGGTTACAAGACTACGGATTAAATCGAAACTTTCCCTAGTTACCCTGGATTTATGATATATATATATATATATATATGCATATGCGTGCATGCGTGTGTGTGTATGTGTATGGATGGATGGATAATAATATGTAAAAGAACCATTATGAAATAGAACAATATTAAAATATCATTTCCACTCTAGAAGCTTCACTGGGAATTAGTTCATCATTATAGCCATAGTTACATTTCAAATTCGGACAAATATGCATACAATATAAACTGTTTTATTTTGAGATAATTTATTAGTCATTTGCTATTGCAGATGAACATGACCGCTCATTAAGTTTTCCCTAAAGTTTTAGATATAATGAAGCTCACTACAGACATTAGATTATCATTTAATTTTACCTCCACTTTGTTTGTGTACTGATGCAATTCCCTGGACGATTTCTTCACACTTGTTACAAAATGTATCCTGCTTGTATTGAGTTTCAGCTGTAAAATCGTGTCTAATCTCTTATTCGTCGTGTATGCAAAGTTCATATGAGATATTGTCATTTCATCTGTACGGATAATAACATTTTTTATTTGACTACTTTATGTGATACATTCAACCTCAGTTAGAAATATAACTTTCCCTTAACAATAATTATTGACAGTTATATGGTATCAGGATAATAATTTCAAATTTTGACAAATTATGTAGACACATCTAAAAAATATAGCAATAATTAATATATATATATATATATATAGCTAGCACACACACACACACACATACGTTAATACATCCATCCATCCATACATACATACATACATACACATACCGTCTTATGACAGGTGATTTTTTATAATGTTGTAATAAAAACAGAAAAGATGTCTATATTTGAAAATTATAAGCTATTCAATAAGATACCGAGTACTGGAAAATTATAGAATATCGTAATGGAATTATTTTAGATTATTTTCTACAATCATTCTGTAATCTTAGAACATCTCATAAACTTGCTCTTGGATGAGCCGGTGTAATTAATCACCTCTGTTTTCCTCACGATAGCAACACTATTTAGATACAAGCAGATGAAATAGGGAATATAATAAAACAAATTCAAGCTATTTCTTACAAATTTTATAAATAATATCTATTTGTTTTACGCAAAAGGATAAATACTAAAGACACAGTAGTCTATTTCATAAATCTCATCCGCAAATTAACTAGCTGTAAGAATTACTCTAAAAAATTTTATTTCATGTGTAGGGACTTTTTTTTAATGAAGATTGTGTTCCTGGGCCAGTGGGATCAAAACAAGTGTTCTTTTATTATTTTAGTATGTCATTCACTTAAGATGACTTAAAAACTGTTCTTAAAATACATATTTTTGTTGAAATATGATTTGAAATGAATTCTGCATTAAAAAAGAAGTTAATTTAAGTTCCTATTCAATTATCAAACAATAGATCTAAAGTAAACTATTATGGTGAAACTACTAAGCACAAACATTTCAAGCTGTCAAGTACAGACATTCACGACAATTACTCCTGCCACTGATTACTTCTCTGGTGTTTGCAATTATTTTTTTATGAACTACTACCTTTAAATTTGAAGTACTTCATTGTTTCCCAACAAATATTTTCTGTTATGCAAGACGGTGTAGAGACAAAGCAAAAATATTTACTGCAATATAATTTTGATCTGTTTTCTTTCGTATTTCTTTTCAATTTTTGCAAAATAAACATTTAACGGTAATTGGAAAACTTGAAGAATTCATTAAATTCTTGATTTTAGTATCTCCTAAAATAGTTTTTAATCAAGTTTTTACTTGTCTTCTGTTTCAGGTGGGGTTCAAATCACAAATTAATCTTGGTTAGTTAACTTTACTAACGCTTACCAAGTTTGCTCTAAAAAGTGTTTTTTTAAATAAATCTTTTTCAACACTAATAATTAAAACAGCGGTAAAAAAATAATTCGCTCAATTACCTTTTTGGTCGCGTCTCTAATTACTTTACTTAAATGCATTTTTGAAAGAGAGGTATTAAAATTGCGTGAAATTGCATCAATTATCAAGCGAGCGAAGAAACCGTGTGCAATCACGTGAATCAACAAAAAGGCAAATTAATTCCACTTATCAAACATATTAAGCCACTGCCTTGGTGTGAAAAAATAATAAGTGATTTTGAATTTTAAGATAATACCCGAAATTAGTTTTCTTGTTTAATATTAAATACTAAGATTTCTTGTGGAAGATGACAGAAAGTAAATAAAAGGCAGCATTTCCTGAAGCAGACACTTGTTTCATTAATTCTGGTTTAGTATTTTTAATAAACATTTTTTCTTACATTTCTAATTGAATATTCATTTATGAATTCCCAAAAGAAAAGAATCGGAAAGGCCGTTATATTTGCAATAAACAAGTACAGCAAAACTTTTTTTTTCAAAAATTGGGATAGCTTTGTTAAATTATCATTAGGTTTTCAAATTTTAAAAGCAATTGTTGCATTTTTTACCAAAAGTAGGATTTCTACTGTAATTTTTTTACTTAGTTTTCATTAATTTCGTGATCAGTGTCAAAATAGTTTTCTTTTAGATTAACGTTTTAAAACAAATTAAACTTGCCAATAATAATTGCCCTTTGTTGTGTTGCACTAATCACTGAAATGCAGAAAATGAAAACCAATCAAGCTTTATGATAACACAGTTTAAATTCTAACAGGATCCAAAATTAAGATTTAACATTTCAAACATTATCTTCAACACACTTAATGGTATTTACATACTAAATTATAATAAGAGAAGTCAAAATATTATGTTAATCTTTAACCATTGAACATTAATTACTTCAAATTAGACATTTGAATTTTTGATTAAGATTTTAAAAGGAATAAAGAAATTATTCAAATTCAAATGCGGAATAATTCGATTTATTTCAAAGTAAAATTTATTTCCTGTGTTGTGACATTTCTTTCAAAATTAAGTTATTTCCTTTAATTAGGGGAAATATTGATTGTCAAAACAGTAATACCGAGAGAAAAATTTCTTTAGTTCAACATTTAAGAAAATACTTTCAAAATACTTTATTTCCTTAAGTTAATAAAATTTCAAACTGCAATATCATTAGTTTCCTTTGCTCTTTAACTTAATTCTGTACAACGATATCAAACTACAATGAGGTAATCTGAATAACAATGAATGACAAAGGATTGATGAACATTGTTAAGTTTGCCATTAGTAAAATATTTTCTGCAAAAGTGCTCGTTCTTAAGAGTTTAATCGGCTTCCCTAAATAATTTATGCACATAATTTTTATCTTAATGATACCCTTAAAGGCTTTTACATTTCATGTCTTGGAGGTACTTCTGTAAATAATATTTATTTGACATTTTAAAAATATATATAAAGCGCATTATTTTTAAGAATGTGAAACATCAATTTGTATTAAAGAAGGTTTCTCATAAAGATATAATTACAGATTAAAACAAATATTCTCGTTTTCTCGATAAATACAAAGTAGTTGAGTGGTTTTTTCAGAAAGATATATAAAATAGTAAATTTTATAATAAATATATATTACATATACATATTTTATCTCATAATTATCTTTACGAAATTTTTCACTGATATACAACTTCTAACGTATCTTATCTCTCATCCTTTAATCTTAGTAAATAAAAATCAATAAATATTAAAAAAATGTGTTTGGCTATTATTTTGTACACTTATTTTAATTCGTGTTTTGTTACATTTGATTCTTTTTCACGAACATTTTCATACGTATTTGTTTTCTATCATTTTGTACTTAACCATGTGCGCATAAATTTAATCTTTAAATTGAATAGATTCAAAGCTGGTTATTACCTGTTGATTTATCTCCTAACTTTACAATATTAAATGCACAAATTACAATATTAATAAGAGTTTCTGGCCATCAAACCCTATCGTAAATTTTCAGCCGTAATCTTTAGAAAAGCATTAAGTGTGTATATATATATATATATAAATATACAGTATGCCCTCTAAAGTCCCTTCCCACCCTCTTAACTTCGGAACGGCTGCTGCTATATTCATAAAAGTGGTGTCTAGGTATAGTAAAGTAGCCATGCGCTACTGAATGAAACCACCTACCACGCCACCTGGTGGAAAACTACGGAGTTAGCATTCCTAACTCGAAAATGGAACGAGATAGGGAAAAAAAGTGATTTACAAAGTTGTAGAAAATCATCGATTTTGTATGAAAAGATACCTTGTTGATATTAATGCAAAGAATAGAATGGTTAAAACGCGCATTTGTTTTTTCATGATTTCCTACACTGTGACGTCACGAAACTTGAACGAAAGAATAAATGATTATATTTTGGGCAAAACGCGACACTGCAATGTGGTATATCGCTTTTGATTCCCAATCAAAAGGACCGCGGTTCAAACCTCGAGGGTTTCATCCTTATACTGATTGTCTTTATAAACGGAGTAGACAGTACGTAGATCGTGTAAAATAGTGTCGCATCAACTCAACGCAACTTGCGGTTGGTGTTCGAAATTTTTGCAGTATGCAAATACGTAAGAAACGTCACGCCTGTTCACCTGAGACAGCTATAAAAGAGACATCTTCATGGGGTTGTAGTATAGTGATGCTCGTGGTCATGGCTGAGTATTCCAAAGCTGAGATCTCCAGTGAAGCAGTACCTCGTCAAGGAATTCGGGGACCAAATAATTGGGTATGGCGGTTTCGAAGAGTGGCCTCCACGTTCGCCTGATCTGACTCCACTGGACTTTTTCCTGTGGGGATAGCTGAAACAGAAGGTGTATGCGACCCCTCCACAAACATTGCAGGACCTTAAACGACTCATTACGGATGCTTGTGCCAACGTGTCACGATCTATGCTCCAACGTGTGCAACGTGAGATTCAAACAAGGATCCAAATGTGTATTGCAGCTGACGGTGAGAAGTTTGAACATCTCAAATAAAGGTATATTGTCAACATTAGTTGTTTTTTTCTTTCTCAGATTCTTTTGTCACGTCACAGTGTAGGAAATCACGAAAAAACAAATGCGCGTTTTAACCGTCGTAGTCTTCTCATTAATGTCCACAAGGTGTCTTTTCGTACTAACTCTATAATTTTCTACAAGTTTGTAAATCACTTTTTTTCCCTATCTCGTTCCTTTTTCGAGATAGGAATGCTAACTCCGCAGTTTTCCACCAGGTGGCGTGGTAGGTGGTTTCATTCAGTAGCGCATGGCTACTTTACTATACCTAGACACCACTCTTATGAATATAGCAGCAGCCGTTCCGAAGGTAAGAGGGTGGGAAGGGACTTTAGTGGGCATACTGTATATATATACATTATATATATATATATATATATATATATATATATATATATATATATATATATATATATGTGTGTGTGTGTGTGTGTGTGTGTGTGTATATATATATATATATATATATAAGGATATTAAATTACTCATTGGAAGAAGAATGATTAATTACAGTTATTAATTTTCAAAAGATAATGTTAACCTAAATTTTTCTTTTGGTGGAAACTAATTGTGTCCGTTAGCAATCCAGACAGTGAAAGGGGGGGGGATGGTTATCATTTAGTTTTTTTTATTACCTTTATCATTCTGTACTTTAAGCCTTTAATATTTTCCCCTCTTTTCAGGATAAAAATGCCAATTCATGAAAATAAACTTTTTAGAGAAAAGTTTTGAAAAAATGACCATATTTACAAATTCAAGGCATAAAAATCTAATCTCATCCACTGAGTATGGTAGAGGATATGATAAGAAATGCTACATCGCTTTCTCGTTATTGTAGATTATCAATGACTTGGCTTGTATGTGATTTAAACATAGTCGTTCAAGATTCCTCATAAGAGTTGACAAAGCTTAACGGTCGAACGCCGTATTAGACATTGTTTTATTTCAATGTTACTTTTCCAGTTAGTAATTGAAAAAAACTTAAGACTAGCTAGTTTACAGTCTTTATACACAAATTTTCGAAATTACCTAAATGTCACATGTACTCATGTTTCCCGTTGAAATTCTGGTTATATAATGAGGGAAACATTTTAAATTTTTTCTGGTTTTGATAAATAATACATTATCTTTTACAGTAATTGAGCAGAGTATGTTTGACGTCAGGTTCAAAGTGGTATGCTAGGTATTTTTAGGTCATGTATGCGAAATTGAATTTATGTGTACATAAAACTTTTGAATTCGATTATTTATGTACTGATTACAAGCAGTTTTGTATTGATTTCAAAAATTAGTGATCAGTATGTGAGTTTAGGAAGTATATTTTTCAGATACTAATCTTGAATGTTTCATCTATAATTTACAAGATCTATATTTAAACTTTGTTGCTACAGGGCGTGCAAAAGAATGCTTATAACGTCTCTGGTTACACTCACCATATAAAATATTAAACAGCCCATATAAAACAACTACACTCTTTACCTAGAAATATTATTTAGAATCCAGAGAGAGAGAGAGAATAAAATACGAGTTAGACATCAGAAAAATAGACATTCAAGAAGTTTTGCCATTAGATCGATACATGCATTAAACGTTTCTCATGAAGATATTCAAAATATTATGAAATTAATGATTTATATAGATATTTCTAATTTATAGACGGGCAGGAATCAATTAAAATGTGAATTTAGATATTTTAATGTCATAGGAAAATGTACACGAGTAGAGAAAAAAATACTGTTGTGAATCCCTCTTTAAAACTAACTTTTAAGAAATTTAACTAACTCCCTTCTCAAAGAAAGAAGTCCATCAGATTGTTAGACTGAAGGGCTTTGAGAAAATTAAAGAACTTTCACAAGTAAATAGAACGGTTGTTTACACGGATGGATACTCTGATAGATCCCTTAACTATGGTGGTACTGGTGTTCTCTTAATTCACTGAAATTGTGAAAAAACTTTGCACAAAATTCAAACTAGTTCAATTGCATGTAATTTCACTCCGGAATTAATTGAAATTAAGGAAGCACCTTTTTCTGCATTTCTTCAATACACGCCGTTTGCTCAGCTGATGGACTCGTTATCTTTTCTGACTCAAGATCAGCCTTGGAAACTATAAGAAATGGGGAAACCTCCTTAACACTAGAACTATGTCATTTCGGATATACCTAGAACTACGGAGAGGTGTCATTTTGACCCCTCGCAAGAAAGGCATGTATAACCTTATATTTCAAATAATATATATAAATATAACCAAAGTAAGCTTGTTATTCTAAATGTGCATCACTTTAAAATAGTTTTCTTAAGAATATAGTACACAAGATGTGAATTTTGAAAAACATTTTTCTTGAATGCACATTAAGTTTATTGAGACGTTTTTATGCCTATACATTTTAAAAAGTATTTTTTAAAGTGTTAAAGACGTGTACAAATAAAGTATAATATCATAGAAAATTGATTAATTAAAAGTATTTTTTTTAAATTAAAGATGCGTAAAATAAAATATGACATCATAAAAAGTTAATTAATTATATTAGTACTTAGAGTTTTATTCCTTCTTACAGTAGTTTACACAGTATTTAAAGCTCTCCTTCTTTCCCATTCAATATCCATAACCAGCTAAGTTACATTTGGAACAGTTCACAGAAGTTTTGTTTCCTTTACATAATTTGATTTGGCATTTTTTACGCTTGACAAATGGTTGAGACACGGTAATCATTCTTGGTGTGCGTAATACAGACAATTCGGGATTCTTCAAAACATAATTTTCTCTTAGCTCTTTAGCAAGTAAGAAAATAAAGTCTCGGCGTCTGAATGATTTTCCCGTTACTTCCTTAAAAAGTACCCATGCATTTATCGCTGCTAAGTCAAGAATATTATAAAACAAATGTACTGATTAGTGAGTCAAAGGTGATTATACCGAATACTTTCGGGCCATTTGATCTATGACAATCACCCCATATTTTTATGAGTTATAAAATTCGATCCCTTCTGGTGTGTTTTTCGCATTTTGTGATATTTTGTTTGAATTGTCTAGGGTGCTTAGAAGAAGCCCATTTTTGCTCTTTTTACATTGGTATGACGTTAGAAGTATACCATCGTTGAATACAGTGGAAATCGCGTCTTCTTCAAAGATGTGGGAACTTCCATTTTAGCTCTATTTATAGTCACAACTAAACTCAGACCGTCATCTCGAAGTTTTTTGTCAATTCTCATCGACGTAAAAAAGATATCCGTTGTTACATTTCTTCCAGAGTTTTTGCATAGCTGAAGTAGATGGATAACAGTAACTTCTCCAGCAGTTTATTCTAATGGCCTGTTAGCCTCTTTGCCAAAGTTAAGGTATTTCATTTATCAGGTATTTGGACTTTACATCAATAGCAATCCAGAATTTAATTCCAAATTTGTCTTGTTTACTAGATATGTACTGTATAAACTTGCATCTTGTCTTGGTTGGAAAAAGTTGCTCATCTATCGTTACATTCTCAGACGGTTTGAAACAAAGATAACATTTATCGATAAAAATATTCCAGACTTCAGTTATGATAGCATATCTGTCATTTTGTAAAAGCTGGGATCTCGAGGACTTCATATCAAATCGTATGTATTTCATGATTTCTACAAATCTGTCTTGACTCATAGTTTCTTGAAAAAAAAATGTGGCCCAAGATTTTGACCACAAACTCCAATCCCTCCCCCCGCGCTAGTAAAGAATTCTACCTAAACGAAACCTAAACTAAAAACAGGTGCTATTCTAAATAAGACTGCATAATATCTACAGAATAATAAACACATGAAACGGAAACGAAGGCGAGCTCTAGGAATTAACTAGAGTTAGAGGTCAAATTGACCCCTAGCCGTAGCTCTAGGTATAAGCAGTTACTGTAAATAAACTATTCGATGAAACTCCTGAAAATTTTGCAAGCATATTATTTAAAATACTTTAGGAAAAGTCATAAAATTGCAACTTTGTGTGAAAAAAATGAAGCGTATACAAGAGGAAGAATTTAGTTTAGGGTTCAAAATGACCCCTACCGCAGTTCTAGTGTTAACCCACAATATAAGTGATCTTCTTTGTCAACTTCATTGTAATTGAAAGCTCTGTACCCTCGAATGGATCCCCGCAAGTGTCAATATTTATAGAGTTTCTATGCTCACTTCTACCCAGACTTGGGTGTATATAATTTGAAGTGCACTCTATTTGAAGTTGAGCAAACACAGTTTATACATGAAACAATGTTTATTGAATTCGTTGCACATATAATTGGCTTTTACAGCAATAAGCATGCGTACTACTTGTACGGAATGTATAAACACAGCTTTCAAGAACAATATATTTTTATACTCACGAACAGTAAGTCAAACCAGCAGTACTGCCATGTAAACTTCTGGCCCTCTAAGCACTAGCGCAGGATAACACCTTTTCAACCTTAACAACCTCCCCTTTTCATTAATGACGCTGCGTGGTATTTATACTAAGCGCGTATGCCGAAATTAGCATATCTAAAGCAGCTTCTTTAATTTACTCAAAAGTTCGATTCTTGTGAATCGAATCTTGTGTATACCTTACATATTTAAAGAAATGAGTGTGCTGACTCGCTGGCCACGGAAGAGCGGAACTTGACCCAGACCTCTTCCATCACACTATCTGATGTTAACGCAGTGGCCAGGTGCAAATTATCCAACCAGCCCCTAAAGAAACCACTAATTTCAGACTTTAAGTGTCCCAGAACAATTGCTTTTATAATAGCTAGACAAAGAACTATCCACTTTAATGGTATAAAAATCCACCCTGACAGCCGAATATCCTTTATCAACAGTAGAAATTGTCCTGAAACCCAGCTTTCTCCAAAACATATCTGACTACCCAGCCATTAAGGCTTCCCATTTCAAGCTTTATCTGTCTGCAAGACGTCCTCTACAGACCACAGGTTCCTGATAAGGCAGCTTCTGTTTTCCAGGCTTTTGGTTCTATTTAAGACTTTTTCTTCTGCACTATTCGTAGAAAAAACAATGAATTTAACTAATGCCTTTTACGAACGCAGTCCTTGCGAGTACTGGAAATAACATATGGTATGATGGTTGTACAAAAGAAAAATGTCCCAATTTGCATTCAGATATGCGTATAAATTAGTCAAAATTTATTGAGAACATATGTTTATGCTTGGATTCTACAGTAATCTATTAGTTCTCTAGCATCAGCGTATTACCCTGATCAGGAGGGAAATCATATAAAGTAGCACTGATAATACAGAGTTCCTCTGGAAAAGTACATTAATTAATTTTCTCTAAGATAGTCCAAGCAAAAGATAATTTCTAGGAATGAGGGTATTCAATAACTTTGAATACATTTTAATATTATGAATTTAAGTGAATAGTGGGTAATTTTGCAAATTTTCCTTCTGCTGCATGCTTGAAATTAATTCCTGTTATGCTAGATGAGACACATAAGGAGAGAATACTAGAAAATGTGTATGTGATCAACAGATTATGTACCATTCGTCCGTACGTATTTCTATCGGAATATGAGATAAATGTTTTTGAAAAAAAAATATATTTAGAACACTGATTTTTATCTATTTCTTATCCTGAAACATACTTCTTTTTATTATGAAACAGCTATTCCCCTGATACTGATTTAAAATGTTTTTCGTGATAGCTTCATTTTTCCTATTATAGGGAATGTGAATATTGTTTGGACCAGAATCAGACACCGCGTAAAAATATAAGACAATTATCTGGGAGGTTTTTGAATTATACTGAAAATATTTTCTTATCTCGTATTCAGGCAAGTCATCGCAGGATATTATGTAGTTCAATCTAAAATCAGATTAATAAAATAAAAACTAGTACATGCAGCATTGTAGTGATATGGAAACTAACAGGAGAAAATAAATCTGGAAAATATTTCCCCAAGTTAAATATGGTCTCTCAAATGCAAGAAAACACTGTAAACTCTTGCAAACTTTTAGCGTCAGACTTTGTGATGACTAACATATTATGTCCAGAACACCGCACCTTTCTGTAATAGAATTTCCCCCATTTCAATATTTATTTTCTGTGCGGTATTTAAGAAGGCTTATCTCCCCCCCCCCCCTCTGAAATTACGCATATAAACATGAGGCAAAAGTAAAAAAAGAGCAATCCAGGATGAATGGTATAAGGTTTTTTGGTGGTATGTGTTTTTTGAAGCCCGAGTCTGTTTTCATTAAGTTAGTATTTTCCTTAGTTGTTTGGACGTTCGCAGTTCAATAATAAACATTAATGTCTATTGCTTTACGTATGAGTGGTACTGAGTGAAGCGCACGAGATTTGAAACTAAATTCAAAAGTCTTCAATTTTAATAATTATACACGTTTTTCATGAAAATCAACTACAAATGGAACTTTGACAATAATTAGAAGTAATACTTGTAAAAGTACAAAACACTATTATTTTCGAAGGGGGAAAGACATATCACAGCACTTGAAAATTTAAGAATTTATTTTCAAGTGAAATATCAAGATTTTATTCATGTTTCCTTGTCCTCACTGGCATATGAGAATGATGGCATATGAGAAATCATATCGGGTGAAAGGACAACTAAGAAGGGAAGAGTAAAAATACATTTTATTGTTAATTTACCTTTATTTCCAATTATAGTTGGTTTGAAAAGGATGAAATCTAACAGTTTAATATATGTTGTTACATGAGTCTACCGCGGATATCGCCAGTTCAACATGTAACTAGCTATCAGTTTTTTGCATTAATGAAAAAAAAATTTTAAGTAATCTACATAAGCCTAATTGAGAAAGACATTTCATATGAAGAGGAAATGCCATCTGAGCGCTATTCTAAATGTGAAAGAACTAGCCATCAATGCCTTGAGGAAATGTCGCTTGGGAATATGCTTGGAAAGTATAATCTTTTCCGTTCTTTTTTTGGCAATGGTATGCATTATATGAAAATTACCTTCAAGTCTGATTTTGTAAACAAATTTTTGACTTTAACGCTTTTGTTGAAAAGTATAAATGGTGACAAGAAATCAGCATAAGCCTCATAAGAGTCCTTTTCACTTTTCCTTTATGAAAAATACTAAATTAAAGACAAAAGTTTTATAGCTTTCTGTTGTTGTTACTTATTCCTTCAGTAATATTTGTTGTATAACGAAAAAAAAAATATTTTGTTCCTCTCCGATAATGTTGTACAGTTTTATATAAATATTTTTCTATCCTTTTAAATCTAATATTTATACTGAATAATTGAAAATGATAATTATGGCTCAACACATAAAGAAAAAAAAGTACTCTGAAGCAGAAATATTTTGAAAAAAAAAACCTTGAAAATCTTGTCTTCATTTACAGGTCATTTTATAAAGCTCAATTCACCCTTATTCGGATAAATAAGTTTCAACTAAACTATTTGTTCCTACATTTGTATCCCGGTGCGAAATGACCAATTTAATTTGTTTAAATCTGTACATCCCGTAATTACCGTGAAAGGCTAGAAGTTGTTGCAGAACTCGAATAGTCGCAACTATCCGTGATTCTTTGGTTGTCATCAATAATGACAGCATGCTGCAGCTTGGGATGTAAACCAAATGAGAGGCTAAAAACGAAACTTAAATGCTCACAGATGAAAAAAGTAATAATTCATACATGAATTTTGTACGAGAACGTTGAGTTTTAATTCATACTCATAGACTTATAATACAATCAAAATACGAAAGCTTATGATCTTCTCTGTGATTTATCTATTTTTATTTTCTTATAACAAATCAACAAAGCTTTGAAATCACTCTCTAGGAAAATGGGCAGCTGGCCATACCATGATCCTCGCTAAAGGAACTTTACCCTCTTTCTAACGTTAAAGAGCCCGAGAACCCCTTGCCTGCAGTCACTTATTTATGCTGACGTCCTTATAATGACAGCATTACTGCCCTTTCTCAATTTTGTCAAATTTTATTTTAGCTAGTATAAGGCAGTCTGGCTCCAGAAGTTTTAACTGCTGCCTTCTATTTTCCGAATAGATGTGCTGTGGCATTACACTACTCAGCCATGTTATGATCATCTCAAGCTCTAAGAACTAAACAATATATAACAAGGGTGGTCTCAAAAGGGACATACACGAAAGGAAAAATTAAAACGAACCACTAAAATATTTTTAGGAATATATTCGAATTTAATACGTGTTATGACAGTTTTTGCAACGCACTTTGAACCACAAGTAACTCATTTCTACAGTACTGGCTGAATATTTGAGGTATATAACCCACCAACTCTTCGTGTAAATAAAGAAAATGCATTTTTCACCACCAGTTTTTTTTTTTTTTAACATAAAGGAATTTGCTTTAGAACATTCACGTACATTGTGTATTTTCCCGTTTGAAGGAAAATTACAAGGGAGTGCTTTTTAGGAAATTGTGCCTTTGGAAATTAAAAGTCTTTAGTGACATTGATTTTACTATTGAAGCTAGAGAAAACCGACGGCAGTGCTTTGAAAACTTATCTTTTGTTTGTTATTTTTCTAAATAATGGGTTTCAGTTTAAGCACTAGAATTTATGAATAATTTAATAAGTAAAAGAATCTAAAAGTTTTTTAAACTCCTCTTAAGGAAAAATTTTATTTTTTTCCCATTTATTACATGAAAAACTCTGCATGGTGTACCAAAGAAAATGTCTCATAATAGCAAAACAAACCAAAATGGAGCACTTGAGAAACAGCAGTTAAGAACTAAAAAAATACTTTTTAATTAGCTGTATTTTTTCTGCATTTTTTCATTATTCATACATATAATTACCAAGCTAATTTGAGCGAAAAATAAACGAAACTAGGACTTCTAATTTACACGGATTTCCTTTTCGATTTAAAAGTATCGCTACGTCAAAATTTTTTTCGTGAAAAAGTTACAAGTGACGACAAAAAATTCTTTGTAATGTTGATTTTTTTTTATCCTACAATGGAAGAAAATAAGCGGAAATTGCATTACGCGAGAAGAAAAGTGTAAAATAGAATTAAAAAGCAGGATAAGGCATTTTCTTGGAATTAGCAAGATTTACTTATCGTTATGACTAAAATTCTTTGATAAATGGAGCTATTAACCCGTGTTTAGAGGAGAGTTTAACAGCTAATTTTTTTAATTGATTATTTTTTTCAGTTTAATTTTAACTCAATGCCCAATTTTTTACATCAATTCACTATAGCCTTTAAGTCATGAGTAGAATTTAAAGAATTTGGAGGAATGGGGAATCTCACAGAATTCCTTACATCGCCAAATTAGCACTATATGGCTAGAGTATCCATTAGTTGATCATATAATTGGTAGTTAAACCTTGTCCTCAACAGGAAAATATTTAAGAAGTGTCCAATCGTTGGAAAGAGTGATAACTGATTACAAAGTAAATTATTTATAATTTCATAAAGGAAAATAGGGAATCGTTGAAAAGAATACATAATTTTAGACAACTTCCTGTGTCGGGGGAGTGAAAGATTAGAGGAATATGTGAGAAATGTTCTAAAATTATAATCTTTTACATCATTTGGGTACTTTAAGGGATTTAACACCCAACTGTAATGTGAAGGTGGGGAAAGAATGTCCTCCTCCTCACAGAAAATCTTTACAAAGTAATGTGTGATGATTAGGCTATATTTAATATTATAAGTCAACTGCTTTTTGACTAAACTTTTACGTAATCAATTCTCTAATCAAAACGTCGGTATGGATCTAAAATTTTACCTTCAATCATAGATCCATTCAAAAGCTGAAAATCTTTGCTACTGGATAAAAGACAATAAATCCAATGAAGTTTTAGTCTGAATGGGATCTTTCCTCCGCTTTAATTCCTTTCTGTTGTCTTCTTTATTATCTCCAGTGCCTTAACATCTGTTTGTCCTATACTGTAATGTCTTAACGTATTTTCCTGACACATATCACTTTTTCTTTTACTACATTTATATCACCTATCTATATATATAAAACGCGTAGGTATGCGGCAAAAAATCGGCGATATTTCTACACTCCGAATGGCAAACGGCTGCAACATTTGTGGCAGTCCGCAATTTCAACCGCGTGTCGACATGGATTTACTCACTGAAATCAGGAATACTCGAAAGCAGCTGCACGATCAAGTGAAAATTGGGAACAGTCTCAGAAAGAAAGCGAAGAAGAAATAATTCTTAAGAGAGACGTTGAAAGAGAGAGCATAAATGATCGCAAGGTTAGGCTTAACCGTAGCCGGCATAGCAACCATAGCCAGTAATAGTTTAATTTTCTACACTTTTTTCAGCACTTGCTGAATTTTTATTCCATTTATAAGTAAAGAAAATTTCCCAAAAGTTTATTAACTGATATAATTAAGTGTAGATATTTGAATTGTGAACAATAGTACATACACAGAGTGATGTAATCCACGCTATATTTTAATACTTGCTGAATTTTACTTCATTTTTCAAGTTAAGAATTATTTTCCCCACAATTTGTTTATTTGATGTAATGGTAAATGGTAGATATCTTAATTTTGAAAATAGTAAATACAGAGAGGAGTGTAATTTATAAAATCATTGGTGTTGGGTTCTCAATCTTACGTATGGAAATCACATTTTTTTGAATCACGATGGTTATAGAATCCGCCCTATAGATAATACCCCTAAACAATGTATATTTATGATGACAGTTAAAGGTAACATTCCTTACATATGTTACTTTCAGTTGAGTTGTTTTGCAAAGAAAATATAAAACTAAAAGCGACCATGCTGGTCGCGCAGCGGCTAGTGTTGTTAATGTTTCTCAATATAATTAATGTTTTGTTACTTATATTATTCTTATGTTCAGTTTTAGTTTTTCCTTAATATTTTTTTAAACTTTTCCTTGCATGAAATTAATTTTAGTTGAGATTATTTGGTGGTATTCTTCAGAACCATCCCTCTTACGGGGCTATACTAGCTTTTGCATAGTGCTTTAGTGAACGGCGGTATGTATGCAGAACCTGAAGATTTCTCTTTTATCAATAAATGTAGAGTATTTGACTCCAAAAAGAAGGTCGGGGCAACGCCGCAATATCTCGTTGGGGAAGGTTGTTTATCTTTTTAACTACAGGCAGTAACCAAATGCATTACTATTAACGAAGTTAAAACAGGTTGTCTTTCACTTTATTTAAGTCAAGCTATTTAACCTTTCTGCCTAATGTAGCAAGAAATTATTCTGAAGACCTTCACCGTGCACACGGTGAATATCTTTTAGCTGCTTTACTACGGAAGCACCAGATAGTTAAACCAACATTGTTCCCTATCCGACACAGGGATATGTATGTCTTAACTGGAATTTTAATTACTGGTACACGTAGTAGTAGCTGCTTCCAATAACCACAATATGATGTGAGTGACAGCTATTTATCTTAAATCCTTTCTGAACAAATGAATACTCTTGGATTAATATCTTAAATGATTATGAGCATTTCATGTGCCCAGGCATCATTTCATGTTATTTTAGATGCTCATTACGGGAAAAAAATATTCACCTCGTGGAAAAATTATGATTGTCACTGTTCATTTTAACTAAAAATACATAGCTTTTGGAAAAATGAAACTATTGCCTCTTAAATGTAGATATTACAAAATAAAGTAGTCGCGTTTCTAGTAAAACAATCTAAGAACTAAATTTAAAACGCAGTTTGAAAAATCACATACTTGAATTCCATTTTATTGAAATAATATGAGTATTGATACATTTGTATCAGCTATGAATAATATCATATTTTTGCTCGTTTGCCTCAGGATTTCTTAAAAGATATAGAAAATATTTGACCCTTATTCATTCTACAATTTGTCCTAGATGTGTATATTTGGTTTTGATATAAAAACCAAACTCCTTGGAGGGATATTATTACTCTAGAAGAATTACTGACATGAAGGCGTTGAAAAGGCAAAGTGGTGTAAGTCACATTTTCAAATTTTTTCATTTGGGGGCAAATATCTAATCTCCATGTTCAATTTATAGGGGAATGGTAAATAGTTATTATTTGCAATATTGTAATAATTGTTATGAATTATAATTGTTCAATTTATCATGAAATTTTTGGCAGTTTTGCAGTTAAACCTCTCTTGACTTACACCACTTGACTTACTGACTTACACCACTTTGCCTTTCACCGCCTCATATAATAAATCATTTCAGACATAAAAAAGTAATGTCCAGGCTACAAAATACCAGACATCTTATATTGTCCAGGCTATAAAACATTCCAAGAAATATAAGATACATACTTCATTAACGTCAAAAGAAAATCAGTTCCCTGATGTTTGGATGAAAGGTTTTTGAGAAATTTGAAACTCTTCTTAGAACAACATCGTTACTCTTAGTTTTCAATACAAACAATTTTTTGGAGTTCTACTTTTATTTCTCTTAAAAGGTTCATTATTCTCAATCTAAATTCATTTATATATTGTACTCGAAAAGAAACCTATAACCATTAATGAGGTACAGAATTTCTTGGTCCCTGTCATATCTATTACATATAAGTTAATTATTTAATCAGCAAACAAGAAAACACGCTAGAATATTTTATACCTGTGACACTCTTCTAAATCATCTTGAAATTTTCATCTTAAATAATATAATATCCAAAAAAGTACGGGACATTTAATTAGAATTTGAAATTTGTTTCATGACAAAATTAATGTAAATGAATAATTCATTTTGTTTGAGACAAGATCTTGTTCGAATGCTTCTAGAAAATACTTGGAGTATTGAAATATCTCACGCATATCCTCGAAGATTTTTTTCCCTCTAAATTCAACGATTTGAAAATCCCTCTTCATTTTTTCATTTTTTTTTCACTGAAATTTCAGGAGGAATAGTTCTAGATGGCTATGTGCACATATTAATTAATCTTTCTTAGACAAAATACTCTAAGTAACTTACATTTAATGCTGATACATGAATCTTATAACAATAAAAGTTTCAAAAGTTGTCAGCAACGATTCTGACGTGCAAACCTCTAACCTGTAAACCTCTTGGGACGCGTTCCATTTCCATCGGGAATGTGTAGTCATGAAAGTATTTCATAAGACTCTTGGCCGTAAATTGCTATGTCTTATCCGCCTTGATCCAAGGCAAACTGTGTTTGTGGGTGTCGATGAATAATGCCTCGAAAATAATACTGTCTTGGATTTACTCCTTTCCAAGAGTAGATTCATGATCAAGTTGGTTTTTGTGACGTCCATCGACATCCGCATGGCATTTGACTCGATTGACCTTAACTCTTTCGTCAGGGCACTGGAAGGCCATCATCTACACCAGTTGTTTGTTCATTATGTTATTTAATTTATTCCGCAGGGCGAACAACTCTCCAGCTCTCGGACGACACATTTGGCTCAATCCATCTTACGAAGGGAGTACGCTAAGGCGACCTGCACTCTTCAGTATTATTCAATACAGCTAAAGATTATATATTGAGATCTTTACCCTACATATGGTGTCACCGTATTGTCGGAAAATAAAGGGCATTGTCTTCGCCAATGACTTGTTCCTATTTGATGAGTCAAAGAAAGGATTCCAAGACTCATTGATAAAGTTGTGGAGAGTCTGGTGAGGCTTGAATTAGAGGTTAACATCAAAAAGTCATTTATAATTTCCGGTTGTTCCAACGGGAGAGACAAGAAGTTTAACTACGTCGATACTAAGTGCCTTGTAAACGGGATTGCCCTTAGAAGCCTTGGCTGAAGACTAATTATTCTTCTATCTCTTCATTACTTTCTCTCCGCGGTGTATTCCGAGTATTAACTTTCGAGACGACTTCTTGAGGACATTGGAAATGTTAACTAAGGCGCCGATGAAACCACAAAGGTTGTTTGCTTTATTTAATTATCTAATCCCATCGATTTATCACTTTCTCTTCCTAGGGAAATTTGCCATTGGGTACCTTAAGAAATTGGACAACTTAATTCGGTCGTATACTAGAAAACGGTTGTTGCTGCCTCGTGTCACGCCAGTTCCCTGCTTCCTTCTTATTGAGACTATATAGGTTGAATTTAAGTGTTTTAGTGTAGGTTTTTTAAACGCTGGTTCTGGTGCAGGGACTGCATTATCATCATTCTTTTCATCGTCATGTACAATTTCCCTCTTTTCAGATTTTGATAATTAGAAATGTAGTTGTATGTTAAATTTAAGGTAATTAAGGTAGACTGTTGTCCAGCAAGTCGTCATATACTAGATATTGGCGCGACAAGTTATACATGTCTTTTGATGGCCGTGGTTTTTCCTCGGGGGGAGTTAAAAATCAGCATAAATTGATCTATAATGGCACACGGTTTTTGAGTGGAAGTTATTACATTTGTCTGGTAAGATTATGTGTCAATGCACTTCCTGCACGCATCAGAACATCAAGACGTCGTTATTACGATCGGTGTTGTAGGGCGGACTGTAATGAGGTTGAGACCCTTAACCATATAAGCCAGTCCTGCTTCAAGACCCACGGTGTCCGTGTGAAACGACACAATAATATTGCCAAATACATCAAGCTTGGCTTGATTCAAAGAGGCAACAAGTTAATAGAGGAATCCCAGTTCATTCTGAATGGTGGTGTCCTGAAGCCGGACTTGCCAAAAGAAATGATGAAGTTAAGGTGATAGATGTGCAGGTCGTTTCTGATGAGCGTGACTTAGGTCTCGCGAATTTGGACAAGCTTAATAAGTACAGCTGGAGTGATCTCTTAGATTTGATTTGTGGTTGGTTGGTTGGGTTGATTGGTTGGTTTTGAGTACTATGATCAGTTTTTGCTGAACGAGGGCTAATTAGACCGGGACTTACCGCTTAAAGCCGATTCCGAACAGCCACAAACATCCATCCCAATAGTGGAACTCGAAACAACAGACTTCGTTACCGAATTCCAGCGCCCTAGACATTCAGCCGTCGCCCGGCCATAATGTTTCAGACTTAGAACATGGTGTCATTGGGTTAGGATATATTAAAGGGATTTCCACGAGGGTCGCGTTTGGAACGTTCATGATTTTTGAGGTATATAACAAGATGACTACTAGGGCGTCCCCCAAGGTAAGGAGTAGAACAGGAGTTGGATAGTTAGGGCTTGTTTTTGGTAGAGCTTCCTACCCTAGAGGGGAGCAAGTTCGAAAAATAAAAACATATTGAACTACGTTTAAAACATTGATTTTGATGAAAATTCCAAATTTTTTAAATTCCTTTTTCTAAAATATAAATTTATGTAAATGAATCTGCTTTTATTCTTTATGTGCGATCATCAGAAATGAAATGAGAGTGATCAAAGAAGATCAAAAGCAGTCAATTTCAATATAAGTTGAAAACTGTGTATTCTGAAGAACTTGTTTTTCCTCGAAAATGCATACGACTATTGTAATAACTCAATATATAACTATGTTATGTCTATGAAATTTTTCAGGTAGATTTTTCATAATATTATGAATCTAATGAATTACAGATTTGACTCTAAGTGTATTATTTGTTGATTTATATCTGCATTTGTAAAAGAAATCAGGAGAAAATACTGAAATTTTACTTGTAGTTGAATATAATAACCTGTATTTCTTTTAGATTTCAAAATATTGATTAGCTTTTAGGTCATTAAACTCACAAGTATTTTACATACACCTGGTAAAAAGAAATTAATGATATAAGCATAACTTCTTTTGTAGAGCTGGAGCCATTTATGTAAAAATCTGTTCCTTTTCGACAAAAATCCTCAATTTTGTAAAAAGTAGCATAGTTATGATCTATTTTCCCCTCATTCTCGTATTTTAGTGCTATACTCCTTCGAAAAATAAGAAATTTTCACAAGTACAGTTTTTGAAAAAAAAAGGCTCCGAACGTAGTTGGATACCTTAATCTTGTTTAAGATTGGCGCGTCAAAGAAAAAATTAAGGGTTGATTATTCACCCTGTGGTGGATTGTCCCAGTTTCCGGATGCCCAGCCAAACATTACACCTCCAGTTGATTCTTCGACATCATCCAGCTTTACCTGCAACCACTGTGACCCCCTCCCAGGTCATTTAAGACCTACAGAGGCCTGGGAGTTCATCTATCAGCCAAGCACAAGGAAATTGCAACTTCCTTGTGCTTCAATCAACGTTGATAGGATCAAGACCCGATGAATAGAGAAAGAGGAGAAGTCCTAGCTTTCCGGGAAGCACAACTTCTGTTGCTGCCGAAACCTCCGTGGTTCATAAATCAAGCTTAGAATTATGCCCTGAGGACCTTAGAATCAGTAAAATCCGATTGGAAGTCTACAAGGTATAAGGTGTTGGTTTCTGGATTTAAGGTCAGGCAGGGTGACCCTCTGTCGCCTGTATTGTTCAATATTGCCTCGGACTTGGTTCTTATGTCCTTGTCACCACATATTGGTGTAACTGTCCTCGACAAGAAAGTGAATGGTATAGCTTTTGCTGATGACCTCCTCCTCTTCGCTGCGATGAGGAGGGGGTTACAGACCTCAAATGATGCTGCCGTGATAAGTCTCGCAAAACTTGGACTGGAAATTAATATAGCTAAATATTTTTAATTCAGCAAATGCAGTTGAAATTAACAAATGTAAAACTATGTTGACTATACAAGGTAGGCTTGTTTTTACTAGGTTGGCAGCCTCAGGTTTCTGATTGTCGAGGTCTGAATGAAGGTAACAACACAGGACGGCTGAGTGTCGTGTAGTACTAGATTCTTGTGAAGGAGATATATCAAACCTAATCAAACTTCGTATAAACGCACTCCCCACTCGTATCCGTACTGCAAAAGGATAGAATAAAGATAGGCATTGCTGTGGAGGCTGTAATGGAATTGATACACTAAATAATATCAGTCAAACTTATTACAGGACACATGGGGCGCTGATAAAAAGACACAATGACATTGCCAGGTATTTGTGTAGAGGTCTAGTCCAGAACGAATGCGATATTGTTGAAGAGCCCAAATATGAGTTGGAGTGTGCTGTCTTTAAGCCTTACTTGGTTGAGGAAGTCAAATTAATTTATGTTTAGGTAATTTCTGATTCCAGATATTTGGGTATTGAAAATAATAACAAAATGTTTTATAGAAGTACTTAAAGATCAATACGATGTGCACAAGGTCGATGTGTTGGGATGGACTCTCTCCTGTAGAGGCGTGTGGTCCCAGCACAGTGCAATGGACTTAGTAGATCATAGGTTAATAGGGATTGGTAATATAAAAGTGCTTAGTTCAAAGGTTGTCTTAGGCACATGGATGTTTTTTTAGAAGTACCATAAGATGACGTCTCGGGTGTCCCCTGAGGTGATGAGGTGAGTGAGGGTTGGGTAGGGTGTTTGTATTATTGTTGGTGCTACTGGCCTCATAACTGATTTAAAGAAATAGCCATATGCCTTATCATTTAGTTAGTGACGTGCATGAATGAATTAACGAGATTCCCAACTATCGCTATTTACTGTCTAGCGAAATCACAACCAATGGAACGGGCTTGGCGGAATCAGTGGGGAAAGAAGGTCCTGTTGAACTTGACTCTGCGAAGAGAAATGAAAATAGACTACATACTAACGCTCAAAATATGATCCACTCCTACCACCAGTTTCCCAACATGAAACGTAGGTAATGGTGTTCCATAAGCTTTTTTGCGTATTTATAATTATAATGCTCCGCTGAAAATGTATGGAAATGGCTTACCGTGAAATGACCTGCCCTTTAGCATAGGTAGCACAAGGTTCTGTGTTCCATACCAGTAAAATGTATTGTAAGATATGAAAAAAACATTATGAAAGGGAAAATAAGAGTGGCCATAGAAATATTTATGGTAGATAACACTCCTTAAGGAAATAAAAATGTATATTTAAAAACATTAAATTTTCTTAAACAATTGATTATGTTTCAAAACTACAGCTCTAAAAAAACTTTTGATTTAGTGAAATTATGAAACTTTTACATGTCTGGTTACTTTACAGTTAAGATATATGCTGGAGATACATATAATACCTATACCCGAAGGGAAAACATCTGAGTTATATTTTCTAGTGAACTGTCCGACTTTATGAACATGTTACGTCATGTTTGCATAGGATGTTTAATACCTAACACGATAACTTCAAATAAATTTCTATAAAAATCAAAATAACACCATCATGTGTTGATTTAATAAGCGCCTTAATATATTAGCGCATTATTGTTCATTTTTTTAACGCAACTGATTATAGTGAAAGTTTATTAGTTAACCGTGCATAGGCAAGTAAGACTTAGTGTAATGTACATTTTATTTAAAATGAGATTATTTTATTGCTGCAGAAATCAAAATAACTGTAGACCTAAAATTCTACAGAAAATTTCCTTTCTTGTGTACTATATGCTGGTATAACAACATACAGGCTGCATCCACATCAAACATTCAATAGCAGTTTATTCTTCGGTAAACTTTTCCCCTTTATTTGCTTCTTTATATCATACCTATTTTTGATTCTTTGATTTCTACATGCTAAAATGCATTTACAGACATTTTTCCTCAATAGTTATTTACCTATAAACGAAAGAAAGCTTTTTATAAATTTTCGTATGTTGTGAAAAAGTATTGAAAACTTTTTTCCCTGATATAAATCACTAGCATAGAATCCATCCCTTTCTTCAAAAAACACTACTCAGACAAACATTATTCAAGTGTGACGTAACGAGACTCTAGGCAATATATTATAGTGAGAATGTAGTAACTATGTGTCTTCTGATATATTTTACCTTTTCCAGTCTTTCCATTTCGCGCTGTTTATTTCTGCAGAAAAATTCTTCCGCTTTCATCTTCATTCATATTGTCTAGAGATTACTTGCTTTAGAGAAATTTAATAAATTTACATGAATGCTTTTTAAGCCTCTTCACAAAATGAAACCTCAAAGAGAAATTTGAATTCTAACACTTTTTTTATTCCCCCATCCTTCTCTCACGCACACACATACTTATGTATATATATATATATATATATATATATATATATATACTATATATATATATATATATATATATATATATATATATATATAAGCTACCAGAGATGAAAACTATAATTTGAATAAAGAAATAAAGATAATTTTCTTTTGAAGCCATTAAGAAATGTCAGTATTTTATACATTCATATATGTTTGTTCAATAAAGAGTCATTCAATAACAAAAGAAGACTAAAAATTTATTGAAAATGTAAAGGAAAGGTATCAAAAATTAGATTTTCCGATGAATACTGTTAATGAATACTTAAACGAATTAAATGATTTAAATGAATATACGAGTATAAGCGTCAACTGATCTCCTAAGATAACACGGGATTTTTTAAGGAAATGAGATATATATATTTAGCTATGTGGAGTTTACAGGACTAAAGACCATAAACTACAAAACTATACTTAAAAATTTATTTTATTTAAACTGATCCCCACACTTTCGTACTCCAGCATATGTAATAATTATAAGAAATATTTATTGCTATTCTGCCGAAGTGAGTGATTTTGTATCTCTATACATACATTTATACATACACACAAATTATTTATATATATATATATATGTGTGTGTGTGTGTATGTATGTATATTTATATATGTATAAATAAATAAATAAATAAATATATATATATATATATATATAAACACGCACACACACATTTACACGCAGGCAAAATCTTTATCCAAAAGGTCTTTATTTGTGTTTTCCTCTCTGTTTCCTATTCTGAGTCACAAAGCTTCTTTTTAGGCGCAAATAATAAAATATTATTCTATTGAACAAAACGACGCAAACTCAATTTCTCTTATTTCAAAAATTGAAAATTCAATTTAGTTCCATGGAATTTCCTTAAAAAGTTATTTCTTTCTCGAAATTTCTCTTTCTAATGCGTTTAAATGAAAGTCATTCTACACCAAGTATATGAATTAACAGGACACATGACAAAAGTGCGAAGTAGAGTCTTATTACACGCGTGATTTGTTCAATGAGTGAGCAGAATATAACTCCTCGTTCAACAGCTTCATTTTGTCTGGAGGGTTCAGCCATGGAGGAAATTCGTTCAATAAAGACACCGAGCAATTTAAGAAAGTCCGGGGGGGTTCACACAGGTATCGGAGAATTTTCGATTTGAAGTAAATCTAATGTTTCTGTGTATTATGTTTTCAGGATCGTGTCTTTTCCAATGGAAGAGTGAAAGAGCGCTGTTCTTTTTTCAAATAGAAAGATTATCTGTTTTTTATTTGAAATATTCTGTAACAATACGATCTCTTTAATAAATACCTGAAGCTGGAAATAGAAGTTTAGATTCTGATGTAATAGTAATATTCGGAAAAAAATTAATATTTCACGATTCAGAAATCCAGCTAAAATACAAACATAATTTGATAATACTATTGACAAAATTATGTAAAAATAGCTTAAAAATCATATATCAATCTGTTTTGTATTTTCTTTCGAGTATGTCTTTAATTTTTTGCAGAGTGAATTATTTAATGCGAGATATGAAACTGTTCATTGATATTCCCCAATTATTAAACTTAGGAATGATAACTAGATCATTGTCTTTCTCTAATTTGTTCAATGTTTTTACTCTTTTCTTAAAAAAAATTAAACCAAATCAGATTCACATGTATTTCAAAATTGTGCTTATGATGATGATTTAAAGAACCTAAACCTATATAATCTTCCTTCCCCTTCTATAGATGAATATCACATGTAATTAGACTGGGTGTTGCCGGTTACACCAGACATCTAAGATATCTATTTTAAGATTTTATTACATGTAAGAGATATCTATATCGATGTTGAGATAAATTATCTCTAAAATTTTAAATATTATCAAATACGTGTTTTGCTATTAAAAAGGACTTATATTATATATATATATATATGAAGATATATATAAGAATTTCCATGATGCTCATACTAGTCCTCCAGAATTCAATAATTTACCATTTTGGAAAGAAAGTTATTTACTCCTTTTTTAAAACATCTTTTCTCAGATAATTTTAATAAGGATACTTAATAAATGAAAAGAAAATTACCGAATAAACAGTTTTATGAAAAGTTTTCAAAACGAAAAGACATAATACATTTTGTGTATTAAAAATACTTGAAGCTTTAACTATGAAAAAAACATTTTTATCCCAAAGATAATTTTCGTCCTTTACACTAAATGACAAATTATTAACTTCTTTCTGTAATGATATTATTAACCATGAAATCTTTTAGTTTCGAAGGACTAGTAATTTTGTTCCTGTAAATAGATATATTTCATGTAATTTTTTCAGTACGGTGGAATATAGTTTTTTTTTCCATTTTTCCTCGGTATTTGTCAAAAAAACATTTATTCAATGACAAATACTCTAGCACCTTTATACTATAATTTTGACTATTCTTCCTATTCATATTTTTATAAACATGCTAAGAAAATAACTTTTCTCGTATCACACTTCTTATTTTGAAAACACATAAGTGTTTTTCAGGAGAAAAAGGTACTTCATTTGGCTCATAAATTTAATCTGTTATATAATCAGCCATATTCCCTCCTTTAAAATTTTCTTTTTACAAAATTAGAACAGGGATCTGTAGGAAATTGTTGAAGTACAATGCAATTAATACCCATAAAATTTCATAAAATATTCAGTTATTAGAAATCCCCTAAAACCTTAATTATGTACGATGCAGCCGTCTTAAAAAAATGTCTTATTTTAATCTGCAAACAAATGTTATATGTTTTAACATTTTACCAATGATATTCGTAGTATGATATAATGTTTCTCAGTATGTCTTACTATATTGAGACATATAGTAAGACAACATCATACTATATATCTTTATTTAAACTTTGAACTTGTAGTTATTAATTGCTCTTTCACTACATGTCATTTTCCATCTGCCATATATCTCATATTTTTCAACATCCATTAATTATCCGACCTGTCAGAATGTTGCAAACGAGTTGAACGAGTATGTACGGAAGGCTTACACATATCTGTGTTTGAGATGAAAGCTTGTTTGTCTTTTTAAAGGAGACAAGTTAGGTTAAATTATTTTGCAGAATTCCCCAAGAAGCTCGTCTCTCCATTTAAATTCAATAATTAAAAAAGAAAAATAAACTATTAGAAATATATTATATAATATTTTTCAGCAAATTTAACTGGAATATTAAGTACTTTACGTAAGGTAGTTCCAAGAAAGTTAGAGATAGTTCTGAATAAATGACCATATGTAAAATATTAAATTATTACATCTTTAAACAACACAAGCAAAATATACATTTCTCCCTTTTTAAAAAATTAGTAACTTTCAAAGTAAATGGCTTGAGAAGGAGTTTAAATCAAATTACACACTTTTACAGAAAACTTGAATTTGTCTGAAATATCCATCTCAACTAAAAATTTTAAAAATATCTAGTTACTTTAGCCAAATGTCATACTATCTAAGTAAAAGAAAACTATTAATGCTTTTACCTCATATGTAAAATATTTCATAGATGAAAAAAAGTTGTATTAAGATTTTTACCACTTGATATTTTTCTACAAAAAGTGTACAGATAAGGAAAATGTTCTTTATAAAATTCTCTATCATAACTAAATTATTATTTTTAACTACAAACCCTAAAATAATTAAGCTATGTAATAAATTTACATAGCTTAAATTACTTTAAAAACCTTTTTGGCTCATAAAAAGACCATCATATTTTAAGCTGTAAAGTTAAACTGTAATTTTTTTTGTTCCTATCAAAATCAAAAAGCATAAAACAAGTATTTCATAAAATGCTTAATAGTGCATAGCAGTATTTACATAAGTACTCATGTTTTCAACATACTTTCCTTGCCATTCTTTTATTATAGGGACGGAAGAGACTTCTTAGGTGTTCTGCTACTTTTGTAATTTATATCATATAAAATTATGTGTATATGAACATGCCGTCAAGCAGTGTAAACACCGTTGAGCATTTATTTCCATTTTATTTCCCTTATCCGTTTTCAACACATGAAAAAAAGAAACGACTTTTGAGGAAAAGACAGACTGATAGCTTATATCCCGTCACTTTTGAATTTATGAATGTTCCAAGTTTTCGGATTGCCCAAACATACAGGATTATCTCGTAGAAACCATGCTATTTTAGAAATAGTATTGATTTCAAATATCGTACGTTTCCTCCAATTGCATTACCGTATAAATAAGGCCGAGAACCAGAGTTGGGTGGGGGTGGCTTGCTCCCAGGGCATCGGGGTCCGTTGTGAGGACCTCGGAGCTTGGTAAAGGAGAGCGCAACTGTGAGTCTCCTGGGGGAGTGTGATCCTCTAAGGCAGTGGTCGGCAAACCGTGGCTCGCGAGCCATATGTGGCTCTTTGGCCCCTTGAGTGTGGCTGTTCTGCAAAATACCACGTGCGAGCGCGCACGTACAGTGAGATTGAAACTTCGTGATGACCAGGGCCGAATTTAGACTTGCTGAGGCCCTAAGCTATATAAACCCCAAGGACCCCCTGCTGTTTTAAATTACATCAGCTGGTGTCGGAAAAAAAATTAAATATGTACGCCTTTTTAATGTATGAAAATATATTTCTTTTAATTTTTATTAAAAGTTAAAAAAGGATGTGTTTACAAAGTCACAGAAATAATTATATAATTAAAGGGTTTTAAAAACGACAAATAAGGCTCACAGAACAGAAAGTTTTAAAATATTAAAATAAAAGGTAAAAATGAAATTAATATAACAACATAATTGGTAGTATATAAAAACTTCATCTTTCATTCGGGTGAAAATTTAGTCTCAATTTTACGATGCGCTTAAATTATTTTAATGTTGCATTTTGTATATTTAAAATTATTTAGAAGTTATCGTGATATGTCGGACTTCATTTGAGTGATTTTTCTACAAGATATTTTTATATCGATTTTTATATATTGTTTGTTTTTTTATTTGAGGCCTCGGCAGATTGTGAAGCCCTAAGCTGTAGCTTTTTTAGCTTCTACGTAAATCAGGCCCTGGTGATGACTGGTTTTCTTATTTCTATTTTTACATACTTAGTTGGCGTTTATGTGTCTTTATCTTTAACCGAGTGCTCTGAAGCGACTTAATGAGAAAACATTTCTAGAAAGATTAAATGTCAACGCATATCGTCGTATCTTTGCATCGTGTTTTGCAATGTATCACTTCCGAGAACGTGTCCCCGTAGAAAACACTAGACTAGTCAAAATGGTCTTCGAATGCAACCAACCAGCAAGTCGAAGATCTTAAATTAGTTTCAGCTTTATCAATAGCAGTTGATGAGTCTTGTGACATAAATGATACAGCGCTAGTTTCACTTTTTGTACGATTTATTTCATCTACAAGTCCTAAAGAACATTTAGAATTATTGTCACTCAAAGGTCAAACACGTGGAGAGGATATAGCAAATGCTGTAATTGAGAGCATTGAAAAACAGCGTATTCTACTCGATAAAACTGTTTCAATTTCAACAGATGGGGCGAAAAGTATGACCGTCGAAAGAAACGGGCTTGTTGCTATTTTGAGAAAATTCATCTAGACGCGCTTTGTGCGCAGACATTTGAGGCGGTGAAAGGCAAAGTGGTGTAAGTCACATTTTCAACTTTTTTCATTTGAGGGCAAAAATGTAATCTCCATGTTCTATTTAGAGTGGAATTGTAAATAGTTACTATTGGCAATATTATAATAATTGTTATGAATTATAATTTGTTCAATTTATGGTGGAATTGGTTGTAGTTTTTGCAGTAAAACTGTTTTGACTTACACCACTATGCCTTTCACCTCCTCATTTAATCAACCAGGACAGGGATGGCGAACCTGTGACCCGCGGGTCACACAGTGACACGCGAAGCCATTTTAGACGCGAGACGATCACATTGTTTTAACATCCATTTAACTTTTCAAATTTTGATTTTCATTCGTCGGACAGAGAGATCTATAATCTAATTTGTACTAGAAATAAATTTTAAAAAATAATTGTTTGAAATTAATTTTTTCTTCTTTTTGTCAAACAGAAGTCTTAAAACACTCTTCTTCAGTACTAGTGAATGCAAAAGAAATATTTGACGAAAGATTCTCCCAATTTCTAGAAATGGAGAAAACTTAAATTATCCTCTTTCGATTGGCTTCAAATTGATAACTTAGAAACGAAAATAGTTGAATTTCACAATAGTGTTGTACAAAGGAATAAATTTGCAGAACTAAACGTAAACTTAGAAAAAAAAATTACAAGATCTGGAAAATTGTGACGAATATATTTTAACAACAAGCACTGAAAATATTATTTTAACTGAATGGAACTCGCTGCCTAATTCACTAATGTCGATGAAAAACTTAACAAGAGCTCCTTTGACAATGTTTGGATCAACCTACCTACGTTTGCGAACAGTTGTTTTCGACAATGAATTTTATTAAAAGTAAGAATAGAAATCGCCTCGGCATCGACTTGTCCGCTGCGTGTGTACGATTAAAAGTTATAAATATCGAACCACGTATAAATAAATTATCGTCCGAAAGACAGAAACAAGTGTCACATTAAGTTCGATAATTTTTGTATTTATTTTCTTTCTGTTATCGATAGTTTTAAAAAAATCCTAATAAAAAGTTAAATTTGTTTTTGTTTTAAATATATAGCGTATATTTTTTTTTAATTTCTGAAGGTCTTCCAAAGACCTAAAAAATTTTTTTTAAAGTGACACGCGGTTTTAATTTCTACGGTTTCAAGACATTTTTTGACGCGCGTTAGAAAAAGGTTCGCCATCCCTGAACTAAGAGATGCTAGGCTATTGATCATATTAGTGTTTGTCTGTCATTGTTATGATTTAATTTTAATGATACTTTACAATTTAATTTTATCAATAAATAATATCGATATTAAGTATGATATAAAGTTTTATTCGACAAACCTATAGTTTAACTAAGACATAAAACTTAAAGTAGGCTTTATAAAGTTAATTTTATGGAGCACTGTGGGGTGAAAGAAAATGTAGTGTCGAGGATTGAGAAGGTATGTTGAGATGGTTTGGACATATAGAGATGATGAACGAAGGGAGATAGACGAAATAAGCATACAAAACGAGTGTCGATGGAAGAGTTGAAAGGGGTCGACCTCAGCGAACGTACCTTATTCAGATTGAGGACGTTTTTAGCAAAGGCTAGCTTTGGAGTATCCTAATTAAATTAATAACAATGCACCTGCCTATATAGTTTGAGTTTTAAAAAATTTGGCTCTCAATGGAAATTTCAATCGTTGTACTGTTGACATTTGGCTCTGTTGATTAATGAGTTTGCCGACCACTGCTCTAAGGGAGTCACTGTAGCACCCTCAAAGCTTCGGTGGTCACCACTTCCACGCAGTCTCGGCTGGAAACCGGGTGATGGCCCGGGCTAAGAGTGACAATGGACATAGGGGGCCTGGAATTTCGCCATGTGGCGTTAACTCCTGTAGCTTCGCAAAGTCCTAAACGAACTCGTACTTGGGTTACTCCGTGCGAGGTGGAATTGCATCGCGCCCGAAGAACGATAGAATCATCAGGTACTACGATTGTTGGATGCTGATAAGGCGGGACGACGTAATACTTTGGTCTTACCGTATAAATAAATTTCAAGGTGAGAAATTTTCTTTTGAAGTTTATGAAAACAAAAGTACGTAAGCTACACAAAACATGTGATTCGTGGGGTTAGAGAGTCCAGTAAAATTGCAAATGGAACATACCTGATGCATCTCATTGAGTTGCAAAGATGGCAATTTTTTTTTGTTGTTGTTGAACTTAATTCTTGACACTATATTTACTTCTTTTCTGAAATTCTTAAAGAACCACTATATTTCTGTTGAGAAAGATTTTTCAATTCTTTCCAACAGTATGCGATATTGCCAATTTTTCCATCAACGCATTTAAAAGTCGTAAAACGGACATGTTGAGGCCTGTCCCTCGCACCTGCACCGAGTTCTGAAAACAACGCACTCCAAAACTCCTCAGGACGGAAGGAATCAAATTTCACAAAGATATGCAGGCCCTCCAATTTCGCGGAAATAAAATACCACGCGGGTCAACCGTGGGAAGATGTCGCATCATCCTGCCCACAATTTAAACGCCAAAAACAGCAATAAATTTACGGGGAGACCAACCTGTAAATTTATTGCTGTTAGAGGGCTGTAAATTTATTGCTACTGGAGGGGCCATTAAGAAAAGGGGTAAAAATCCCCGAGTTTTCTACTTGGAGAGATCGAGTCGACGGGAGAGAGTAGAGGAGAATCGATGACGAGACCTGAGTTAGAGGAGATTCGATGATCGGGAGCTGTGACAATAATACCTGACTGCTTCGCAATGACCACGGAAAGGCAGATGTATCCCCGATTAACGGAAGTGCCTCCAAGGTGTACGTCTCTACTTGACCGCAACCCCAATATGTGCCTCGGCATTACCTGTACCGAGAGCTGCTGCAACCGCAATAAGCCAGGTTGGTCATATCTTCCCTTTAAATCAATATCCAAAGAACTGGTAACTTATCATTTTGTATTTTTTTTTGCTCGATTCGTAGTGTTTTTCCCCCAGGGAGCGGACAGAATATGGTATCTTTTAAACATACTATATTTATATATCAGCAAGAATTCCTTCCTGCTATGTTATTTTAAATCCGTAATATACTGCAAATAAATGTTTTTATTTTATTCCTAAAAACGTATCGACTGGTTAGTTACTATTGGAGTTCATCTCCCACTTTTGCACACAATGCAATGGGGTATCTCTGGTAACCCTCATAACAATTTCTAATTTTAGAGTAAATGTTTTTCCTCTAATGAGTAGCATGATTAGTAGGTTTTGACAACACTGTCAACGAAAAAGAGTAAGTTTTGACTTCAGATCACTTTTAAAATTCTCTGAATTAATTAATTAAATTTAGGAATCAATATCATTAAATTGATGTGAAAATGCACCTTTTGTGTATTTTATAAGTAATGTCATTTTTATATACCGACTATGCGAATTCTATTTGTAATTCAAATGTATAAAAGTGCGTACCCACTGAAATAATATTCTTTACCAAAGTAGCTGATAATAAAATGTCCATTGTCTCCTATATTCCAGAAATGAGTTCTGATAGTTAGCGTCGAGGGACTTGCTTAATGAACCAAGAAAAATATATCATAACTTTCAATTATATTTCATGACAATTTAGTACATCAGTTACGATCTATGTATTTCAAAAAGTAGCGGAATTTATTAATATAAATTGCTATATTGTAAATGTGTATAACTGTTAATAAAAACTATGTTCCATTATAATTGTTATAGGAGATAATTTTTTTATATATTTCGTTTCTGGATTATAGAATGCTTGGATTGTAAGTGTATGCTTAAAAGAAGTCTAAAAAATATATCGGTCAACAATAAAATACAATTGAAAAGCCGGCATAAATATCAGAACACATATGTCATTAGAAGAATATAATTTTGTATGACTTTATCCTTAGTAATTCTAGAATTTTTTCTATTTATAAGCTGTCTTTGCAATTTGTTTCTATATATTCCTGATCTTTTTAAAGGCTTACACGAGTACTAATTTTTCAAAAGACTTCAAGTCCCGCACATGCAATGGCAGAGCAATATTTTCCAGAAATAAAACATTTTAAACATTATCTAATAGACTAGAGTAATTATATCTACCTTGAGTGTTTTAATAACGTAAACACAACCACGTCTATATTTTCAAGCTATAATTATAATAAACTGTCAACTAAATAAAAAAAGGCAGAAAAATCTAAATAAGAATTATCCATCTATTCTAAAGAGGGAATTATATCTAATTAAAATCCAAATATTGTAAGCAAATAATATAGTTCTCTAACGAAAATATAATTCTAGAACGCACCATCAAACTCTGATAATATTCTCCCGAATCTTTCTATGAATAGGTTTTAAACAAGTATAATTAGAAAATTATCCTGATCTTCATGACTTTTTCTTACTATAGGAATTCACATCTGCAAAAGCATTAATACTTAAAAATTTATTTTAAGACTTTAATAATTACTGCATTAAAATTAAATTACTCATGCTACTCCGGAAGGGTTTAGCTCATCCGAAATCTGTTTTGAAATTGAGCGAATATTCAGAAATCTGAGAAATGTATTAACATTTATTTCTTTCTAGAGCATGCTAATGCAATGATTGAATTAATATGCTTATTAAATGAATCTCATTATTATACAAGACGATATTCAGAATAAAAGTAAGTGACATTTTCAATCCTAATTACATCATGAAAAAAATACTGATTTTTTTCTATTCAATGATATGAGCAAGCAATAAATACAATAATTACAATTTTCCTTGCTATTGATTCCATATTTTTTCACACTTCTTTTACGACGATTAATTTTCATTAAAGGGATAAAACAAATTAGATAGGTAAATTCCCTTCATAAGACTGAATTCCACTTAACTTTCTCCAACCTAATTTACTTCATGTCAATTAAGAAGTTTACAGCTGTGGGCTTATGAGACATTTTTTGTGTTCTAAGTGACAAAAACGGGAAAAAGAAATCAGCTTTTACTCACAGGCGTAACAGTAAGATAAATTGCATTATAATTTCGCTTAATATCTCCAGAGTCTAACAATTTATTATGGAAACCTCTTGTCGATAACCTTCATTTCCAGAGAAGAGCTTTTCAGTAAACTTCATAAAAAAACTTATTTTGATATGAAAACTTATTTAAAAAATAGATTCCCTTTCAAAGAAATGTATTCTTATTCAATTCACCTATGATTTTAATGTGTCTATCAAAGAATTAAATTTCAAGAGCGATTTGCGAAATAAGTATTTCGTAGGTAATAATGATGCTACGCTACACATAAGTAAAAAATGTTTTAACATAGGATAACAGTCCTGCGGAAAGCAAAATTTCAGAGTTGTCGCGAGTTATAATTTTGGCAGCGTGCCAAACTCACTAGCAAAGAATAAGTTAAACAGAAAAGTACCAAAATGTGTTAAAAAATAATAAATAAATAAAAATAAGGTAAGCAACAATAAGTAATGGTACATTAATAACCCGCGGTAGTTTCGTTAGAAGAGACTACCTGAAACATTGTTTTAATAATATGCTACAGATTTGATTCTATCTCCCTCTCTCCCTAGAATTATATATATATATATATATATATATATATATATATATATATATATATATATATATATTATACACACACACACAGGTGGTTATCAAAAATAATGGAAACACTAAGAAACATCATGAAAACCTTTATTAATACGGGGCAGGACCACCTTTGACATGTAATAGCACCTGATTCACCTTGGAATTGGATTATACAAGTCATAAATAGTGGTTAAGAATATATTATACTATTCTTCAGGGAAAAATCATGAAAGTTCCTGTAGAGATGCCGTAGTGGATACCGATACCTTTATCTACCGCTTATACAGACCACAGAGGTTGGATGATTTATAGTCGGGGGGATTGTACAGGGAAAGATAAGATATTTGACTTCTTTTTCATGCTCTTCAAACCAATACTTGATAGAATTAGCTGTATGTATAGGATGATTATCATACCGGAGACCGCCATCTCCTGCAAGAAACAATGTTTGCACCATAGGATGGACTAGTGAGCTAAAATTTCGACACAGTCCTTCTCATTCAATCTCCCTTTTAGGGTCACAATAGGGCCTAAAGAAAACCATGAGATGCCATACCAAACCCTGATAGATCTACCTCCATGATTGACAGTTGAGATGGGACAGCCAGAATCTTACGCTTGTGTAGATGTTCTCCAGAAATACGCACGTCCTGTTGCGAGGAACAATGGGAACAATGATTCGTCGGACCAAATGCCTTTTTTTGATATATAACTCGACCAGGATATGCGCTCTTGACACCATTGTGGACGATATTTTGTATTGACATCTATTACAAGTGGCTTGGGAATAACTACTCTTCCGAAAATGCTTTGTTTGTGAAGTTCCCTTCTACCTCTAATGGTTGATACCAGAACATGCAGATGCCGATTGAGCTCTTCGGTCAGTTTGGTTGCAGTTGTTTTCTTTCTTCGTGCCACAATCCGCTTCAATACCTCGTCCATCTCTTTAACTCAGCTCTCCCTTTCGTCCACTATTCTCTTTGGCAAAGGATGTTTTTCCGTGCACTCTGCATGCTATCCTGACTTTCGATACCATAGCTCGAAAAACACCCATTAGCCTGGGGGTTGCAGTAACAGATACTCCAATTTAAACGCGCTCCAACAATTTACCCTTTTCCCAAGGTCTGCAAGGTTTGACATTTTACGCTGTTCCCCCAAAAGCGCGATGCCCTTAGCTTTATTAATGCTACCTGACAGTAGAATAATACGTACACTATATTATATAAAAAAATACCGATGGCCAGACTTGATTTTTAAATATATATAAATAGACAAATATATAAATAGACAGATTGACGGAAAGGCAGGCATATAGATAAATACATAGAAAGATAGACAAAAAATACAAAAAGACAGACAATAGATAGAAAAATTAACAGACTTACTGACAGACAAATGGACAGGCAGATTCGGAAGCGAAAAGGTATAGTGTTTAGCAAAGCATCAAAATTTCAAATTACGCATACTCCAATAATACATGTAGTCACTTATCATAACTGAAGAAAATAATAAACAACACGAATTTGTAAAATTGAACATCACTAAAAATTGCATTCTTTATGCTAATTTTACTTTAACATTCTCACAAATGCCGATTTTCTGCCGATACAGAGCCCTCAAAACGCCACGTTCTATAAACCCATTTATTAATAAAAATAGGAATGCATTATAAATTCAAATCAATAAAATGCATCACTTTGTGCTACACGAAATCTTAATTTCTAATATTTTTGTTAACGTTCAGGTTTGGAAATAATACAATCCATAAATATGTTAAACGTTTCATGAATGCTTATTTTACATTTTGTTTGTAAACTAAGAATAATAAAATTAGATACTGGCAGTAAATTGAATCATATTTGCTGTATAACTCCATATTTGCACAGCATGAGACTTAAAGCTCTTCGGTTCAGTTAAACATTAAAAATGAAAATATCTGACAATGTTCCATTTTTTTCTGAAATTTAGTAGGTGTTTATAATGTCTTATAAGTAAATGATTATAATATTTTAAATATAAATGTTCTACGTAAGAACAATATGTAATTCTGCTCTCCTCAAATTCATTTTGATCTCCCATTTTTTTTCAAATATATTGTGCTCTCATTCATGTGCCTGTACCCATTTAAAAGCAGACAGAAGACAATTTAAATTACGCAAGTGATAGGATGGTTTCTCTAATTCCCCTTACTGTCATACGCTGAGCTTGACAATACGAATTTACTCTAGTTAATTGCAAAGGAGAATGCGAGCGAGAGAGACTGCGTAATCTAAGCTTAGTCTCATAATTTCTTTCTACATTTTACAGAAATAACTGAATTAATATTATTACACAAAATGAAACTCATTATCATGTGAGTAATTAACTGGATAAAAAAATATATCAAGGCATAATTTCCAAGTCTGATTATATGACGCCTACATCTATCTTTTCTCTACTGAATGACTTGAAGGGATAATAAATTGAATAAGGGGAATATTTTCTCTAAATTGGTTGCAGTTTTTCTCAGCAAATTGTTTCCTATGACAGTAACTTTCATTAAAGTGCGAGACAAATTAAACGAGTTAAATCCCACTTCACAAGTCTGAAACTGGACTTAAATTTCCTTTACCTAATTTGGTGTGGGTCAATTATGAGGTTGTAGTTGCGAAGCTTCTATCTCTCTCTCTCTGAAACGCCTGTCTGCATTCCAGATGATAAAAAAGGAAAGAATTCGGCTCCAACTCAAGCGAAGAACGGTAAGATAAATTGCATTATAATTTTGCTTAATCTCTCTTGAGACGTTTACCATTCATTATGGAAATGTCTAGTCGATCACCTTCGAGATAAATTCTTTGCTGGAAAAATGCTTCATGGAGAACTTCATAAACGCATTTATTTTGATAGATTGCTGAAAGATGTTATCCCTTCAAAGAATTATTTTGACGCTTTTTCAATCGGAGTTTTGAAAGTAAAAATAATTGCTACTTCAAGTTATAGGCAAAAGTAATTGAATATCACTTTGAAATTAGTAAAAATTTTAATACTTATCTTTCACTATCATTTATCAGCATGAAGTAACAGTGGAATAAACTGCATGAGGAAAGTGCGTATTTTATTTTAATGCATTAATTTCAATAAAGGGTTACAAATTATGAGACTTTAAGTACTTTATAACTAACATTTTATAATAATTTCGGAAAAAAAACAAAATTTTAATAAATGAAACATAAGTAACCGTAGAAAAATAAGTACTAATTATTTATAAATGAATGTAATACAGAACGACGTTCTTTACTAAACATATTGATTACTCTCATGTAAATTGTATCTTTTTTTCTGTTTAGGCAACATAGAAATGTACTGCAAGGATTTCTTAGCAGAAAGCCAGAAATATATCCCCGTAATATCTTAAAGTATATTGTTTTAAATAAAAAATGGAAAATGCATAATGGTATTTCTGTTGATGTGGGATGCGGTAATAAAATACAAATAATATTACACACTTTTTATTGCCTCACATTAAGAACACAAACTACACCAGGCAACACGGACAGATACATTACAAAGAATATAACGGAACATACCGTTTCAGCCGTTAGGTGGCGTCAACAGATTGGTCACGTGGGTATTGGCAACTTGGCGATCACAATTCTAGCGCCAACAATTTCATCATAACACACATTGATAGTTCGAGCATTAAGTGGTTTAGGAGGATCGTCACGGGAGATACACGAGGATCATATTTAAAAACGACATGTTTTGTTATAGTCATATAACAAAACCTCTCTTCCACAATATTTCATATGTGGCGAATACCCTAAATATATGGCTACAACTTATGAATAATAATAAATATTTTATGGTCCACTCATGAAAAGTACGGACCTATTTCAATGTGATGAACGAAAGAGCTCCTTAAAAGATAAATTTAAAGATGAAAATTTTAAAATTTAATGCAGATCGTCGCAAGGAAATGCTACTGATTTGCGTTTAGTCTCCCGCGTTGTGTAACTAAATTGTAAAGGAAAAGAATTGGAACTTCATGGTATACAAGTAAGATTTTCTAGGTTCCTAAACCAAACTTATAGTGAAGTTTAGCGAAACAAAGAGGAGGGAAATGATGGGAAAATTTCCTTTTTTATCTCATTCCTATTATTTTTAACCTGCAAACTCCGATACATAATCGATCATATCAAGAGTGTACTGTAGGAATACACTGCAGCGGGAATATCCATTCACCTTTGAAAGTTTTCTTTATCAGTTATTTTAAAAATTTGTAGTAATTCTCTATGCCTATCTATTGGCATTAGCAATATAAGTCAGTGATTTACACAGCGGTACTGATCTCTTCAAAAAATTCTGATGATAAATAGTTTCATAAGACCATTTGTCACTGAACAGACTAGTCTATCTGTAAATATAAAAAGATTTATTTTTCTTAATTCTTTTCCCTCAGGAAAAAAGAAATATTTCACAAAACATAAATCAGAACTGTATACGTTTGGAAAAATACTCAATCCATATTTCATTAATTTGTTTTGTGTGTGTATGGTGTTTTTGGTCTAATTTCGAAATCTAGATTACTATTATTTTTGTGAAAAAATATTTATCTCAAACATAGCCAAACTAATTTCCTCATTTAAATTTACAAAATAATTATATATTTTTGTATGAAGCACCAAAAAATACAGTTAAATTTTTTTGTTGTTGTTGAATAGAATAGAATAAGATATATATATATATATATATATATTTAAATGAAGGATAAACTCCTGAATGCAAGTTTTTCTCAGACACTTTTAAAACAAAATAAACAGAAAATCACTTTTAGATAAAAGTAATTATACAATTTTCAAACTTAGCTTTTTGCAAACTTGGCTTTTGCAAATATTTTTTCAGCATGTATCATATGACTTTATATTCAGAAACTCAAACATATAAACATTCTGCCGAATGCCTTCTGTATTTTGATGAAAATGTAAAATATTCTAATATAAAAGCCTTCTTCACATTTCCCTGAACCTAATAAAAAAAGCTTCTCCAACCTGAATTCCTTTTCCGAATATACGCTGATGAATACGATCGTTGAATTGGCCAATGACTGGCAGACTAAAGCAAAACTCGCATAGAATGCATTCCAGCTCATGAAATCGTTCTTTCTCCCATCTCAGATATGGAGAAGTATTTATACAAGATATGAATGCAAAGACTTGCATGAGAGAGAAGAGATATATTATCAGCGCCATCATTATATTCCACATGTAGAAGCATTTCTTAGTACATTAGAAATATTTTTCTCATATTTGTATCTTTGCTTCTGTTATATAGAGGAAATTCTTAGATGATTTGATCTTTACCATTTTTGTGTGTTAGAATCAATGAAAATAGTCACTGATTACTTGCTAACATGTCAAACATTCTGTGTATTAGGATGGCAGAAAGATAAATTTATACGATTTTATGTTTTAAGAGATCATTAATTGTAATAAGCTGTTTAAACGCATAAATTATTGGATAAATTATTGTTAAAACGGATAAATTATTGTTAAAGTCAGATCTAATTACCTTTAAATAACCTCCCAAAATGATTTTTTTAGATAACTGTATATTTTTAAATGTACATTTCATGAAAACGAAGAAAAAATGTACTGTACTGTTAAATATTAACCTAATAACTTTGCTATCAGATTCCGAGTAAAAACAGCTATAAGGACACAAAATCTAATAAGGGTTTCAAAACCTTTTGTTTCAAAACATTTAGTTTTGGATATTTGTGTACAAAGACTTTTCTCTTCTTACAGACTGCATATGAAAATTTATAAAATGGCATGTGACTTTCAGATTAGTATAAATAATAGGTAGCATTTGTGTAAGATGATAAGAAAAGTTTAATAGTTTTCTCAGTGTACATAAGTATTTGCTGCATTTAAAAACAACTCTAAATGTTTGATAAGAATGAAATATTTAAAATATTTAAATTTCGCCAAATGCGGAAAACTGAGATTAATGCAACCCTACCTAAGCGACGCCATTTTTTAGGCGTCACTGAGGCCAACTGCACACGGAGCGACTCAAAGGAAACTGAACTGGTTAGCAATTGAAATTGCTTATCGGTTGCAAACTCGTTAGTGATGCGGATTCCGCACACGGACCTACTCAAAAGTGATTCAAATCAATAGTTTGCGACCGGTCATGGAAGGAAGAACATCATTATTCCGGGCATTTTTTAGTTAAATTATTACCAGAAATTAATTTATTTAAAAAAATTGTCAGTATAGATTGTCTTTGATCAATCGTTTAAAAATGGACTGTACATATGGGCGCACATATTCCATAAAACAAAAAACGTTAGAATTTCATTTCATCGCTAGGCAGAAGTCACGTGACTCTCGTATACGTCATTTGACAGCTTGCCAAAAGAGCGGCTATAACATAGATTGTGTAATAACACGCACAACGCAAGAGAAACTGGCGACTGAAGTTGCTAGTGACTCGACACGTTGAGTTCCCTGCGACTGATTACAAACGCGTTGCTGACGGGTTTGTAACCAGTTGCGCCGTGTGCGTGGCTCCATTCAATTACATAGGTTACGACTCATCACGCACTGGTTTGTGATTGGAGTCAGTTATCAGTTTCTTTTGAGTTGCTCCGTGTTCAGACTGCCTTAGGCTTAAGGTATCTGACTACCCTCTGTCTTATTTTTCGAAGGGATTTAACACTAAAACACGAAAATCATCAAAAGAATGATTATGCAAATTTTAACAAAATTTATGAACTTGGGTTGAAATTTAGCAAATTTTTACGAAAACGGCTCTAGCTCTAAAAAAAAATTTATGCATATAACATTAATTTTTTTTGTCATATGTACATAAGTACCCCCTGAGTGTAATGAACTAAAAGCTAATCGATATTGCGAAATCTACAAAAATTACAGATCATTATATGCAATTACATGTAAAATTTTAGTAATTTCTCTTGAGATTTTCTAAAAATGCAGCTATAAATCAACAAATAAAATACCCAAAACCAAATCTGTAGTTTATTACATTCTAAATTGTAAGAAAAACATACGGGAAAATTTTCATAGACATGTCATAATATTTGTCTGCATTTTTGATGAAAATGAGTTCGTCAGAAAACAAAATTAAAGTTTTCAACTTGTGTTTAAATTTATAGCTGCTACTGACCTTCAAATCGCTCTCATTTCATTTCTAATGATCGTACAGAATAAATACAAGCAGATTTAGAAATAGAAATTCACAATCTTTAAGAAAAAGGATTAAAAACACTTTCGGAATGTTCGTCAAAATCGACGTTTGAAAGGTAGTCGGATACCTTAAAACAAAAAAAACAAAAAATTTTATAACTTACCAGAAAGCCACGTTTTGAAGAAACAGTTGTGGAAGGGATTTTGAGTAGTTTGAATTGCATCTGCCATTTTTCTTTTTAAGATATCCCCCAAAAATGCAATACATAAGACTTCTTATAGTGAAAATATCCACAAGAACCATTTACCTATTTTTAAGTAATCACACTACTGTGATAAACTTTTAAAATCACTTTGAAAAATGGAAAAATTAAAAAGTAAGGGATGAACCCCCCTCCCTAAAAAAATAAATAAATAAAAAACAGAAATTGGCAAAAGCAAAGAGACTTACTTGCAATCCCTCCATACGTGGTCGCAATGTCCATTCAAAAATAAAACTATAGAATTCATAACGTTTGAAATTACCACGTCATTAAAATTAAATTGATTGGCCTTTAGATATACCATGTGAAAAACATCGCAACAGAAACGAATGACAATACACCATATTGAAACATTTATCCCCCAAAAAAATCGCCAAATTTTCCGGCACAGGATATGGGACTTCTCCCCAGTTATTAGTATTGTGTCTTTTAAATCAAAACATTTTATCACTGCTACAAACTCTATGAATTAATTACATTAAGCACATTGGACTCCATTAATACACTGCTGGCCACTGTAAATGCAACACCCTGAAGGAAACATGCAAATAACATGAAATTTACAACATGCATTAGCGGAGGTGAGATATGTAAATGATTAGAATTTCAGCGCAGACGCACATCACGCGCGCCTGTGGCGCCACTTCAAAGCGCTATTTAAGGCTTGGAGATTTCGACGATTTCAAGTTCGGCAATTGTGTTTTTCTTGTGGTTTTTTCAAAAAAACGATCAATTATGCCTCGTCGAAAACAGCGATCATCTTTTGATCAAGTATACGAGTTCGACAGAGGAAGGATAGTGGCCTACCGAGATTGTGGATTATCTTTCAGGGAAATCGGTAGTCGTGTTGGACGAAACCAAACAACTGTAATGCGGATATGTGATCGTTGGATGCAGGAGGGTTCGACGGACCGGCGTGTTCGATCGCATCCACCTCAGCGCACCACTTCACGTGATGACAGGCAAATTGTGCGCATGGCAGTGACGAATCGCTCAGTCACATCACGAACCATAGCACAGCACATGCAGTCTGTAACGCATCATCCAGTGTCTGCGCGTACCATTCGACGCCGTTTACAACAGAGTGGTCTGTCCGCAAGACGTCCATTGCTTTGTCTACCCTTGACGCAGAACCACAGACGTCTCCGCCGCCAATGGTGCGATGACAGAAGGATGTGGGCGGCAGAATGGAATGAAATTGTCTTTACTGACGAGTCACGCTTCTGTCTGCAACACCACGATGGTCGCATTCGAGTCTGGAGACACCGTGAAGAGAGGATGCTGAACAGCTGCGTTATGCACCGCCTCACTGGTCCTGCACCGGGTATTATGGTATGGGGCGGTATTGGATATCACTCTCGCACACCTCTAGTACGCATTGCCGGTACTTTAAACAGCCAGCGCTACATCTGCGAGGTGTTGGAACCAGTTGTTCTTCCTTACCTTCAGGGCTTGCCCACAGCCATATTTCAACAGGATAATGCGCGACCACACGTGGCACGTATTGTCCAACGGTTCTTCGTCAATCGCCAGATTGAATTGCTTCCCTGGCCGCCTCGCTCTCCGGATCGCTCTCCGGATCTCTGGCTACTGATTTTGGCAGGATCCACACTTCACAGAAGTCTATAAATTTAATCATTTGATACTTGGTCAACATGTTATCTACAAAATAAATTTTGTTGTGATATCTCTCGTCTTTCTTGGTGTTGCAATTTGGGTGGCCAACAGTGTACATGGTTGGAATTATTAACTTAAAAGTAAATCACTAATATCTTCAGGATCAACGTGAGATATATCTATTTAAAGTAAAAGAGATATTTAAATATATATGACCTGAATTTTTTAAAGCAAAATTTAAAACTATATTAAATTTTTACATGCCCACAATAACTATTAATTGATGCTATCCACAAATTTTCAGTTTCAAGAAATTAAAATAATATGTTCCCTTTAAAAGAAATATAAATATTCGAAACTTTATGATGGAAATGTAAAAGAGACTATCTTCTTTACACACAATGAATAGGATTCCTCGCTCGGGAAACCGAATCTTATTTCCATGTGCCATCACACAAAGACGTGTTTTGAATTACCTTGGCAGATAGATGCATATGTGGCGTTAAAACGATGCACTTTGCATAGGACATCTGTCGTAGAAAAGAGTTACCCTTCTTTGAGAATTTCAGAGCCCTTTATATATACATAGGTTATGAATCCTCAGATCTTGTCAGCAATATTTCCTTTTATTGATTAGCACTTGCGATAAATTTTGTTATTTACATCAGTACTCCAATTCCATTACTAAGAGTGAAAATTTGAAATGCTTGATAACTCAATATAAATTGAATCTACATTTGATAGACAGTAATGGGCAACAACCATTGCTTAGCTTTGTAAAGAAACAAACAATTGAATCATTTTCAAACCCGTGTATTTTTTTTGTATAAAATAGTAAAAATATTTTAATTTATGAAGCTTCATAGGAATAAAATATTTACGCAATATTTTCAAAAAAGGAAATGTCGCATGAGTCTATATAACGACACAAAACCTACCACATCTGTAATTCATATATTATTTTTCTCCTCATAAACGACTAAGAAAATAAAACCTCATAAAACACTAAGCTTGCTTAAGGCTGCTATGTACTAACCCTATTGGATTCTCTCACCTCAATGATGGGGCATGCAGAAAATGTGTCTACTATTTACAGCTACATAAATGCTGATAATCCAATAAAAATGGTATTTTCAGATAGCCTGAACTTTTCGGCACCTTGCAACAGGTTTCATTTTATAAATTCCGTCCACCAAAGGAATTTATCATCGTTTAAAACACTATACCCGACATTTCCCCCGAATAATTTAAATTTTAAAATATTATTTGAACGTTTTTAAAAAGAAAAAAATGCCCCAAGGTGTAAAATTTCTTTCTCTTTACGGAGTACAATTGTGTTTCTTTCTTTCTTAGTTGCAGTATTTAAACGAGTGCCGATATTATGAGAACGGGGGACCTTTTTTTTTTTCCCAATGCGGAGGCACTTGTCTTGAGACATTCGCCTATACCACGCCGCAATTTTACTGTCCATTTTATTGTGGGGGCACCATATGGATGTACAGCATTACCCCCTATGAAGGGACGACACGAACGGAGGCATATATCGCGGCGCGACGCCAGGATTCGATCTGAGCACCCTCAGCACCGAAAACCAGCGCGCTGTACCACTGGGCCGCCACAAGTCCGAACGGGGGACCTTTATTTGAGCAAATCTTGTCATTGCAATATTGATTGTGTTATTGTAAAATATATATATATATTTTTCTGTAGACTAATAGTACCAAAATAGTTTTTTTTCAAGTAAAATAAATCATTGATGAAGCTTTTACGAAGTAATTTATTAAGGGTAAGTGTAGTAATAAATTTTAAATCTGTTTTTCTCAAAACAGGTTTTTCAAGGATTTAGATTTTTAAAATGTTCTATGCGACTTAACTTTTGTTCATAATTCATGAAAATGGTAAGGAAGAATCCCGATACTGTTTACAAAAGAATTGGGTATGCATTTTACGATTCGACTTCATTAAGGTAATTAAATTGGATTTATAACATATTAAAAGGCTGTCACGTCGGCAGCCCCTTTCTTCACAAGCGGTGGACCTAAGTGTTCTCCCCCCCCCCCAATGTGCTCTTCTGAGAACTTTTAAGGAACATTAAAAGAAGACCGAATAATGACATTTTTTCGTTCCAGAAAGTCCCATCTGATGCAGGTTAACGTGACCCGAAGGCGACTGCCAGTAATTTGGAAACAGAGGAGTGATGAACGGCCGATGGAGGGTAGGACCTCTCCTGAATAATAGGGGCGTTCCTTAGTGTTGCCTGTGAAGGATGACAGCAGAGGACAGCAAGAGCGGAAGTGACACAACGGACCCGGAAATGAGGGGTATTAATCGTATCTGGAAGATTCGAGGCCCCTCAAGAAAGAACAGGGAGGAGGTGATAAAAAGCGGTTGCTTTTTTGTCTCGGAGGACTTGCGTTGCCGACGACGCTGAACAGCGGTCGTTCTGTGAAGGCAGAGGTTTGTTTCAGAGAGAGGAGTTTTTTGGCCGGCAGGCTAGGGACAAGACGCGTGCATTGGGCCGCGTCCCCATGAAAATTGTTAAGTTTGACGGTGAGCCACTTCTCTACTGCAAGGGCAGTATTGTAAATTTTGTACATATGTGTAAATATAACTATGCATAATTGAATAAAGAATATTTTATTTACTCTAAGTCTGTCTCCTCTCAGATAATTTATGTGGATGTTTTGGCTAGAGATTAGCCAGGCTCGGTTTAACGCTATCTACGTCCTCGGCAGTGAAGCTACATTGCGGGGACGTGATAGCTGGTGGCAGCGGTGGAAATTTTGATGAAAATCGAGATGGAATTCAGAAAAAATCTCTCAAAAATTAACTATTCAAGGGATTAAATAATTGATAGAGATTTGTTTGTTATATAATTTAAAGTGATTAAAAAGCAAAATCGAGGAAATGTCTAAAAAAAATAAGTAACAAGGAGCATTTTAAAATTTTGTCTGTAAATTTCAAATTTTTTAAAAAATCTTAAAATTACAATGAGATTGTAAATTTCTTTTAATGTATTCTGTATTTTTATAGTGAAATGCATATACGTACAAAATTTTGTATCTCTGTGATGAAAAGTAAAAAAAATAAATTTTAACATCCACCGTTCTCTTATGTAGTATATGTGATATATCTGTTTTTAATAGTATCCAGTATGGTAATTCGAAACATCCAGCCTCCCTCGCCTTTCGGCTATAAGGCTAGTATTTTGATGACATGTAGTCGCGATAGCAACCCGCCCGTTCCCATTGGAACAAACAGGACGACCGCACACCATCGAATCAATGAAACCATACCATTACTAACAAAAACAAATTAGTAGCAACGTCATAAAGAACCAAAATTTTTAATAATAGCAAGGCACCAAAAAGTGCCAATTTGTTGATAGTTCGAACTGGAATGGTCCTTTTAACACTTTACAAATAATAATCATTGTACAGAGAGCAGTCAACTTGACTGCTTTATTACAATGACAATACAATACAGATGAGCTCCAGACAATTGCTCTTGCTTTCAAACAATGATATACATGGCTTGATCGAGTATAATATAGTTTTTAACAAATCATAATAAATTTTAATAACATTAATTTAACAAATCATCAAATGGAACAACTTGATTTTAAGTACATAAACAACATTAATAGTGAATTAGAGACAAATTTTTTTAACAATGAAACACTGTTTAATTTTCAATGAAACAGTATTTCTAATTTTAACTAGTAAACATGAAACAAAGGAAAAAGCGTTGGACCCAGCCAATTGAAACAAATCAGAAAAGAAAGGAAACAAAAAGAAGCAGAAAGTAAAAACCAAGAAACTAAGTCCCAGAGTCCATGAGTTGCATATGGAAGTCCATAAGCTCACTCATGATGCATTTCATTAATTTTTTGCAGTAAAAATCGCTATAGAGACGATGTTTTGATTAAGTCTCAAATCCAGGTGGGAATTTAACTCTGTATTTATGGAAGTTTGGACACTCATATAAGCAATGATCGAAAGTCTGTACTTGTCCGCACATGCAGGTATCATCCTTTTTATGGAATTTTTTCTGATAGTCACCGATACTGCCGTGACCCATCAGGGCCTGATTTATCAGAAAGTCACCGCATAGTCTTTTTAATGTTACTTCCTTGTAGATATCGTAAATTTTCCTACCTGTTGCACTATCATCCCACAATGTTTGTCATTTTTGTAGCATTTCTTTTTCTATTTTCTTTCTAATATGTTTCCTTGTAAGCTTGAATTTAGTGGCCACTGCATTTAATCCAGTGGCTTCTTTTGCAGCCGCCCTATCAGCTTCTTCATTTTCGTCAATTCCGACATGGGTTTTAACCCAATACAGATGAACTATAGGTTTCTCTCTTTTTATAATTTCTGTTACTTCTTCAATTATATCCCCTTTATAGGAAGTTGTATGTAGAGCCTCCAAGGTACTTCCTGAGTCTGTAAATAGATCGAATTCTGTAATACTTTTCGTGATCATAATCTGGATCGCCAATTCTATGGCCCTCTGTTCTGCAGTATAGGAGCTACCTCCTTCGATTCTCTCTCTATAGATTATTTATCTTTATCTTTTTCATAAATGATGACACCTGCGCCAATTTTGTCATTTATTTTAGACCCATCCGTGTAAATCTTAACATTGCACCTAGGGTTTCTTTCATAGTCCCAGTTTAAACAAAATAGGTCCTCAATTTTCTTAATTATTCTCCTTCTGGTTTCACAATTTTCTGTATTGTATTTGGCACCACTCACATCAATTTCTTCTTCCGTTTCATATAATGTAAATAATTTCTTAATACCCAAAGCTTTTAAGTTAAGTGGGATACAGCCCGCTAAAACATTTAGGGCATTCGTTGAAACAGTTCTGTAACATCTGGTGATGGTTAATAGATACTGTCTTTGAATTTGTCTTAATTTGCTGTTAAGTACTACCTATTCTGTGTACCAGTTTTCAGCCGCATACAAAATTATCTTCTCTATTACAAGGTTATAGATTTCCTTTATTGTATCAACCCCAATTCCCCAGGTTTTCTTCGTGATTCTATATAACTTATAAAAACATTTTAAAGCTTTACCATTAACCATCTCCAAGTGCTTCAAAAAGTTTAGTTTATGGTCGATCAGAACCCCCAAATATTTTATTTCTTTTCTAAATTTTATATTTTTATTTCCCAATTCGATAATAGGATTTCTTCTTGGATTGTCCTTGTGCATAATTATTATATAGTTACATTTATTGACACTAAATTGAAGTTTGTTTTAATTTGCCCAGTTCTTACAGTGTTCCATAACATTTCTAGATAATTCTTCAAATCTGTAGACAATTGGACTCTCTAATCATGACTAAAATATCATCAGCGAAAGCCTGTACATGTATTTCACTTTTATCTTCTCTGTAATTTAATACTTCATTTACAATAATGAGCCACAAGATGGGACCAAGGGAAGAGCACTGTGGGACTCCCACATTATAAGAATATTCACCTTTTCTAGTGATAACTTTTCTATTTGTTAGATAATTTATATTATATTATATAGATAACCCTCTAGATTTAATTTTCTTAGTTATTGTATTAAACATGTTTTGCTGACAGAGTTGAATGCATTGCTGATATACATCGAAATTAAACAGGTGTGTTCTCCCCTTTCTTTGCTGTTATTAATTATCTTCATAATTCTATTAAGGGCATGAGAGGTACCTATGCCTCTCCTAAAACCGTACTGTTCTTTATATAGTAAATTATTGTGTTCAAGATGAATCCCCAATCTGTTAGTGATAATTTTATCGAATAATTTTCCAATTATAGGCAGCAGGCATATCGGTATATAGGAACCGGATTCCTCAAGATATATACCCTCTATTGGAAAATAAATTACAATGGAATTTTTCCAGGTGTTAGGAAATATTTTTTCTCTTAGACATCTGTTAAATAAATATTTCAAAATATCCTTATCACTATTGTGAATTTCGATTATGATGCTTAGGGTTAGTCCGCCATGCCCTGGCGCTTTATCCCTGGGCGTACTATCTATTACATGATATGTTTCAGCAGTGGTTATTTCTGTAAATTCTTCCGTGTCCTGTACAATCTCCCTGTCATCATAACTATCAACTATTTCATCAACCGTTGTGAAATGGTACTTAGTAAGGGCTTCTTGAATATATTCTTCTCTATCCAAGAAGTTTCCCCTTTCATGCCTAATTTTCTCAATAATGTTCTTACGTTTTCACATATAATACCCTTGACTCTTCCGAATGTATCTTTGATCGTAAGTTTCTCTAATATATGCCTAAATGACTCTCTTTTCGCTTCTTTCAACATTTTTCTATACTTTGCTCTTTCATATTTAAAATAGACCAGCCACTTTTTTCCTTTCTTGACCATCATTCGCTTTTTGAGCTTTCCTTCTGTAAGCCCTAACTAAGCTCCTCGTGATCTTTAGTTTATTGTTCCACCAAGGGGCATTGTCTTTACTATTCGCCTCCTCCCTCTTTCTATGTTTTCGACATAGTTTGTTAAGCTCCTCATTTAAATATTCCGCAATATCATTCAATTCCATGTTTTCCCTCTTTGGCTTAATTTCTCTAATTTAATTTTTTAAATCGATTCTAAATTGAAGCCAATATGAATCTTTTACATCTCATCTGACTTTCTTCTTTTCTCTCTTTATTCTCTCTTTAGCGATCACGTTAAATTTGATGGCATTGTGGTCCGTATTCATATAATACTCTATTACCTGCCATTTCTGTATATTATCTTCTTCTATCCCGAAGGTGATTGTTATATCGGACCAACTCTGACCAGCTGGGCCGTCATACGTGGGGATAGATAAATGGATTGTTCCTTATTATACCGTTATATTTTACCACTAAATTTATCACCTCTTTACCCCTGCTGTTGGTTGGTTTTTGTCCCCAAAGGGTGGACCAGGCATTGAAGTCTCCCATTAGTATTATCTTATTATCTTTACGTTTTTCAAGTATTACTCCAAGCTGAGACCATTGTGGTTCCATGCGATCTGTACTTCCGTCTGCCGGTCGTATATAGATGGTGATAAAAATGTAAACTGTATTGCCTATCCTATTATTTTATCGTAACAAGGTGATCCGTTAGTGCTATTTTCACAATGCTCATCTGCCTCTTTAAAACCAATGTCGCTCGAGGTTTGATATCTACACAAAGACACATATAGGTACTGGGAAATCCCACCATATAATAGTTGCCTTCTTTTTTACTGATATACGGCTCATTCACAGAAATAATGTCATAATCTAAATCACTTAATAGTTCATGAGTAGGGTTTTTGACCTGGGTTTCCCAGAACCCGAAAACCCGGGTTTTTCAAAGATTTTACGAACCCGAAACCCGGGGAATTTTTAATGTAAATCCGGGGAATTAGTTCTTTATCTAATACAGTAGAATGCCAATTATATTCCTTAATTTGGAACCAAGCCAGAATTTAACAAGTCGGACTCGGTACGGCTCTCAAACAAATGAATAAAAAATACAATCAGACGAACTTAGATGGAGATATGTTAGGATGGAGGATGTACGTATATTGGCGGCGTCGTACTCCATAGCTCTATTTCGCTCAAGTTTATGAGTTGGAGATTCCCAGCAGCACGTGCGTTATGCCGTGTGAATTGCGCAATACTTCAACTACACGACCATGCCTGCTTTCTGTGGTTTGTGTTTAGTCTAGTTATATCTATCGTTGTGTTACGTTCTCGCTGCTTTCTATTGCGTAGCAAAACAATAATATAATTTTTGCAGTTATTATTCTTTTATTAGGTATGTATTTATTTGCTTTAAAATAACTTTTTAATGTGGGTATACGCCACCGTATAATTAATTGCATGTTTGCACACTTTTCTGATGCTGTGTAGCTTAGCTGTGTTAAATGCAAACTTTAATTATTCAAGTTTATTACAGTTTACAATCCCTAAAATGAATATTTTTGAGGACGTAAGCTCGAAGCACAAATCTGGTGTATGGAAACATTTTCTGTTTAACAAATCACAAGAAATAGCAAAATGCAATATTTGTTCATCAATCCTGAAGGCTTCGGGTTCAAGTACAAAAAGTTTGATAAGCCTCATGAAGACAAAACATCAAATTGAAGTATTAACATGTTCTGGATTTGTTGATGACGACGAGCCCAAATTGAAATCTCGAAAAACTGATGACTATTTCACAAAAAATGTAGAATCTGTTGAAGAGGTTATAGAAAAATTAGTTGTTAATTAGTTGTTGTAGATGTTATGACATTTCATCAACTTGCCAATAGTTCATTGATAAGACGAGCTTTTAAAGCATTTCCTAGTAGTCCTAGCCAAACAAAAATTTTATTTATGAAACATTTTCAAACTGTGCAGAGCAAAATCATTAAAATAATAAGAGAAATCAAAGAGGACAATGGTCGATTTTCAATTAATTTCGATGAAACCACATCAATACGAAACCGTGGATTTATCAACCTGAATATACATTGTTCCACCGGCTTCCAATCTCTTGGTTTAATTAGAGTTATGGGAGGTGTGAATGCAGAAAGAGTAATTCAGATTGTAAAAGAAAGGCTCAGCGAGTATGATATTTCATTGGATAATGGTGTGGTAGCTTCAATCACTGATGGTGCAAGCATAATATTGAAGTATGGCCGTTATACTAGCCCATTCCATATTGTTTGCATGGCACGTGCTATTAATTTGGCAGTCTGTGATGTTCTGTATTAAAGTTCAGAAGTTAGATCAGAAGAACAGACTGGCCAAGAAAATGAGCAAATTGAAGAATGTGACTCCGACTATGAAGATGAAAATGAGGATTCTGTTGAAGAACCCACCGAGTACAAGGACAACCAAACAATATTTATTGCCGAGCTTCAGAAGATTGTTGTAAAAGTCAGGAAAATGGTCAAAATGTTCTGAAAGTTCCCTGTTCGTAATGATACAAATCTGCAACCACAGACTTTGGAAACCTTTGGTAAAGAGAAGAATCTTTTGCTGGACTATAAAATCCGATGGAATTCTCTTTTAAAAATGCTGCAACGTTTTTATGGGATGAGAAAAGAAGTTAAAATTGCAATTCTTCAACTGGATTATCAATTTGATCTCAATAATCAGGAATTAGACAAGATTAAAGAATTATGTGATGCGCTTACTCTCCTTGAAGTCGCAGTGCAATATTTATGTAAAGAAAATGTCGATCTCACTCTCTCTGAAAAAGTATTAGCATTTATAGTGAATAAGCTAAGAAACCTAAACACTCCAATCGCGAATGTTCTACTTCAAAAATTTGAAATTAGATTCAAAGAGTGTTGAAACCCAGAGCTGGCTCATCTCATTAAATTTTTGAAAAATCCCGATTTCGTCAATGAATCATATGATGAGTTTGGTAGTAAAATTTTTAAAAACAAAATATTTGATCTGGCAACAACCTCAATATAATGATTATTCAACGTAAATGATAATGGTTCAGAGTCTGAACCAGAAGTAGCAGTTGAGGTGGGAGTTAAAGACGGAATTGAAGATTCTGCTACGAGTATTGGGGCTTGTACTAAACAAATGTCCTTATCTGATAAGCTTAGTATGTTCCTGCAGGAGAATGACAATGAGGAAAATCATAAATCAAAATCTGGTTCATATATCATAAGAAAAGAAATTGAGTTGTTTCGGGCAACAAAAAGCCGACCTGAAATGCTAGATAAACTTTTCAGGTCTTTAACAAAAATTCGACCAACCTCGGTGGAAGCAGAACGAGCATTTTCTGTAATGGGTCTCTTTGCTAATAAACTCTGAAGCCGACTCAATGATGATACGTTGAGTACAATGATAGTTGTAAGGCAGTTTTATGAAAAATGAGATATTTGTATCACTTTTATTTTTCTTATATATATATATATATGCATATGTTAATTAATATTAAATTTATTTACTGTTATTTTTTATATTTGAAATCCTGAAATAAATCAAATGCTTCTAATAAACTATTTCTTATTTTAGTTCTTTGCTATTAACCCCCTGGAACCAACCAAGTAAACCCGGGAAAACCCGGGTTTTAAATTAAAAAAACCCCGTCAAACCCAAAACCCAGGTTTAAAAAAATGCTCAAAATCGAAAACCCTATTCATGAGTAGCATTTATGGAATTATTAAGATTTAAATGAAGACATTTGAAAAGCACCGTGAACGAGACCTCCACCCCCCCTTGAGGAGGTCCCCGAAAACGAGGAGCCAAGACTAGCCATAATCTGTCCTAGCAATAATACGATCAATTTCCCTAGTGTAAGTATTACGCAAGGGATCCTAGGCAGAATGGTAAGACGTACGTTTCCTTTATTTCTATTTTATGTTATTTTTTTAATCTATAGTAATTGATGGTTTTAGAGATGTAGCTCCAAATATTTTTAATTATGATTTGGTTTAGTGCTATGAGCGTTTATTTTTACTATTATTGTGTTTTGTGTAATTTGTAGTTATTTTTCTTATTGTGAAATTTTGTAAATTTAATATTGTACGTAAAGGACAGCAGGCAGGTAATTGTTAGATGTGTGTTTGCAGACTGCAGCTGCAACCATCATCTTGAAGGGGAGGTGTCATGCCTGCCGCTCCATATGAGAGAACGGGACGACGCCGTGGGACGGTGGTCAGTCTGTGTTGAGGTGAGAGAGAGTACAGTGCGTAGGAATGTGACCCCGAAGACGCAGAGTTTTTCTTTGCTCTCAGTCAGAGCCGGATGACTGACGTAGATTAGTTAATGTATATATAGCATAAATTAAGTTCTGTGAATAATTTGAGTATTGTGCTTGTTTGTGAATCGTGTGAATAAAAATATTGTGAATATTTACCCGATTGTTGCTAAATCTGCTATCTTTAACGTCGTCGATTTGAGAAAGATCTAGGTGAGGACAACAAAATCTTTAAAATCCAAGTCGGCAATCCTTGGACGAATATTTTCCATAGGTTAAGATTGAGGTGAGCGAATCCAATAAGGTTTGTACACAGCAACCTTAAAGATCAAACATTGAAAACTAGACAGGAGCACGGTTCACATCACCTCAAATTCACAATCCGATATCCCCAAACAGATACTATCATCTCCACCTGACAGAAGTGAATTAGACCCGATCCCTAGTTGAAACTTAATTTAGTTTCGTTGGGTACCATCACCAAAACTCCTTTCATGCCACAAAATTTCTGTCACATTTCTGTTCACTCACGAATTGAATCTGGATTACTTGTCCAAAAGCCTTGCAACCATTCCACAACCAAGAAATGTGGTGATGTCCCTTAATGAACCTCTAAAGCAGATTCTTCAATGCATCTAAACGATTACAATAAATAATTTTCTTAAAATTCGGAAGTTTGGAACGCTTCTGTTATTTTTTACATCGTGAAAGTAAAATTGACTGGGACCTACAGCTTAAAGCGGAGAATTTTTAAATATCAAAAGGAGTAAGAGTTACGTTCTATTTTTAGGCAATACCAACATGTCACTAATAACATGGATTAGGTTAATTATATCTGTAATGATTGTAGATTACAAAGTTGAAAAAGCATCTTCAAACGTTTCGGCTATAGATTTTATAATATACTCTATCATTCAACAGCATAAAAACTGATATTATGTTATTTAAGATATCGTATGTTAAGGCGATTATTTATGATGAGCGAAACTATTTCACGACAAAAAATTGTACATTAAATATCTCACAATCTAAGATTGGCCGGACAATGAAGACAATATTTTCTTATATAAAAATTATATCTCGAAATTAAATCTTTATATTAACACGCAAAAAATAAACTGAGTGTATGCTTTTGCTTCACCGGCCATAACAAACAGTTAAACTACTCTCGAAGTATGAAATACGATATGTGATCAAGAACACCTATCAGTAATGACCAAAAAAACTTTTTAGATACCTGTATTTAGACATGTTTCTTTAAGTCAGAACACTTAATATAATAGTACACTTCATTGGCTTGCTCATAATAGATCACTGAAACAAATATTTAAACAACAATTATGGTATTATAGAAACGCATTTTTAATTTAAATACTCTCCTCATTTTCTGCATATGCGATTTTTTTTATCGACAGTTCTTAAAATTATTAAAGCTCCAATTCTTAAGGTTTAATATTCTGGCTGTTACTTCTTAAGGCTGAAATATGACTACAAACGTGGTGTAATATTGATATATATTAAAATTCCATTTCAACAAAATCTAACAATATTCACCTTGTTGTTAAACTATTTACTGATATCAACAAAAGGAGAACTAGAATTTTAACCAAAGTAACGGAGTATGTAAATCAACGATAAATAGTTTGTCTTTATGGTTTCAGCAATTTCATAGATTGATTTCGTTATGTAGTCAAAGGAAATTTTCTTTTGGAAATTTAGTCTTTAAACTTCCGTTATTAAATAAGAACAAACTCTTACAGGGAAAAATATAATAAAATTTGGTTTTTAACATTCATGTCAACCATTTACATGCCTTGAACTATATTTTTTAACTGCTTCATGTCAAACTTGTATGTCATTTGCCTTGCAGTCCTAATCCTACAAAACTTTCAGAGCTCTGAATTTTTATAATACAAATGAGTTAAAAAATACCATTTTTACTCTTCTTTCAAATATAACTTCCGATTTATCAATATTTAATTTACTACATATTAGATTTAGACTCAAATGATGTCTCTCATTATTTCCTAATTCCTAGACTTTGTTAATCCAATTCCTTTCTTAAACTTTTACTTTATTTTTTCATCGTCTTATACATGCTAGTTGTACTATACTGAAGAAACGTTTCAAAAATTGCAATAGCTTGTGCGTTTCACCTTCAAAAAAATCAGTCACGTTGTGTACAATCTTTAAAGAATTTTTTCAGGAATTTTCTATACACAAAAGTTTATAAATTTTGAAAACATTTCTTTTTAGCATACTGCATTTTTCCTCATATTACAGTAAGTTACATTAATGTACTGAATACAGGGGGAGAAAAGAGAAAAAATTCCCTACCTTCGAATATTAAAAGTCTTCGATTTTAATATTCGAAGTTCAGTATTTAACACTAGTTGTTGTCTTCATCAATAATTTTTATAATGACTTATTTCAGCTATCAAAAATATAATGGACCTATTTCCTTCTTATTATATAAAAAAAATAATATATATATATATCACTCTTACTTACACACACACACAGACACTAATTCAAGGGTATCTATCTAAACCCAGTATTAAACATTATTTGTCATGCTATCGTTTCCTAACATACAAAAAAACATGTTTTTCACTGGAAAATGTTTTTATCTTAAAATATTTTGCAAAATTAAATGCATATTTCAAAATTTCATTATTTATGTTTAATGTCTATGGAGGCTGCATAAATATATTGCAGGATATATGCCACTTAACTTAATATTATAAGTCGATTTTATTCTAAAGTTAGGACCTGAAGTAAACCAACTGCTTTATAATGTGTAGGGCATTTTGATAGCTGCAAATTTCCATGATAGCAAATAGAAGGAAATCTAAATCCTTTAAATATCCGGGAAAGCTAATGATCAAACAAGATTTGGCTCTGAAACAGTATTCTTGCGGTGTAACAATCAGATTTTACGAATATACTTCAATTAAGCTACATAGAGTTGTAAGGTATACACAAGATTCGATTCACAAGAATCGAACTTTTGAGTGAATGAATTAAAGAAGCTGCTTGAGATATGCGAATTTCGGCATACGCGCTTGGTATAAATACCAAGCAGCTTGATTAATAGAGAAGTTGAAGGAAGGTTGTTAAAGTTGATAGATAAGCGTAAGGGAGCTACGAGGAAAGCAGCTCCAGGTGCTACCCTGCGCCAGTGCTTAGGGGGCCCAAAGTTTACGTGGCAGTACTGCTGGTTTGTGAGTATGGTAATGTGTATTTCTATTGAATGTTAATATATATTCCGTACAAGTAGTACGTATGCTTATTGCTGTAAAAGCAAATTCTATATGTGCAACGAATTCAATAAACATTGTTTCATGTATAAACTGTGTTTGTATCAAATTCATTTAGAGTGCCACTTCAAATTATATACACCCAAGTCTGGGTAGAAGTAGCTATTCTCTATAGAGTATCATTTTTATTCGCATTTAAGGCTGCTGTGTACTTACCCTACTGGATTCGCTCAACTCAATGTTAACCTATGGAGAAAATTTTTGCAAGGATTGCTGAAGGGATTTAAAGATTGTTTTGAAAAAATTGTACTCCATAATAGAGAAGGAAATTTTACACCTTGGGACAATTTTAGTCATTTTTTTAAAAAATGCAAACAATATTTAAAAATTTTAATTAATCTGGGGGGGGGGGAGATCTGTCATGGTGTGTTTTAAACGCTCGTCAATTCCTTTGGTGGACAAAATTTAAAAAATGAATCCTGCCGCAAGGTGCAGAAAGGTTCAGGTTATCTGAAAATGCCATTTTTATTGGATTATCAACATTTACGTAGCCGTAAATAGTTGATACATTTTCTTCGTAGGTTAACTTTGAGGTGAACGAATCCAATAGGGTAAGTACACAGTAGCCTTAAAATAGGTCCCGTACTACACTATTTAAAACATCAAATAACGGTTTTAAAAACTCTTATTAAGCAAGGCTAAGAAAAATTGCATTCTTTTATGGTTTTAAACCTTTCATTGATTTTTTTTAATTTAAAAAAAAACAAGATTTTGAAATAGTTCAAAATTTTCGAATATTTCTTTACAGAGCTATATTTTTTTCCTTTACAAATTTTCTCTGTTAATGATGTGACAGAAAACCAAAATATACGTTTATTTTTTCTCAAGGGAAAATAAAGAAGAAACCTTAATTGTAGGAGGAGTAAACTTAATTATTGATTTGCAATTCATATTCGGAAAATCGGTACATGATATAATTATATATCACATGATTTACATTATATTGCATTAATTATATAATATATCAAATCAATCATCCATTAATCACTATTATTGCATTATTCTCAGACAATTCTCAAATTATTCGGAACCATTGTTATTTTAATAGATTAGTAATGATAGTTATTACATAAACATCTTGCCAACACGATACGATTAGATATGCTATATTCAACTGCTTTTCTTTTCCTTCTTTATTTTTTAGTTAGTTTAGGATTAGAGAATAGAAAGTTTCACACTACACATTTCTTATGCATGGTAACAGGTGTATATTTCCCAACATTGGAATTTGCAATATATCCATTATTTTGTTTCTATTGAACCTCATCACATATTGAAAAAAATATGTACCATTTCAGAAACTAAGAAATGGGCTTCAATCGAAAGAAAACTGGTGAATAACATTCATTTATTCAATTAATAGGTATCGTATCACATTATGAAAATTAAACAACATAGACTAAGTTTATATGAATACCATGCAATGAAGTAGTATTTTTTTATTTTTATAACGAAATTTTTAATTTCAAGACGGTTAATTTTTGTGTAACATCACTGAATAATTTTCTGTGTACATCCATACCTCGCTTTATGGCCTAGATACGTTCCGGAAATGTTGGCCGTAAAGCGAAAAGTCTTATAACGAATCAATTATTTTGATAGAAACCAATACAAATTTCATTTTATCTGTTCCAATTTTTTATAAATAATATAGTTTTTAGTTCATAAAGCATTTTATTATTTTTATTTCCTATAAAAATGCTTACATAAAAATAAAAGTACAAAATGTAAAAATTAACAGAAATTTAAAAAAAATAAACATATAAACAAAAAACAAAAGAAATCATATGCACATATGTATACATATAATAAAAAAAACATAAAATAAAATGTTTAAAAGCTGTTTTAATGTGATGACGAACATTAACATGAAGAATCACTAAGCTATAGCATGCTGCCCTCACCACTTTCGGCTGTTGTGGCCGTATAACGAAACATTGTGGGTCGTAAATCGAAAATGTGCCATTATTAAAAAAGGCAGTTATAGCGAAATGCCGTATAAAGAGCGGCCGTATAGCGAGGTATAGGTGTATTGATAAAACATTTAAAAAGCATTTATGTATATTTTAAGAAACGAATTTAATTACATCACAGTATGGAAAAAGGTATGAGATAAAGGTTGACTTTCAAGTCTATCCACTAGATATTTGTTTTATTCTAAGATTTTTAAATGCCAGAGAAGAGCTAGTATTACCTAGGATAATTACGATCAAAACGAAATAAAAACATTGAGTTAATCTGGAATAAACAAAGGTCAAAAGGGAAGTCCAAAGGAAAACACCCGAAGCCCCCCCCCCATATGAAGCAAGAGTCTTACATCTATCATAACTTTAGTAACGAAAAAAATGTACTTATGTGTTGCCCCCCTCTGTAATTATTTCCTACTTTACCATTGAATACAGGGAAGTTACACATTTCAATAAGATTCTTTCATTAAGGTCAGTTTTTCTTATTTGAAATTAGAATTAGTTCCTTTAAGTTATCCTTACTAAACAGGTAAGTTACCCAGTAAGTGGTAATGAGTTATTAACTTTATACCTTAAGTGCTTTATATACCACTGTAACTTTACATTCCAAGTAGAATTGCTAAAACACCTACTTGTCACGTTGGATCTATAGTTTTAAATCTTTACTTCAAAACAAGGGAAGTGACTTAATTATAATTTATAGTGGGTAAAAAGCAAGAAATCTGTACATGCCAGAATATATTTACACCATAACAATATATACACTGTATAAAAAAATTCTAGCTTTCTAGTTCAGAATTCTTGTATATTATTCGTTTTATTTTTAAATATTCTGTTTTCACAGAATTCAAGAAAAATATTGAAGGCATATAAGGTTTTTGCAAAAATAAGAATTTAGCTGATTAACTAGTGCTTCAGAATAAAAAATTGCCTTATTAGGAGAAAAATGTACGTTACTTAAATTTCAGTTTTATAAAAAGTTGAAACAGAATGATAAGCGATAATTTACTCAATATTATGCCTCAAAGAATCAATTAAAAACAGGGGCATCAGTTTTGTCCACTCTACAAAAATGAGAAACAGTAAAAATAAGCGTGAAATAAAATGAGATTTAAAAACATTTTCAGGATATGACAGTGTAAAGGTGACATTTACAAATATTCCTCGTAGTCACCTGACTTTCATTTCAAGTCTGCATAAATTTACGTACATATCATATAAAGTATTTAGATAACGGCAAATAATAAATTCCTTATGTTTATTTACATATTCATTCCCGGGTTTTTATGCATGTAATAAATTCCCATGAAAACCTACAAAACATTTGAAATCAAACCTTTTTCTAAAACATTTTGCACCTTGAAATATTTTAGCTCTGATTCAAACAAGATTACAGATTTGCATTTTCAACCGTAAAATCTTCGTATTCTTGTCAGACGTGTTTAAACAATTCGGAAACGTCCCACTGCACATTAGCATTTTACGTTGCACATTTTCATAATCAATAGTTTAGCAGAATACTCAGGATGCACGGTGCTGGGGGCTGAATATTTATATTTCGAGTAACCAATCAAGTAAAACAGATACGAGGGACTTTTCGTTCCTTGCTCTCTCAAGTAATAAGTCTAACAGAAAATTCCTCATTAATAATCGTAACAAGGGCTCAATTAAAAATAAAGTGAACAGTTTGAACAAAACAAGCTTTCCCGAGGCTTTAATTTACAAGAAAACATTTCATGCTTACTTGGAAGTTACTGCTAGAAAAGGTTTAGAAATATTGCGATTAGCTGAAGTGTAACTTTTAAAACTTTAAAGCCTAGACTTGAAAATTCTGAGACTACAATGATATAGAAGTAAGAGTAAAGGTCAATTTTTATAATTCTAAAGCTCTAGAATTTACGTGAAAATTGTAAAATACCTCAATTCTTGTTTAAAAGGCAAAAGCAAATCCAAAAGAATAATGATTGTCATTTAAGAGGAAATATTCAATGTAGCAGTATCTTCATTTATGAAATAAACATTAAAAATGTTTTTAAACTTAAAGGCAGCAATGATCATGGGAGGTTTTGATATTATCCGAGCAATCACCATTTAGTCCCCTCCAAATTAGTTTTCAGACAACTAAAACACAGAGAGAGAGGTTATGTTCATAGGTACTGTGTTAAATTTTAGATTCTAATTACTTTTCCGTATATGTGTTTTATGGCCGCAACTCGTAAAAAATATCCCGCAATACTTAATAACTGTCCTTTCAAGTCATACAGAAGCAACGCTTTTCGTAGCAGTTAGGAACGTACACGTGCATAGAAACTGAAGGCAATGGCTACCAAAATAAGGATACTGTATGCCTGCTTCAGACAGATAGGCATGACTGCAAAACGTACTAAACACCATAAAATCGACCCCTCGACCCTAGTCTTAACCGCTGGATAAGATGAGGCTGACCATAAAGTGAGTTAAAGGGGAGGTTTTTTTTCCGAGGAAAAGGATTTAGAGTTAAGGTTAGTGGTGTAAACTCTTACAATTGAAGTGCATTAATCAAATTACTTTCAAACACATTTTTTTTTATTTTTTAACTCAAGCGTATGAATTTTCCTAAGTAATTTTTCCTCCTCATAGCTTACAAGTTATACGAATAAGTCAGGTGCGAGTCTGACACATATTGTAGTAAACTCGGTTAATGAGGATATATGAAATTTTCCTCTAGATTAAGTATGGTAATTTTAAGTAGATCTATTCAAAAAACAAAGTTCCCGTCTCGATTCTCGGGAACGCTTTGAGAGAGCAAAATAACATACACAAAAATGTGTTGCAGAGTCATCGTTGTTATGAAGTCAAATATCTCCAAAGTAATTTTTGATCATAACTTTTAATATACTTTGAATTCAAGCTCACGTATAGTGCTTAGTAGGAAACATCACGAGAGAAGATTGCTATCTACATATTGACATACACTTTGCCTTTAACCTTTGATTATGCATTACGAAAAGAGAGTGATGTACAATGATTTGCAATTGTTTGATTTAGGAAAGCAAACAGTTTTTGTATCATTCGAATATCTTGAAAAGATTTTTTTAGATAATATGCTTAACTACTATGATAATACGTAGCAAATATACTTAACATGTTCTCTGCGAGATAAAATTTCTTTTGGAAAACCATTTTTGAATATGAGGTTACATAAAAAAAGGTATATGTAATGGAGAATTGGCACTGTACTAAATCTGTACTGGAGAGATAAACTGGGGTGGTATTATGTCTATAATGGAGAATTCGAAAGTAGAGGCACTGTTGTTATATTGAAGAAACTACTTGAAAAGAGACATCATATTACTGGACGAGGGAGCGGAAACAGGATTGGACGACATCATTTTATCTGCAGTAATTTTTGAAGAACACACGGAACCGTTTTGTCGAAGAAACTTTGTCGAAGGGAAATCGGTTGATTCTATTAGTTGTAGCGGCGAATAACAAAGTTCATAGCGACGGATGATACGAGCGGTGTCTCCAAAGAGGAAAGATGTTCTCAGAAGTATTGGCCGGAAATAGTGGTGATATTACATTTGCGCTGAAAAAAAAACTCAGTTCGTTGCGACTCCCGACAACTAACTATCCTGGATGATTGTAACTCAAATAATTTCTACTGACACATGTTTTGAGTCGACTCTCTTTTATTTTAAAACATGATGCTACTTAGTCATAATGCTTACAATTAATACATAAATATCATAGATGAATCTTTCATCAATATTACAAGCAAGTACTTCTCCACAAAGTATAAAACTGGCAAAAACATGGCCAGGCTGGATAAGTTTGTGTGTAAGTCTAAGTCAAGTGAGAGAGTATATCTGATAAATTTCTCTCGAGCCGAGCAAAAGAGGGGGCGAGGGTTGCCAGAAAAAACGTGAACTAAACCTCGCCAAGCGCTGAAGCCTACGAAAGATAGAAAGAAGCAGCGCATTAAGTAAAAGGGCGAGTAACGGTGAAAACTGGTAGCCATGTACCAATGACGTGAAGACGCGGGAACATAAGGCACGCTCATTGGCTGTGCAGGTGAGACCTGGCGACTTATGACATCTGGCGATTTCGCGCCAACGCGGTTGTTTCTCAAAAGCTGCACGAATACACACGATATTGCCACACTTAGGTGAAACTCAATACGCATAGAAAAAGAACAGACGGACGTCACTATGGGCGTCCCGTAAAAGAAAAACACAGTGCAGGAAAGGAGGTTCCCATATCGTACGCTGATTCTTAGCACGACATAGGAAACCGCAAATTTAAAAGTAGCCCTGGGAAAGAACCGTAATGGTTTATTTCAACAATGTCATGCCGATTCAACTTACGCACAGGTGTGCATGAAAGGGCAAGACATCGTTAAAATGAAGACCACCTTGAATTCAAAAGATCAGGACTAAAGAAAACACCTGCTACTGCTAAGATAAAAAACCTACCCTGACAGAGTTAGATTTTAACAAGTTATTAATTAATTTTAAGTTTGAATTAAGATAAAATTACTACACATTAACTGTAGCGATAAAATCCACGCTACAGTATAAAAGAGTTATATTTCCTCTAAATGACGTTAGAAAAGAATAAATGTAGAAAAAAGCCAGAAAATATGGATTTGACATTAACAGACAAATGTTCATGGTTACTCATGTCAAACATCTAATAGTTTAGTTTTGTCCTCTGCGAAATGTCAAAAGGAACAATTAAACACACTTACTTATATTTTTATATTTATGATAGCAATTACGTTTTACACTTAACGTCAAAATTTTATTAGGACTTAAAATGTTGTTCAGTTTTGAGAAAATTAAAATTAATGTTTTCTCTATTGCAACGAAAGACGGGGATGTCGAACATTAAGTTCAATTTATTAAACAGCCAAATTAGGATATAATTCGATTTTTAACTTATGTTGAGGAAATGGATAGACGGGGAACTTTCTGTACAAAAATATTGTGATTTGAGCTAAAACAATTCTTTATATAACATTTCGTATCAGTTTTCAAACTAAACATCAAGCAATACATTTCTCTTTGTAAAATATGTAAACTCTTTTTTTAAATAATGAAAATGGATATATTGTTCAAATTTTCATTTAGATTGGGAGTATTCCTGTCAATGATGCTATCACATTGTGAGTATTACTCGCATTTAGATGCTGAATTAGCAGTGCAGATACAATTGTCAAAGTATAAAATAATACTAAACATTTTTATTATTGTGTCAAAATTTAAGATTTTAATTACCATTCTTTTTTTTATTTGGGAAAGCAAATATAGACTTTTAATCTGCATCAAAATCTAAGTCTCCAAATAGATTTTTAATGTTTTTAATACGTATGTTTATTATTTTTTCAGGAAACCCAACAAAAATATATTATAGAAATAAATATAAGTATGTTTAATGAGATTACATATTTTGAGACACAGAAATTTCATTAATCACATACAAAGATATATATTCAATTTTGATAAACTGATTATTTTTATGTAAATACAATATCATTTTTCCGTTCATAAGGAGTTAATCATTTTACCTCTTACATATTGTTTAACATCTTGAACCAAAACTTTATACACTGCTCATAATGGCAAATCTAATTATTAGTTGACATCAAAGTTGGAATCAAACTGTTTATTCGCTAAATAAAATAAACGCATATAATATCAACTTTGAAGCTGCTTCTGATGAAATCAATCAATATACAAGAGTAGTAAATACTATCATGACAATAGATATCTTCTTTTATGATGAAGATATTGGTAATTTTGCAATGGAGTCTTTATTTTATATTAGATCTGTTTTTTAAGAAATAATCAAGATTTGAATTACCGAGATACACGTTTTATTAAAGTAATACCAGAAAATTATAGTGAAAGATAACGGTTTTTCTAAAAATAAAATAGTTTGTTATAAGAACTTAATGCACAATGCTTTAAAAAAATTTACAAAGGTGTTTTTAAGGTTTTAAATATTCATTCCTATGGCTAGTGTTATTGAAAACAACATGACCCTCAATTATTTAAACCACTCAGGTTTGAAAATTATCATTAAACGGGATTTCCGATTTAAATTTCTATGCTATCTTACGACTGACGAGTTTGTTTTAAGTTGCTCTATGATCATCTTTTGCTAAAGAGGACTGAGCATGCCAGGATCCACGGTTGAAAACTGATTCGGAACAGTCCAAACATACATGGTAACCGAAAAACCCGCAGTCTCTAGGATATTTAGGTATCATCTGTTTTTAAAGCTGTTTATTATCTTATTACAAATGACTATTATTTTCCACACAAATAATTACCAACTATCTTGATTTCTGATTTAACGAATACACTACAGTACTGGTATATTTCAAAGGACTCAAGCCTTTTTTACTCAAATTTAAACACATTTATCTGAAATGGTTTTAAATAAATTTGGAGGAATTCAAAATGGTTTTGGCCGTACATATTTTTATAGTAACTGGAAAACGAAATTGCTTTAAACATGATGCGAATGAACTTATCTCCAATTTTCAATGAATTTACCTTTTACCCTCTTTTCAAATGGGTACATGGGGACCCATATAAATTATATTACGGATATCCGAGACACTGCGGATGATGTGAAAATTTGCTATTTGAGACCAATCATCTGTTTATGACACCATCTTAATGCTGCAGTTTGGTTATGTAGTGAAGATTAATTATTCCGTGAGTAACAGCTGACATATGCATATTTTTTTTGTCGGTTTAATCATAAAAGGCAAGATCTCTGCCCTTAAGTCTGTCTTCAGTAAAGCCCACAATTTTCTCGTATGCATTCCTATGGCTGATGTTATTGAAAATATTAACCACAGTACCTTGTAAATAATACTAAAAAACTTAATTTCATTCCTAAAATCTGATTATGAAAATTATTAAAAAAGATGTACTAAAACTAAGTTTGATTTCTCTTTGCTTACATGATTTATGCAGGAGTAACAATTACTTAAATTATACGAACGATAAATTTAAAAAAATAATAATAATTGGACATTAGGCCCCCAAATCTAGTCTAAAAATATTATAATTTTAAATCTCAAAGGACTTTACATGTTACTATTTTTTAGTTACTTCAACATTTATTAGATCCGGGTTAAGTTTCACTTCCTAGAATTAAGGATTTCCATTGGCGCCCTTTGCACGTACGCTCTTTCGCGAGTGCTTGGAGCGTGCGGAATTGCGCGCGGGAAAAATTGCAGTACGCTCCAAAGCAGCTTTCCCTTCCCTGGTTTCACGCGGGAAAGAGAGTACGTGTAAAGGGCGCTATTGTATAAAATAGAAGTCGTGATTTTACTAGCCTCTAATTTGCCAATTAATTATTTTATCATAGCCTATGTTACGGTTAAGCGGAAAAGTTCTATTTAATACTTTATACTATTCAGTATAACAAAAATTGAAACAAAATTAAGGAACAATACGAAATTATTCAGAAAATTAAGGATTTATACATGCCAGTGTCGATCATCATTTTAAATTCTACCAAAAAAATGCCATTGGACTATAATATAAGAATTTACAGTAGTTTTTTGTTGATGTTGTTGTTGTTACTAATCCCTCCTGATCTAGCGACGCTATACCAGGTCCATGAATCCATATAACCTCAGTAGGTCTATCAAACGGCGAGGTCCTTCCTAGATAAATTTAGGCAAGTTAGGATGTGATCAAGAGTATCCTGCTCATTATTACACTTTTTACAAGTGGGAAAGGTGTTGTTTTGGTTATCAAATTTTAAGAACCTCAAGTGGCTACTTGCAAACCCAGAGATGGCAGTCTGCTCAACTCTTTCAACCTTGAAGTCAAGAGCCCTAGCAGGGCAGACACCAACGCACCAGTCATGGACCGAGGGAGATCTCCAAGTACTCTAGACAAAAGACCCCCTTATGGAATATGCCTCTAGATAAGTAAGAGCCGAAGAAGTTGGTGAACGTTCAGCGGTACCCTCCTTTGATAGGATGTCAGCCATCTCATTGCCAAATAGGCCCACATGAGAGGAGACCCACTAATAATGAATGTCATGGTTCACAGAGTGACGATCTAGCTTGTGCAGGATAGACAAGCCGGCTCTGTCGCCCACTCTCATCTAGTTTCTAAAATGCTGGGTGGAACTGCGACTATCTGATAAAATCCATATATCGTTAAACTCGTTAGAATCATGAGTACAGTACATTATAAGACACTGTTAGTGGATTTGTGCATATTTTTCATGGTAAATGATACTTATAGAAATGCACAGAGTCGAAGCTAAGTCTAATATGCTAGTATCATGGTATGGATGATTTTTTTCTGTTTTGAACTGGGCCAGTTGCTTTCTGTGCCAAACACAGCAGTTTGTCAAGACCTTTAGGATAATTTATTTTTTCTCCAAACCGTCTAAAGATTCTATAATACGTTCCATCCTTATGTAAAATTGTGACACCTCTTCTAAGAAAGGAAAGTCTGTAATTTTCAAATATACAGACATGAAATTGAAAGAAATTAACTTGGATGGATCGAAGTTCCAACCCCAACTTGAATGAGCATCTTCAAGACAAGCTAGAAAGACGGTTGCGTGCCAGACCTAATAAGCCCAATTTGACTGATACACTGTTGAGTTGTAATGAATTTCACTTGCAATTTCACCTGCGAGGCACTGGCCGTTATAGTAGCAAAAGGAGGATAGACCTTATATTGACAACAACGTTTTATAGTGGCATATAACACATCAGCTGAGGCACAAACACTTAGCATCCGCACACAGTGCATAAATGCATTGCTTATAGTAATAGTATGTATTTTTAGAAATTTATGCTCTCTTAAAACCGATTTATTTAGAAAGCATATGCAAAATATGTGCGTTTGTGTGACGGTTTTTGATACCTCACTCTTTAAAATCCATTTATTCTTCTAAATATGTAGTAGTAGGCTCAGCGAAAAACCTTTTTTTTTTCAATGTACCGCACAACATAAAACTATTATATCCATCTTATAGTAATTGCAAGTAGAAATACTGCTCACAATGAACTATATCCCGTAAATAGTGTGCACTTTCCTACCTTTTTACTTTGCTTTGATCCACTATTAAAATCCCGTTTTAATGTAGTTCTGAATTGCACTCTGTATTAAACATTTACGACATTAATCTCAATTAATATAAAAACCTTCTATATGTATGAATGAGATTTCTCAGTCAATAAATTATTTTAAATAATTTAACCTTAGGCACATTCGGAACGCTTATTGAAACTAAATTTGTTCGTCATATGGCAAAAACAAAAGTATTTTTTAATTCACTTTTATCAAAAGTTACCAGATATAAACAGCAAAACATGATTCCCAGCTAGAAAAAGTATTTAGATAAAAAAAAAGAACACACGTCGAAGACTGCGAATTAAAAACTAGAGGAAAAAATTGAAAAAGGGAATTGTTTAAGATTCCTAAGGCATGTAAAATAAGGTTAATTTTTTCAGATCTCATTTATGACATTAATAAAAGTCTTGTAACTTTTTCAACCTGTAGGGTTTTTCCTCAACACAAAGAATTTTTTAAAGTTTTATTTTTAAAAATCAATCAAAGATGTATATTTAAAATTTGTATTTCGCTCCCAGCAGCATATAAGAATTTTTTTATGACTGCATGCGTTGTATATTCGGATAACAGACTACTTTAGCATAAATTAATCCACGGCATTTCTAGCTAAGTGCTTGTTAGAAGCGGCAGTCTTCTAAGTATTTCATTTGATAACTTTCTCAGCTGTAATGAAAGGTGAAAAATCAAGTCTCAAAGCATATATTAAATTCAATCGTATAAATTACTTTAAATTCTTTCTTTAATTTGCAAAATGTTCATTGACAATGAAGAATGAGATTCCATTTTACGAAACAAAAACGTAACACGGGGAATGTACAGCACACACCGATAGCTTATTTTTATACAATTTTTTTTACTCTACTTTATCTGTGAATAAAAATTGCTGTTGACATCTACAAATTTTCGTATTTTCCTCCAGTGTGGATACAAGTAAGCAAAATAATTTATATTCATCCAAAAAATATCAATGCACTTCTCTTGGCACATAACAAATATTCTGTCTAATGTATTACAAGAGAAATCGGATAAAATTGTCAGTGCCTGTCGTAATAGATATGCTTATCCATAAATATAAAAGAAAGACAAACACAAACAAAAACGGATGGAAAAAAATTAAAAAAAGAATCAAAAATAAATATTTACATTAATACTTCTAAAATATGGGGCAATCAACCGTTTAACATTATAATACTGCAAGTAAATTTTGCACATTTTCTTCATGTTTTAGAGCAGTACCCGAAAATTTTACTTGCTACAGCAAGCTGATACTCAAAAACATAACTCTTAATGACGACTCGTCATTAAGAGAACAGGCGCCTGGTCTCCAGTAGTATTTTTCAAAGTCTCATCTGTTAAAATAAATGATGATTCAACCACGTAGAAAAAAAATTGTTCTTGTTTTAATCATTTCTCAAATTCAAGCAAAGTAGTATCCGCTTAGAATCTGTTAATATTACATCTGTCTATAGACGAGTCACAAATCACATGCTATGAGCAAGATTAACTCGCTTCATTTTGGCACATGCCATTAAAAGATCATTTGATACTGTTTCCTCATGGTGATCATATTTGACCGCTTATCCCTATTTTAATTTAAATGTTTACTTTGATTTGGCATAAGGGTATGAGGGTCATCTTTTCATGACATTGAAAACCATCAAAATGTAGGTCTCAGAAAATATTGTGTGTCAATGCATAGTTTCCAGCGGTTTCACTCCCCTATGTATAGTAACACATCGGTTAATTGCAACTTCTTTCCCCAGACTAAGGCGTCCTCCATTACTGAATTTGTTTTTGGTTGCCTCCTAGTTTTCGTGGTGGACTGTCACTATCCAGCAATCCACTGTACCCCAAACCGTTGACTTCGCATATTTAAATACTCTGCAGTGTCTCCTACTGACATACCACTATTATAAAATCCTTGAATCATATCTTTCCAAAATGGCTTCTTTAACCCCTTCCGTACCATGTATGTATAAGAAGATTACAGGCAAACCAGTTTTTCGGGCATTTAGATTTAAAATATCAAGTAGTAGTTTTCAGATAAATGATATGCTTTTATTTATATTAATAAGAAGTGATATAGGTATCGATATTTACATCGATATATATATATATAAAACAGTTCCGTAACTGACTCATTCATTCACTGACTGACTGACTGACATACAACGCACAGACCAAACCGCTGGACCTAAAGGGCTGAAATTTTGCATGGCGATTCTTCTAATAGTGTAGGGGTGCACTAAGAAAGATTTTTCAAAAATTCTTCTTAGATTTTTTTAAATTAAATTTTTAAAGCTGTTTTTTAAACTTTTTTTACGTTTGCATTTAAAATAATACATTGAGGGTTATAAAATTTATATCACGAGAAAGATCATAAAAATTCCTTCAAAATGAATTTTTTTTTCGAATTTTTACCTCCATTTCCTGATTTTTGGTGAATTTTTAAAGATTAATTTTTAGAATTCAATTTATTAAATGCTGATCACGTGATTTCTTTTTCTTCTACTTTCAATAAATTTATCGTCACGTGCGTAACAACTAAATAGACAAAAAAAAATATTTTTTTCTCTTTCTAATGCAGCAGACGATTGGATATTATCCAAAAAATATTAAAATACAGTAAAACATATGTTCCTTAAACTGTAGTATATGGTTTAGCATGTTCTATTAATTTAATTTGAATATTTCCTTCTACATTATTTTGTATATAAAAATATCTGTTACGAAATTTTTTTAAATATAGTTTGTTGGGTTTTTTTTTGTCATTATATATATATATATATATATATATATATATATATATATATATATATATATATATATATATATATATATATATTTATTTATTTATTTATTTATTTATTTATTTTTGGCATTAATTGCATACATTGACCGTTGTATTTAATTTGAATGTACTCCGTAGCGAAGCGCGGGTTTTCAGCTAGTATATATATATATATATATATATATATATAAAAATTGATACATATAGAAATATAACGATATCTAAATCGATACACAAGAAATATAACGGCATATAAATCGATACATATAGAAATATAATGGTATCTAAATCTATACACATAAAAATATAACGATATCTAAATCTATGCACTTAGAAATATAACGATATCTAAATCGATACACATAGAAATATAACGATATCTAAATCGATACACATAGAAATATAACGATATCTAAATCGATTTATGTAAAAATTGCATAAAAAAGTTAATTTACAGTTCTGTCACCAGTGGATCAATACGTGGATCCACTGGTTGCGGAGAATCAGGCCATGGATCCATACAAGGATCCACTGGTGTTTGCGGAGAATCAGGCCATGGATCCTTACATGGATCCACTGGTGTTTGCGGAGAATCAGGCCATGGATCCATACATGGATCTACTGGTGTTTGCGGAGAATCAGGCCATGGATCCATACATGGATCCACTGGTGTTTGCGGAGAATCAGGCCATGGATCCATACATGAATCCACTGGTACAGAAGGGGTTAAGGCCTCTACATATTTTTTGAAACAATGTGATATGGTACAAGAAGCCGAAGGCTAGTTTTTATGCCTTTCGAGAGTGCATCCCTCAACTGTTTTCCACAGCAGATTCATGGTGCTAAAACCCTCTTCCTCCAACTTCGCGAAATGGGAATTTTCCTTTTCTTCGATCTTAAAAGCAACTCCGGGGACAAAATTTCTTTCAGATAACGTTCTGTATACATGTGTGGTGCATAAGCTGAGAAATATATCAAAGCTTCGGTTATACATTTTGAGCAAGGACAGAAATGGGATCATGTCTCTATCTGCCGGAAGCGTGTTTCGATATATTCTAAAGATAATTGCTACTAATTTAGCCCCTCCAAATTTTTGTTTTTCATTTTATTGTGAACGCTCTAACATTCGAAATTTAACGATTTATGATTAGCACCTTTAATATAAAGATTTCTACCAGACGCAGATTGCATAGGGAGTAATCTTTTCTAGTCATTAACAAAGAATTTGTTTTCACTCTTAATCAAAAATTTATAGATATGTTAGTCCTTTTAAAGTTGGGAAATGGGGTGAAAAGTCCAAATTTTAAGTACAAGAATGGAATTATAAAGTAAAGACTGCATAAATGCCTTTCAAAGGTAATAATGATATTAATAAAAGAATGACGGAGCAAAATTACATTCAAATTAAGTCTTTTTCTGTATTGTTAGTAGTAAAATCTTTAAAGAAGGAAATGATGCGTTCATCTTTTGGGAATATCTTTTAAATTAACTTTGTATTTTGCTCGCATTTTACAGCATTTTAAGTAAAAACATTAAACGCAATTATATCCTTAACAAAAATTATCACAAGCACTTGTATTTCAATTTCAATAAAATTCTATGAAAATATATAACCCTTCAAATTTTCAGGTCTCTTATAAAAACTAGGTCCATATTTTTTAGGCGAAACAAAAGATATTTTGTGTAAACCCATATCAAAAGAATCATTGTATATCAAATATTAATATCCAAAATATTATTGAAGTATAAAAAATATATCAAAGGTCTTGCAAAAAAAGAACATAAAAAATTGTAATTCACTGAAGAATCCGAAGGTAAGCAAAGAAGTTTATTTTTTGTTTGCAATATCATCTATATGATATGTTTAATAAAAGTTCTTGGTAACATTTTCTGCCTGAAGGCTTTTTTTGCTTTTAAGCTTTTTTTTCTGTGGCCAATATAAAAAATTTCAATCACGGAAACATTTAAAGGGAATTGAGGCAAAATACAAATTTTTTTTCTAACAAAATACCTTTTTTATATATAGATAGATACAAATAAGTGTCTGGAAAGAAAATCTGAATTTTTTTTGGCCATCTTCATTGTACCAGTTCTCATAAATATCTGGCAAAAGAAAGTTTTAAAATACGTAGCGAAAATAAAAATGTAAAGATGTGGCTATTAAAGGTAAGGATGGAAATGAATGTATATATCCAGTATACATATGCAAGATTTTTCTATACATTCGTTATTTCAAAACACATCTCGAATACATATAGACCACGTCATATTTCTGTAATTGTATCGTAAAAAAATATTTAAAGAAAAGGCTGTAAAGCAAGTAGTATCATGTTTGGAGAATAATTTATATTTTATTCAATCTACAAAGCATATCATATCCTCAGATATTAAATTCACCTTAAAGTACAGCTGGATGGATAGGGAATCGAACCGGAATCTTTAGCTTCACTTATGTTTGTGCTGCCCATAACACAATTAAGCAATTTCCTGATCCTCCTTAAAGAACCTCATAACAATTTTTATTTATTGTGATCAGTTCTGAAAACAGAATATTCTTGTTGCAGAAAATACTTTGAAATGAAGAGCTTTCTAAAACCTTCTAAACTAGAACTGAAAAACTGAACGTGCAAGCTTTCAATGCTTAGCCTATTTTCAAGTTGAAAGGCAAAGCATATGAATTCTAATGCAATAACCGTAGCCTAGCAACAAAAGAAAAACTTAATGCTACCTTTCCCTGTTGTGCAACAAGACTTTTTCAGATACACAGCTCTGAAAAAAAAGGACGACGAGATCCGTTTCCAACTAAAATAAGTTTCGACGCTAACGTATCTAAAACAATTCGGTCCTAAGATTATCTTCGTGCCTTAGACTGTAATGTTTTTTTTCCTCCCTTTTCGAAAGTGAGGATAAAAACTATTCAGCCAGGCGTAAAATTAAAAGCGAGAGTCTGCTGTGACAAGTATGATAGGATTTTCGTACCCAGCTAAGAAGATTAGTATAAATGGGACATCCAAGGTTTGAGGATAGCAATAATTTCGACGGATAAAGGTATACTCTTCTAGGAGGAGAACTTCTGAAAAACAGAAAAGCGTTTCTTAAAATAAGCTGGAGATGTTCTCCCTCTAATAAAAATTTTACGTGAAATGGAAAAATTATTTGTACATTAGGCTTCTTAAATTGGCAATAACAGATTTTAAATGGAGGCTTAAGTGGCCTTCTCAGTTGCTTTACGTGAAGTTTTTTGGAGGATATTCCTTCAGAAAAATTTTAAAAGCCTTATGATTTTAAGTGAAAAAGGGGGGTTGCATCTCATGGGTAGAATAAATAGTATCTTCTCAAATAAATATTTTATTGCCATTGTTATCGCTTATATAACGTCAACTACAAAATTTAGGTAGAATACTAGCTAAAAAGTTTATAGATATTTAATTTCTTTTTATTGTAAGTAATATAATATACTTCTACAAAGGACTATTATTTTAATTCAATATTTTCTTTACTCGCATTTTTTATGTTACAGATATATTTTTTATACTTTTTTTGCTTCCCTTGTTTTCGAATATATTTTATTTGACTAATAAAAAGAATTTTGTCTGTAATTTGCGATGCGCTCTTTCGAAGCTATGATAAAACCAATAGATAAATATGTATATAGTGAATTGGAAAGTAGTTATTGAGATGTTAGCAACGAATTGAAAGGAGTTAAAGGAACAAAATAAAAATATTTTAAGGTTACACATGCATGGGTCATGTTGCTTAAGCAGTCCTTAATGTTGCTTAAGCTTTAATTGTCAGAATTTACATTTCTGCATAAATTACATAGTGGTTCACAACTAGACGCCTGGATTCCTAGAGCAGAGCTACAACTGTACGCATTAGCAATAAATTTTTTTATAAATTTTAGATTTTAGTTCACTACATAAGAATAGCACAGAGCATTTAGGAAGAAAATTGGCCAAAGACTCAACACCAAAAATATTTTCCACGCTTCAATCAGTAAACTAATCTTCTTTATAAGAAAAAAAAATCGTGGAGAATTTTGATATTCTTATGCACGTAATCCTCGGACAGTCACCACGTAACTGTTTTCTGAAAATTCTCAGTGCCAAAACCTAAATGTTTACTCCAGTCAAGATTTTGTGGAATATTAATATGTATACACTAGCTGAATACCCGTACTTCGCTACAGAGTATATACAAATTAAATACAACGATTAATGTATGCAGTTAACGCCTATGTATGTATATATATATATATATATATATATATATATATATATATATATATATATATATATATATTTTCATTTATTTATTTATAATAAATACAAAGATCAATGTATGCAATTGATGTAAAAAAACAAAAGAGTATATTTATAAAAAAATCGTAACTGATATTTATATAGACAAAATAATGTAGAAGAAAATATTCAAATTAAATCTAATAGAACATACTAAAGAATATAGTGAAGTTAATATAATACAGTTTGAGGAACATATCTTTTACTGTATTTTAATAGTTTTTTGGACAATGTCCAATCGTCTGCCGCATTAACAAGAAAAAAAATGTCTATATCGCTATTATGCACATGACGCAAAATTAGTTTAAAGTATTATAAAAAGAAAAGGAAACCACGTGATCACCATTTAATAAATTAAATTCTAAAAATTTATCTTTAAAAATTCACCAAAAATCAGAAAATGAAGGTGAAGATTCAAAATATTTGATTTTAAAAGAATTTTTTGATCTTTCTCGTGATATAAATTTTATAACCGTCAGATTATTATTTTAAGTGCAAACTTTGAAAAAGTTACAGCTTAAAAATTTAATTTAAGAAAATCTAAGAATAATTTTTCAGAAATCATTCTTAGTGCACCCCTACACTATAAGAAGAATCGCCATGCAAAATTTCAGCCCTTTATTTCCAGCGGTTTGGTGTGTACGTTATACACTCAAGAGCCAAAACATTATGGCCACCCCTACATTTTGCAATGAATTCGCCTGGATGACATGGAAGGCACGTGATCAGGTGGAAATGGTATTTAACTGCTGCTGGAGAGTCTGAAGAATCATTCTTTCACTTACTTCTGTGTGTGATGGGAAAGACTGTGGATCTAAGCGACTTTGATATAGGGGAGATTGTAATGGCTCGAAGGCTCGGAACAAGTATTTCCGAAACTGCACGACTCGTAGGTTGTTCGCGACCTACAGTTGTTAGTACTTATGCAAAGTGGATGAATGACGGTGAAACCAGCAGTAGACGACATGGTGTTGGACGTCCACACGCTATCAAAGAAAAAGGTCGTCGGAGACTGTCTCGCATGGTGAAGCAAAACCGGAGCCAGACAGCGGCTCAGCTGACAGCCCAATACAATGCAGGGCCAAGTAGAATAGTATCGCAGCACACTGTTCAGCGGACACTGTTGGATATGGGGCTACGCAGCAAACGTCCCACTCGTGTGCCTTTGCTGACCAAGCGTCATCGCCAACTGCGCCTGCGCTGGTCCCGGGAACATCGCGACGGGTCCATGGATCAGTGGGAGAGAGTTGCCTGGTCAGATGAATCACGGTTTGTCATTCATCAAGCCGATGGCCATGTCAGGATACGCCGTCTTCCAGGCGAACTATTGCTCCCTCAATGTACAGTAGGTCATACCCAGGCCGGTGGTGGTGGTATTATGCTTTGGGGGACATTCTCTTGGGCGTCTCTGGAACCCGTGGTTGCGGTAGAGCAGACCATGAATGCTACAGGGTATCTGAACACCATTGCGGACCAGTTGCACCCTTACATGGCCTCTGTTTTTCCAGCTGGAAATGGAATGTTCCAACAGGACAACGGCCCGTGTCACAAGGCTAAAATTGTGTTGGAATGGTTCCAGGAACATGATGTTGAATTCCAGTTAATGTCCTGCCCGCCTAACTCACCGGATCTCAATCCGATAGAACACGTTTGGGATGTCATGGGACGGCAGCTCAGAGTTCAAAGACCACCAATTCGCAATATCTCGGATTTGCGTGACCGTTGCTTAAACATCTGGAACAATCTGTCTCAGGCCATCTACCAAGGACTTGTGGCATCCATGCCAAGGTGGGTTGAAGCTCTGTTGCGCGCCAAAGGTGGGCCAACTCGTTATTGACAGGTAGTCATAATGTTTTGGCTCTTGAATGTATGCCAGTCTGTCAGTCACGGAACTGTTTTATATACACTGGTGTAAGAAATTAAGAGAATTTGCAGACTTGGTCGATTATCTCTAGAACTACTGTACCGATTTTAATGAAATTTGATATGTACATATATTGATACAATACAAAACAAATAACCATTCAATAATTGTAATACACACGCATGATCGTGCGTAACACTCGTTGGAGTCGGAATGTATAAAACAGCGGTTGCAGAATAAACAAAAAAATGGGTTAATAGATGGATTAATAGGGGGTATGGTCCCCTCTTACAGATATACAGGTCTCGCAGCGTGATTTCATACTTGAAATAAGGCAGTTTATCATTTCCTGTGGCAATTGGTCCCACTCGTTCAGCAACGCTGTTTTTATTCCCTGGATAGCTCTCTGAGGGGGTTGGGAGTAGCAATTGCCCTGCAAAGAGCGTCCCAGACATGCTCTGTAGGGTTAAGGGCTGGAGATCTGGCTGGCCAATCCATCCGGCGAATATCCTCAATCTCTAGAAATTCGTCGACCAGAAGAGCTCTATGTGGCCTCGCGTTATCGTCCATTAAAATGAACTCAGGTCCAACTACACCCCTGAAAAGGCGAACATAGGGCTCCAAGACCTCATCCCTATACCTCACACCAGTCACAGTGCCTCTTTCAAAGACATGGATTGGTGTGCGACCATTCAACATGATGCGTGCCCAGACCATTAAACCACCTCCGCCATAATGGTTGATTTTGCGGACATTGGAGGGTAGGTAGCGGGTCCCTGGTTCTCTCCATATGACCGTACGGCGAGAATCGGTGTTTAGGCTGACCCGGGACTCATCAGTGAAGAGAACGGTCTCCCATTGTTCCATACTCCAATCTCCATGCTCTCTGCACCATGATAAACGGATTCTCCTGTTGGTAGAAGTGAGCGGGACGGCAACAGCAGGTCTTCTTGCAAACAACCCTCTCTCATGAAGTCTTTTGGAAACAGTCACCCTTGATACACGGGTTCCTGTGGCTGCATACAAGTCACGAGAGAGCTGAGAATCTGTAGCACGCCTGTTACGCCTTGCTATAATCGACAAATGGCGATCTTCTCTGGCTGTCGTGGCTCTTGGACGACCTTGCCCAGGCTTTCTCTCGATGGATCATGTATCCTGGAACTGTTTCCATAAGTTACACACGACACTGGGCGTTAAATTGAACTCTCTATTAATTTGGACTTGAGATTGGCCTGTTTCTAGCCTTCCACAATTCGCCACGTCATTCCATCATCTAAACGTTGGTGGTTACTCATTTTTATGGTTACAATTTGAAATTAACCGATTGCTGTAAAATAACACCAAGAAATTTTCCGAGGTGTGCTAGCGAACGAAATGAGTCTTAACTTACGCGCGCTTATAAAGCCTGTTTCTCTACTGGCTCCGCCTACACACGTGTACGCTTACGTATTTGACGTATAAAATTTGCATTTTTGTCTAGAAGCAGTGGTTTTACATTCAGTTCTTTTTATGAAATTCGATAAAATATGCAAATTCTCTTAATTTATTTCACCAGTGTATATAGACGATTAGAATTTTTCTCGGGCGCAGTGGCCTAGTTGGCAAGGTCAGCGGACTAGTGATCTGAATGTCACTGGTTCGATGCTCGTCGCTTACAAATCCACTGCCGTGTACACTAATGGGAGCTGGTGCCCGTAAAATGTGTCGTGGCTGCAATGCCCTTCAAGTTCTCAAAATTACCTCTTGAGGTGCGGGGTCAAGTGTTCTGGTATCGTCACTTGACTCGGTTCAAAATTATGGGACTGGTCCTTTAGCCAAGTCGGACTCCGACCCTTGTGGTGCCACTGAAAACAGGATCCACACCTTCATCGCCCATAGCCTTCGAGACTTGATGTGATGTTTCTGACGGTCAAGTGGCATAAGCAATAACAACAACAACAATTTTACTCATTTATCAAAATTCATTCAAAAAGCACTGAAACTGAATATTAAAACAGGTCTAATGGGATTATTATAAGAGTAGTAAAGTCAGTGCGCATGCTTAATAAACGAACTAGTTCAAACTAGTTCCAAGTAGATTATACGAAATCAATTAAACCGTGTCATACAATATCATTTATGGGACATTATTGAAGGAACAACTTCAAGGAACAACACGGCTGTTATTTTGTATTCTAAAAAAAATCCAAAACAATGTTCAGAAGGATTTCTCTGAATTCTTTACCTCACATTTTCAGTTGAATTGCAGGTAATTAGATTTTCGTAACTCATAGCACAAAGCTCTCACTACAAATGCACAGTTTTTACACTTTTTATTTACCGCTAGATCATATTGCATAACATATTTTTATGATTCAGTAAATATTCAGCATCTCCCTATAATTTTAAATTATATTCGCGGGCAAATTCTAAGAACATATTTCTACTTTATAGATAATGAATAATTAATACTGAACGCTGCAAATGAAAAGTTTAGTTATTAAATAAGTCTAAGAGCTCTTAGATTTACCCACTTCCAAGAACGACTTTAAGTAAACAAAGAAAATTTAAGCCGATTTTCCCATTTTAAAGGACTCTTAAAGGGTTTAATTTTCTGTTTTGTTTAAAGGAGTCTTTTCAAGTTATATCGGTTTTCCATTAGCGCACTGTCCTCACTGTTTACAAAATACACTAATAATATTAAATCTTCAAAAGTACATGTCGCAATAGTCAAAACTTTTCGCCATTCTATTTGTAGCATTCAAATTTATGCACCGGCTGTAATTCCCAGCAAGGCCACAAGTACAAAATAAGGAATAAATATCAAATAGAAAGGGAGCGGTCAAATAAATGAGGGGTAGTTTTTGTCGGCCTCTTCTTTTACGGCGCAACTAGTCGTCTGCAAACATCCTCTCTTCGCCGCTTAGAACAGCAAAAATACCTTTTGCGCCGACAGGAAACAAGCAGGAAAAAAGCGGGAATAGAATTGCACACGCTGCAACAATTTCAGGAAAGTGGATTCCGATTCCAAGATTTTTCCATGTTAACTAGGTTTCGGGAAACGAGGCTTGTTGTAACGATGAAAAGGGTTTTGTGTGGGCCAAACCTTGCCGTTCGTGCTGAGGGGGGCGTCTCCAAATGTCGCATTTATTTTAAAGAGTAATTTTACTTCGGCTTACCTAAAAATGTGCAAGAAAAATTAATAATCAAAACTGTATGTTACGTTGTTCAAAATATTAACATTTTTTATTGCACATTAAACGCGGCTTCGCTTTTAAACTTGCAATGGTTTGCCATTTATTCTCTGCAAAATTTAGCCTGATATACTTTCAATATTTGAAGTATTTATAGTTCGATTTCATTTTTATAATTAAATGTCATAGAAATAGCTTCAAATTAGTACTTAAATTTCTCACTCGAAATATTTAAATATTGGAAAGGAAACTCTGTCCACAGTAAATTATAAGAATTTTGGGGAATCCAAGATTATTAGCGTATATAATTAATTTAGCTCAAACTATGCGAAGGCTTTACAAATTATGGTATAGTTCGTCAAGATGCTTGAAAACGATAATTAGCTGAAAAAGAAAGATTGCAGTGGCATGGCAGAACTCCTTAAGAGCTCGTTATTCGAGGCATTAAACAAAATTCCAAGACACAAATTAGCTTTTATTCACAAATTAGCTTTTATTTTTGCTGACACTAATAATAAAAGTAGGAACTAAAATAAGTGTGGTATTATATTTTATTTTCATTTAGTTTTCCTAGATCTGCATAAACCGGAAAGGAAGCTTATGTGGAGGAGAGATCTCTCTTGAACTTAAGAATATAGGTTAAAATATAAAATATTCGCCTTAAACCTTTGTAAGAGACATTTATTTTATATCATCGAGACTTTTTGCCATGTGTATAGTTCGGAGTATAGAGCCGGAGACTAGATTTATCATCTTAGTCTCCGGCTAAAAGGATGAATTAAAACATAAAAATATATACTTTCAGCAATTCATTTCAAATTTTAAATGAATACGGTAAAAATATTTAGTTTAATGAAGTTTTTAAGATTAAACAGAAAATATAAAGGAAAAGCAAAAACAAATTAAAATGTGTTCCTTAAAAATCATAAATCAATTAAAATCTCAATTAAGATGCACAATTCGAGTCAATCGTATGCACAATTTGTGTAATGCTTAGTAAAATCGTCTGCAGTGGCGAACTTGTGACGCACGTCATGGTTTTCTAAAGGTTATTTCTTCTTCCTTATTGAATGTTTCTGAAAAAAGTAAAATGTTTTTCAAAGCGAAATATTCATTTGAAATGTGTCCAAAATAAACTCGTAAATTTCGTATCTAAATGAGAGTAAAACAAGGTATGAAAATATATACCTGAAAATACTAGGAAAACAAGGTGTTCAATTAAGGAGTACCAGGATATGTAATATCAAAAAGAAAGTGCGACAATATATTTCCAGCGTTAGACAAATTTCATTTTTTTCCCTTTTTGTCTCTCGACACACATAATTCACTTTGTCTCACATGCGTAGACGTACACTCTATCCCTAACTCAAATATAAAGGAACCAAATACGAATGAACTGAAGATATATACATTTATATATGAAAGTGTGTGTTTGTACATATGTACATATTTACATACATAAAGGAACGCATACATAGTCAAACACATAAGCATAAAACTATGAGAGGAAATACAAATAATAATTTATTATCAAAGATAAATTATTAGTCGTCTTCATTGGATAAATTCTTCAACAAGCATTTTCTCTACGAATTTCAATGCCGATTTTCCCCCACATCTGATTTTCTACCAGTTTCTTTATGAATATTTCTAGTCACATATACATATCATCGGAAAACATGAATACATACAGAAAATAAATCATGTGTCTAAGTTGTTGACTGAAAAACGTTTTTTTTTTACTTAATTTTTAGGTTCCTTGTACCTAATATTGTTTGTTACTCTCAAACTGCTTGTAGAAATAAATAAGTTGAACGTAAAATTATTTGAAATCTACAATTTCAAGCGGTGATTGCCAGTTTTGGTCTAAATGCTGTAACACATAAAGATTACTGATTTAAGAAGTTTTCGTCTTCAAATTACTCGTTTAGTTTCCTTTATAAAACATTTTCGGATGCCAAGTGATCACGTTATACAATAAATTTCATTTCAATATTGAATAAAATATTATATTTTAATATTTAATAACTTTGGCACTAGAGCAATGCCAATAGCACAGAATTGAATGTTTAGTTCGATTAGTTTTTGGGGAGGAAGGGGTGAGTTTATTTCCAATTTCATTTTCGGTTACAAATTTTACCTGAAAATTAGATCATCTAAAAATTAATTCGTAGATACAGAGCACTTACAACTATAGTAAAGAGAACAGGAAATAAAAGAAAGAACCCTACACATATAAAAAAAGATGTAGCTTCTTTTAAAGCTTCTATCACTTCTCCGTATCAAATGCAATGTTTCGAACATGCATATAACTCATGTGTTTGTGCATATGAAAGCATTTTTGCCTGAAATATTAACAATTAGGTAAGGTATTTCAATTAATATCCCAGCAAAATTCAAATAAACTTTGTAATATCCTCTACCCTCCAGCACCAGTAAACTATGTTCTATCATTGCGGAATCGAGATTTAAATTCCTTCGAAATTATGTGTTTTGTTTCTTGGAAGAGCAGTTTCAAGTATCTGATGCTCAATTTATTCCAAAGTAATAAAGGACGAAGCTGATATTAATGCGCTGAAAGAGCAAGTGGTGGTATGATATTGTCCTGTTTTCCCCTAACAAAAGGGGTGGAATGAATATCGAAGTGCACAGAGAGCTTGAAAGTTTACATAACAAGAGGGTTGTCCATGCCAGAGCAATTGCAAGGAACATAGTCCAAATTGATTTACCGTCCGCGTTTTCTGTGCACCGGAAATCGGAGTTATCGGACAAATGAGAAAAGCTTCTAAAGGGAAAGTATGGAAAAGGCTAAGCGATAAAAAGCACTAATAGGAAATATTGAAATTAGCTAATCATTTAAATAATCAAAACTCCAAGATTTAAATCTTATTAAATTTAATAATTAATAGTTTAGAACTTTTTACTTTTTTAAGAAAATAACCATATTTTTAAAATTTTCATTGCAGTTTTCTTTTGTTATTTTTAAAGTGAAAAATTGCATAAGTATTGTAAATGGTAACCATACATCTCGCAAAAACTATCACTATGGATTGAAGACCTTTATGATAAATAAGTAGATCCAAACATCAGAAGCACTTTTTAGTTGGTTCTTTTAGTTGGTTTCTTTGGTTGGTTGGTTTTTGAGAGCTATAATTATCGTTTGTTACCCAATAGTTGACATATTGCAGTTGTAAGGCTATTCCGAACAGCTACCATATACCAAAAGCGAAATTGAAACACAATATTTTCCGCAGCTTGATTTGATTTGTTTTGTAACGTTACTATCATCTTTAGCAAAACAGTCTGAGACCCAAAATTTCTGAACGACTACAATGACCAATACCAATTGAAGAACTGGAACCAGATTTTTCCAAAAGGTTGATTGGATAGGCTATGGAACACTACAGTCATCTTTTGCTTTACAGAAGCTTTATAGACGGGGCCTTGGAATTTAAAGACAGTTCTGAACGGCAACAGACACTCGTACAAATCATGGAACAGGATGCCGATTTTTTCGAATGGCAACGCTGGTAGGTTTTGGTTCACTACAGTCAACTTTGGCCATGCAATATGAAAACAAATCTGAACAGCCACAAACATCCGTTACAACCATTAGACTAAAACTAATTTTTTCTGGATTTTGGAAAGTTTGCATATATACTATAAGATATTGTGGGTATGGCTCCCAACTCTAAATATAAAATCAGTTTATGTTTCATGTTGATCTTGCACATAAAATTTAATCAGATATGTTTTTGATAACCTCGGAAGTTAAACACTCAATCCTCTTAAAGCTAAGGCTCCCTAAACAGACTATTTTGACATTTTGTTGAATAAATCAGCAAATAGAAGTTACTTCAATTTAATTGAAGTGCAAAATTAAGTATTTATACTATATATACTCAGTAGTGCGTCTCGCAAGTCAGTGTTATTAAAGTACCAGTGTTTCAGACTCGTGTATTACGAAGCATTGAAACATGACTCAAAAATGTCGTTACAAAAAATGATGTACTCTCATTATCATTAGAGATCTATGAAGCAACTTCTCAATTTAATAAGGTATTTATGTTTTAAAAAACCATTTATTTATGAAACTAGAGAAGTTCACCGAACATGAAGGATCTTCGATTAAAAAATAAGTTATTAACAATAGCCTATTAGATTTACTTTAATTTCTAAAATTCACGACTTGTATCATACCTAACTTTGTTCTAACCGTATCCACTTTGTCAGGTCTAAAGTAAAGTATAGAATAGGTTTATTAGTAAGTACGGATCGCAAATGCTAAGAGAATTAAACATTTCCATATTAGAAGCAATCCATTGAATAAATATTATTTGCATGAGTAATTCGTCCTTAGGGGAAACTTAGTGTAATACTCTCCAGTTTAAGGATAGCTTCACCAGTCAATCAGATACAAGTAGCAAATTGTGTACATTATTATGTATTTAATAAGCTTTTATACACATTACAACAGCGGGATACTTTGATTTTCGATATTTTACTTCGTTTCAAAAGTAACATAATGCGAACTTAACACAAACGCCAGATTTAAGTGGTACATTCATTTTTCTTTTTGAATTATGAGGGAAAAAATCTACTTTTCTCGTACATTTCTGCCCAATAGATAACGCTGTAAAGAAAATTTAATCGCAAAATTAAAAGGGAAACGACAGCAATTTAAAAACTGCATTTTCTGATTATAAAAATTACCGAGAAAAAAATTTAAAACATTAGCCAAAGACAAAAGCTGTTAACAATAGACTCTTATTATAAATATTTCTGCCATTGAATTTATAGTAAGATGGAAAATATAGAACTTTCCAAGAAAAAAATTATAAACTTTGAGACTGAAAACTAACACATGATAATTGGTCGATTGAGAGCGCGCCGGTCATCTTTTTGCTAGACAAACTAACTCAGAATGAATAAGAAAAATAATATTATACAGGGTGTTCGTAAACTGTGTTGACAAAATAAGAGGGGTGATAGTACTCATCAAGACGAACAATATTTACAATGCAACCTACAGCCGCATTCCTCTCAGTGTGTCAGAAAAGTGTAAAATTCGATATTCAAGTTGAACTTTCGTCACTGGAAAAAAAATTAGAATTAACCAAATCATAAGTTGCAGAATCCCATTCAGTTCAGAGAAAGACTCCAAGTAGATGCTCAAAATTGCGTCCAAGAGTGTCGTTGCATAGTTGACACCGACGAATAAAAGGCTGGCGCACCCTCTCATACACTCCTGGTGTCGTGTTAATTTTGTCCGCTGTAACAACGATTCTCTCGACGAGATCTTCCGAGGAGTTCCCAGGTGTTCCGTATACCAATGATTTCATGTATCCCCCAAACATGTCCGATGGGTTTAGGTCTGGTGAGTATGGAGGCCAAGCCACAGGTCCACCTCGTCCAATCCCCGTCCAGGGTATGTGGAATTTAGGAGATGGCTGGCTGGAAGTAATTATGTTAAAGTGTGGTGGGGCTCTATCATGCATAAACCACAATGTTATCACAGTAATGATCTGAATTGTTGAAGGTGTGATGCTTTTAAACAATAGCATTTGCTTCAGCTTGCTTCCTATTTAGCCATGACGAGCCCACCACCTGCAACTGTCGATGCTGCTTCTTTTCACTGGAAATTGAGTCTTTTTGATCTGAATGGGATTGCATAACTTATGATTCCGTTAATTCATTTTTTCCCAGTGACAAAAATTCAACTTTGACACTAAACTTGACGCTTTTCTGCCACACTGAGTGGAATGCGGGCCCTAGGTTACGTTGTAAATATTCTTCTTCTTCATGAGTACTATCAACCTCTTATTTTGTCGATACAGTTTACGAACACCCTGTATATGAAATCAAATTTGATGATAACTTATCTTTATCAACATTGCATATAAAATCATAAAACGAAGTACTATTTCTAAAAGATTCATATTTAAGGCAACTGTTGCACTGAACAGTCGTTGAAAAACAACAGTAAAAGAAACCTACGATGTCTTAATGTGTTTAATAATTAATGAATATCATAAAAAGTTTTTAACATGCTTTATCTTTGAAAACGTGCATCCACAACTAGCATTTATAACATACAGTGTAAAAAAACAATCATCAAGAATAACATTTACTAAAGGCAGCATCGGTCAAATAATATGAATTCATCAACTGACATAAACTCATTGGTTGAGTCGTGGTAACATGAGTTTCATTATAATTGTAATTAAGACCTAATTTTTGAGGCCCTAAAACTGGCCATTAGGGGCCTATACAGTCATCGCTTTTGTAACACCCGGACCATTGGCAATATCTACTTGTTGCATAATTTATTTTATATATAATTCTTTTATTCAACTTTAAGTGGATCCATTCAAATTTTTAATGTAGTTTAGTTTTCAAGTAATTTTATTACTAACAATTAAGTACAGGATGTATATGTAGATTTTTTTTTGAAAATTTATGCTAGTTACCAATGATAGCAGCTACCAATATTCATTTGAAAGTTTGAATAGAGCAAATACACGTAAAACGCTGAACGTTGAATTTCATATTATCCTCCAAAGTTTTCTAATATTAGTGGGAATTACAATACCACCATTCTCATATACCTATACTATTTTGAAATTTCCGACGCGGATAGATATAGGCTTCAAAACTCCAGTTAAATTCTGTACTCCTAGAGAATAGACTGATAACGGGCGTTTCCATTAGATTGTTTATGATCGTCAAAGCTTTGGCCCGTAATAGAGGTTGGTGTGTTTAAGGTAATTCAAGATACGATTATGAAATTGAATGACACTTAAATAGCTGTTATATGCTTGACACTTAAATAGAAAGCAGTTGTTTACGACTCGAAAACGGAAGTAGGAATCAAAGCAGGACCTTAATCTTATTATTTCAACCATAAAATTATCTCAATCAAATTAATTTTTTAAAGTGAAATTTTTAGTTCTGTATCGATAAAAATGTGTATGATAAAGATTCCAAATAGGCCAAGCACATACAAGGCTCTTTCATGTTAATGTTTTTCAACATACCTATATCTTTCAGATAGTATTTTACATGACTATTCGTCTATAACTTCATAAAAATAGATACTATTAGCGAAAAAGTTTTGAACATTTCTTGTATGAAGAAATAGAATTGCATGAGTCGAAAATACACAAAAGAATATTACAACTTTCCTACACACTAAATCAGAAGCCTACTTCAGATATTAACTATGTTTGCAATGTAAGACCACTTAAAACTAAATACCTCGTTCCAAGAGGAATGTTCTAACATGAATACATCTTTTATGGATCCCTTTTGCCATTCTTGAATAACTTCTCCATCAACACAATGCAGCATTCAACCTTAAGGGGCTGTAATAAATTAAACTTTTTTCTTCAGAGGAAGCTGGAACTTTGAAGAAGTGGGTTTTGACACGTAAAATGGGGGAATTTTGTATTTGCTATTAGTTGATTTAATGACACATACATTCCACATCGGCCAGTTAAGCCCAAGGTACTTTTTCTTCTTCGTTTATACTAGCGTAGAATCTATTGACGTAAAAATAATTTTTTTAAACCTTGCATTTAATTTAACGATTCTACAAAAAAAAACCTTTATGGGAATATATACCAATTCTTCTAAATACTATGTTTTATAAACACAAGAAGTTACTCGTTTTAAGCAATTTCAGTGCGTGTGTGTATGTGTGTGTGTGTGACACACACACGTACATATGCATTATGATAAAGCAATCACCTAATTTTATATCAGCCAAGTTAATGCTTCTACTTATTCCTAAAGTAGTTTTAAAATAATAAATAGGGTAATCACACAGTGCTTTTCTCAAACTTTAAAATAAAAGGAATCAAACAAAGTAAAATTATGTTCACATTGACAAAGTTAATAATTGATGAAATATGATTATTTTGCCTTGCTACATTGTAAAACTACAACTACTGCTACTAACATAAACTAAGCAAGATATTTCACATATCCCCCCACCCAATTTCTTAATAATCAATGGAGGTTAGAGTAATATATACATATATTATTTGCTATTCGAAATTTTATTAAGTGAGAAAAAAGGTGGAACAAGAAAGTAGGAAATTCTTTCGTTTAAATAAAACAAAGTTTGAAACTGAAGTCAAATTTCTTCAAAAGAGCTGGTAATGACCGCTCCAAAAATCTTTGTCTTAAATTGAAAAAAATAAATAAAAACTTATAGGAGCTGACAAATTATCGGATAGTTGTTTTGAGATGTAGTTAAAATAATATTATACTTGTAAATAAAATAAAAAAATTCGATTTTATGTGAATATTGTTTTTAAAAATTTCACTTTCATAATTCAATTTCTGTAAAAAAGTTATTTTCTCTCTCCTTTGAAGTAACTTTCCGAAACAGACATAATACAGATGCAAACGGACTGCAATTTTCTGAAGACAAATAGATATATTTGTTTAATAATTATCAATTCAAAAATGAAATATATACAGGAAAACATATACACCTGAATCGTTAGATTACTCTTTAATTCAAATTCTAGAATAGTCGAAGAAATAAAGAAAGGAAAATGAACAGATTATACCTTTTATTCACCAGATCCTTGCCATTTACCCAAATCACACTTTTTTTTTTGGGGGGGGGGGGGGGGCTAGCTAATGTCCCTGGGATCTGACGACATTACACCCCAGTCTAGTGTACTTATGAATACAAGAAAATATAATCACACAATCACAGAAGAATTTTATCAACAAACGATGACACCGGCTTTGGACGATGGGTTGCAGCTTCCCTTGCCAGATGGGGCTCCTTTTGTAGTCGGAAGACTGACCGGTTCCCCAGAATCCAACCAAGTGTGAGAATCGAACCCTCGACCCCCGGCGTGGCAGGCTGATTGATACCTTAAACACTTAGCCACTGGGCGACTATCACACTTGTAATAGTACTCTTACCGCATTATAACGTAAAAGAATGTTTTTAACACAGCAGAAACTTCAGTATTCGCAGAAAATTTCGTACCGCGCAAGAAGTATATTCGTGCGACAACTTTGCTTTCCATCAATTTAAAATCTATTGATTCGTCATCTACTAAGGATTTATTTATACAGTGACATCTTTCCAGCATGGGTGAATGAGCAATTCGATAGCGAGGAAATGATTAGCATTAAAATAGCGAAAAATAAAGAAAGAGAGAATGTATTAAAACACAAGCTTATGACATTAAAACCATTCAAAATATATTTTATTGAGTATAAGAAAGTAAAGAAAGATTATATTTATTGTAATTTAATTTTCAAAATTTTTATTTAGATATCGAATGCATGTTGTTTAAAGTTTCCATATACACTGCTCAAAAAAATTAGGGGAGCAAGCAAAGAAGTTAAGAAAACCGTGCTAGTCAGCCACGTATTGGCATAAAATGGATAGTACACGCGTATCAATGCGCAATACAGAAAAAAAGACATAATCTTTGAAAATATGGAAAAAACATAAAAAGATGATTTAGATCTACAATGTGGTTACATGTAAACGATAAAAAAAAAGTATTGTTTAAAAATGATGCAAGATTTTTAATATGGCTTGTGGTCTCCTCGAACAGCTAAGACTGCTGCACACCTGTTTTCCATGGATGCGATGATGTTATCGATAAGACTTTGGGGAATACTGTTCCACTCCTCAAGAAGTGCAATCTCCAAGTCTCAGAGAGTAAAAGGAGGCCTTGGTCTCGCAGCAATGCGTCGTCCGAGCATGTCCCAAACATGCTCGATTGGATTCAGGTCAGGAGAGCACGCTGGCCATTCCATACCCTGTATTGTTTCAGCTTCAAGAATGTTCTCCACAAGACGAGCTGTATGCGGTCTTGCATTATCATGCTGGAAAACAAAGGAATTTCCAATTCCTTTGTTTCCAAAGGAGTTCTCAGTATCTCGTCTGCATACCTTCGGGCCGTCAAAGTACCATTCCGAATGATATGAAGGTCCGTACGTCCACCTATGCTGATTCCATCTCATACCATAAAACCAGCTCGTCTGTATTGTGACCTTTCACGAACGAACGTGGGGTTATTTCGAGTGCCCCTTTCCCTCCATACCAAAACACGTCGGGTGTCACAATCCAGACTGAATCGGGACTCGTCTGTAAACAGCACTTGGCTCCAATCATGTTGCTTCCAATCTCGATGTTCAGCAGCCCATCTTCCTCGGGCCGCACGGTGGCGTGAGGTCAGCGAAATGCAGACCACTGGCCTACGTGCATAGAGACCTCCCTGATGAAGCCTATTACGTACTGTTTGGTTGGACACCCTTCGTCCTGTTGCCAACAGCAACTGTCTTTGCAGCTGAGTAGCATTGTCTGTTATATTTCGACGAGCTGTTAACAGTATATACCGGTCATCAGTTGCTGTAGTGGCATGTAGCCGACCTTGCCCTGGTCGACGTCTAACATTCCCTGTTTCTTGGAATCGATTCCACAGCCTTACAACGACACTTCTGGCGACTCCAACAGCGTCCGGGACACTACTTTGTGTTTGCCCGGATTCAAGTCTGCCTATAATACGTCATGCCATGGATTCCGGTAAATCACGTTGTTGAGACATTTTCAAGCCACCTTTTCTCAAAAAGAATAACTGAGCAATCGAATTTCACAGGCAGTGAAACAGACGTTTCTGCAACATCCCGATTTCCGCCCTTATGATCTTTTTCTGGTTTTTGACGTCATGAATTTTGATTTGCATATGAAGTTTTCTTCTACTGTTTCCTGCTAGGCTATAAATTAAGGATGATTTATTTTATGTTACTTATCGGTGTAAGTATTTGCGTAATTTCGTTAAAATCATGTGCTCCCCTAATTGTTTTGAGCAGTGTAGATTCAGTATTAAGTCCCTTGCACATATGTAATACAATTATCTACCATAGCAGTAATTTCGATAAGTTTTTCCCTTCTTTCTAACATTACTGTAAATTACCTTTTCAGAGCAAACTTTTTTTCAATAAAGAAAATTGTTCAATAATAGCGCTATATTTTCAGTTATGATAAAGAAACGCAGAATTCATTTAAAATATTAATTTTCTACGATCTTATCGAATTCTTTTAAAATTTTCAAAATGATATATATATTTCAACAGTTTCAAGTGACCAGCGTATAATTTAACATGCACCAGATGACATTAAACTCCACCTTTTATAACACGCCCATAGCAACTTGCACGCTGTATTTGCAAAATACGCCTACTTAAAGGGAAAATATTTGTTCTAGAGAGTACTTTTCCCATTTCGATTAAAATTTTATAAATAAAATTCTGAAAAACATCAAAAATCAGAAATTCAGAAATTTTCATAAGAAATTTTTCTACCCTTCTAAATTTTTAAGCTAAATATCTTTAAGCTTAAATTATATAACGCTAAAAGATGAATATCATACAAAAACCTTTACAATGTATTTCTTTGCCCTTAGAATATTTCAGAAATTGTTCGTTTTTCTTTTCATACAAATAAACTGTTTTATTTAAAATTATAACTGGTTAAAAACAAAAATATGCTTTTAATATTCTTTTAAACTAAGTATTATTATAATTCGTTTCTTTCAAAAACATATTTGGTTATAAACGAAACTTTTTGATTGAGTTAAAATGGTGTGAAATACAGCTAAAGAATTAGCAGTAATAAATGTTCATTTGTCAAAAAAAATACCTTTTATTCTGTTTATTTTTAATCGTATCTAATGAATCGCATGAATAATTTGTTGAGGCGTTCTGTACTTACATTTTCTAATAACAAAAACAATAAATTCCTCGCATATTTTTCAAGAATAAGATCAAGAAAATATTTTTCTTCACATATTTATATATTTGATATGAATATTCAAAAGAAAACTAAATTATCTGGCAGAACTTTTTGCTTGGAAAACATAAAGAAAAATACATTACAAATAAAATTAAAAGAGGAATCAAAGCAAGAGCTTTTCCAGGGAAACTATCTACCGTTAAACGAATATAAAGCAAAACATTTCATCGCAAAACTTAAAACTAATTATAGAAGAAACCTATGCACTTGAATAATAATTTTACCTCAAAAATTTTGAACAAAACATTCTGCATGCATATAAAATAGATTAAATTACAGCTGTACAAAGACAGTAAAATTAGTAATTTGAAATTTTACTGTCTTTGTACAGTAAAATTGTTACTCGAACAAAAACAAAAATCTATAATGAAGCAATAATTATATGATAAAAATAGTTTGTGAATTTTAATTTAATTTTGTTAGCTCAAATGACTGGAAAATAACAAAAATAAATTTATTTAAACTTATTAAAATAATTACAGCTTTAACAAATTATATATATATATTACAGCATTACTTGCAATGTTTTCGCATACATTTTATATTTCCATAATTAAATTATATTAAAATGAGAAATATTAATAGTTTAAGAGCCAGATGAATAACAATAATCGATAAATATTTTTTAAATATATGTTACGTAGGGAAAATCGTTAAAATTTGATCATCGTTTTTGAAAAAATGCAATAATGTTATTTCTTAGTACATACTTTCAAAATTTCAGTCATCAGTAATCCTTGACATATTAACACCCCAAATTTGAATTCCTCCTCGATTAAAATACCCACCAAATTAAAACAAATATCTAAGCAACTAAATGCCATACATTATTCTTCATATTCTAGTTTTCAATCTGATACACTGTCTCTGTAATACAGCATTGTGAACAAACATAAAGGTAGAAGTCTATCTTCATAATTTGAATAACTCGCTTCCAACACCAAATAGTTAAGTCTGCTGTGTGCTAATCCTATGGGATTCGCTCACCTCAACGTTAACTACGGAGAAAATGTGTGTACTATTTACATCTACATAAATGCTGATCTATATAGTATATAAAACAGTTCCGTAACTGACTGACTGACTTTCTGACTGACACCAACGCACAGACCAAACAACTGGACCTAAAGGGCTGAAATTTTGCATGGCGATTCTTCTTATAGTGTAGGGGTGCAGTAAGAAAGATTTTTGAAAAATTCTTCTTAGATTTTTTAAAATTAAATTTGTAAGCTGTTTTAGTAACTTTTTTGAAGTTTGCATTTAAAATAATAATTTGAGGGTTATGAAATTTATATCACGAGAAAGATCATAAAAATTCCTTTGAAATGAAATTTTTTTCGAATCTTTACCTCCATTTTCTGGTTTTTGGGGAATTTTTAAAGATAAAGTTTTAGAATTTAATTTATTAAATGCTGATCACGTGATTTCTTTTTCTGGTACTTTAAAAGAATTTATCGTCAAGTCCATAACAATGAAATAGACAAAAAAATATTTTTTCCCTTGCTAATGCGGCAGACGATTGGACGTTATCCAAAAAAATAGGAAAATACAGTAAAAGATATGTTCCTCAAACTATTCTATATTAACTGTACTATATATCTTTAGTATGTCCTATTAGATTTAATTTTAATATTTTCTTCTACATTATTTTGTCTATAAAAATATCTCTTAAGATTTTTTTATAAATATATATTTTTTTTGCATCAATTGTATACATTGATCGTCGTATTTATTATATATATATATATATATATATATATATATATATATATATATATATATATATATATACAGTACTAGATTTCTAGAAATAGAGGTTGCGGAACGGTAACCTTTCAGGAGAGTACCAACAGAGTCATTTGTGATTAAATAAATGTTTTTAACTATCGTATTTTTTTTCCTAAAGAGAGGTACCGGAATGCCGTTCAGGCGCGTTCCGCCTCAAATCTAGCCCTGTCTGTATATATATATATATATATACATATATATATATATATATATATATATATATATATATATATATATATATATATATATATATATATATATATTTCTTTTGGCATTAATTGCATACATTGACCGTTGTATTTAATTTGAATGTACTGGGTTTTCAGCTAGTAATCCAATAAAAATGGTATTTTCCTTTAGCCTGAACTTTTCTGCTCTTTGCAACAAGATTCATTTTACAAGTTTCGTCCACCAAAGGAATTTATGAGCCTTTAAACACACTATACCAGATTTTACCCCCCGAATAATTTAAACTTTAAAATATTATTTGAATTTTTTTAATCAAACGAAATATGCCCCAAGGTTTAAAATTTCTTTCTCTATTACGGGGTACAATTTTTTTAATCTTTATATCCAAGTCGGCAATCCTCTGACAAATATTCTCCATAGCTCAACATTGAGGTTAGCGAAACCAAAAGGGTTAGTACCAGCAGTCTTAACCATTTTAACAGACTGGTGAGCCTGGTACTTAAATGCTCCCGAAGTATGTTGTATATTTCGCGTATTAAGCTTATATGTTTTTTAGCGCACTTATATAAATACCAAAACTAAGTGTTGTTAAAAATTGAACAGATTTTTTCGTAGATCTAAAATATGGTGTAAAACAAACGGAAAGGGTTTAGTCATCCAAACATTATTTTTTTAAAGCAGGAACATTGTTAGTTATTAAAATTCCTCTCATGAATAATCTTGCTAAAGCAATTTATTTTAATAGGTTGGAGAATATCCCCAATCAGATTTTCGCCGAATGAAGGTATTCTCGAAATAAGATAATCTTCAAATTAAATAAAAATATTATTCGTGAGGAAGTTACCTCTGTGAGTATTTGGCGACCGGAAAACTTGGCCTAAAACCGAATGTTCACTCTGTTGATTTGCTTTCAAAAGGAGAGCATTGAGACATGAGATTTGAGATAAGCCTCAGATTTCAGGATCCAAACGCACCTAATGTGGAAGGGATTGAAGCTCAATCTCTCGAAGTTCATGTAATTAAACAGAAACGAAAAAATCAATAAACTTTTGGAAATTTTAATATATTTTTACGACAAAATTTTATTTATTTATATCTTTTTAGCTTTTTTTTAATTCTTATATATTTCCTGAACAGTAGAACTCCATTAGTTGATGGATCCTAAGTCTAGTATAAAATATACAGAGCGGACAAGGGTTCGATCAGCCCGTCTCTCCTCCATTCGACACATCAGCTTCGCCATTAGCGGAACTCTGCAAACGGTCTCTGTTATGTCGATATTCTTATTTTCTATATCCAGTACTTACAAAAATTTTTAAAAAGCCATCCACTGCAATTTCGCTCCATATACCTATCAGGGGGGACGGAGATTCTGGTGAATCTAGTCCAATTTACATACGTTTATCTTCTATTTAGAGAACAATAGAGGAAATGTCAAATTCAAAAATATGCAACAAAATATCAAATACGTAATCAAAATGTTTTATTATCTGCGCAAACTAACAAATTCAAGAAAAAAATACAGCAAAGGAAATGTTCTAATCGCCGGTTTAACCTTAATGATGTATTCTATGTTAACAAGTCATAAGTAATATCATAAACATACATACCTGAAGGATAAACATTAAGGATAGGTCTGAAAGTGCAAGTATTATACTGTATAAATCCTAAACTTTCCCAACGCCTTTCTAAAGAAACAAAACTGGCAAAGTCGGTTACTAGAGTTATTGATACAACTTATGTAGAAAGGCTACACTTGATACAAATATGTGCAAAATATTTTGACATTTTAAGTTTTTCACAGAACTTAACTTTTAAATTTTAGATATAGCGTGGTTTAAGTTAAAAATCTGAATACAAAAAATCACTTCTCTCAATACTCTGCTCAGAGATGCAGATGCTAAGTCAAGTGGCTTTCCTCTAAGGAACACCAGCAACAAAAAAGGGAGTATGAGGACATATTATCTCCTGAGATTTAAAGATGAACTATCCCAATTAAAGGAAAATTATTGGTTTAGATTATTGAAACTTTAAGCGTTACAGTCAGTTCTGGCATTCATTCAAGCCAAATCCTGGGCGTAAAAAGCTGTAGTAATGCATCCCTTAAACTGCTGATTCAGGAGTTATAACCAGATAAAGACTGTCTATGAAAAGCCAGACCGTCACGTCTGGGTGGATATAAACTGATATTTCTGACGATATGTCTTGCATGTAATTTTCGATAAGTACAAAAGGATATTGATTCTTCAGTTTCAGTTTACCCAACGGAGCTTATTAATGAATTTGGGGATTTGTTAATATTACGAATGAGAAAAATAAAACTATGCAACACATAACGTGATATTTTAAGCCCTTTAAAAAACTGAGCGTCATTCTCCTACAGTAATTCATTTCCACTGACAAATACATAAATGTTAGGCAAGTTTTGGATGTCTTTTTCTTGGCAAAATACTGTTAAACTGAACTCTTCAGTTGAATGGGTTGAATTTCGGTTTATTAGATATTTCTATTGAAAAAGAAATCTTTACAAACAGCAATATTTTTCTATTTCAAATCCTTACAAATATAAATGTGATTTTTTTTTGCAAGAAGTGATTACACAAATTTTAATTAAAATTCCAATATATATTTATAATTAGCCGACTACATCATAAAGCGTTAGCAGCACGAGCCTCCACGTCATAGGCTCGGGTTCGAGTCCCTACTAAATCATGGTGACCTTAGTTCAACTATATGATCCTCACATAATGAAATAATCAATAAATTCGCGATGAGGAATGATTTAATGTCGAAAACACAAGTGCCTATCGCATAAATTTAAAAAAAAAGTTATAATTACCTCATGTCTGATGTTATAATTATTAATTTTACTAATTCTAGTATTCAGCAATACCAAGAGTTAAAGATATAACTATGTTTATAATTTTTTTCAATCAAATTTAATAACGGTAAAAAGGACGTAAAATGATTGTCAATGCCCGTAAAATCTCAGTTAAATTGAATGTACTTTAAAGACGTATCTAAATCTTGGGAATGTATGTAAGTAAGCAGGTCACTGCATTTCATGCAAGACGGATTAATCAGATAACAATAGTACCCAAATTTACACTATAATAAAAACAGATTTTATATTAAAGGGGAAATGATGTCTTATTTTACACATATAGACAAGCGCAAAAAGGTTGATCAACATCGAAGGTGAAAATCGAAACAGAACACGAAAAAAGGAAATTGAAATAAATTATATCTTGATCAGATTCGTAAGAATTATGCATTTTTTTAAAATCGGTCCCCTTTAAAAATAAAGAATCTTCTATTTATATGGTCAAATGCTGAACGGATGTTTATCAAACGTGTAAGTAATTAGATGTTAACATCTAAATTACTATCTGAAACAGATATAATTTAACCGAGATCTACTACAAAAAACAATGATTTGAGTTCCATTTTAAAAAAATTTCAAAACATAATGCAGACATGCGAGATTTAAAGTTTATATTAACTATGAAGAGTATTGTCATACACTACTTAGAAAAATTTCTATTAAAACATTCCTTGGTTTAAATATACTCCACTTATAAAGAACGATCGGAGTAATAATAATACCCAACACTGGAAGAAACACTGTAAATTCACAGGTATGTACATTATACGAGTATTTAACAATTTATTTTATATAGAGAGAATTATATAGAGAATTTTCTTAGAATTGCAACAGACTGTTGAAATCTAAGTGTTTATGCATATTTTGATTCGTAGAATAGGAAAAGATAGAAAGTTTCAGATACTCAGGAAATTCTCTCGGAATAATATTTTTAGAGATTTGTTGGGAAAAATGATTCTGAAAAACTTTCTTTTGCAATCTATTACCCTTCATAGTTTTGGGCTAAAAGAATGTGGTAAACATCGCCCAAAACTCTAGTTGAAGACATCAAATCCACTGAGTATTTTTATAATAACGTTCCGTACATCAGACCACTGAATCCTATAACATTAGTTTCTATATTTTTTTTACTTAATATACCGTGTATATTATAAAAAACCAACTTTGTATATTATAAAAATGCGTAATGGGTTGTAAATAGTATAGTTTCATAGACGTAAACGTATTCAATACAAGAAAAAGTATTTTTAAACTTATTTTTCAATATACAATGACCATAGTTTTGAAACCCAAGTTACGCAGAAAGCATGCATAAATAAACTGTCTTTGTAATGAAATACACTCTGTCACAATAATATATATGCACCCAGAAGGAAACGAGCTACTATCACGAAACTAAACATGTATGAAGTGTATGAGGAGATAAGCAAATGATTACAAATTCAGAAGAACAGACCAGTTTATTAAGAAGATATGGCATGAAAAATGTTACAAATCAGTAAGTAGTAAATCCACCTCTGGCAGCTATACAAGCCGAAACATGGCATGGCATCGAATCAGTGAGGTCACCTATGACCTCCTGCGGAAGATCATGCCATAATCTTTCCAATTAGGCAGTTAATTCACCAATATTCCGGGAAGACTGCAGTTGCCTTCCAAGCACGTCCCAGACGTGCTCTATTGGCGAGAGGTCTGGTGACCTGGCAGGCAATGGGAGTACGTCATATCCTTGAAGACATTGTTGGGAGAGTCGCACAGTAAGTGGACGACCGTTGTCTTGCTGATTAAAGGCACCTGGGCGACTTGATAGCATAGGCAGTAGAACTGGGTTAAAATCTCATCCAATCTCGTCCACGTAACTGCGTGCCATCAAAGTGCATTGAAGGACGACTAGAGATTATCGTATGTCCCAACAAATCACTCCCCACACTGTCACACCTTGTGTAATCGTCGTATGCCTGTCGACAACAAATGCCGGAACGGACCGGTGGCCTAGCTGCCTCCACACGCGTATGCGCTGGTCATCAGCGTAGAGATTGAATCGGATTCATCGCTGAAGATCCCACGCCTCCAGTCGGTCACACTCCAGCTTGCCCGAGGTCGGCAAAAATCCAATCGACACGGCCTATGGTGTGGGGTCAGTGGTAGGCGTCTTAATGGACGTCAGCTCCTTATACCTGCGTCGACCAGTCGTCTCTGAATGGTTTCCCTTTATACTACCGGATGTCTGGAAGGTGATAAATGGCGTTGAACCAATTCTAGCGACGTTGTTGGTGCGGACGTGGCCGCTCCTATGATTGCGCGATCCTCGCGCGCATTTGTGTTCCTGGGACGCCCTGGCCCTCCGCTAGGGTAGACAATTCCTTTCGTGATCCATTGTTGCCAACACCGAGCAACTACCATATCGCTCCAACCGAGGTGGCGGGCGATACGCCTGTTCGACCAACCTGCTTCTCTGAGGCCTACTATACACCCCCAAAGTCCGACAATTGTTCGTACTGTCGCCGGTTACGTCTCAGAGGTATCTCTAGTCACAGTACCGTCCATCCAAGTCGACAGATTTGTTTGAATAACCCTATGGCACGAGCAATCATGCTTTTAAACTCTCCCGGCTGCGCATCTCATATGCACATAGCGCGCTTACCCTTGTTTCACTGGCGTCGAAATTTTAGTCATTTGCATATCTCTTACCAAACTACATTCCTGCGAAGTTTCGTGATAGTAGCTCGATTTCTTCTGGGTGCATATATTTTTTTGTGACAGAGTGTATATAGGAGTTCAAACTTATTACTGAAGTGTCAAATAAAACCATTTCTTGGAGAGAGGGAGACGATAGATTAAATTTTAATATTGTGTTAAGCTAATAAAAAAAGCCAATTGAATAACGCATTACACGTTGCAAAACAACCGACGGAAGGTCAAACCGAGGTGTACACCAAATCAACTATTCTAACTGTTTTAGAAATGCTGTAGATCCCAGTGCATTATATATCTAAAATTTAAACTTTTGTGCATATTGCAACGTTCTGTACTTTATTATTCGCAAAAACACTCAGTAAACAACATTTTCTTATCTCTTGGTTAACACTGATGGATTTTTCCCCCGTGCGTGTCTGGGTTTCTTTTCAAAATAGATTATGAAAACTTATTTTGAGCTTACTAATTGAAATGTATTGAATTTATTTAAAGCTGTAAAAGGAACATAATTTCTATTTGAGGCCCTACAAAAATATACAAAAACAATAAAAAATATCAAATAAGATTTCGTGTCAGAGAGATATTATTAAAAAAAGTATTTGCTTTAATACCAGTAAATCGCAGTAAGCCAAAATTTTTATACTTGAACTGATATAAATTTTTCAGTGTAGGAATAAAATTCCTCTCGTATTTTTACTAATTTCGTATTAACGGTAGTACTGAAATGCATGAAATCCTATGAGGAATTCTGTAAAGGGTAGGAAACCCTCAGAATCATCTACGTATACAAACAGTAATATGATTGAAGAATTGAATGGTGCGTGGAATCTTGTTTAACTTGCTCTCTGTTTAGCTTTTTAAAAACATGATTAGAATATTTTACATCACTATAAAACGGAGAGAGGTAATATATTTGTATTACTGCAATTCTATAACTAGCACCTTGAAAATAGATATCCAAAACTGCAGTGTCAAATTCCAAGTTTTGATCTTTAACAGGTATAGCAATGTACCTTTTGCTAATATACAGAACTGAGGTGTACTCACAGATTTCCACGTAATCATGGGATACAAAATTAGTAATTTTTCAATACTTACTACTACAAACAATCAGTTCTTACCAAAAGCGACAATAAGGGATATGTTTCTTTATAAGTCACCCACTAAATAAAACAAAATATTCTCTATAATTTGCAAAATATTAATATCCTTGAACTCTGAAACCATTATTAGCATATCAAAATAAACTCTATGGAGTAAATATACTACCTTACCAAAAAAAAATATACGCGTACTGTAATTTTTTTATTATGTCTAGCAGTCATACTAGCATTGATTTTATGAGCTAATACAATGTCTTTACTTTTATTTGCATCCAGATTTTCATAAATCGATCTCTGAGATCCACTGTTGGCGACAGTAGTGTTCAACTCCACTCCGTCAATACTCCAGTAGTATAGAGCGATAACTTTGAAAGGGGGTTAACGCCAGCACTTTGTTAATGGCCATATCCTGTGTGAAAACTATTCCTTGTGCAGCTTGAATCACTTTTCACTATTGAGCCTGATAAATTTCAACATGTCCATTGTAACTTGCCCTCGAGAGAGAAGTAAATCTTTTGGTGAGATAATGTGATTATTAATTAGATTTAGTTAATCAGTTTTTAAATTAAATTATTCCGCCCTATTTTGAAATCTAGACGAGATAAACTGAAGAAATACTGAATAAAAAAACTGTCTCCAAATGATTATGTAGTTGATAGTGTGCATGGGTCGTTTGTATGGGGCCGTTGCAAATTATAATTTCCTTCTTACCCTGGTACGCGCGTCGCCTTGATTCAGGTCAACTTCGAGTAGATAAAACCACACTACTTTAACCCCTGTGTCGCCACAGCACAGGTTCTATGTACTCCACCACATTAATGATAACTTTACCAATGAGTCATAGAAAGAGCTAATATCCTTTAGTCCTCTTAGGGGTATGTCTCAATATTGATGTTGGTTCGCATTCCATTGGTTTTCTGAAAGTTCTTAGTTTTTTTGTTTTTCTTTTCTTCTTTTTTATGTTCAAATTGAAATAGAGACATTTTATGGCTAGAAAATTGAATTTCTAAGAACTTAGGAAAAATGGGGAAAATTGTAACGGCATGTTTAGCTTTTATTAGCGGAATGTACAGTTTCAATGGAAATATATTTAAGTGAGGACACAAAAAAGGAATTGAATATTAGAACTATTACCGATGAATTCAGTTTGTGAAATAAACATGTGAAGCAAAAATTGATAAGTTCCAGATCATATTTTCCAACAGTGAAATTTATTTTTTTAAAACAATGTTAATTCATTTGATGTACGAAGAATACAGAATTATTTTGATAAGTTCCATTATTCCTTATCAGCATAATGACTAGAATTCTTTCATATGTAACATATACATACTTAAATGAAAACAAATTATTTTTAAAGTCGGTTTATAATAGAAATTCTTATATAAAAAGGAAACACCGTTTACAACAGATTTTACAACATATTTTTATTACAATCAAAATATATTTTAAATACGGTCACAAATAATTTTGTAAAAATCCTGCATCTGTCATTCTTGGACAAAAGTTGAAATAGTTTGGGCTCCAAATGTGTTGATTACAAGAACTGCATACTCCTTGAAAAAAAATTAAATATGTTTAAAATAGTAAATAAAAAAATTCAACTCATCTTATCACCTTTAAATTAATTTTATAATACTTTTTACCCTAATTTTCCCATAAACATTAATTTTATGAGAAATTCGAAAGGAATTTAAATGTAAGCGTTTTATATTCTTTGCCTTACTGCTGCAGTCCCCAACAAATAACTTGTACCTGGAGTTAAATTAACGAATTTCTATTCAAATAGTTATAGAGAAATTTCGAATTTTCTGTACAAAAATTTTAATTGATATTCAATACTGCATGTCGCATTACAGTAATAAGTATATCTGTCGCAGTTAATTTCAATTTAAATGTACAGTTCGCTATTCAGAAAATAACTTAAATTATCCAAATTATGTGTCAAAAAGATCAGAAGATCCATTATCCTTACACTTCAGATTAATTAGAGATGACATAAAGGAGAGAAAATAAAGCTAACTGTCAATTAAGTAAGGGTGCTTTACATGTATAGTTAAAGGGAAGCAAATCATTACTTATTAAATACCTTTGTTTACTGCAAATTTTTCCCTAAAACTATTTCAATCTTCATCTGATTTTAAATATTTTATTTTGGAAATGTATTTTTGGAATGTTATAGTAAATTAGAAAGTTCAAAAGAACATCAGTATATCAGTGAAGCTTTACTAGTGATAATATCTGAGAAATTCCGAGTTCACAATCTCATGTGTCCTAAATGCATAAATTTTTATTGGAGTATTAATTTATGTATCGTGCATAGATTCGGAAGAAATTTCATGCAATTTTAAACTTAGATTTTCAGAGAAAGGTTTGAAATTTTAATTTAGTCACAATGTTATCATGATAATTTAAGGGAATTAGTTTAAATAATAAATTTTATTCATTTCAAAAAATTATGATCAAAATTAAAACTTAATTTACACATTTCCAGGTTTATCGTGTTTTATAAGCATTTCTTACACTAACCCTACACAAAGAAGAATTTACCGTTTTTTGTATAATGCCAGAGTTCCCTCACGTAGTATTTACAAGGTGAACTGTAAAAAGAAAGTCAAGACCAGTTCAATGTACCAATATTCATTCATAGTTCACCTATTTGTTCAGGAGAAATTTGGACCACCAATCGTTAGCTATGACAGTTCAACAACAGAAATTTTTATTCCACTGGTTAAGTCCGTTAGGATCCATCAAGAAGTCTTCAGTATTGCGTTTCTAGGGTGGGGCCCAATCATGGTCATTTTTTCATGATTTTTCATCGTAATCTGGAAACGCCTAGTTCAGAAACAAGGAAGAGTAAAAAAAGAAGAAAAGTATTAGTTAGTCGAAAACCTCACTTTTCGTACATCATTTTCTCTGAAATTATGTTGGAACCATTAGTTAAGAATGAGATTTTACTCCCAGAGATTCTGCAACGTAAAATGGGTCAGTCATCATGGAGCATTTTCTTAAATTATTTTGCACAAAATAGTCCATGTTTACATTAATCTTCAATATGTTGTGCGACAGTTTTTCCGCCCTCCCTCGCTTCCTCTTCTTTCTAAACACTAAGATCGCTATTAGCATTTAAATAAAGTGCTTCACTCCCCTTCAGAGGTTAATACAAAAGAAAATTATTTTAATACCATTTCCACATATATATTATCGATTACTGTAGCTTCACATTTCCTTGAAGACTAAATTCCTTTCTTTGCAATCACCTCTTTTTAAACCACAGAATGTAGAAAATGCGTTGTATCAGAGCTTTGTTGAAGTGTGTTTATTAATATCCTATTTTTCTCAATATGTATTTGAGGCAGGATTTTACAGATCTCACTAAACGTTCCCAAAATCTTCCCCACCCTGTAGCCCTCTCAACAATAAATATTCACTTTATACCTTGTCTTCAAAAGTAGTTTTGCAATTCTTCAGTGTTTAAACACTGATACAATGAATAAATTTTTGACTTTGCTTTCTTGCAGGTCTTCGCATTGTCGGAGTAAACTACCTTGGTAACTCCTCTTCTAACAATGAAGGGTTTAAAGGTCAATAAAAATGTCTCTGTTGACAGATCTGGTGTCAATTCTAAATGTAAGGCTCGTGGGACTCTAATGGGGACTAAATGCAAGGCTCGTGCCCACGTAAACAACAAAATATGCCTTGGAAATTCCATACTTTTCTTTTACGTAAAGGGATCATGCATAATCTATCCCTACAATTTCAAATGTAAAAGTTTCTCGTATTCGGTCTGTTGGCAGAGGAACCATATCTTGAACCATAGGCTTTGTCTCAAATTTACGTCACAAATTGCATTTACGAAGAAACATTTTCACGTGTTGTCTTCCTTTTAAGACCAAAAACATTTTCTCTAAGTTGGGAGAGAGTATCAGCCATACCACCATGGCATACTGTAATGATGCGCCTTCGAATATCTGCAAATTACATAAAAATATTAAGAAGTAAAATTGATCGAAGGCTTTCACCATTACATTTATTTTTTAAAATTGGAAACGCCGGCTGAGTAAAACAGTATAATTAAAGAGCGGAGCGGTCCTGTTGTATGATGTGTTCAACGAATACAGTTTACGACAGCGGTGATTACGGGAGGTTTGATTTCGAGACAAGATAAGCAAGGCCTCTCACCGGGGTTTACGCTAAAATACAATAACCATTGTGTAACGATTTACAGCGGTCGGCGCGGGACGAAGATCTGCAAGCGACGTGGGAGGTTTGCGAGCTGATCCGTGTGGGTGTACGCTGGTTAGAAGGGGCGTCCAATTAAATAAGGTTTGAGTTGACCAAGCGAATGAGATGGTTGCAGAATCCGGAATGGATGAGAAGTTATGAGGAGGAGGAGCCACGAAAGAAGAAAGGAATAAGAAAAATATAAATTTGGGAGTTTAAAATTTTAAGGCTCTCTCTCTCACTTGTCGGGTTGACTTACGTTTCCCCGTTTAGACTTTGCTTGTCGGGTTGAGCTACGGTTCCCCGTTTTTTCTCTTCAGACTTCTGATTTTGGTGGCGTGTCGGGTTGAGCTTAGGTTCCCCGTTGTTTTCAGATATTTTTTTGTTTGTCGGGCAGAGCTGAGGTTCCCCGTTTTCCTACGTTGGGTCGAGCTTTAAGTTCCCCACATATCTGCTCATAAAATATAGCGAGTGCGAATGTCAGCTACGAGTTTTCTAAAAATACAGCGCCAACTGAAGTGACAGATGTGCAAAGGTTGTTCTGGTGCACAAATAGACAACTGATCCCTGGGAAACAAGAGGTGTTGACCCCCTGCCTAAGCAAGGAAGTATCCTCACGAATGGAATCAACGATCCGCGAGTATCATCGGAACAGAGTGAGTGGTAAAAGTTATCGTTTAACTCAGTTCCTTTTTGCTTTATTTTTAAATAAGTTTGTCTTTGGTCAGAGTAGGAGGAATTTATAAAGGTGCTAGATTTTGAATAAGTATATGAGCTTTGGTTATTGTCGTGCGCTCCTTATTTTCCTCGTCAAGTAGTTTTGAGTTTTAGTGTTAAAGATAACGATAAACTGATTTTTGTACATGGCTAAGTGTGCCTATGAAAGGTATGATTGGAATAATATGTAAAAATGTACAAATTGTAAATAAACTAAGTTTAATTTAAATTTAACTAATTTATCTGTTTTAATTGTTATCAATGGTTTGCAGTCTACTGAAAGAGAAGTTTCTTCTTTAGTTAAGGTTTTGGTGTCTTTCAACTTGTTCGTTTGCCATTCAATGTCTAGAGCTTTCGGTTGTATTCAATCAAATAAAATAAACTCAACGCACCCAAATAATTTCTTGTTAAAGAAAATAATTCGTACTAACCCATTTAAACTACGAATCACGCTCAGAAAAAAAATTGAAGACAGGCAACACGACACCTACTATTTCATTATTATAGTTGATATAAAGATCCGTCAAATGACTCTTTTCAGGTAATAATATTGGATGTGATTGCGCAAAACTGAAATTAGAATTTTGGAGTCTTCCATCAACTCGAACAACTCCGTTTTCGTCCATAAACAGATTAAACTAGCTAATTTTGTAGTCATTTGTTACACTTTTCCCCATTTCTCAACGATTTCACTTGATTAGGGAAAAGGTTTTTTTGAGTTAGCTTAATCCAATAAATTTTTGCATCTTCTACTTCATCAGTTAATAAAAATCCAGAAAGCTTATCCTTATTTCTGATATTATGTATGAATCGACGACACCAAGCTGTAATACGGTATACTCGATTCAGCTTACTGAATTTGCTTAGATCAAGCAAATCTGTTTGAATTTCGGATACGCAACTTGTCTGTAAAGCTGCTTTACTCTTTTTTACATCTTTCTCAACATCTTCGGCCTTAAAGTCAAAATTCCCTCTTATTGGCCATCTTCGATTCCTCTTCAAGCAACCATTTTGGTCCATGCCACCATACTTCATTTTTTAAGCGCTTCTGCCTTCTCTCCTCTGGTCAACAAATCTTCCGGATTTCTTCTCCAGGGCAAAATTTCGAAGCAGATGGTTCTGTTTTCTCTCGAACTTCTAGAACTATATTGACCGTACTGTATTGACCGTGTTGCTTTCCTCGTCGTAAATTATACTTAGTTCTCTAGCCCGTTTGATTGCATCGTCGAATTCTAATTTATTTTCTTTTCTTAACTCCGTTTTAATTTTCTCCGGAATTATTTCCATGAATTATGCTAATTTAATCTCGTTCGCTAATCGCTTTTTTTCCTTCGCTGATGTTTCAGTGATTCCTAAATAGTCATTTCCTAATTTTTCTATCTCTTGCGCAATCTCGTCATATGTTTGGGATGGTGTAAATACTATGCTTTGGAATCGCCATTGTTTTTGCATCCTAGTTGGGCCCGATTGGAATTTGTTACGTAGGATCTCTACTACTGTGTTGAATTCTTTTGCGTTTTGGAGAGTCGCGTTGCCCTGTAAAAATTCCGCTGCTCTGTTGCGCAGTCTTGATTTGGCTAAAATTGCTTTCTGCATATTTGTCCATCTTGTCAAACTCGCGATTTCTCCAAATTGTTGTTTGAAAAATTCTACTGATTCGTTTTCCTTCCCGCTAAAAACGGGTAGCGGGGCTATCATGTTTGTATCAACCATATGAGCGTTATTCGCCGTCGTGTTATTTTCACTACCTGTGTTCTCGCGCCTAAGAATTGTTTCCACTACGGGATCTTCCTGACGGTTATTTGTTTTACTTCCTCGCGCCATGGTTATACTGGTCAGTTAAATTCTAATTTTAAAATCCCTAGACCTTATACACAACACAGTTTTACGTTACGTATATCAATACCCTATAACACTATATTATATAATAATACCATATAACACTTCACTAAATACTTTTCACTTATAAATATCAGAATTGGAAATTTACGCTGAGAGTTGTCTCGAATTTTAACCTATACACACATAAATATTTCTCACAAAATTTGACACTATGATTTCCTACAATAATATAATAATACACAATAATATAATAATCATACACAATAAATTTATACCGCAATAACCTTGTCCTCACTAAAACAGTGAAACTGGACTGCACCAATTGTAATAACTTCAGTTGGAATTATTAGGCTGTGATCGTGCTAAATGAATGGGTACAACTCTCATAAAACACACCATAATTATACATATATACAGGATTTATTTACATATATTATATATACAATTACATTGAATAGCATTATGCTGAATTCGTTGTAGCATTTATCACTAGGCTTTCACTTATCGCCTTATATTATAAACATATGCATGTATCATTAATAATCTGACTTGCAACATTCAATACAACTTAATACAGGCCGACCCTTTACGGACAAGAGGCACATATGTAATATTAGGGTTATGAATAATTATGATTCTCAAAATTGCTCACCCATGAGATGCTTGACTCCAAAGGTCACACTCATCTAGGAAATCTGATATTTTTCACACTAAGTTCAGCATGTATAACGTTATTGGAGCGTGGTCCCACGTGCTCCAGCACAGTTCTCGATGCGTCTCGATGAGAAATTTCACAATTACTGCCCAGGTACAGTTCTTTATTGCACGTTGGAGATCCGGTGGTCAGCTCGCTTTGGAGTGGTCTCAGCTTCCGTATTACTGTCTGTATGAACCTTCAGCGGCGATAGGCGTTATTAATTGATTCTATGTTGGTCAGCTCGCATTGGATTTGTCTCAGCTCCCGTATTACTGTCCGTATGAAACTTCAGTGGTGGTAGGCGATATTAATTGATTCTATGTTGGTCAGCTCGCTTTGGAGTTGTCTCAGCTTCCATATTACTGTCCGTATGGACCTTTAGCGGCGGTAGGCGTTATTAATTCATTGCTGTGATGGTTAGCTTGCTTTGGAGTTGTCTCAGATTCTATAAGGCTTATGTCAAGGATTACGGCTCGCTTGCGGCTCTTCTTCGATGAGGCTTACGGCAAGGATCACGTTCGCTTGATGCTCTAGAGGTAGCTTGGTCCTTTCTTAACGTCTTTGTAGGATGGGCTCTCTCGACGGCTCTCAGCAAGTAATCTCGTCTTTTTTAGATTGTAAAAAATGGCTCCTCTCTAAAAATGCCCCCACATAGTATATATAATGTTTTTCCTCTTTTTTTTACTGGCTGCGGGGTCTATTGGTCTCTCATTCGCTGCTCCAACTTTCTCCTATCGTGTGCAGGGGCGGTCCACTTTAGCTCCCCGGCCCCATCTTGCATTGGTCGTGTCTAATCTCCTACTTGCATTTTTAATTAACATTAGCGTCCGTTCCGTCTGGGATATATTCTCAGGCACGGCTGCCCCCGCTCTTGACTTCTGACCCGATTTATGATCGCCTGACATTTTAATGTTGTGAAGTTTTATGATGGCGACCTGCCGGCGTCCCTAGGCTTTGTGTTCTGGCATCTCTGTTTTCATGTTGGGTGGTCCCTACCCGTTACCTAACTGCCTAGCGATTCGTATATTCACATCCCGTTTATTACAATTCCAGTATCTCTAAAGCGTCATTTTCATCATCGGTTCCAGCAATCAAATCGTCTACATACAAAGAGCTGTTCAATAAATCAAATGTTTTAGGGTGGTAAGGTTTCAGTTTATTTATATCGCTGCCAATAAAAAGGGACTATAAGTTGCACCAAATATCACTCTTGTCATTCTTAAAAACTTCAATTTTTCTTCATCATTTTCTTTAAGTTTATTAATCGATAAGAACTGTACTGCATTTCTATCTTCTGGTGCTAGCAAAATTTGTAGAAATTCTTGCTCTATGTCAGCTATAAATGCAATTTTGTGGAGACGAAATTTTAGTAACGTACCTATGAGATCAGGATTGAAATTCGGACCAGAGTCCAGGCAATCATTCAGCGATACTGCATGAGGCTCGTGTGAGGAAGCGTCGAACACTGCACTCAACTTCGTAGTGTCTTCACGTACCACTGCTTGGTAGGGCATATAAAAAGATTTTACAGTAATTTTCTTCTTTTACGTCTTCTGATATTCCTCTTTCTAGGTAATCTTCAATTACATTTTGAAATTTCTCAAACATTTGCGGATTCTTCTTGAATTTTCGATCCAATCCCTTTATTCTACTTAGAGCTATATTACAGTTGTCTTTCAATTCTTCAGATCTTTCATTCCCTGGAAGTCTAACTTCAAGACGTTGCCCATAAAATTTTATACTTTTCTGAAATTTATCCCAAATAACTATTTCGTTTTCATTATACTTTGGCTTACTAACTATTCCTAAACTTTCAAGGCTCCAAAATTTCTTCAAAATGGCACATGTATCTTTATTGGAATTCAGCTTCTTTATATTGAATGCAGTATTCGTAAAGCTGACCACAGACTGATTTATACTCATATTCAAAGACTCACACGAACCATTAATCATCCAGCCAAATATGGTCTCCTTAGCCACTAATGAGCCAGACAACCTTCCAGTACACATCAGATATGATTAGTATGGATAATTCTTTACTTGATGTGCCATACCATTTATCAGCCAGTTGCATTTTATTTTGAATGCGGTAAGTTTCAATTTCGTTCCCCGGTATTCCAATTAATACATTGCTCATAATAGGAAGTTCAAGTGCTTCAATGGCTATACATTTTCTAAAATCTCGAGGATTCCTTTCAACGAGATTAACGAGATTTCTTTTTTCGATGACTGGTGAATTACTCCCGAATGCATAAATAGAAACCTCTTTTTCACCAATTTTCTCTAGCCGCAATCTTTTTGAACTATTTCTAAAACAAATGTTCTTCCTAAAACAAATGGCTTCCTGAATCTAAGAGACATCGCAAATTGAAAGTCAACTTCCCATTGGCAATACTGACCACAGCTGTTTGTAAATATACGTGCTCAGCCTCGTTGAATTTGCCATCTGGCAATATGGATGTAGTTCTCACAACTGCATCAGATGTCGCGGGATCAATTTTGCTCTCTAATTCAGAGTTCTCGCATTTCGATGCGTTATGCTTTCGAGCTCAGATCTGGCATCTTCGAGCTTTGGATAAACGGTTCTTTAGAAGATGGAATTTCGTTAACAGAGAAAACATCGGCCTTGTTTCTTTAACAGTTCCTTTTTACCAGCAATACCCATAGAGTTGTACGTGTCCGATGCGTGTTCTTCACTTTTACAAAATAAACAACTATTTGATTTCACGGTAGTCACAAGCTCTGCAGCTGAAGATTGACTGTTCTTAGGTTCTTTAAGACCATTTTTTCTGATTTGAAAATTTGTTCTTCCCGTGATCGTGAAATTCTTTTACGATAGATGTAAAATTCTTCGTTTCTAATTTGTGAATTGCGTTAGCTCTTTCTTGACTTTCAAGTCTATGTCTTTGCGCAGAAATATCACAAATTTCTCTAAATACCAATAATTTTCTATGTCCTGGCTTCGACTTAATTCTAATGTTAGATCATATGGAATCAACTTTAAAAGAATGGGAGTCAATAGACTTCCATATGATTTTGAATCGACACCTAGCGATTCCAAACTTCGTATCTGTATTTCTGCTTCATCGTAAAGCTTCCGCAGACCCACAATATCGCTCGAATATTTCAAAGCTGGAATGTTAAGTAAATTATCCATATGTGCATTAACCCTTTTATGCCCAACTTTTATTTAGCAATTTTATTCATTATTGATCTGCTTAGACCTCTCGCTAGGAATGTTTTAAATACATTTTTGTTGTCAAATGGACCACCGTTGTCATATTTATTAAGTTATTCAACGTCCTGTTTAGGGAACACTGGGCATACATGTGAGCAAAACGCGGTTGTACTTGAAATTTTAAGAAGTGCAAATTTTTAAAACTTTCTAATGATTCAATTAAATAAATGGACTTATTTATTAAAAATGGATTTAATATTTCAAATTTTATCATTTTTACATAATATATATTGAGTAATAATAAAAATTATAAAGTAGGAACAGTTATTTTGCATGTAGTTTGTTTGTTTGCAGGTTGTAGAATGTTTCGTAGTTTCGTGTATTTATCTTCTTTGTCAATTTGATTATTGTCAGAGAAATGAAGACACTTCATTATTTCTTCAAACTTGTTTCTTCTCATTGCATTAGCGACAGCAATATTTTTAGTGTCATCACTATTCTCCCAGAACATTCTTCGGCGGGGAACTGCAACATATCCACTTAGAATCAAAATCCCGATGAATACTCTTATTTCTTCGGACTTAACATCAAACAAGTGGTTTCCTTTCTGCCTAGCATACAACTTAGTATGGAAAACAATATAATCAACAACATTGTCATTAAAAAATTGTTCAAAAAGGCTGCATAGAGTCTTAGACGATGGAATTTTCATTACTCGATTCCGGTCTTCATTCCATTCCCATTTTTCTTTTTGAGACTCAGTCAAGTCACTCTTTGTCTATTTTCTTTCCTGAATGAATGTTTTCTTCTTCGGTGGTGGAGCGTTACCATCATTGATGCTATTATCATTCTCAATATCATTAGTATCCAGAACTACATTTGATTTGCTGAGAAATCTTATTTCTGCGTTTGCCCGTAACTGATTGCCAGTGAGATTGTTCATAGTGACACAGTCTTCCTCACCACTGTCCTCATCACTGTTTTCAGCAATGTTAGGTGGCTCCATAAACACATCTGCTCCATCAAAGTCATCATCATAATTTTCTTCCAGTTCATGTAACAAGGAGATAGCTTCATTTAAGATTTGGTATCTAAAAAACGAAAAAAATTCCCAATGAATCACAATTAGAATTCATTTTATACGCACAAAGTAATATAAATCATATTTTATTTTTAATAAGATACATAATTTTAAAAAATTGCATTTCTAGTGAAACTAATATTTTATTGAAACTGAATCAAATTTATTTTGTCAACTTTCCGGATATGCTTGTGTACACAATTTTTTTTAACATATATTGTGCAATTTAAATAATTATTATACAATAATAATAAAAAGAAGAAAGAAATGCATTTTGAGATTTTATCACATGAAACAAGCGTATTTCAAATGAAAATGCTCGTTGATAATTCCTAAGACTGTTAAAAATGTTTTAGGCTTAATGTACACACGATTTCCCAGTGTCTCATAAACAGGACGCCATAGATTAACCGCGATTATACAACAATGATATTGTTCTTTTTGCAAAAGAACTTTATAGATGACTTCTATGATCTATTTTAAAGATATCATTTTAAATTAGATTAATTTTATGAATAATAAATTCTCAAAAGACACTTACTTTTTGCGGCTACCCATGTTGTGATAACGCTTGCATCACTTGTCTGAAAATAACTTGAAATAATTTAATTCCAATGTCCGTCTAGTGTCTCCATCTGGTTTTGAGAAGAAGCACAACTCTTAAGCTTGTGAAAAACAGCTTTAGGGAAAGGATATATGCATTACAGGATTTCCTCTGCAATATCTAACAAGCATCCTATATTTAAGCTACTGGGCATATATGGGTTAATCAACATATCGGTTCCTCCAAATCTGTCCTTCATCAGAATTATAGCTGCAACGTAATTTTCATCCGTAAGCCCAAAGCAGCTAACAGCGTCATTGGCATTGTCTCCCAAAAATGACTTTAAATAATTAAAACGATCAACGTTTGATAGTGTGCAGTAGTTCAGTTATTATGAATAGCATTTTCAAACTGACTATAAAATTCTAACCATTTGCTTGGTTCACCGAAAAATTTACTAATTCTAAGCTTCGGTAATGTCACTGTTTTAGTAATTTCACTTCTGTTTTCTAATACTTCTGATTCACGCGATTCCCGAACGACGCGGTGCAAGTTGATTTATAATTAAGAAGCCTGATTCTTTTTGATAATTTGAATTTCCACGTCACAATCATTTCGCAGTATTCTTGTGACGCTCCAATTCCGGTTTCAATTTCGTCTTCTTTCAAAAGATTTACGACATCGTTATCTAATTTCGAAGATTATTGGACTTTAAAGTTAATTGTTCAAACAATTCTTCAAAAACTTCAGCGAAACAATCGGGATCATTTAAACTTGTTTCTATTTTTGTAATAAGTTTAGTCGTTAACGTGCGCATCGACGTTCGTTTTTTCTTCAATTTACCTAGTTCGGATTAAGCCATAATTTATAAATAAACTATCAATTCAGTTCTTAAGATGATGCAAATATCAATCACTATAATTCAGTTCTTAACAAAATGCAAAATACCAATCAATGTAATTCAATTCTTCATAAAATGCAAAATATCAATTCAGTATAATGTATTCAAATATACAACCTTTGTCCAGAAAGTTCGGTGAATGACGTCATAGTGTTCACGGTCGTAAGAGTTTGCAACCGGCGCATACCGTGCCGGACAGGTGAAGACTGGTCTTAACCAGTTCCTGAGAGGCAGCGCTGCCAACTAGCTTATCGTGTGGAAACAGTTCATTGTAGAGGGAAGGTGTTATGCTCTCGGTCGACATTCAAAATGGGTCAGCGAACGAATATGCTGTTCTGTTTCAAACTTGTAAAATCAATGAAAGAGACTCATGAAATGCTGCTAAAAGTTTACGAATAACGTGCTGTCCCCTTGAAGTGCGTGTATGAGTGGTTTAAACGCTTACGAGAAGGACGGGATACCATTGGAGACTCCCCCAGAAGTGGTCGGCCTGCAACTGCACGCACCCCGGCCAACGTAGAGAAAGTGAAGGAATTGTTGGCCAAGGATCGACGTGTGACAGTGCGAATGATAGCGGAGTCATTGGGAATTGGTCGTGAGTTGGCCCACCTCCTATTGATCCAGGATTTGGGAAAACGCAAGCATTGCTCCCGACTTGTGCCCCACACTTTGACGCCGGAACAAATGCAAATTCGGCTTGACACCTGTGGAGACTTCATCGACATGGCGGATCGAAACCCAAATTTCCTGAAAACCATTGTCACGGGTGACGAGACCTGGTGACTGAAGTACGACCCGGACGGCGTCAGAATATGGAGTGGCGGGGTTCCAGGTCGCTGAAAAGTAAGAAGGTTCGAAGTGAGAAATCCCGCATCAAGACAAAACTAGTGGTGTTCTTCGACTCTGAGGGTCTCATCCATAAAGAATTCCTCTCTGAAATGCCGCTAAGTATGGGGATATACAGAAGAGTCTGCTGCAACGGATCAATCGGGTACGCCCCCAATGCGCCAAGCAAGGCAACTGGACCCTGCTTCACGTGAATGCCCAGCCGCATACTGCCTTTCTGGTGCAACAGTTCCTGGCCAACAGACGAGTTGTGTCCCTGAATCACCCACCCTACTCCCCAGACTTATCTCCCCCGAACTTTGTTTTGTTCCTCAAATTGAAATCAACCCTGAAGGGCCACAGGTTTTTGGACATTTCGGACATCCAACGTAATGCTACGACCCAGCTGAAGGACATCCCTAAAGATGACTACGCCAGGAGTTTCCAAGACTTGCACAGCCGTTCCCAGTTGTGCATTACAGCCTACGGGGATTATTTCGAAGGACAATAACAGCGGTTTCATGTAAGACAACAATCCATTGTAACTATAGACATATTCACCGAACTTTCTGGACAAAGGTTGTATATCTAAATCTCTAATATATATATTTAAACTCGGGCTCCACGTTGGGCACCAAGGAATGTTGCAGAAGCCAGGTTCAAAGTCTAGATCCAAAAATTTGTTACCACTTACCAGCTTTCGATCTCATACGGCTGAGGAGTACGTGAGTCCTTGTGAGGCACTTACTTTTAGAGAGATTTACTCCCTCATGAAGACCAAACAAAACCATCTTTGGAGAAGTCCTCCTTGCCACCCATGGTACTTTGGAAGAAGTCCGGGTAGGTCTTTTCGGATCAAGCCCAGAAAGTACCAAACGGCCTTCTCGCGCTTCATGAGTGGTCATATAAAAGCACTCACTTTTCGGCAGGGACAGAAGATCTTCCCGGAGTGCCACTGGTGCTCTGCCGACATGGCCTCCCTTGCCCATATTTTAAATTTTTTGGGTTTTACTAAGGACGAGGTCCTTCTGGACCCTCTACTGATTTTAGACTTTTTGGAAATTTTTGGTTTTATGAAGATTGTCTAGCCTTGTTAGACAATCTGGGATTAGTAAAAAAAAAAAAAAGCTTTCGATCTCAGTCACAGGCCCGAGCTTCTGTTCATCGATAAATATAAGTATTTTATTCTTAGGTAAATTGTGATCACACACAATATTGACACGATACGCACGCTCTTTTCTTAAACGCAAACTATATTACACAAACTATAAATATGTTACAATATCTGCAACACGAGCATGGGTTTTCTTTTGTGTGCACACTGCAGCACATTTTTTGTTTCTCAGTGTTCTAAAAATAGCCCGCTCCCTCCACAGGTCACGTGAGGCAAGCTGAAACTAGAGAAGGGGTCTCGAAATCGGTCGGTCTGCAACGTGGCTATACATGTAGGCAACTTAGGTTGGGAAGCTACAGAATACATATTTGCAAATATTACTTCTATACGGTTCAAATTTGTCCTTTAATCTCACATGTAACATTCTAAAAATATATGTATAAATAATGTATAAAATAACAGAAAAATCTCTGAATTTTAACCTTGCTGTTTATATCATGTTTACAATAAATTCAGAACAAGAAAGCGAAAAAAATTAATTCTGAATCAAAACTATAAATTTATTTTCTAGCCTCAATGCTATTTTGTTTTGTTTTTGTTTTTTAACATCACATGCATTAAGAAGTTTTTAAGTACTAACTGACGCTAATTTATAGAACAGGTGAAGCTGAGAGGGAGAACCATGCTTTTAAAAAATGTCAAGAATATTTAAGGACATGCCTCAGCTTTGAGGAAAGGCTTAAGGGTAAAATCATACAGAAAAATCTCAAACATTAAAAAAAAAATTGCGATTCACTTGTATACAAAGGAATATTGCTCTCGCAAGCCTATATGTAGAAGTATTTATGTCAAGAGGCATTCCTCACCTGATTAGCAGAAAGGTAAGAGAGAAAGGAAATATTTTTTAAGCACTTGAATAAAAATTCTTTACGAGACTCCAATTAACGAGAAGACGCTAAAAAACTGTAGATATCCTTGAGTATTATTCTTTACATAAGACATTTACCCGACTAAAAGATTGAGAGAAATCGGCGTAAAAAGAGGAACTTTTTGCACTTTTTTAAAGGATTTATAAAAGAGCATACAAGGAAGTAATAGTTTGAATTGAGACTTAAAAACTATAAGGTCACTGAAAGTATTATATTTCCCTCCTTCCTCATTCAGATGGATATTTTTATGGCGATATAACTTATTCTTCCGTACAAATGTACGTTCTACGGCTTTTTTAGGGAAAAGAAACTCCCAAGTCCAATTATCAAATCTACGCTCAAATACTTTAATATTTATCTCAGATTTGGAAAAAACTTTTCTGACAGAACTAGGTCATAAACAGATCGTCTCAAAAGACTAGCCAATTTGCCCAATTTCTGTAATTATTATATGCTAATTTATTCCTTCTGAAATAAAATAGAGGACATATTTCATGCGGGGAAAGATTTGATATCTGTACATTAATATAAGCTCTCATGTTTGCTGTCACTTTTCGGGGGGGTTTGTAGCGCATAATTATTTGGTTGTATCTCATTTTTTAATCACAATTTATTTTTTTTTACAATTTTTTCCTTCTTGATTTTATTCTTTAGATTATATTCTCAGTTTGTATTAATTTTCGTTCCCGAATAAGAGCTTCCTAGTATCATGAAAGTGGTTATGAAATAATATGAACACACAGCTTCTAAATATCACAAAACTTAAAGGTTGGCAACAGTTTTTGAACAAATGAAAAGTTCATCAGATCGAGGAGATCTGATGGATCTCTATGTATCATATCGTCTCTATGGACTATTCCGTTGCAATACCTTATTTCCTCAATTACGGACTTTTAAAATGTGTCATCTTTAAGCTCTAATTTTCCAGCGTTACAAACAAAAAATAATGCTCTTTCATTGAAATATCCTAGGTGTATACGAGTATTTGGAGGAAAAAAATTTCCTTTTGTTCCATAATTCCGTAGAAATAAATTGACCCGGATGTGCTTCAATCCATTCACAGAAAGGTTTTTCTGATACTAAAAGCAAGATGTCTTCTCGTCTACTAAATTTTTTAAAGATCTTTTACTACATTCTTAGTTTTCCAAAGACTATTTTTCTGAAGATGTCCATAACGTTATCCCAAAAATATTCAGTAAATATTATGTGTGATACTCCAGTTACTGACACTGTTGATCACCTTTATAGTGTCAGTCACAAAGAATCCCGTGTATATATAATAAGGATAGTAAAACAGGACCCTCACGGATATCATTAAAATTTAAATTATACATGTATCGTACATACTAAATACACTCTTTTCATCTAAATATATTCAAAGGAGTGGATAGTATAATTTAGAAGAAATTTCAATTTAATCTTGCGGTATGTTTTAAATATATACTCCATAGGTTGTTTTGTTTCATGTATTGTAATATTTTAGTTAGATTTTCTATTGGTCAACACTATATTACTAACATCAGTCAAAAGTGACTTGATTATGCATGGTAGTATTGTTTAAACTTCTTTAACTATTGTCACGATGGCAACTCTTCAACGATTACATTCCTTAAAATTTAACAGCAAAGAATAATCTAACTTTATAGGTATAGCAACAGTTAGATTTGACAAGAGGTACTGGAAATTTTTTTATAGACATCATTTTAGTCTTTACTCAAAAATCTGTTTGTATGTACGTACGCACACACACACACACACAAAGAGAGAGAGATGTGCATTCATATTTCATTTATATGTGCATTAAAATCTAGGATATTCATTTGTACATACTGAAATTTTGCACACATACAAACGTAATATATCAGATCTACTACGCACTATACATAAGCGTTTTAGTTTTGACTTCATAAAAAGCAGTTTTACTCCGACTTTATAGGTCAGGTTTCTTTGTCTTCATTTCGATCTTCAAAAAAAACTTAGAATTAGTTAGAAATATTCACAGCCAAAGGGATTCGTGAAAAATGAATGTTGAAAAGTTTCCTATTTAATTACTAAACGAGATATAATTTCAGCACTGAATGAATGACATTCGATTAATTTTCAATTATTTACACCAATAAAAAAATAAAAGTAGTCACCTCTTTCAGTGGCGAATAAGATCATACAATTGTATTTGTTTAAACTGTGCTGTAACGCATCGGTTTCAAAGGAGTATTATATGCATCGACTTTTGCATTTCTGAGAGTAAGCGACCCGTTATTTATGGTAGACGAAGATAAAAGTATTAATGGTCTATCTTGAGTACGGAACATTATATGCTAACAAGGGTAAAAACTTACGTATTTGATAACATTTTTTTCAATATATTCTCTCTCACATAGCATTATTCTAATATTTCAAACATAACTGTTTAAATCTAAAATCCGGTGAATAATCTTTAGAATAAAATCACCTAACTTTAATTTACAGTAACGGCTCTCCCACTTTGAAAGTATCTACGAACTCCAGCAAATGCTAATTATTTTAATACTATATCAAATAACTGTGTTATTTAAAAACATGGCTTTGATTTTCTACTGATTTTGAAAGTTTTAATGCAGAAATAGTGTTTTCCTGTAAATATCTCCCAAAAGTAATAACTAGAGAGAATTTTGAAAAAGACCCAGAACTTCAAAATCCTATCTTACTGACAGATATTAAATAATCTAATTTTAAGTACAAGGTTGTATAGGAATATTTAAGAAATATTTGGAAATAAAACATAATAATAGTATACTATTTCATAGTAAACATCTAAAGGAAAAATAAAGAAATAAAACTGCATTAATAACGTTTTGCTGAGATTATGTACAACATATCTGTGCTCAGATGGCAAAATGTTATAAGAAACTTTTCTTTAAAAAACTGAGTTTTTCACATTCCGGATTCTCGTTCATCGATATTTTCTATTTATTTTAACTACTATAAGTAATAGCCGCCAACTATTTTTCTGAAACATTGGTACCATGCTTGCTCATGTAAAAGAAATTACTGAGTTTTCATTACATCTTGAATCTTAGAATTGCTGTCACGTAAATTTCTTATTACATTTTGCCCTCTGAGCACAGATATGTTCATGCATTATAAAAATATGCTGTACATAACATTTACTAACACAGCACACATAATATTCAGACAACATTGATTTTTGTATTCGAAGTATAATATGATAATCAATCCCCCTATTTACATAGTTTGTGAATCTTACAAATTTTAGTTTTCTACGTATTTAATATAAAAAATATTGTACAAATATCTAATAAAATAATACAAATATCTAATGAAAGATTTCTTGATTATTTCATCATTTAAGGCATAGTTTTTCCGCTTTAGATTCTTTCCTCAAACAAATTTGATATTTTCGTATAAAGAAAACCATTGTCATGATGCATTTCATATAACATATTGAACATGTTTAATAATATGAAAAATATCGGGAAATATTTTCTATTAAAGTTTATAACACATGTTTAACTTTATATATGTAACCATAATCAGGCCTTCTTACTTAATTGAATATAACACAAACTACGGTGGGAGGGGAAGAGTACGAAACCTTGAACAACTGAATTCCTTTTCTATGAAAAAAAATACGTTGTTGAACCTCCCCCACCCCACCCAATTCTTTTTCCAATTGTAAGTTTTTGACGATAATAATGATTGGTAATATTTTGAATTAGAAAATTTTTCTTTATCATTAAACTACAGCATTTATTTATGGTCATATTACAGAACTTCCTCAGTTCCGAATATTATCGTTTAAAACAAATATGTAAGTATATAGAGTTTAAAATAAATATTTTTCTTTTTCGTAGCTGGGTGATAGATTGTTTATTTGCCCCAAAGATTGCTACGTCAGGTTCAGTATTTGACATGTTTATTGTCTCATGCTCCACATTTCGTGTTTATTTTTATAAATAGAAACACGGAGACAGCCAGTTTAACGGCGTAATTTGTACAAAAATAATGTATTTCCTACTGGTCTTCTTGAGATTTCTATATAAATATTTCTTATAATCAAATCTACAGTTGATTGTTTCGTAAAAAAAAATAGTTTTAAAATCCATTACATTCAGTTTTTAAAGAGTTAAGAGGGAGTAAAGTTATTTCCGTGACATTTGGAATGGGGAGCAAAAAGGAAATTATTTATATATATATACAATGATTTCCGCTTATAAGAATCACGTTTGTTATTACTGTTTTTGATTCTTATAAGCGGTTGATTCTTATAGCCGAAATTTAGGTTTTTGGACAGGCACACACACACACCCAGGCCCGCCGTCAGGGTGGGGCAGGGGTGACAAAATCCCCGTGGTCCGGGCTTCCGGGAGGGCCTGGTTAAAATTAGAGTTGACTAAAAATGTGTACAATGTTCAAATATTGAGTGGAGAGGGGGCCCGCTGTATTATTTTGCCCCGGGCCCTGGCTCAGCTGACGGAGGCCCTGCACACACCTATATATACATATATTAGATAATTTACCATAAAATACTCTTTAATTTACGTTAATTATCTTTTATTAAAATTATTTTTTATAATTTTAAAAATAGAACTTAATTTTTAGACCTATAAGTAGATACACATGATTATAGTAAGAGAAGAAAAAATCCTGTATTTGTTACAACATACCTGCTTAACAGTTTTAGCATTTTAACTACAGGAAGGAAGCAAGAAAAAGTTTTCTATGGTAGTTTGACGTAATGAAGTTTTCAGGAGGCTGTTTATACCTCTTTCAATACTAATAGTCTCAGACGAAGATTCACCTTCTAGCTTACGTTTCACTATTTGATAACATGCTGAATCCACTAATGTCACGTTTGTCTAAGTGATAGTGGACACTTCGCCGAAGATATATTCGCTGAAGTGTTTCAGGGTCCAGGAAGCCACGACCAGGATGTGGGAGGTGGGAAAAAAGAGTCCCTATTTTTGTTTGTTAGTGGAGAAAAGTGAAATCGGACCCGGACGGGTAAAGATGCCCCCGGGTCAAGCTAATAGGACAGTGTTGAGCTAAGGGGAAACTATTATGCTATGTCTAACAAAGAAAGGGATGAATTTTACGACTATATTCCATCCCATCTTATCAATCTTTCTTTAAAAAAAAAGAAAGAAAGAACTTCGTGCCTTTTGATGGTTTAAGTGGTTTTTTCGGAAAAATGAAAGGAAAGCAAAGTGTGTAAAATGATTCTTAAAACCGGTGGATTGATTCTTTAAAGCGAAAATTTTAACATGGAAATAATGCATTTGTTTTTGTTTTCGCGATATTTATTCTTATAAACGGTTGATTCCTATAACCACTGATCACTATAAGCGGTGGTTACTGTATATATATATATATATATATATATATATATATATATATATATATAGACACACACACACACATATATACAACGACGAAGGACTAAATATTGCTACTTCTCTGTAGTTTTATCTTGCTTGGGAACAATTAAATATTTCTTTTAAATAAATTTTTCCGAAGCTGGAAGAGTTCGTAACAAATTTTTTTAAATGATTCCAGTTGAGTAGACTCGAAAATTAAAATCCTTCACTAATTATGAATTAATCAGCATTATGAAATGCAGTCCAGTGATATATTAAAATGCCGGGTATGAATGAAAACTCAGAACTAGCTTTATTTTAAGTTAAGAATATTCCTCCTCTGTTTTATTTTCCACATTCAGCACTTTATATATAAGTTTTTCATTTTATGAGATTTGAGGTTTGGTTTCCATGTAGTCTTCGAAAACGTCTCCATGGGCTCTAAAACATTCTAAATTATGTATTTCCGAAAAAAAAAGTTTTGTCTCTTTTCTAAAATATACAATTAATCATGTTAAATACAGTTATATATTTAATGTATATAGTTGTTTAAAACTTACATTATCGAATATGTATCACAAAAATTCGATGGCAGCAAATCTATTTGATACGTAATGAGGAAGTAATGATAATTTTTTCAGATTTTATAAATAACAGACAACCACTAGTTTCATGTAAGGTAAGTTGGAGTAACTGGGCCATCCCCTCCCATATTTTTTCTTTTACATATCAGGGGGGGGGGGGATTCCACTTTGTTTTCGCAAAACTCTTAAGCAGAAGTCAACAAAACAACAGCCCTTTGATCTTCAGCTTTTATGGGTGCTAATTTTTATTGTATTTGTCATCACAATACATCTTTCTACAATGGTGAATTCAATAATTTCTGATAAGTCTATTTTTATCTCTTAACAATTGAATGTAAGAATTTTTAGCACAGCTAATGTCAAAATAACCTTCTGTATAGTGTTTTAACCTATCCTGCATGTTAAAGTTGTGTGTCAACCACCTCCTACATGTGTACCGGAACTTGTGAGAGCATTGCTTGCAGACTGGAGTAATCTTCCCCAAGATCAGCTCGATAATTTGATACTCAGCATGACTAGGCGTTGTACGGACTGTATTTCCTCGCATGGGAGACATACAATGTATTAACCATCATACCTACCATGTAATATTAAGTTTTTGTAAAGGAGGTATTTTTTACAATTGCTCCAGAGATCAAAAATCGTAGCTTTTATGAATGGTATCATACATACACCATCGTTTTTTTCTTTATCTTTTGTTTGATAAATGGGCTTTATGAATAAGTGACGTTTGTTTTGTTTCTGGACCTTTTTTGCCTGAGCTGGCTTAATTTATGAACATGAGTGTACTACAAACCTAACCTAATTAACTTAATTAATTAAGTTATGTTAATAAGTTGCAATAAAGTCAATCAAGACAAAGGCCTTTATAGATAGAATGTTGTTGGATAAATTTATACTTTTAATGTTTGTGAGATTTCACACATGTTTTCTTTTTTTTCTTACAACTCGCCCAAGATTTGCTCCATATTTTCATAGAAAAAAGACAGGAACAAAAGAGGTTGGAAGATTTGGCTTTACAAGAAAAAATTAAAAAATAGAAGAAAAACTTCTAAAAAAACAGAAAAAGATGACATTGTGAAGATAAAACTTAAAGCCAAACTTGAAAGTAAAAAGAAAGAGAGAAACAACAAATTGAAGATGCAATGCGGCGAAAAAAACAGAAAAAGAAAAGAAAGACTGGATTTAAACCACTGGCTTCAGTAGAATTAGAAAACCCATTGCCTTCAACTTCTGGCCTCTGCAAATTTAAAAAGGTGAAAACTGTAGTGAATTCAGACTCTGATGATGATGACTCAACAGGTATGAGCATTGTGGACTGTGAATCGGACAAAGTTGTACCTTTTATCACTGTTATCAATGGACTATGTTATTGTATCGTATAGTGGTACAAAATATACTGGAAAAGTTGTAGATTTAAATAGAGACCAAGTGAAAATAAAACACATGGAAAGTGGTGGTTTAACTTACTGGCGATGGCCAGAAGAGGAGGACAGTTTGTGGTATGAAGAAGATATTTTAAGATTGATTAAATCCACAGTCCAAATGAACAAAGGTAGAATTTTCAGTGTTCCACAGTTAAAAGGTTGTTTATTTGAGTATGAGTAAGTTTAAATGAGTAAGTTTAACTATTATAAGTTAAGTATTTAAGTCACTCATTTGTTTTCTTTTCCCCTTAAGCTTACTACTGGTTAAGTTATTACAAAAGACATTTTTTGCAAGTGACACATTAATTCGCCCATTAACTCATTTACTAACTCAGGGCTTGTTAAACTCAAATTAATATTACATTTTTCAATAGAAAAGGCCATTACAGCTGCTAACTAAGCTAGAACGTATGTTTTTACTTTTGAAAATGTGTTTATAATCAATTACATTGTGTTTTTTTAATCACTTTGTGTGTTATTTTTTTTTTCGATGTTCGCAAGAATCTATCTTGCAACATTGGTAATTGCTTTGAAAAATTATTTTTAAATGGGGATTCAATTTTTTTTTCTATATATACAAGCACTTGACCCATTTACCCAGTCACAGATTCTTTTGTTTATTGGGAGAACTAGACCTGGGTGGTCCACTTACCCCAATTATCAGGGGAACTGGGCCCACCTGTATTTAAAAACATATACAATATTTATATACAACATATATATAATAAAAACCAATATTATAGCTTAAACATACTCTCTAAGACTTACCAAAATACATGTAGTACAAAGATTTTTGAAAATTATACATATTAGTATAATTTTAATGTGCTGAAAGTATAGTATATAAAAAAGTTGCAAATCTATAACCCAGTTATCCCAACTTACCTTATGTAATTTAGGGTAGGTGACATCTACTTAGTCTTACTTCAATTCCAAAAAACATGAGGAGGGCAATAAAAGACAGCGAATTGTTCCTCCATACGTATAATATATATTTAAAATTTGTTTATAAAGACAATCGCACCTAATACTGTGTGGATAAAAATGCTATTTACCCGCATTTTTTCGTTGCCTTAAATGTCTCCCACACTTCTATCCGATCAGTAAGTTTTGTTCCCCCATGACTTAAAAAAGGTTTTATCTATTCTTTCATTAAATACACAATGCCCGAGCCCGCAATAGTTGAACGGTATTCAAATTCTGTTATTTAATCTCCATTACTGAAAATCTCTTCAGCAACGATCAACACAGAATTCTAGAGATAGTAATTCATTTGACGTCCTTGTGTTCTCTCATAGTCTGAACATTTTACACTGCTTTAGTTTGGATTTCCCAGAAACAGGTTATTAAAAATTACAGATCCACACATATAGCACAACACAGAATAAGACAATGAAAATGGAGGTGATGAGAGAGTAATCAAGAGATGCATAATGAAAAACGAAAAAAAACTGAAGTATACATAGTTTTTGTTCCGATTTTTACAAAATACTGCATTATATAACACAGCGTTATTCATATTACGTAACTTGTTATTGACATTGACTTGTGATTATCTTTTTCTGTGCTTTCAACATTAAAACCTTAGAGCTACTAGTATATGTCTTGCGACGTTCCCTCATTCAGTAATTATATGATTATTTCACATTATTGAAAGGAGTAAATGCACAAATTATGTAATCCTACTAAGCTTTGTTTAAATAAAGTGCTTTGAAGCTCTTACGGATATTGGTGAAGAAATATTTTGAAAGATTTAGAGATTTCAATTTTACGAAAGCCTTTGTTCTCTTGTTCACGTTTAAGAAAAGTTTAAAATATCTAGCATGTGATAACTTATGTCAAAGCTCTCTTTTCTAAAATGAATGGAAAATATATCCGACAGCTTTTTTTACAAGCGCTGCCAAAAACGCTTGAATATTTTTGTAGTAAGAGAAATGAACTAAGAACAAAGTATTCAGTAATTGTTTTTGCCTCGAAAATGAAAGCTGCTGTTTAAATTCGCTCAGCTCGAGTTTAAACAAAGAAATGGTCTTCGTGTGGTAATAAATAATTTTTTGTCAATACTAAAAATGCTTTCCTAAATTAACGTATATTTAGGTAGAGGTATAAATAATATCTTTAAAAACAAGCTAATAAGTGCTTGCACAACAAGCTTACGTTTCACAAGCTTACGTTTATAAGTGTTTATGATCTATTCCCATTCACCATCAAACATTTGTCTTACGCTTCAAAAATTGTTACTCTGCAGCCATTTATGTGACCGATGCAAAAAAAGTTTTTCTTTGTATGTTTGAAAATATTTATTCCTAATTCTCTTGCAAATGCCTTCTCATACGTCTCTCGGAAATGCTAATTAATAATGTTCAAAATCATCGAGTATTTTAAAGACGTGTTACAGAAAATTTTGTTTACCAATATTCAGGTCATATGTTTGCATAGTTTTAAGAGAGGAAATCTGAAAATACTAAATACATTTAAGATACTCAATATTTACAGTAAGGGGGAGGATCAAAAATTATATTTCCGTTAAGAATTACAATTCACGAGGCAGAACATATGTGGGGCGTAGGGGTTGGAGTTACTCTCAGTCGTAAACTAATTAACAACCATCGTAAAGAACTAATATTTACTATTTATTTACACTGAATTGATAATAACGTAGACGTAATCCAAAGGGGAGTCCTAATGTTCTCCCCAAATAGAGCATGAGGGGATCGTAACAATGTTTATGCTAGCGGCGCCCTCTGGCGCCAGACATAATATGGGTTCACAAATAACATTAAAGTTCAGAGTTCAGTTCGGCCATCCTAGCTATCATGTGGCCTCAGATGACACTTAACAGGAAGCACTGAAAGTCTCTAAAAGGAAATTAAATGGAACACACTCACAAGACACGGGACCATGCAGGGGATGCTCTGGTGCTGACATCAAATAGCGGGGTACCTTGTCAGTCATCTGAATCGGGATAGTGGGGATGCCATGGCTTCATGTAGTCGACAGCAGAAGACGTGATGTTGGAACCTTCATGTTGTCCGACTTTGTTGACATTGTACCGGTCATGGAACTTGACGCTGGTCACTTGGTAGGGACCTAGGAATTTTGGTCGCAATTTCATTCCAATTCCGTACTGCGTCCGCTTCATTGCACATAATTCTCCTATCCTACACTTGTATGATTTTTTCCTCTTCTTATTATAGAATTTCTGGTTTTCATCTTGCAACTTGAGAATATTCTGTCTTGCGTCTCCCTTCAATTTTTCTCTCTCTTTCATCATCGCATTAAGATTATTTATAAAATTCACGATTAGTGGCAAAATGTCTTCGTCTTTTCCTTTTTCTATTAGGGTTTAAGCCTTTTGAATGTCGTCATCTCTTTCTTGGGCAACTTTAATTTTGGCGTTACGTCGTTTTCCGTATTTGAAATGATTAGAACAGTGTTGCGACTTACAGCATCAAAATGTTTCATCTGTGCTCCTAATGGATAAATAACTTCGTAGTGAAATTCTCCTAGGAATAATGACCATATTGCAATTTTCGGGGAAAGGTCTTTTTTGCCCATTTTTATCTGGAAAGCGGCGCAGTCAGTTACAATTATAAATGAAGGAGGGGTAATTGTTTTTCTTTTTTGTCGTTTTTGGTTCATTTGGAATCGGAGTATATTTTCACATTTTTTTGTAAATAGCTAATTTTTCCTTGAACTCTTTTAAATCTTTTCGCACCGTAAAGAATTACTTTGTTAGACGTTTTATCGGGAATACCATCCATTACGTATTGAATTAGGGATTCGATTTCGATGTTACCTCTGCGTGCTAGTTCTTTCATGACCAGAAAAATATTCTTGAAGAGATTCTTCATTCTTTAAACGACGTTTCGTCAACATTTTATGGAGTTGGCCGCTTATGCACTTTGACGAAAATTCATGTTTAAGAGCTAATTTAAGCCTAGCCTATCATTTTAAGCCAGATTCACCTTGAATGAAGAGTTTTGCTAACCCAGTTAATGATCTTCGCAAACATTAATTTTTGCAGATCATTCCATCCGCAAATACCTGTCGTTTTTTCAAAATCAATTATCCACTTTTCGAAGGAATAATTGTCTTTCCCGTCAAATTTTCTCAAACTTCTTCGATATCATGAAAATAAATAGTAAATTTAGAAAATTTATCTACTGATGGTTCTAAACGGGTTAATTCATCAGAATCATCATTGTCAGATTCATATCTATCTGTTTTAAGCGTTTTAATATCTAATAGGCTAGAACTCAAGTAACCAGAATAGTTTCATTTCTTTCACAATCGATACATAAACATATTGCAAATTGTAATTAAATTCACAAGCTTAACGTGTTTCAAAGCAAAAGTTGATTTCTTTACATAATGTTCGTCATTTTTCTGGTAGTCAAAGCCAGAAAATTCTCGTAAGCGTTTCCGGTTTAATTGGTCACCTTCTGTTTCAAAAACAAAATTATGCAAACATCTTATATATTTAATAGAAGCAGACTTCAAGTTCGCTTGAATTCGAGAGATATCAACTAATTTCATTTTTTCCATTTACAATTGTTTATCGAAACAGTAATCATAACTAGTAAACATATAACAGTGATCGTAATTCGTAGAAATAGAATAACCGTAATTAGTCGTAATTCATAGAAACTAAACAGTAGTCGTAATTCATAGAAACTAAACAGTAGTCGTAATTCATAGAAACTAAACAGTAATCGTAATTCATAAAAATAGAACAATCTTACTTTAGTTCGAGTCCGTTCGTGTTGCGTAGTAATGCGTCGCTGGGAATTCACGTCGTATATACTTTCACACTTTTCAATTCAAATGCAATCCCACTTCTGACACGAAATCTGTGGGGCGTGGGGGTTGGAGTTACTCAGTCTCAGTCGTAAACTAATTAACAACAATCGTAAAGAACGAATATTTACAATTTATTTACATTGAATTGATAATAACGTAGTCTGTCTACGGAATCCAAAATGGCAGTCATAATGTTCACCCCAAACACAGCATAAGGGGTCTTGAGAATGTTTATGTTAACGGCGCCCTCTGGCGTCAGACATAATATGGGTTCACAAATAACATTAAAGTCCAAAGTTCACTTCGGCATTCTACATATTTACTAGGTATCAACCTAGTCAAAGGAAATAATGTCCCTGAATTATACTAATTCAAGAGACTCTTCGATTCCAGGAACATATAATTTATCTCATCTCTCCATATCACCGACAGCACTAAATTATTTTTGTCATATCTTATAAAATCGATTTTTAAAAAAAGTAATTTGATTCTGAAAAATCCTTAATATAGTAGACAAGAATAGCTGATGAAATCTTTAGTATCAGAAACGGTAAAATGTTTGAATCAAAATAAAAGAATAGGAACAATTTTAAGAATAAGGACTCAAAACGCTAAAGCCTTATGATAATTTTACACCGAAAATAGTAAATTGCTTCTGTATACCCAGAGAGCGTACAAAAACAAATTATATTAATCTTACATTCAGGGTCGAGAGACCTTCAAAACTTTCATTATTTACGAAACCAGGGGTTTATAAAGCAGACTAACGTTATCAGATGAAGAGTATGTCCCATCTACTTATGAATTTAAGAATCCCTGGCTCTTGATATCATTTAGAAAACAAGTCAGCATATTTTGAAAAATAACAAAGATCTGCAAAAAAAAATTTAATGTTATTTGTACTTTGATAACTGATCTATGTATTTTTCAGTGTGATTCTATGTATTTTTAAGTGGTGATTTCAAAAATGAAATCCCTTTTTTTCTATCACGTCAAGTTATCTCACTAAAAGAGTGTGTATTTTGGGTGAAAAACTCAATTTAACGCAATTTTGTACATTTTTTCTAAAGGTTCTAAATTTTAATAAACATATAAAAGATGCCATTGTTTACATTTACACAACAGAGTATTGAAAAAAGTGCATAACTATAGAGTCAAAAGTCCTTGTAGAAGCGCTTTCGCTTCACTTCAAAACTTCTTTTATTGCTCTTCCTGCTGTGCACAGCTTGAGGATCGTCCCTTTTTAATATCCAATAGTAATCCGCTATCATGTTAACGTTCCATCCTCCTTGGTACCTTTTTCCCCATTTCGTTGATGTCTTGATGGAACCTTTCGCCCTGCTCTTCACTGACATCACCAAGATTTGCAGGGACGAAGTCAAGGTATGAGTGGAGAAAATGGACTTTTATGCTCATATTACAACCCAGCTTCATGAAGTTGTCTAGCATGTCAGCGACGATTGACTTGTAATTTGGTTCCTTTTTGTTTCCCAGAAAACTGGTTAAAACTAGTTTAAAAAATACCCATGCTGCTTTTTCTTTTGTTTACATTTTTTTTCTCAAACCTGGCATCCCTCATTAGTTTTCTGATGTCAGGTCCGACAAACACTCATTCTTTTATCTTTGCCTCGCATAACCCAGGAAACTGCTCACAAAGGTATCTAAAACATTCTCCTTCATTTGACAATACCTTGACAAATTGTTTCATCAAACGCAATTTAATGTGTAGTGGTGGAAGTAATATCTTTCTGGGATCTACAAGCCTCTCCCTCTCAACTCCAACCTGCAAGGTTTTTCGCAGCGGCCATTCTTTTCTTTATATAGTGTTGCTTCCTGTCACGACTGTCCTATTCGCAGAGAAAGCAAGGTAACTTCGTGTAACAACTCTATTGACCAAGCAACATTGAAATCACTTTTAAATGGCCACAAATCGTCCATTTATGATCTGAATAACAAATTTTCTTTAAAACTAGCTCAAGATTTTCAAAACATTCTTTTAGATGTGGTACAGTAGAAGGTGGTGGGAAGGAGGATGGCGGGGACTGACAGGTACTGACACAAAAGATGTCCGCGGAGGGAGATAGTAAGGGATGGGAGGGAAGGTCGACAGAGAGGCACTAATAGGAAAGTGATGTAGTTTTAACCGTATTACACTAGTTTTAGTACGACTGTCCAGTATACATAAGAAAGTCTATTTCATTGCAAACGCCTTAAAACTTTCTCACATTACACTTTAAAAGTGTTTGTAAGCAAAATATAAGTTTCTTTGGAAATAGTTAAAATTTTGTATAAACTCATAGTGCTACCTTACTTTAAAAATACATAAATTCGACAAAACTAGACATGATAATTGTAACAAAACTGTACGTGATGGAATTTTTTCAATAATTTTCCCTTAATCAGTACCAAAAATTCTATAAAATCACTGATTGCATTTAATACAATTTTTTTTGTCGCAGACCTGTGTAATTGGTAATTTTCATTTACGCAAGAATCATTTAAATTTGCGGAAGATCATTCATTTTTGCATCAACAATATCTAATGACATTTGGTAATTGCGTTGTTTAATTACTTGTTTATCGTTATATTAAAAAAATATATTTATTTAATCATTCTAATGCAATAATACAGAAGCTGCGTTTGAGAGCTTTCAAAGACGATAGAAAATTATAAAGCAGTTATATTGGTGGCATATAGTGCAACAGACACCTTCTTTCTGATTTAAAATTAAAAAACATGAGAAAATATAGAATTGTATGAAAGCAGCTCAATAAAAATTCCTTTTTGAATATTAACTCTAAAAGTATAGATGAAAGAAATGTTTTATAACGTCAACTATCATTTCAAACCAATAAACCTGGAAAAAAACCTCCCCCTAAACTAATGTTGCTATTTTATGCACACAAAATATTTATATCGGAAATTTATGCAAACAACTCCTTCTGTCATAAAAATGCTATATTCTGTTATACTTGTCTATGATTCTTTATTTAAACTTCATGGGTCATAGTCTCTTAGAGATAATCTCAATAATTAGTCTACTGTAGTTTATTACCAAGGTTGCTTGGTTAGATCGTAGCTTGGAGTGCTACGATCATTCTCGGTACACGAGAGCTAAAACTAGACTGGGATCTGCAATTTTAAACCATTTCTTAAAGGCTACATGTAAATATACTAACCGTAGAACTCAAACCCATAGATAATTATTTATGACCTGCGATATGATAAAAATAGTTTTAGGTTTTATGAAAAAACAAAAAGATGAAAAGTTATGAAATGGTGCCATACAGTTGTCATAAGCTGCATACGTAAAAAATTGCATTTTTAAAATAGAGTAATTTAGGTGGTCATCGAGAAATCCCTTTCTATAAAACGGAAATTTATTGTTTTTATACTTTATAATAATGTTGTATAAAATAAACAATTATATTTTAAATTAATAAGTAATTTGACACTAAAAGAAATCAAAGAAACCATCGTACCTAAAACTACTTTTGAAAGTTAGTGTTCTTTCATTCCCTTTAACAATGATTTATGATACTTAAAATATTTTCTTTTCAATGTAATGCTCTCCGCATAAAAAATAATAAAAAAATTCATTTAGATCCAAAAAGACTGGAAAGTTTACATTCTACTTCGTACCATTAACATCGAAGTTGCATGCTTACCTTTTTCTTTGATTCCCACATTAATTACTTAAAATTTAAATATTTATGCATATTTGCATTTAATAAAAAATCAAGTTTAAAAAACAGAAAATTTGTCTCGTGAGATCTTATCAAATACGGGAAAAGAATTCTGTGCCAAGATTAGCGCTTGTACAAAAAGTACATGAACCGATTATTTACTAATGCTTTTAAAAGCATAGTTTTTTTACATATGGAACTTAAAAAGAAACGTGCATTTCAGGTTAAGGTAAAATTAATTTCTTGCCATTTTCTTTACATTTTGACTAATTTTAAATAACTGAAATGAGATAATAGAATTTTTTATAGATAGTTTGTATCTAAGATCTTATAAAATTTATATCTCCACTTTATAAAGTAGTTTATTTAATACATATTTTTATGCCAATCTTTAGAGTATTAACATTTATTTTTCAAATCCCTAAAAAAGGTTAATACAACCTTTAGTGGTCAAATCGGAAAGTTAATGGTTTAATTGACAGTGGTAAAATATGGGATATTTATAATAATAATAAAAAAATCTAGGTTTTTCATTTTCTGAAGAATCTATTATTTAGAACAAGCGAAAATAGCGGTAAACAAGTTTAATTTTATTTTCCAAAAGACAATTCTTTTAATTTAAGTTCAATTACAAGTGTATCAAGATGAAAGATGCTGTACATTCTTCCCTTAAGGAAGAACAGAAGACTTTTCAAGACGGATTTTCGTCTCATTTGCGTTGTTCGCGAGAGAGTCATATTACCAGGGAGGACATTTGTTCTAACATCTTGTTTAGGGGTCCCCTTACTATGGTAACAATAAGAGTAACTTTTAACACTATATTAGTGTTTATACTCTAGGGACCATCTGTATGTATCCCATTTCTGCAAGTTACTAAGTTCTGCCTATCACTCAGGCAATTTTTTAAAAACATTAATTTAAATTTTAATTAGTGACGAGTTCTAAATTTGACAAAACTAGTAATTAGACTATTCAAAAAATTTTAATTATAATTTCAGCCTTTATTATGTAATATAAGTTATTTTAAGGGGGAAATATTTTAATTAGCGATTAATCACGTATAATGGAAAAAAATTCAGTCGATGGGAAAACATTTAAATTATAATATATTGTTTTAATATATGTAACCCTCTAAGGCCCAGTTATCCAAATCGATATTTCACGTTTTAACACATTTAACTACATAACGAACACAGAATACGTATACGATCAGCGCACTCCAGCGCTTTTTATCTGCAGAAATCAATAACCGAACATCTATATAAATAAAACAGTTCCGAAAAGTGTCTGACTGACTGACTGACATACAACGCACAGACCAAACCGCTGGCCCTAAAGAGCTGAAATTTTGTATGGAGATTCTTCTTATAGTGTAGGTGTGGACTAAGAAAGATTTTTGAAAAATTCTTCTTAGATATTTTTAAATTAAATTTTTAAGCTGTTTTTGTAACTTTTTAAAAGTTTGCATTTAAAATTATAATTTGAGGGTTATAAAATTTATATCACGAGAAAGATCATAAAAATTCCTTTAAAATGAAATCTTTTTCGAATCTTTACCTCCATTTTCTGATTTTTGGTGAAATTTTAAAGATTAATTTTTAGAATTTAATTTATTAAATACTAATCACGTGATTTCTTTTTCTGGAACTTTAAATAAATTTATCGTCACGTGCATGACAACCAAATAGAGAAAAAAAATTTCTTCCTAATGCGGCAGACGATTGGATATTATCCAAAAAAATTAAACTACAGTAAATGATATGTTCCTGAAACTGTACTATATTAACTGTACTATATTCTTTAGTATATCCTATTAGATTTAATTTGAATATTTTCTTCTACATTATTTTTTCTATAAAAAAATCCCTTACGACTTTTTTATAATTATATATATATATATATATATATATATATATATATATACACTCAAGAGCCAAAACATTATGACCACCTGTCAATAACGAGTTGGCCCACCTTTGGCGCGCAACACAGCTTCAACCCGCCTTGGAATGGATGCCATAAGTCCTTGGTAGATATCCGGAGACAGATTGTACCAGATGTTTAAGCAATGGTCACGCAAATCCGAGATATTGCGAATTGGTGGTCTTTGAACTCTGAGCTGCCGTCCCATGACATCCCAAATGTGTTCTATCGGATTGAGATCCGGTGAGTTAGGCGGCTAGGACATTAACTGGAATTCAGCATCATGTTCCTGGAACCACTCCAACACAATTTTAGCCTTGTGACACGGGGCGTTGTCCTGTTGGAACATTCCATTTCCAGCTGGAAAAACAGAGGCCATGTAAGGGTGCAACTGGTCCGCAATGATGTTCAGATACCCTGTAGCATTCATGGTCTATTCTACCACAACCACGGGTCCCAGAGACCCCCATGAGAACGTCCCCCAAAGCATAATACCGCCACCACCGGCCTGTGTATGACCTACTGTACATTGAGGGAGCAACAGTTCTCCTGGAAGACGGCGTATCCTGACACGGCCATCGGCGTGATGAATGACAAACCGTGATTCATCTGACCAGCCAACTCTCTCCCACTGATCCATGGACCAGTCGCGATGTACTAGGACCCAGCGCAGGCGCAGTTGGCGATGACGCTTGGTCAGCAAAAGCACACGAGTGGGACGTTTGCTGCATAGCCCCATATCCAACAGTGTCCGCTGAACAGTGTGCTGCGATACTATTCTACTTGGCCCTGCATTGTATTGGGCTGTCAGCTGAGCCACTGTCTGGCTCCGGTTTTGCTTCACCATGCGAGACAGTCTCCGACGACCTTTTTCTTTGATAGCGTGTGGACGTCCAACACCATGTCGTCTACAGCTGGTTTCACCGTCATTCATCCACTTTGCATAAGTACTAACAAATGTAGGTCGCGAACAACCCACGAGTCGTGCAGTTTCGGAAATACTTGTTCCGAGCCTTCGAGCCATTACAATCTGCCCTCTATCAAAGTCGCTTAGATCCGCAGCCTTCCCCATCACACACAGAAGTAAGTGACAGAATGATTCTTCAGACTCTCCAGCAGCAGTTAAATGCCACTTCCCCCTGATCACGTGCCTTCCACGTCATCCAGGCGAATTCATTGCAAAATGTAGGGGTGGTCATAATGTTTTGGCTCTTGAGTGTATATATATATATATATATATATATATATATATATATATATATATATATATATATATATATATATATATATATATATATATATATATATATTTATATTTTTGTCATTAATTGCATATATTGATCATTGTATTTAATTTGAATGCACTCCGTAGCGAAGTGCGGGTTTTCATGTAGTCACATTATAAAATAGGTTTAACTAGAGAAGTAAAAGTTGTTCTGAGAGTGGTTGCACGGCTCGTCAGTCCTGCACTGATATATATTTAAGGATACTGAGACGTTTTCTACTCTTGGTCGCCAAATCCTTGATATGCTTATTACAAGTCATCTCTGGATCTAGAATGAAATTCAGATAATTGGGATACTTCTCATATGAACGTGGGTGGCTTTCCAGAAATATCTCAGGATGATACTGATATAAGTGTCTATTTGTTGTAAAGAAACTGAACACAGACTTTGAGATGTTAAATGTCAACTTGTGATCAGTGGCTAACCTGCTCACACTAGAAAGGGGAAGGTTGAGCTTCTATTCTAATAAAGTAATATCTCAGTTAGAGTACCACAGTACAATATCATCAGCAAACATGCAAGTCCCCGAGATGTCTTTCTCAACACCAGATAAGAACAATGAAAAGAGAGTAGGGCTTAAAACAGATCCCTGGGGAACACCTTGGGATAGTCGAAAGGTTCTAGAAAAAGAATTGCCAAATTTCACTCTAAGTCTGATAACGACGAAAGTGGTTGTATTCCTCAGTAGGTGCTATCTATTGAATTAAATATATATACTTGGGAGAAACTTGTAACTGATAGCTAACATGAAATTCCCAAGAATGTAAGAAGTGCTAATCCATAAATCTAAAATTTCTGATTATATTGTCAATAAAACCACTATGATAGCTATCATTCTTAATCAATTACTTTGTTTCCCCTGCTATCTCAGTTTGGATTTCCCTCGAGTGTCAGTTATTTTTTTCACCTTTTTTATATTTGTCGGTATTCATTGGAAAATGCTGTCTTTTGGGAATTTTTACATTAAAAATCCATATCAGCTTTCTTTTTCTGTCAACAGAGTTTAGAGCTCCTAATATGGTATGAAATTAATGAATAAGTTAGTTAACTTCAATTTGCAAACATTTGTTACCAAAACTGTCCTTTAAAAAATTTAGTTCACTTACGGAAAGCCTACAACAAACGCTATGTAGGCAACGAAAGAAGCCTACAACGTAACGCTACTGACGATGGTCGGCCGTAGTCTGAATACAGTAGGCTTTACCAGCCTGTGAATCCACTACAACTCCTGTATAACAGCATCATACTCCAGGGAATCAATCCGATACGACTTGCATAGTTAGTGCATGTTCACACGGATTCCGGAGTACTATGTAACCTCAGCATTAAATTTTTTTCCCATAAAAGAGCTTAATTCATTGACCACGTGATATGTCTAACCAATCACAGGTCATGTTAACAATCTCGATGATAACGCAGTAAAAGTAACGCAACATTCCAGGTGCTATGTGAACAGGGATTTAGAATGATGTTTCAGAACTTCAAAGACAGATTTAAAGGATACCCTTGCAACTCACAAAAAATCACCTTCTAGAAAAAATATAATGGTTTTTCCATGCAAAAAGAATAATGTACACCTACGCGGATGTTGCCAATAAAGAAACTCATTAATAAAATCACACAATGATAATAAAAGCAAACGATTTTTAAATTTAAACGTTCAGTGCAATTGATAATGGTAAAATAAAAAAAAGTTAGCGCGCGCCATCTAGGGGAAGAAAAATTGTTTATAATGCTTATATTTCGATTTTTAAGGAAACAATAAGATGTATAATTCGAAGTTAACAATTCGCACGAAGCGGAGATCTTAATCTTTAAAATGGTACCTCATTTATCGATTTGGGTTAAGTATGAAGGGAGAAAATATGAAGGGAGATAAGACAAAAAAAACCTTTTAGAAATAATATATATAGATTGTAACGACTACCTCGAAGCAGTAAGAATCGGACCTACAATCCGACTTCGTCTTGACTTCTAGATCATCCCAGTGTGAAAGAGATATCAGGATCTGAATATCATTCCTTACAAGAAAACAAATACAGATTCCGCCGAAGCAGTTTGAATCAGTTCCCGTAGTTGATGCTCTTGAGTAGAAAAAACTACCTTGGCGACAAAAGAATGCTCGTGGCGGATTATGATTGACTCAAACTTTTTCGTGAAGGAGTAAAATTGCAAACTTCGCTCAGTAGTAATGCGTTGATGACAAGAACTAGAAGTCTTGAAGAGGGAGAAAATTAATACAGAGTATGTTGAGGGCTTCTGAATGGACAATGTTTACTGAATTATTGGAATATCGCAGTTTTTTACGTAAGCACCATTGTAAGGAAACGGTGATGGTTTTTTGGAAACATTGCCAGACGGATGCACCTAAAACTCTAGTCGGTCCCCGTTACTCAACCACTGAGCTTGGAGACAGACGTTTCTATACCGTGGATGTCATTTTACAGTGTCAGTCTAGAAATCTGCTCTGTTCAAGCATTCTCAGAAAATATTGACAAACTATCGAAAAAGTCTGAAATAAGTACGGCTATGCCCCCGAAAAACAGATACATTTTCGTCTTTAACACCTCTCGAATTTTTAAAGAAAAATAAAGATAAATTCATCCAATGATGTGGTATGTATATTAGTTTTTAGATAGACGTGACAAAATCAAGCTCTGCGATTGCATTATTGAGATAAATTTATGCATTTCCTTTTCAAAAACTAAATATATATATATATATATATATATATATATATATATATATATATATATATATATATATATATATATATATATATATATGTGTGTGTGTGTGTGTGTGTGTGGGAGCGAGTTACTTTTAGCCGCTAGAGGGCCCTCCCACCACTTCCTGTTTTGAAGACGAAATACGCCAGTTGGAAGTACGCTCTCGCGAAGGAGAGATCGCTTTGCTCGAGAAGGAGCTAAGAAACCTAATTTCATTATATATGTTTAAGTGTCTTGTCTTGTGATAAAATAAACCCTGTGAGTGTGTATGAAGGCGTCATTCCTCAGTTCCAGTACACCCCACAGGAAATTTGGGGGCCCGAGCCGGATGGACTAACGGCATCTTTGAAAGCAAAAGTAAGGTACAATTTTTATGAACATTATGAGCATGCTTAGTAATTTAAAAAAAAACAAGAATTGAGGTTAGTCGCTGAAGAGCTTGGCCAGACGGTGCCAGCTGAAGCGAAAGTAGTACAAATCAAAACTTTGATTGAAAGTTCTGATATTTTCAAACCCGACCCTGAATTTGTGCGCGGTACTATAAAATCGATCGTGGAGGATGAAAAAGCGAAAACCGCTGCATAGCAGTCACAAATTGAACTTGAAAAGATAAAATTAGCCCGTCTCGAGAAGGAGATTGAGCTTCAAAAACTAAAACTACAGTCACCTAGTACGAGTGAAATTTCAGATCATTCTGTGCTTAGAGAGTCTGAACTAGAATCGGATAATTTAGAGACTTTGATTAGAAGTGTCAAAACATTAACAATAGCTGTCCCTGAGAAACCAGAAGCTCTGCATTTGTTTTTCAAATCACTAGAAAAAGCTTTTAGTACCAAAAACGTTCCCGTTAAGTTGAAATCAGAATTATTAATTAATCTATTGGGAGAAAAGGGTAATAATGTTCTAGCGTACGCTACAGAAAAAGAAATTGCTGATTATGATAATTTAAAAGCGTTAATTTTAAAAGAATTTCAGCCCACACCACGCGATTGTTTAAGTAATTTTAAAACTGCGGTGAGACATCCTAATGAATCGCACGTTGAATTCTCTTCGCGTTTAAGTGCGACTTTCGATTACTATTGTCAGATAAGGGAAGTCGATAATTTTAAGAAATTGTGTGAGCTTATAGTTTCGGACAAATTGTATGAAACATTAGATTTTAAAACTAGGGAGCACATTAGTATTCGGGAGGGTAAAAAATTTCTTAAGCCTAATGAATTAGGGAGAGAATGTGATTTATATTATTCATCTAGAGGAAAGTCTTTATCCGAGGTCAATAATACGCGAGTGGATAATACAGTAAACAAAAGGTCTAGCTTTAACAAAAACTATTCTAAAAAAACACAATATAATTTTAAGGAATCACTGAGTAACCCTGTCGAGCGAATTTCCGAAAGAATCTGTTATGTTTGTGGTGATAGAGGGGAATCATTTCATTTCGCGCGAAATTGTCCTAAACGTTTTGAAAAAAGTGGAAATCCATATAATAAACGGGAAAACATAGCATCAGGACTGAAAAGTAAATCGGATAGTACGGCCAAGAACGAGCTAGAATATATTGATTTATTCGTGGATGGGAAAAAAATAAAATGTGTAAAGGATTCGGAAGTGAGCTTATTGTTTTCAGAAAATCTCTCTTTCCTGATAAACATTCTACTGGGGAATTGCAAGTCCAAAGTTGTTTTGGCAATGTGATCAACGCTGACACGAGGAATTTTCAGTTTGCTTTATGCGAGGGTGACGAGCGGGTTGACCTTGAAGCGGTGATCTGTTCTGAACTTATAGTGGAGGGAATATTTCCACCTAAATGTTTACAATTACTCAATAACTCCTGTGTATGCAACACTATGGTTTCGGAAAGCAGCAATAATTCTTTGCCTGTCTCGAGAAACTTTTTGTTTTTTATTTCGGCAGCTGTAGATCAGAGCGAGATGGATTTAACACACATTGTTGATAAGGGATTGCGTAATACTATTTCTGGTTTGATTAAAGAGTACACACCGCAGAAAAAGCCACGTGGCACAGATTTAAAAATGAATATCTTATTAAAAGATGACATACCTGTTTCTCAACGATCCAGGAGAATTCCTTTTGCAGAACAAAAAATTGTCGATAAACAGATTGATGAATGGTTAAGGGATGGGATTATTAAACCTTCCTGTTCGGACTATTCTTCGCCTATCGTTTTGTGTAAAAAACGGGATGGAACTTTGCGGTTATGCGTGGATTTCAGGAAGTTAAATAAGAAAGTAGTTAAAGATTCATTCCCAATGGCTCAAGTGGAGGAAGTTTTAGATCATTTGAGTGAAGCAAAGGTCTTCTCAACGTTAGACTTGAAAAACGGTTTTTTCATGTTCCCGTGCAGGAACAGTGCACGAAATATTTGGCTTTTATTACTCATGCTGGTCTTTACGAATTTTTGAAAGCTCCTTTTGGTTTGTCAACCTCCCCAAGTGTATTTCAGAGATTCATTTACAATGTGTTTAGGGAATTAATGCGGGATAACACTGTTGTTGTGTATATGGATGACTTTATTATACCGGCACGTACTGAAGAAGAGGGTTTAGAGAAGTTGAAACGCGTTTTAGGAGTAGCCAAGGAGTACGGTTTGGAAATTAATTTTTAAAAATGTCAGTTTTTAAAAAGAAAAATAGAATTTCTGGGGTATATTATTGAGGATGGTACAATTCGTCCCTCACCTGATAAAACTTTGGCGGTTCAAAATTTTCCAGAGCCCAAAACCTTAAAGCAAATTCAGAGCTTCTTGGGTCTGACGGGATACTTCAGAAAATTTATTGCCAACTACTCTAAGATTGCCAAACCCTTGAGTGACCTCCTTCGTGACGGGGTAGAATTCAAATTCGGAATTGAACAAAATGAGGCATTTAACAGACTGAAGGAACTTTTGACGACAAGCCCTGTTCTTCACATTTTCAAACAAGGAGCCCCACTAGAGTTGCATACGGACGCAAGCAGCCATGGTTTAGGCGCCATGTTGCTCCAAAAATATGGTGATGGACAATTACACCCCATACACTTCATGAGCAAAAAAACGACCCCCCAACAGGAAAAGCTATGCAGTTATGAGCTTGAAGTTTTAGCTATAGTACAAGCTCTAAAAAAATTCAGGAACTATCTTCTGGGGTACAAAATCAAAATTATTACGGACTGTGATGCTTTTCAGAAGACTATGTTAAAAAAAGACCTAACTCCCAATGTGGCGAGATGGGCTTTACTTCTTGAAGAGTTTGAATACGAAGTCGTTCACAGAACTGGGCAGCAAATGAAGCACGTTGACGCGCTGAGTAGAAACGCGGTAATGATGATTCTCGTTCTCAGGGAGAAGTTACTGCTAAAATTGCAGCTCCGCAAAATAGTGATGAGCTCCAGTTGTTAAAATCCTTAGTCGAGCAAGGACTCAAGGAAGACTACACGGTAAAAAGCGGTGTACTATACAAGTACGAGAATGGCCGTGAACTGCTTGTGATCCCCGAAGCGTTGGAGCTAGAAATCATCCGAGGTATCCATAGCAAGGGACATTTCGCAGTGTCTAAAACGGAAGATCTGCTGAAGATGGACTTTTATATTCCTATCCCCAGAAAACGAATCGAACAAGTCATTGCAAATTGTGTAGAGTGCATATTGTGTGACAGAAAACGAGGGAAGGGCGAAGGTTTGCTAAACCCTATACCCAAAGAAAGTATTCCGTTGAGCACTCTTCATTTAGATTTTATTGGACCTTTACCTTCAACAAATAAGAGCTATAATCATATCTTGTCCAATGTTGATGCATTTACAAAATTTGTCTGGCTTTACCCAGTAAAGTCTACATCAACCCAAGATGCCTTGCAGAAGTTGAGACTGCAACAAGCGATTTTCGGAAATCCTTCGAGGGTAATAACAGATAGAGGTGCGGCTTTCACCTCCAAGGGGTTTGAAGACTACTGCGCGCAAGAGAAAATTCGACACGTATTTACAACTACCGGCATTCCACGGGGAAATGGACAGGTGGAGAGAATTCATTTGACTTTGATCCCAGTCTTAGCCAAATTGTCTATTGAAGATCCTACCAAATGGTACAAGCATGTCGCAGATGTCCAGCGGATCTTAAATAGCACGACGTGCAGAAGCACAAAGAATTCACCCTTTGAGCTCCTCACCGGTGTAAAAATGAGAAATCGAGAGGATCTGAAGATCGTAGAAATTCTCGAAGAAGAAGAAACGAACTGTCTGATGAAGGACAGAGAGGATATAAGAGAAAAGGCTAGAAAGAACATTCTAAGAATACAGGAAGAGAACAGAAAAACGTATAATAGAAAAAGAAAAAAGGCGCAGGTGTACAACGTTAATGACCTGGTGGCCATACAACGCACGCAGTTTGCAAGCGGTCTAAAGCTAAGACCAAAGATCTTTGGACCATACCGAGTAACAGCAAAAAAAGGGCAGCGATCGAAACGAAGTGGAAAAAGTAGGACAACATGAAGGTCCCGGTTGCACCTCCACAGCAGCTGACCACATGAAGCCCTGGCCAGTTCCAGCTTAAAACTGTGCAGATTCTGAACACTCCATTTTCTTTTCTTTTTTTTACTTTGTATTGTTATTTTTCAGAGACTTTCAAGATCCATAGTTTGATGTTGACTGTCATTTTCGAGGCCGAAAACGGGAGTCAGGATGCCGAATGTGGGAGCGAGTTACTTTTAGCCGCTAGAGGGCCCTCCCACCACTTCCTGTTTTGAAGACGAAATACGCCAGTTGGAAGTACGCTCTCGCGAAGGAGAGATCGCTTTGCTCGAGTAGGAGCTAAGAAACCTAATTTCATTATATATGTTTAAGTGTCTTGTCTTGTGATAAAATAAACCCTGTGAGTGTGTATGAAGGCGTCATTCCTCAGTTCCAGTACACCCCCCATATATATATATATATAATGTTTTAATGTATAAATATGTACGTATATAATAATGTTTCAATCTAATTTTTATAGAAAAAAAAAGAATACACACCACATTGAATTTCTTTATCTAGCTTCCTGCCGTGAAGAGGTATTATTGGATAGCAACCTAAAGCCTCCTACGAATAAATCAAAAGAAAAAAAAAGATTAATGATAACTGAAAAAGACATACAGAATTTCTTTTAAGCGTTTATGAACACATTCAGCAAATTATTAAATCTTTGTCTGTAAAATGCATGCAAAGATCATTCAAAAGATGTAACCATCCGAAAAACAAAATTTAACCCTTAAGGCTGCTGTGTACTAACCCTACTGGATAATCTCACTTCATTGTTAACCTATGGAGAAAATGTGTCTACCATTTACATCTACATAAATGCGGATAATCCAACAAAAATTTTCAGATAGCCTGAATTTTTCTGCACCTTGCAGCAGGATTCATTTTATAAATTGCATCCACCTAAGAAATTTAGAAGATTTTAAAATACGATATTTACCCCGAATAATTTAAATTTTGAAATATTATTTGCAATTTTTTTAAAAACGAAAAATGCCCCTCGGTCACTTTTCTCCATAGGTTAACATTGAGGTGAACTAATCCAATACGGTTAGTACACAGCATCCTTAACTAACGGTCAAATTTATTTTCAAACAGTGAAAGTGTAAATTATTTTAATGCAGGAAATGTTAAAAAGCCTTAATTTTACTGAAGAGGTCAAATTCCTCATTACTCTAGTCGTTCCTCGTGACGACTACTGGCTATCTAATCACAATCATTATCATAGATTTTCATGCATTATAAATTTTATTTTGATACTACCATAGATTAAGTTATTGTATTATATTTTTAAAGATTATTTCAAGTTATAATACTTTTCCTCATAGATAATTTCTTGGTGGATCATTATGATATTTCCGTTGTAGATTTTTATGTTACAACTTTAGGATTTTATATTTTATAATATAGTCGAAAGAGACATTATTTTCAGAAATATAAATACATAGACCACTAAATTGATGTTCAGTATTTTATCTTGCATAGTTCCTCAGAACTCATGCCCATTATTGTGACAACAGACCATTTCATCTAACACTTTCTCAAAGATTTCTCATAGATTTTTTATTATAGGTTATACATATTACAGATAATTTACATAATGATGAGAGTGCAATGAATCAAAAGTTTGATTGTAAAAGTATTTTCTTAAAAATTTCAGCTATTTTTATAAATTATCACATGGAAAATCTTTAAAAAAAATACCCAAAATGTTTCGATTATGTATATCTCTTAAGTATTTTAACGTACGTCTAAGATTGAGTTAAAATAGTTCTGAAATCTAGATTTATATATTTTTATAATGGGTTTTCATTTTATTGATGTGTATAACATTTCACAGGCTTTTTTCATACTATGTTATTTACACTGTGTTTAATTTTTCATGCAGAGTTCACAAGACCAAAAGACATTTTGACATTTTTCCTTTTCAGCTTTTAGTGGTACAATGATGAAAGTCTGAATCTAGCTGAATTCTGAGGAGTTTATTATAAATTTATATATTTTTATGTTGGGTTTTCATTTTAATGGTGTGCAGAACATTTAGTAATTTTTATTCAGTGTTATTTATGCTGAGTCTAATTTTTAAATTGATTTTGGTTAAGACACATTCTTGAAATCCCGCGCATCGCCGGGTACTCCTGCTAGTCTTTGTATAAACAATTTTTACACCCTGACTGGCTGACGCTTCAAGCTGGTGGTTGCAATGTTCGGGCAATAGAACTTGCGCATCCGGAGCACCTGGCACATTGCTGAATATTATCTGTACGATTGTGTGTACTAAACTTGCGAACACTTACTAGTAAAAAAAATGCATGAGAAACTTTTCTTTTTGTATTTTTCACGTAGACTTCTTCGGTAATGTATAGAATAATTACATTTGAAAGTATAATCAAATAAATTAGTAAGGTTTCGAAAAGTATTGCTTCAGCTTATACACACAATTCTTACTTCGTAAAGAGGGAGTAATAAAGGGAAATAAGTAAGTTTATATAGACAAAATTGAATGAGGAACTAATCTTATAATTGTTCAGCTGCCATCTAACAAAAGCATTGAATGGATTTTAGTAAACTCAAAGATTAATCGGTAGAGGTTGCTCAAAACAAAAAGTTCATAAAAGAACCGACTTAAATGTTACTTTAAATAAGTAGTGGGCTAACTTTTATAGTTTTATTCGGCATGACAAACAATTATAGCCAATGGAAATTTCTTTACACATTGCAGTGAGAGAAGTCGAAAATATTTCCCCAAAACCCACAATATATTTTAAATATTCCATATATTTTGTCTTTAACATTTCACATCAATTCTTAATTCGTTTTCCTCGTGTTTATAGAATTTATAGATCTATTCATATGCATATAAATTGTTCTTTAACTTTAGAAATAAAATATTTTTTACATATGTATTCCCTTTCACAATATTCACATATAATAACACCTTTGTATATTGTTTTGGTTATATTTTAAGTACCTATGATGTGCTTGTCAAATGAAACAGATGCTATATAAGTGAACTGATACAACAGATTTAACCTTAAATTATCGCATTTTTTTAGTTGCATCAGCTGCACACAAATATCAGATATGCTTGATCAGGCTGTCGCAGATATTAGTATATATTGAAAGCAGATATACGGTGTTTCTGTTAAAGTTTATAAATATCGAGAAAGTTTTGAAAGGAAATGCTTTAACTATTAAGAATAATTGTCTTACGTATCTCTCGTATTTTATGAGAAGTAAACAAGAATTCTCCGTTCAGCTTCGTACTAGTAACAAGAAAATATGCGAGATGGAGTAAATCAGTTCACCGCTCCCATGTGATTTATCAGAAAATCAATAAGCTTCTATCCATAATCGTACATTAACGGAATACCCTTATCGAAGTTCCTTATCACTTATAATTTTCCCTTGCGTTACAAAAATAAGAGTCTTTAGAGGATCAATTTACGTTTAGGTGTATCTCACATGTGTAAAGAGAATTCATGAACACAATCTTAAAATACTTTTACTACTAAAGTATTTTACAAATATTCGGAATTTAAGTATGGGTAAGAAGTCGAAATCTATTTAAGAAAATGAATATTAAATTTATTCTGCATGTTGTAACTAGTGTTGTTTTTTTTTAATTCACACATTAAAAGTTCAAAGTTAGTCACTGGAACAACCTCCTTGCTTTATAATTTTGTCATATTTGCTGAACTGTAAATATATTGTTAAAATAGTATGCATTGTACCTATTTTTTTTCCTCAAAATGATTAAAACAATATTTTTTCAATTAAAAGTTATCATTAAGAAATCAAACAAACACACACACACACACATACACACACACACACACACACACACACACGTATATATATATACATATATATATATATATATATATATATATATATATATATATATATATATATATATATAACCACAGCATTCAGCGTAATTAATACTTAGAACTTAAACTATTACGAAAAAATTTAGGTTAAATAATGATTGAATTAGGGCATTCAGGATGGGATAATATATTTCAGAAATCAATCTTTTTTACATTAGGATATCCCGGGATTTAGGATTATTTAATTTTCCATATCCTCAAATATCAGATTTCTATAAAACATTTGAAAAATTCATAAATAATTGAAAGTATGATTTCAAGATAAAAAAGGTATTTTTAAAAAAGGGCTTGAGTTAATTTTGTTTGTAATTTATTTTCCACTCTTTCCAGAAAGTAAACAAGTACCTTCCGTAAAGGAAAAGTGAAATTAAATGAAATATCAAATAAGTTACAACAACATATTACCAGACAATGCTATAAATGAAGTATTTCAGTTCCCAGTGGATAGCCAGAAAATCTTTTCTATAAAAGATTTCGAAATATAAAGAAATTTTAGCAACATTTTTATGCAATATTCCTTTTTAGCTTCCTTTTTAAGTTTTCCTGTATGAATTCAATCGAAATTATGTTTGCCTATCTTATACAGCCAAAATATTTAAAACTTAGTTTGATTAGTTTTTATATGAAAATATAATTCTGAAAATTTTAAGCTGCATTTTATACATCAAGTTACATCAACATGCATATATTCGCAGTTTGAAAACTGCGCATAAAAAAAAAGACTTAGTTCTTTATATAACTCACACAATAGCGGCACTTTCTGTACTCTACACAATAAATATTTGTCACCGTAACTATATTACCCATTAATTCCCTAAATTTTTCTTATTTAGAGTTGATGGCTCCAAAAATAAAATTTTACTGTCAGGCTCGTCCTTATCTAAAGGAATAATGGGAAAGAATGTTAATGGAAATTTCAATTAATTTGGAACAAAATCTTTATTTTACAACTTATTTTTGTTTAGTTACCGACTGCACTATTTTTCTACTTTGATAACTAAAATTCTGTGGGTAATTACGATTGCATTTACATTTCCCACGTTTTAATACATATTACAATATGATACACAACCCAAAAGAAATAACGGAAAATCCTTTTTCCCGCAAAGTACGTAAAGTACTTTTTACAAAGTACAAAACTTCGAAAATCAAAACTGGGAAATATTCGGATAGTTCTCAGGCCTTTACAGTCGAACCCCCGTCATAACGAACTTCAAGGGACCAAAGGTTTTGTTCGCTTTATCCGGTGGTTCGCTATATCCGAACCGTTAAGAAAAATTCTAGAATTTTTCCAAAATGTATAACTCATGAGTAGCAATGTGTATTTAATACTTATATTAAAAAATGATAAAATCTATTAAAAATAATGAATAATTAAATCGACTAAAATCGGTTACATTAAACTGACACAATTCTAATTAATTTACGTATAACAGGGGAAAATAACGGGACCAAAATTTTCGTTCGTAATATCCGTGAGTTTGTTATATACCGGGTTCGCTATAACGGGGTTCGACAGTATTTCATTTTGTAAGAGATCTAAGATATAAAAAGCGGAAATTTCAATTAATTTGGAACAAAATCTTTATTTTACAACTTCCTTTTGTTTTGTTATCGACTGCACTATTTTTCTACTTCGATAACTAAAAACCTGTGGATAATTACGGTTGCATTTACATTTTCCATGTTGTAATACATATTACAATGATACACACCCCAAAAGAAATAACGTAAAATCCCTTTTCCATGCAAAGTACGTAAAGTACATTTTACAAAGTACAAAACTTCAAAAATCAAAACTGGGAAATATTAGGATAGTTCTCAGGATCATATTTCCTTTTGTAAGAGATCTAAGATATAAAAGGTGGAACCAATGTATGAAGAATAGTACTTAAATAAGGGAACTTCAAACACGTCTATACATTTCATTGCACTTTAGAATAAATCCGTTAGCACCAGCGTTAAAATTTTTTATTAACCATATACCAATCATTGATCCATTTAACCAATCAGCGCCAACGTAATCTTTAACGTTGACGGATTCTATGTGAACAGGCCCTTAGTGCTACAGATTAAGTGGGATAGAAGTAAATTGTTTGAATAAATATAAACTAACAAAAATTTCAATTTACAAAACGAGTTTATGCGCAGTAATAGGAGATATGAATGAACTGGTATCTTAAGGAAATAGGAATCGTGGCTTTCAAATAAGCCCGGTAATTGCTCTATTTAATACCACATCCAAAACACTTTTTGTCTTTTTGCATTTTCCATATAGACTGGGATCAATATTTCTTCAGATTTACTTGAATTCAATGAAATATTCAACAACCAACCTCGTATTTATTCGTTAAACCTAATGTTTGTTTGTGGATGAAAATAGCTATCTGTTCCAATTAATCACTTTATTAAGATAGATTCTAAAATATTATTTCAGGGAGTGAAATGCCATCACTTTAATTGATTTTCAATAACCGTGTTTCATGTTAAATGCTAAAGAGATACAGTTTCAAAATTGATTACACGTAGTTAACAATGTGGGGTATGCAAGGATTTTCGTAAGGAATTAAAACTTCAGAAATTTATAATAAATATAACATAGAACACTAAATATTAGAATTAACACGCAATTATTTAAATGAAATATATTTATATATTTATATAATATAGTATAATATAGTATTATGTTTAAAATTTAGGAATGGTACATGTTTGAAACTAATTGTAGAATTTCCTTAGGTCTGCATTTAACATAAAATCATATATTTTCTTCTATTGGATAAAAAAATGTAATTGCTTAGAAAATTAAACATGGAAGTATATTTTTAACATGTATTAAAACGGACCAAAACCAGAGGGATAAAATATGTTTTCCGGCGCATACCTAAATTTCAAGGTGTATGCCTAACACCAAAAGTATCTTCCCATAATTAAGCCACTAAATCTTTACTCTTACAAAAGCTGAGTTAAAATTTTCTTCATGTGAAATTTTAAATTCGTCCAAAATTTTAAAGTTTAGGTAAGTGTATCGTTTTTTCTTTTCGAGTTTATCGTTTCGTTTGGTTTTGAACTTCTTTATGGCATTTTCTGTATCTTATTTAAGATTTTCCCCTGAAAATCATGTAAACTTTTTAAACGCCATCCGAAATATCCATTGATATATAAAGTCTGGTATATAATATCTAGCAGTAAAATTGAATATAAAACATAGAACAGAATTTTTCATCATTCTAATTCTTGCAATATCCTGATCTCGGATCATATCTACAGTACTCTGCTAGTGGCACATATGCCTACAACTAATGGATCCGAACTTGTGCAAACCTTCTTCTCAAATTATAAGGTACTTTGCAATAAGACCATCCACTCTCACAAAAGAATAAAAGATTATTCATAAAATACCGTTCACTCAAGAAGCTGAAAAAAATTTGTCATCTCACCAAAAAACATACAGAATTTATATATAGCATTATCAGTGACATTAATTAGCATGGGCAAATACATTCATATATATGCTACAGCATGCTAAGAGTACTCACGTAATGGGATATTGTAAAAATTAGAAAGCTTTTATACATACTATATTTAATACTTTACATTTAGGAATGAAGCTAAATGTAAAGTCACAAACCCTGTCTATAATGGCACGTCTACGAGCCGTTTTAAACATAAAAAACTATACGTGATCAACATTTAAGAAGACCATAAAGGTTTATAAAATGTCTAAAAAAATTTTAAATTAGGTGTAAGGATGAATTGAAGTGGAAACTTTTTGGACAAATTTAAGATTTAATGCAGGAATCATTTTATCTTTAATGGGTTCTTGCTCTCAAGGCTAACTATCGGTGGCTTTGTTCTTAGAAGAGGCCTTAGATATACCTTGAAATGCAGTCATGGAGAAATATTGTGCGTTAGTGAGATTTTTGGCTGATGTTTGTAATGTTTGTATGATCTTTAATTAGGCATTAAGCAGCTTTCCGTAAAATATAAAGTGTATACCTGAATATTAAAGAAATAAGGGTAAAGAAATAAGGTAAGGGTAAAGGAACTATAAATGGAAATGTCTAATTGAAGAATAGTAAATTTATTCTCCATCAAACGCTTTTCTGTCTTAGAGAAAAGGTACCAAGAGCATCACTTACGTGCATTACAAGCTCAGTACGTAACTTCAACTTTAAACATTGATGAGTTAAAAATATAAAAATACTTGGAATTAACAAGTAAATTAAACGTTTCTTTTGAATATTTTATTTTTTCTCTCAAAAAGTAATAAAAATAAAACTATCATACCTTTAGATATCTCCTCATAAACTCCCTTTAGTAATTTTGTTTTTAGCCAAGATATTCTAAAAACAAATGTTCGTTTTCCTGTTGGAGAACTTAATGAAAATCTCGAAAGCTAAATTCTGTTTTAGATATTTTTCTATACATTGACATAGAATTTAAGATTAAAATAGGGGTTTAACACAATTTAACCATACTTTTTTATTCTTCTTTGCCTAATTTATTGATTACTTGTAGGTCGACTTAAATCCACTCTATTTTCTTAAAAGACTTGAGACTGGGTGGACATTTTTCTGGTGTAAAATCTTCGTGTACTTAGTACTGTCAATTAATTAATTATATGTACTTTTTTTATATACGAAATGTAATTTAAAGGGAATATAAAAAATGATGTAGAAAAAACTATAAAGAAATTAATGCACATTTAATTGTTTGATATATATTTTTCTAATTACAATTTTTTCTTCTTGTTTTTATTAATATGCAAGTAAAATAATTTCTATTTACGTCATATTACTAATTCATATATAACGTGTTACAAGAGAATAAATTCGTAGCCCCAAACGTAAGAAATATACTTCATACCATTTTCGACTCACTGAACAAACCTGTATGTTTGACTTTCCAAAATGAAGAGAAGCAAATCAAATATCCAATTTCATTACACAAATAACAAATTCTATTCGACACAAGGACCACATTTTCAAAGATAATAGAAACTAATTTAGGAATTAAGAATGAGATTGGAAATTAAATTAATTCCCTTTTTGTAACACATCATTGACTTTTATCTTTTGAAAATTTTCTATGTTATGAATAGAATAATATATGACTACGTTTTCGAAAATTACACTTTCAAGTCCCAGATCCTCTGTTTATTCAGAAGTAATAAATGGATATGAATAGGCTGATATACGAATGCATTCCAACTGGAAAACGGTCATATGACTGTCCAGAAGCTCTCTGACAAAAGGGTTAAATGAATATCGAAATCTAGACGGGACTCGAAAGATGATAAGACAAGAGTTCGTCCATCAGGTAGCGTCTCAGAGGAGCCTAAATTGAGTTGTGTATTGTATTGCTATCTTCTTGGGTAATGGAAAACGGGGATGCCAGAGTTAAATTGTTAAAGTCTAGGAGTAAATACGATATGCACGTAAGGAAGAAAGATATGGTTTTCTCGGATATCATAACAGTTTAATCTCCAGCTCGTATTTTAATTCATGAATTTTTAAAATGTTTTAGCTAGGATGATATGTGTTTGAATGAAAAACACCAGTTTCTTATTTGGGAAAAACCAATAAAGGGAAGTTTAAATTTTATTTCGCACACCTTTTACATTCATTGAACAGTTTTGTAGTTTATTTTCGAATCACCTTATGCATATATAAACTAAAAATTTACTGTCGGCATGGGATAAATATTCTCTTTAGATGTCAGTACAGAAGGAAATGAGTGCTAAATTTATGGTAAAAGGCAAGTAATCTGTATCAAACTTAACGCATATATCTTAGCATGGCTCCGAGTGTCGAAGTTTTATTTCTTGACTCCTACTCCATTTTGAAAAAAGAAAAATGTTCAAATGGAGCAAGCACATAAAAACTTGCTAAACATTTTTGTAATCATACTAAATAAATGCTGTAAAAATAATCCTAAAATCTGATATAATAGAGATTAAAGAAAAGTATTTCCTATATTTACTAACTACATATCGAAGTACATTTCGTTCTACAAACACAGTAGCAAATTTGTCAGTATCAAACTATATACGTATATATTCATGAATTTCACAATAGCAATTTATTTCATTTTTCATAGTAAAACTAAACATATTTTTATTTAAAACATCTTATCCCGGTAAGTCAGAGTAAAAGAGATAAAATTGAAAGATTAAATTATTTGATGAAACTTTGAATACGGCGAATTTAAAGCAATATGACAAGGGGAGAAATGTATTAAGAAAAACAGTTTTAGAAGACAAATACATTCTAATACCTTCGAATCTAATAAAATTACATAGATATGAACTCATAAAATTTGAACAGCTTTTATAACACATTTTGGATTCAAATATTCGTATTGATTTTATCGCTTCTATTAAATACCCTTAAATTCAATTATTTATTTAGATTAAGTGTTCATGTTTTAGCTCAGTAGTTTTCCAATCAACTTTCGATGTACTATTTTTATTGTTAAATTTCTCTGCTGACCAAATATTTTGCTTCTTACTTTATTTTCCAATTGATCAACGAAAGCTCATTTCTGCAAATAATGTCGATTTTCGGTCTCCATACATTTTTTACTGTATTTGTCATGTTCCATGACCCAATTTAAGTAACATATTTACGTGATTTTCTTATTCTGCCGGCTCAAGTACTTTTATATTTACTGCCAAATTATTCCGCTTCTTTGAAATGCTACTGTTGAATGATATATTGCTTTTAATAATTAAAGTATGAGAACTTTAAAATATTTAAGAAGGCTAAATTTGTTTGTCTTTTTTTAGTTATAACGACCAATTTTTATTACAGGATATTGATTTCGTATCTCCTAACATTGAGGCCAATATTCTACCAAATGATATTCTCAGCACGATGTCACGAACTAAAGTTTTTCATTTCCTGACGGCTATTTTTAATTTGTTTAGTGATAGAAGAAATAGATATACATGATCATTTACAGAGAATTTGAGCTTACCGTCATTTCCTACAAAAACAATAAGTGGCCAGTAGGAGTGTCTTAACAAAGGATTGAATCCTAACCAAGAGATAGCTTCTAACAAGTGGGTTCAAATGCATAGAGAACTACATGATCAACGTGAAGCAAGATCATAAATCAAGATGCTGTTATAGCACGCCCTCGTAAATGCAATGCCCCCGTTTAATTTATTTAGAATGAATGAGCATTTTTGCAACTCGAAAAAGATTAAATATTTATTAGGTGACCAGAAAAGATTATTAACTTTCAAGAATATTAATATGCCTCAAATATATAAAAGAATTTTTAACAATTTTGAGAACTAAATGATTTGTTTGTCATGTTTCAGATTTATCCATTTTTAAGAAAAGCAAAAATTAAAATTGTGTGCCACGTCTCTCGAAAACTGTGCAAGCGAAGTACGTAAAGCAAAGGAAAAATTGCATCCGAATAAAATAAACAAATAAAAACAATTCTCTCTCTCCCATAGCCGAGAAGCAGTCGTTTCCATGTTTCCTCCCGAACAATCCCTCTCTCTCTCTCTTGCTCCTCAATCCCTTTAGTAAAATCAATTATGGAAGGCTAGAACAAAACTCTGCCTTCTGCTCGTGACGTCACTAATTATTAACCCTCGCCACGCAAATGAGTTTTCAGATTAAGACCCCGAGAACGAGCGATGGGATGAAAAAAGCTATGCATTAAGCAGACGGTCAGATTGTTTGCAAAGATAAAACGAAAACATGTTCTGGAATAACTTTTCGGACTCATTAGGTATGCGAAGGCCCTTATTAAAAGCCCGGCTGTCTGAATAGATGTGTTATATCTCGCATTTTTAGTAGCTTGTTTGCAGGTAGAAATGATTACCGGTTTTTCAGGTGTAAGTGTTTTCTCTACAACTGATAGGGGAAGCTGCTAAAAAGTCTAGAAAATATTTAATGGAAATTTGCGTGTGCTTATTAATTATCCTCTCATTCCGAGAGATTTAATTTTTAGTAATTTGTTGAAAAAAAATATTAGAATCTTTATTTAAAATATTATGGGAAAAAAATCTACGCAGTTTTCATTCTATTCCAAATTTTATACATTTATAATATCTTTAATATTCGCGATTTTTTCTCCGCTTGTGAAAAGAAAAGATTTTCATTTTACTTATCTTCTCACGAAATGAGGGCAAATAAATTATGTAAATGTGAACATACACATGGATATTAAAGATATGCAAATGTTCATCAACTTGTTATAATTATCATTAACTAGTTTTTATTTTTATACACTACACTGCTAGAGATTTTGGATTTTGTAAAATAATATAAAGTAGCTCCACATATTTAATTACGTTTTTATCATATATCTAGGCACTGTAAAATTAAATGCCAACAAAAGAAGTTGGCTGAATTGTGTTTTAATGCTTAAAATAATTCAGAAAAGACAAGTCTCTTAAAACAGCGTTCCGCATTGGACATAAGAAAAGTGTGCCGTATACAGCGCGAAATTCTCCGAAAATAATTGAACACTTTTCACGGCTAGCATGGGAGTCCAGAAAAAAAACTGTTACAATTAAAACAACCCGTAAATAAACAGAAAATCTTTCAGAATTTAGCACAAGAACGGGAAAGGTATTCGACAAGGATATTGAAGGTTAAAAAAAGTGTTTATCCTCAGGAGTAGTAATTCAACTACGTGCTGCAGAGAAAGCCATGCAATGAGAAGAAAAAAGATAAATTGTAAGGGGGGAGTGGCTCTCAGAGAAAATATATATAAACAAGGAGAAAAATACGAGAAGCATCGAAAGGATAGAAAAAAATGAAAAATGACGACACAGAGAAAAAAAGGTATATAAAAAAACTAAAGGATAATCCGAAAAAATATTGAGGAACTAAGGCAAATAAAATAAAGGTGAATAACATTTAATAAATTTATAACTCATTTATGGTAAAATGTAATGTAATTATCTATATATATATATATATATATATATATATATATATATATATATATATATATATATATATAATGTTTTAATTTTTAAGTAAAATTTTAATTTTTTCAAATAATGATTTCAAATTATGTATTTATTTTCTTTCTTGCTAACCTTTATATGCTAATAAATTTTTATGCCCTTCGATGGTTCCTTTTCTCTTTCTTTTCGATCTCTCTCATATCTTTCTTGAATACTTTTTTTCCAATTGTTGCAACGCTTGAATGTCCTTTTAACAGAATTTATTTTATGGGAAATTGCAGCATTTTCTCTGCATGTGGAATAATTCTTCACTAAGAAAATTTATAACTTCATGAATCCTTGGAAAGAAGTCATTGAGAGTCATGATGAGCTTTTTTTTTTTTTTTTGGGGGGGGGGGGGGTGTCTTACTGTCGAATTGGGAAATTATTTTACTTTTGCTTTTTTCTCTAATATTTGATGGTTGGTTGGGGTTGGAGCTTGGTGGTCAAATTTTGTAAAACAAAGGCTAAATGGAAAGAGATCTATAGTTTTAAGCTCATGCCTAAAGAAACGTTCAAGAGCAGGTTGCAAGTCTGCAAACTACCGAAAGGAAGCTCCCTAGCCATTGAGTCTTCATCCGGACATTAATTTCGTGATTTTCCTAACTGAAAAAAAATTATATATATATATATATATATATATATATATATGTGTGTGTGTGTGTGTGTGTGTGTGTAGCTAAAATATGGGGAGGCGATCATGTGACCTTAAAACGTGATATTAGTTATTAAAAATAGAATTAACAATTAAAGTGTGGGAGTTCAAATCAGCTGTAATGTATTGCAGTGAAAATAGCGCTTAAGGTTCGACTTGATTCAATCTTCGAAGATACCACAGGAGAATTTTTATTAGACGGATTAACCTTGAAGAGTTGGCGCTAAGAAAATGCATCGGTTAGCAAAAAGAGCATGTACGTTATGACGACATGAATAAGTAATGAGCATCACTAAGCGTTGGTTGAAAGGTTGGGAACAAAGGATTTATTTCAGAGTCATGAATGAATAGGAATTGATAGGACGTGCCGCTCGGCGGTACATGTTTTTAACAGGGGATGGGGCGTAATTCTTCAAGATTGGAGCTGGGAAGAATTTCAATAAAGTTCAGTGTGTTTAAATTAGAATCGTCTATCAGTTGTGTTCAGCTTGGTTTATTGCCTTTCTTAGAAGAGTTAAATTATGATGACGAGTGTCTTCACCACCGGTTCATGGACTGCATCATGGTTCTCCAGAGATTCGGATTAACGTAATTAAAATGGGCGTGAAGAAAAACCAAATCCGACAGATATATATATTCGAACCCCGTTATAGCGAACTCGGTATATAACGTACTCATGGATATAACGAACGAAAATGTTGATCCCGTCGTTTTCCTATTATACGTAATTGAATTAGTATTGTCACAGTTTAATGTAACCTATTTTAGTCGATTTAATTCATTAATTATCATTTTTGATAGATTTTATCATTTTTTAATACGTCAGTATTGAATACATATTGCAATCAATGAGTTATACATTTTGTGAACACTAGCATTTTTCTTAACGGTTTGGATATAGCGAACAACCGGATAAAGCGTATATAATGTGTGTGTGCGTGTCTGTTAATTATTAAGATGCATTTTAAAGTTTGTATAAATATTCAACGTATGCCCTGTTCTACATCATACTGTAAGTAGGATCAGTCTTCATCCGGACAGTCTTCGTGATTTTTCTACCGGAAAAAATTTATATATATATATATATCAAAGAGCTTCTCTGTTTGTTTGTCCGCTATAGAATCATAGACTGTTTCACCCACCGGGACCAAATTCGGCACAGTTAGTGTTTAGGACCCGAGAAACTTAAATCAGCAAAAACGAAGTTTGGGGCTCAATTAGTTTTTTAAAATTAATTTTTTAATGATTTTTGTGCCCCTAAGTGGTGCGAGTACCCCTGCGGATACAGACCTTTCCCCACAACATGTTATCAGTGAAATCCGAACCTATACCCCGCGTGGTTATTACAACCCTTCTTCCGCCGCGCGGAGGAAGAGTTTCATGGTAATAAACTTTGGCCTTGCCTAACTGACTGACTGACTGACAGATAACGCACATTCCAAACCGTTGGACATAAAGAGCTGAAATTTTGCATGGCGATTCTTCTATAGTGGAGTCTATAGTGGAGGGGTGAACTGAGAAAGATTTTTGAAAAATTGTTCTTCGATTTTTTAAATTAAATTTTTAAGCTGTTTTTCTAATTCTTTTAAGTTTGCATTTAAAATGATAATCCGAGGGTTATAAAATTTATATCACGAGAAAGATCATGAAAATTCCTTTAAAACGAAATTTTTTTCGAATCTTTACCTCCCTTTTCTGATTTTTGGTGAATTTTTAAAGATTAATTTTTAGAATTTAATTTATGAAACTAGCCGCTGCTCTTTTAGTTTTATATTTTCTTTTGTAAAACAACTCAACTGAAAGTAACATAAGTAAGGAATGTTACCATTACCTGTCATCATAAATATACGTTGTTAATAGGTAGTGGGAGCTCAGCCAAAAATTTATAATCATAGCTAAATTCTCTATAAAGCTGATTCTAAAACATAGTGATTAAAAAGTGGGAATTTCTATTGCTTCAGAACAGAGTTAAAGATAAGACTGAGAAACTTAGCACCATTGATTTTAATAATTACATGCCTTTCTATATGTACTGTTTTTCAAAATTAAGATATCTACACTTTATCATTACATCAAATAAGAAATTGCTGGGGAATACATTTTTCACTTAAAAAATGGAGTACAAATTCAGCAAGTACTAAAATAAAGTGGGGATTACATCACTCTCTGTATGTACTGTCGTTCAGAATTCAGATATCTATACTTAATCATATCAAATAATAAATTGTTGGGAAAATTTCTTCACTTATAAAATGGAGTAAAAATTCAGCAAGTACTAAAAAATGTGTAGAATTTTAGCTGTTACTGGCTATTGGTTGCTATGCTGGCGACAGTTAAGCCTAACCTCGCGATCATTTATTCTCTCTCTTTCACGCCTCTCTTTTAATGAATTAATTCTTATCTGCTTTCTTTCTTGAGACTGTTCCCAATTTTCACTTGATCATGCAGCTCGGTTTAGAGTATTCCAGATTTCAATGCGTAAATCCTTGTTGACATACGGTAGCAAATTGCGGATGGCCGCTAATGTTTACATTTGGTAGCTACAGCCGTTGCCATTCAGAGTGTAGAAATATCGTCGATTTTTGTGCCGCATACCTACGCGTTTTATGTATATAGATGCTGATCACGGGGTTTCTTTTCGTTTTGTGATACTTTAAATTAATTTTGCGTCACGTGCATAACAACGAAATAAATTGACAAAAGAAATATTAAAATAAGGTGAAAGATAAAATTTAACCACTAGACTAACTGAGATGGGAGTTTTATAAGAATGCAGTTCAAATTAGTATGTTTTAACACAACTTTCCCGGCTCTGCTTTGTGTTTTTTGTTATTTGCAGTTTTTCTCATCGATTGAACCGAATTACAATTCGCTTTTTCAACGGTTTTTGGCCTTAGGAAAATTAAAAACCGAATTACAATTCGCTTTTTCGACGGTTTTTGCCCTTGGGAAAATTAAAAACCGATACGGTTTTTGGCCTGTAGACAATAAAAAACCGAATCACCAAAGTAAGGAAAATAGACTTCATGTGGAATCCCGCCTGCCTTTGAATAAATAAAGGGGATAATGCATCTTGCACTTTACCTCTTGGGTGATGTGGAACAAACTGAGATTTTAACGGGAAAATAAATAATAAAGGCAAATGTAAATTATAAAACTTATTTCTAATTAAACAGTGGATCAAACAAATCTAATTAAATGTAATTAAACAGTATCTAACAAATATAATTAAACTGTAAAGTTATTCAATCCAAACGTGCGAATCACGCAACACTGTGTTATTAATTCTCAATAAAATCAGACGTATAATCAGATGAAGGTCCGCAGGTTCAAAGTTTCTTTCTTTCTTATTGTTTGTATATCATTTCAGTAGAAACACGCTAAGTGCAATCTGTCTAGCCAGATGAACATGAAGAGCGGGGGGTGCAACCCAGTATTTTTTTTTTATGGAAAGCATCAAAAATTTTATGTCTATTTATCTACCCGGGCATTGCCGGGCAATAATGCTTTTCCCGATACTTTTTATACAAACCCTGTATATATATATATATATATATATATATATATATATATATAATAGGGGGCCTTCGAGTCATGGAAAAACCACTGGTAAAAGTGTGTCGACGCGCAAGGGGTGTGTTTCGAAGATTTTTGAGGAATTGTTGCAATAACTCAAATTAATTTATTTTTCCGAAACTTTTCCCGATACTTTTTATACAAACCCTGTATATATATATATATATTTATATATAAAATGTGTGTGTGTTAACTATCGAGGTGCATTTTAAAGTTTTAAAAATTGCATAAATATTCAACGTATATCCAATTCTTCATATATTGTAAGTAGAATATTTTTATTTTTAAATCCTGACATGATTTGTAATTTCGGATCTTTACTGTAAATATAAGCGGTTAAATGCTGAAATGCAGTTTATGCATGTCCCTCAGCTACATACTCCTAGCGTAGGTAAATGGATTACGTAAATATATTGCATAAAAAAAAAGTAAAGAAATGAATCTCGTAGGCAAGATATGTTTTAAGTAGGATATATTAATTTCGATATTTAAAAGTCTGTTTGCTGTTTGTTTTTCTCTTTCCAGAGGAAAGAAACGAAGTTTTAGATTTAACAGGCATAAAACATCAGCAAAATGAGAACATTTTTCTATTCTAGATGCATGATATTTCAGAAGACTAGAGATGTTTCGAAATTTATTTCTAAAAGAACGAAACTGTAATCCAAATATTCAATATTTGGCAGTTTAAAGATATAAATATTTTATTTCTGTCTATATTTTTAAAGGATGTTTCCCCACGGAAGTATAAAATTAAAAAATAAAGTTTTAAAATAATATTTATGCGTTTTGGACGTTTATGTTTCGCAATATCTAAGAAATGTTCGTTTACGGCATTTTCTTGTAGGGTTTTAAGATTACTGATATAAATATTAATATGAATGAGGATATAGCAGTAATTAATCTATATTATAGTATTGAATGTAAAGATATTTTTAAGTAGAGAACATAACACTGAAGCAGTTGAAATTACAAAGTAACATCTATCAGATATAATATACATATAATAGTTAATCTATATAAATAAAAGAAAAACTTTGTTGGTCGGGGGAAAATTCCGGTATGGCATCCGTTATGAAATTCGGCCATGTTTGAAAATGTAGAAATCAATGTATTTTATTTTTCATGAAAGTACATAAATGTTACATATTTGGAAAGAGCTTTAAAAACTGATAATTTTTTTTGTGTACACTTATTCTGTTACTTTAATAGTTTTAGAGATATTTCAATTCTAAATGCATACTCCACCGAACAAAACATAAACTCCATATTTTACGATGTAAACACAGCGTGATTCTCACTAAAAATGAATCACTGGAAAGAAATGTTTCATAGTGTGTCTAATTTTTAATTATTTTTCTATTTTTCATAATTTTAATTCAAATTTTTTAAATCAAAAATAGATCATTTGAAGATGTACTGATTTTGGGGGGATTTTTGGCAATTAAAAGTGCAAAAAAAATTAAATTCAAGTAAACTGTGATTTGAGTGTCAAGTGATTCGATATGTGGGCGAAGCCCGGCTAGTATGAAATAAAAGGATTATATTAAACAAGTTTTGTAAGGCACATCCATACGTGTCAGAAAAGCTTTTTTTCGTCATAAGTTACAAAATAAAATTAATTGACAAAAGAATACTCAAACAAATATATAAAAAAACACTCGTCAATTGCATGCGTTTAGGCAATAGCATGGTATATATGAATTCCCTCTACCTTCTTTCTAAAAAATATATATGTGCAAATTAGAATATTTTGTTAGAATCGAATATCTTATAAATTAAGTTCCTAACTTTTTATTTTAAACTTCAGTGCAATAAAATAGAAACAATAAACCTAATACATATTTTGTTAAAACAATCTTTTTTTAATATTCTATCCTACTGAGGTTATGATAATATGCTAATCGCTTGAAGTTGCATTTGGTGACCAATATCAAATGTTTCCTTTTATGTGCTAAAAAACTATGTTCAAGAGTTTTCCTTTATATTTTGCGCATAAAAAGTAAATTACATCCTTAGAGTTATTTATTTTGCAGATAAGAATTGTAGCTGTTATTTCCTTATTCGCTAAATTCACTTGCTTAAAAGAAATCAAAATGAACTAAAAAGTTTAATTAAAACGAGAATTTAAGGAAAATTATGTTACATATTATAGAAATTTAATTTTAAAATATAAAACACTACTACATGGACTGATGTCATAGAGCAAACCTTGACCAGACTACGTGTTAGTTAACCCTCAAAAATGCAACATAAAATGCAGCTGTATCTTTCAAATTTCAGCTCTCGAATATAAACGTTAACATTATATAAATTTTTATAAACCCTTATTTATTTAAGCATAATAATTTTACTCAATGCATATTTATACATCTAATTATTAATATATAGAGATAATTATTAATAAAATAATGGGATTAAAATTTTATAGCTTTATAGATTTTGTATCAAAATTATTAAATGAATTATTCTTGTGGATTCAATCAGGAACAGCACAAAAAAAATCAACACAAGTTAAAGATTTTCAAGTATAGATTATTTTATTATAAATTTCCTTTTCACATAAATAAATTATGTCAAAAGGTAAAGACATGAACAATATTTTTCATTGCCTGTTATTTCGTTTTCACGTTTTTATCGGTAATTGACACGTCACGTTAATAGTGTCATCAGTCTGCTTACATGGACGTGAGCACGCATAAATAAAGCCCATCTCCTGAGAAATATTTCCTTTGCGACATATTGAGATTTTCAGAGAAAATAGGCGTAAATATTATAGCACATTATATGGGAACAAACTATACGCACAAATTATCTTCTAGGAGGATTTTGCAATTTAGGACAAAATGTGAATAATTTACGAGTGAAATGAAATGGTAAGATATTTCCGTTAATTATCACAAAGTCATCAAAAGAAATCAAATTTGCATTTCATTAGAAAATTTTTCATGGAAAACTCCATGTATTTTTTCTTCTCTCTTAACTGATAAACTATAACCTCAGACAAAATTTTCAAAAACAGATTTCAAAACTTTTCATAGAGATTCCGATCACTTGTATGTACTATCACTGTTAATGATACCACCAATGACTCTTTCCAATACCATCTCAAAATAATATTTGATGTCAAAATGTGACGATACCTTTTTTTAGAAAACTCTAGATAAAGAAGATTTACAGCAGAAATAGAATATTTAGGCCTTATTAGATCATCAAGACTTGATGAATACTGAAACCAGTGGGTGGCAGAAAGTTGATGAACGACTCAATATTGTATAAATAATTACTAGATGTAGATATCACGTATTTCTGTGACATGAACATCTTCCAATAGTAAATACCTCAATTTTACAGAAGATATGAAAATACGGTGAATTGATCATCACCCAACTAATCAATAAGTAAGAATAGATGACATTTACGATTAATTTGTAGTGCTATATGCTACCATGCACCAAATGAATCATGTCAACGAGGACATTTTGCTATTCCAGTATACTACCATCTAAATTCTTGATTCGATTGCATAAAGCAAAAAAAATTTGAAATAGCAAACTTATTAACGTAGCATAAATTTTAATGTAATCATATGGATTATGAGTCGTATATGAGAATTTTTATCCGTACATCCGAGAATTAGATCCTGTGTAATTTAGGTCAAACTTTTTTATGTAGAAGAGAGAACCCTCCTGCTATCTATGTTACGGCATTGTATCAGCTGTTCTAAAAAAATGTACGAACAAGTACCATTAGGAATCATTTGTAGAAAACAATAAATTTTAAAAAACAATTTCGAATGAAAAGAAAAACAAGGTTGAAAGAGAAATTAATTTTATTTTGAATGAATATGGTTGTATAAATTATCACAGAGTAGGATGCATCTCAACAATTACTCTACTGCAACGAGAATATCCTACATTTCATAGCAATCTTCTTTATATTATTTTTTTTAATTCTATCCAGCTACGATTTATTAAACTGAAAGATGGTGAATATCATGTATTTACCATAATTAAGTAAATATTATACTAAGCATACTAAAATTTTCATAATAAAAATCATGAATCATGAGAAATCATGATAAAAGGCATTAAACACTATAAATATATTACGAAAGATTTAATAAAATTTGTTTAATTATTTTACAGGTGTTAAAATACATAATGGTCCCTAAGTTGAGCATAATTTTTAACAACACACATGTCGATTCAGACTTATTGTCAGACCAATCGCTCAGCACTTACAAATATCATGAAATAGTCAGATAAAAAGATCGTAATTCAAGTAAAAAGTCGTCTTGTGCTTCAATGTACAGGGTGTCCATAATTAAACTTCCTTACATTAAAGTTGTCTACAGTTGAAACTATTGTTCAGAAAGATATGAAATTTTGTGTAGGACATATTGAAGGAATGGGAATTTGTTTGAAAGAATAAAAAATAGTTCAAAATTTCACCACCAGAGGACGTTTTTGATGAATTACACATTTACGACTGGTTCTTTACTTAAGATTTCACCATATTTTTATCCATAGGTCACCCTAACACAGTAACTTATACTCATTAATTATTACAATCTTTAAAGTTATTTCAAAGTCGATCGGAAACTTGTTCGATAACTAATTTTCGGACAAAAGATTTGAAGGAACGAAGAAGAAACAAATATGCAAATTAATTTTGTCGACGTAGAGCAGAAGCTGTTATAAAACCTAGAAACTTTCATGGAGATTTTGTTTTCAGCGTGCTTGCTATTGCTAATCAGAATGCCATCGTTACGATTACCAGATCGAGCTTTGTTAGTAAAATTGTTTTACCAAAACGATAATTCAGCACTAGTTGCTCTATGAAAATTTTGGAGTTTGAAGGGGATACGAAAAGGTCCATTGACTGTTAAAGGTCTTCGATTAATTGTTGCCAAATTTGAAGAAACTGGTTCTTTTAACTTTCGTTCTGCAAGAGGACGGAAACCTGTTTCCGCAGAAGCTGTAGAGAGGGTTGCGCTGCAGGTGGAAGAAGATAAAGCTTCCAACGAACAGGCTAGTACCAGTGTCCGTCGTGTGGCAGAAGCATTGGATATCTGCCCGTTCAACTGTCCAGAAGGTCATGCGGAATATCCTCCGGTATTATCCGTACAAGCTTCAATTTGTGCAGAGGCTGCATACACATGATTTCGAGACTCGACAGCGGTTCTCACTTCAGTTTCTTGCTCGCTTTGAGGTTGATGCAGAATGGCCTTGGAATATCCTCTGGACAGACGAAGCACACTTTTATTTGGACGTTTCGATGAATACTTACAACTGCCGAATTTGGGAACCAGAAAATCAACGTTTAATCTTAGATGTTCCGATGCATTCACCGAAAGTAACCGTGTGGTGTGGATTTTCTGCATTTTTTATTCTCGGCCCGTATATCTTCGAGGAATAAAGTCCTAGAGGTCCAGTAACATGCTCGGTCACCGGAGAGCGATATGCATCCTTGTTACTGAATAAAATTATTCCGGATCTGCAATCACGTCAGTGCCTTTCACGCACAATTTTTATGGAAGATGGAGCTCCTCCACACATTGGCCTTCGTGTTAAGAATGTTTTCAAAAATCACTTTACAGAAGAACTTGTCATCAGCCGCTACTTTCCTAATGTGTGGCCTACCCGACCCTCAGACCTCAACCCATGCGACTTTTGGCTTTGGGGGCATGTGAAACATCTAGTCAGTCTTCATAAACCAAGAACTATACCTGATCTGAAAGACAGCATTTCACGACATGTTCTCAGCATTTCCCCGGATACACTGCGGTCAACTGTAGAACAAGCTATCTTACGATTTCAAATGGTAGCTGAAAACGATGGCTGTCAAGTTGAACATGTCTTGTTGTAATAAATTTTTTTAACTATAGTAAATGTTGGCTAAATGTGTAACTCATCAAAAAATGCCCTCTGGTGGTGAAATTTTGAACTAATTTTTTTATTCGCTCAAACAAATTCCCATCCCATCAATATGTCCTACACAAAATTTCATAACTTTCTGAACAATAGTTTCGACTGTAGAGAAATTTAAAGTAGGGAAGTTTAATTATGGACACCCTGTATATTCTTGAAGTTCTGAATAAAAGTGTTATTTTCAATCGCCAGTGGTAACTTACAAAGAAATAAAGATGCCAATCTGATACTTTATATCAAGGTAGAATTTTTGTTAGTATTGGAACCGGACTCTCATAGACTTAAATGACCTGAGCCCAAATGCATCTGAAACTGATCTCCAGAGCTTGGAGAAGGCGAAAAGACACTACGCTATTAAGAATGTGTGATTGTGTGTGCATGCATATATATATATATATATATATATATATATATATATATATATATATATATATATATATATATATATATATATGCGTGTGTGTGTGTGTAAGTAATGATATCGGTGGCGATGAACAGTAGGCCTGTGAACCCGTGATATTTCGGGAGTGGGGGGTAATCGTGCCGGAGCATTAGGCAATAGAAGTCCGATTCCAATAGCTCAAGCTGAACACACATCAAATAACTTTTGCCCGGAACATTACGGACACATAGGAAGCATCGCAGCGCAATTTGCTGCATGCTGCTAGGACGGAAGCTGGACACAGAAGGGCCGCGAAAGACCTAGATTCACGCCCGGAGTATCTAGGTCCGGGTGTATTGAACCGGGTCCCGGAGTATCTAGGTCCGGGTGTATCTAGGTATTCGAGTGTATTGAACTTCTAATTGGCCAATTTATGAAGCCTGACTTAAACGCCATATGGGGTGATCGTTTTCGCCATAGTTCTCGAACTTTATTCTATATAACTGGCTGTGCGTGGCTTTATTGAAAAACTAATAGGTGACTTTGGGTTAATCCCAGGTCGAATTAAAGATGAGGGGAGTTTTCATAATGCAATAATATAAAAGAATTTTGAATAGGCGTTTCCTTTAATGGTTATGAAAGTTATCGTTTCATATATATATACACAGTGCGTCAAATAAGTTTTAAGACTGGGTCTGTAAAAAGAAATGGAAACAAGAAATTAATACCTGTTTTGGATTTTATTCAAAATAGGACCCTGTGGCTTCAATGCACTTTTTACAGCGATTTATTAATGAATCAAACGCCTGTTGTAAATCACTTTGTGGAATGGCCTCCAAAGCACGGTGGATGCTTCTTGTATGGTCGAAATATCCTCAAAATAACACCCTTTTAACTTCATTTTAAGTTTTGGGAATAAGGAGTAGTCACAGGGTGCTAAATCAGGTGAATACGGTGGATGGTTCAACACGCAGACATTGTTTTTTTCCAAAAGTCGACGAACAATAAGGCAGGTGTGACAGGGTTCATTGTCGTGTAACAAACACCAACTGCTTTAAGTCCTTGTGTAGTCTGGACGAATGCGACGAATTCTGGCCATCAAACTCTTTAAAACAGCTAAGTAGTATTGACCTGTAATTGTTTGTCCAGTTGGAACAAATTATTTGTGGATAATACCTTTAATATCGAAGAATGTAATGACATTGTTTTGATTTTGGATGGAACTTTTCTTGCTTTTTTGGCTTGCGGGGAATTTGGTGACTTCCATTCCGCCCTTTGTCGCTTTGTTTCAGGATCATATTGGAAACACCAGGTTTCATCACCCGTAACAATGGACTTCAAAAAGTTTGGATCGTTTTCAGCGGCTGAAATAATGTCTCCGCAATGTGCACTTCTCATTGCTTTTTGTTCAGGGGTTAAAGTGTGTGGAACAAATTTAGCACACACTTTTGTTATGCCAAATCTTCATGCAGGATGGTTTGAATTGTTTCTTTGTTGATGTTTAAAGAGTCTTCCATCATTCTCAGTCATGCACAGCGATCGTTTGTTACGAAATTTCGTACTTTCTCAATAACTTCAGATGTCCTAGATGAAATTGGTCTTCCACTACGCTGATCATCTTCTACCGTATCTCTTCCGTCCAAAAAAACGTTTGTCCTACACAAAAACATTTGATCTACTTAAATAACAGTCACCGTAAACTTGTTTCATGAGTCGGTATGTTTCCGAAGCACTTTTACCAAGTTTTGCGTTAAATTTAATTACAGCTCTTTGCTCCATCTTAAAAAATCAACATGAAAAAAATTCACTTCTGCAATGAATGCTCGCCTTCTCTCAACTACTTAACGAAATGCTCTCAACTTGTTGACAGTGTACCAACAGACGATGGACGTTATGACACATGCACATTTACACTCACAGCGCCATTACAACCTGCGCTCTGAGACGAGTCTTAAAACTTATTTGACGCACGGTGTATATATATATATACATATATATATATATATATATAAAATGTGTAAACAAACAAAAGAACACTGAGGGGATTATACATTAAGACATGATATTTCTTATTTACAGTACCTGGTATGGGACCTTTCAAGTATTGCGTAAACATTCAAGGGATTGGAGGGGTGCAAGGTTTGCTGTTTTTTTGCTAAAAAGGGGGATAGGTAGATCAGAGAAATGTTTACGTAAGACAGAAAACATGCATGCAAGAGAGTACGCTGCGATGTGTTCCTCACTACATCAATTTCTCTACCATCCAGAACTAAAAATTAGTTGTTCTGTTTTAACTGTTAATAGTTTAATATCTATTCCCTTTCACTTAGGAATGTCCAGTGAATTTAACGATTGAAAATAAATTGTTTCGCCTACGAAATAGTGACAAGAAATTTGCCAGGTCTGAAGCAAAATAGGGGGAGGGGGACTTCTGCTTATTTTTGCAAAATTATTTAATGTGTTTTAATTCCAGATCATTAACGTACAGTTAAAGAACTTACATAGCTGTAATATTTCCAAATAAAGATAGATAAGTACTTTCAGTCGTATTTATGCTGTGTTATCTAATACAGAGAAGGTTGATACATAATTTTTCACATTCTTAAAATATAGACTCAGAATTATTTTTTTACTACGCATGTTATGAAATTTCTGTTGTTTTGCAAAATAGTTTCCTAAAAGTTTCTTCCAGAGATAAGTTTTATCCTGTCTGTCAAGAAAAGCTAAAATTATAAACAAAATTTTGGTAGGATACTAGAATTGAAATTCTTGAAACAAGTTGAAAATTGCATCAAAATATAAATAAAGAACAGGAAACAAATCCCTTATTTTAGATTGTTTGGAAAACAGATATTTTCAATTTTTCTCGCAAATAAATCTTTAGTTTCCCAATCGAGACGAAAGAAATCGATTATGGAATGTTAGAATTATTTTTCCGTCTGTTTATAGCATCATTAATTATTATACATTATTATACTAATGCCTTTCCTACAAGAAAACTTACTTGCAGAGGAAAATAAAAAATGGGAGTGTAAACTACAAATGAAAACTATACACTGGACCAAGACAGATTTTGCTCAAAAACAAGTGTTAGGATATATTACACATGCAGAGACTTCAAAAGAGATTCAATTTTTTTATGATCTTCCTTACTTCCTTATAATCAAAATTTCTATTCCGTCTTCATTTTAAAAAATTTTTTTTAAATAAATACATTTTTAACTACATTTTTAACAGAATATTAGTTTATGCTAAAGTACCTAAAATTTAGAAAGCTGACAAAAAAGGGAACAAGCTTACCCTTATATTTATAATTAAAATTATAGTACTAAATACTATCGTATAAGTTTAAACACATTAACAAAGAGAAAAAAAACTTTAAAATGACGCAATTAGAAAATATCTAGAAGAGAATATATACATGCCCAAATATTAAAATCATTTATTCTTTATGAAAAATTACAGAACATTGACTTAAAGAGAGAGATTTGAGACACTTTAATTCTTTAACGGAACACAACAGAATGAAAATTCAATTTGAAGAACAATAAAAGGTAAATAGTCGTCATTTTATTAGTTACAAACTTTCAGTGGCATATAATTGACAAAAGTGATTTCATTTGAAACAAAATTTATAAATTTCAAAACATGCGATGCGTTTATATACCTGAGAAGAACAAATCCTTCCACATAAGCCCGAATATTTGGAGGATATAAATAGAAGAAACTAAAGTAATCAGCCTTTAAAATGTAGAATACACTTAAATAATCAGTTCTCGAATCCGAACCATGCATTTTACTTTACAGACGGGAGATTACTTAAGAGATCTGTTCTAGGGACCTAGCGTATTATTAAGAGTCATTTTTCAGCTAGTTAATGTAGAGCCTTACACGAGACTTGTCTCTCAAAGCAGTCATCAAACTATCACCATTCCATCCTGACCTCATAAATTCCTAGACCTTTCGCTTACACAGCATGAGTAGAAGTTTTGAATCGTAAGTTGTGACCATCTCGCAGTTTAAATAAAATGGAGCAACAACTACAAAATGTTTGGTTAAACCTGCTTTAAATAGCATTTGAGTATATCTGTAATGAAGGCAAGTCTTGACATCTTGGCCTTTATTGCAGATAGATTTCGCCATACATTTAGTTTCTCCTCCCGTACACACAAGAACTGCTTTACTATTTTCCTTCGATAAACGATGCACGACTTTTGAAAGTTTAATCAGTGCATCCTCGCACCGGTGTATATTCCGTATGAATGTCTTGAAGGGAAGAATTCTGCTAATAAAAAATATATATCTATAAAAACACTCCGTAGGAAGCAGAGCCTGTGTTGCGGACTATAAATTCATTATTGATTTAAGATTATAACAAAAGTCTGAGGAAAATGATAGCCGGATTAAAGTTTTTTTTTTAAATACCGATTTATTTTAATATAATTTAAACGCATGAAATGATGTTAAATTAATTTCAACATTCAGGTATACAAATAAAATTTTTAAAAATGCTCATTTGTAATCTTTATTTTTTATGGGTAAAATACCATGAAATATTTTATTTCATATTTTGCAGTTTAAAATGGAAAGTATCACAAAATGTTTGTAAAGCATTGAATTTTCCATAAAGCATACAAAACCAATTTTTTAAACATTTCCGCTTCAGTGGTTTAAATTTCAATAAAAGAGGAAAAATATGTTTAGACATCTCTAGAGCAATACAGATACCCTTCATTCAATTACTCTCTTTGCATATAAAATACTAATTAAATTATATTAGATAATTATATGTATTATATTTACTATAGAAATTTTATTGCGAATAGTTTTTTTTTTCAAAATTCATTAATGAGTATTTCTGGTTTCGAAAATTTTTGCTTTTCCTTGAATACCGATATTCAGAGTTCAAGAATAGTGACACATTATCAAACACTTTTAGAATGTATATTGTTTTACTTTGTTCGCACAGCAACAAAAGAAACTACCTGAATTTTTCAAAAGAATAAACAAAGAAACAACACCTAACAACGAAGTCAAATACAATCATTTTGTAGCTGACGGAGGCAGTTTTGACAAAACGTTTACTAAAGTTTTGTCCCTCCATCCTCCTTTTTTTAACATAAAAACAAATAACAGACTTTTATAAAGATATAGCTGAAAAACAAACTCCATCAAGAGTTTGATTTTCGAATCTAAAAACAAATAAGCAAAAACGTGAGCATTTGCAACGAACAAAAAAGCACAAAAGCGAAAAGAGTATAAAACTTACCCTGAGAGTTGGGATATTGGCTTTTAAATATTCATAAGCTCAGAGTTGCTTCTCATGTAAAGAAACTCATAAAGGCTCGGCTAGGAAAGATTCCTTTCTTTAAGAAAAACACCTGGGCCCTTGCGCCCCAAAAGTGCTATTTACTGATATCCAAATGAGAGAAATTCGTAACAAATCCTGTATGTCTCTCACACAATGCACGTCTGATAGGGAAGACATGTGTCTGACACATCAGCGTCAGAAATTCAAAGAATGTTACCTCATCAAGTAAACTTAATTAAAAGCAGGGGGAAATGAGAGGAAGTATCTGTGAAAGTAATTTTATAATAGCACAGTGAAGAATAAATAGTTTACAAAAAATAGAAATTAACCAAATTAACTCGCTTTTGAAAAAGTACTCTTAATTTAAAGGGAGAAAGAGCAATTAGACGTCAGTTAGTATTGATTTTTATCCCTAATTATGATATTTGAAATGAAGAATGTCGATTTTTTTTGTAGATTTTTTTGTTTTTAATTAAGTATTTTAGTTATTCCAAAACAATTCCTTTTCAGAGAGAAAAATCAGTATAAATTGATGCTACAATTTTCAAACATTTACTTAAATGTTGAAAAACTTTGTATGCCGCACTCTAAGTACACCTAATCTTTAAATAATATTCTTTCTAGTAAATGTTAGTTGGTCAATGCATTCAAAAAAGATTTTTTTCACAGTATTAATAACAGATTTAGTCCCACTGCATACTTTTTCCATTCTTGCTTCACAATAATCATCTATATATTTAAGTTGCTAAGCTGATTCTTTGGGCAGGCCGTGAGAGAAACCTACTGCATCAATTTACTTGATTTTGATCTTAAACGAACGATATTAATCTATAGATGTGTCAAATTTGGTTTTTGTAACCACAATTTCTATAAATTACCGATAATTTACAATTAAAATTTGTTTTCTGCGCAGACTCATTGACACGTTTAAATCTGGCTTTAAATATTCACCAAGCACGAGGCCGCGTAAACACGTTAATTTGTTTATTCCGAGGAATCTCTCTAGGTCTCTCACTGCCATTTTTATTTTTAATTATGCTTGTGAGATACAGAATTAAACCTGACGGAATTTATTTCACGTTGTTTCGCCCCGTATTTATAATACAGAAGACTGGTACTGTGGAATTCATCAGGTGGTATATTTATTTTTACTTGGGTGCATTTATTTCAAAATTTCCTTTTTTTCTGCATGGTATGTTCCTATAAGGTCGAGAATTTATTAGATTTTACATCTTTGATATTAGCATTGCATATTTGTATGGTGTGAATCTTCCTAAAGTTCTTCATTTTTTAGTTATAAACTATCATTGAATAGCCATATTTCTTTTTATTGTGTACAATAATAAATTTTAATGTGTACTTCTCTATTCTCAGTATTAGGATTTTCAACATTTTACTGAGTTACAGAGTTAATGAGTACACATACAAATTTTTTAGTTTATCATTGAGAAACCATATTTCTTTTTATTGGGTTGAATCGTAATTTTTAAAGTGTATTTCTCTATTGTTAATATTATGATTTTCAACATTTGGCAATGATTTGTTGAGTATAATTTGTGTATTAGTACATTTATTTACTATCCAGCAACCATGTTTTGACGGGTACCAACTAGTTCATACTTAATTTATAAATGACTCGTTTATTTCTTTGTCCATACGTTATCAAATTTGTTTTTATTCCTAATATACGACAAGGACTACAGAATAATACCTTTACTAAATCCTTTATATACTGACAATAACTAATGTATATTCGCTATGGGTTTTTTAAAGGATTTCAGTAACTAAATGATAATTTTTATACCGATACATGCATATTGAAAAAAAGAATGCTAAGCAATTTTATAAATTTTAATTTCAGCATTGTAATACTGGGGAGAGGGGAATTTTGCTACCCAAAATTTATAGTTCTCTGGAGGAAAAAAATCCACCAATTTCTCCATCAACTGGGCACTCTTAACAATTAAATCAAAACACACAACTGCTCTAAATTTACATTAAAGCCTTTGTGAATTACCCGAAGGGACAATCGCGTCTAATTCTCTGCGTTCCGGTGAAGGATTATGCCTATTAATCCGAATCTAGTTGCCTCTCTCAATTTGCTAAATGTTTTGAGAACAGGTTTATTGCTTATTTATTGTCATCCACATATATCCTGTTTGTAACATCCCAATTCATGACTTGGACAGATTTGCTTGAATCCCAACCTCGCAGGAGCGATAACAATTAGGCATATCCAGTTTGCCAAGATTGGTATCCTAAATACCTAACAAAGAAAGATTCTTTGTTATATCCGTTGTAGGCTATATCATCTGGATGTTATCAATCACAGGTAAAATGTCATAGAAAGTAATATTCAGATTTACAAAACTGTTTGAATTCTTTAATTCGTTCAAGTAATAGGAAAATACTTTCTAACATAAGATATAATTTACCTCCCAAATTCGGGCTTGTGGCGGCCTAGTGGTACAGTGCGCTGGTTTTCGGTGCTGAGGGTGCTCGGATCAAATCCTGGCGTCGCGCCACGAAAAATGCCTCCGTTCGTGTCGCCCTTCATAGAGGGTAATGCCGTCCGCCTATATGATGCTCCCACAATAAAATGGGCTGTAAAATTGCGGCGTAGTATAAAAGAATGTTTGACGACAAGTGCCTCTGCGTTGGAATAAAAAAATAAATAACCTCCCAAATTCCGACATGAATTGCCCACTTACACTTACTTTGAATACTTTTATTCTGTTGAATAAAAATTAAAACATTAATAAAGACTGAAACAAAATTTCGAATCCAGAAATATTAAAAAAGGGGACCACAAGTTCACAGCTCACTTAAGTAGCAATATATATATATATATATATATATATTTAAAAAATAATTATTGATAGAAATCTTTGACTCATATCAGAATATTCAGCAAGGTTTCAAAAATCATTTAATACTATAAATTTTACTACATACCTACTAATCATGCAAAAGTAATGATTAATCTTGTGGACTACTCAACTCATGATTTTCTAGTTGAGCCAATAGCGCCCTTTACACGTACGCTCTTGGAGTGCTTGGAGCGTACGGTATTGCGCGCGGGAAAACTTGCAGTACGCTCAAAAGCAGCTTTCCCTTCCTCTCCGACACCTTCACACGTGCAGTCAATCGCGCGGGATTGTGGTTTCAAGCCGGAAAGAGCGTACGTGTAAAGGGCGCTATTATTGATCCCCACCCTCCTCCCATTTATTTTGTGGGTATCATATTCTCAGTACTCTCTGGAAGAGATTTTGCAGCTACCAGGTATCACCATAGTCGATATTTTTTTTCTCTTTCTGGAAACAATTTTTAGTCGGCCATGAATCAAACCCACAATTTTAGGCATTCGACGCCGACACTAACCACTAAACTTCAGTGTTATGTTGATGATCAATCACAAAATTTCCTAAATTAGCATAGACGTGCCTCTGACAAGTTTATTTCGGTGATTCCCGTTCGTAATTTAAAATCTCAAGTGGTCTTGCTTATGAGTTAAGGCTTCAGCACCAACTATTGGCGCACACTTGACTGAAACAAGAGCTTTTACTCCTTTTAATGCCTCAGTTCAGTATATTTATTCCATTAAAATTGCATGCTATTGTTTGTATGTGATTAACTATTTCAGACATCCTAGGAGGACAGTCTATCTAACCATTCTTTATAATGCCATCCATAATCTTTCCCCTTATTATTTTAATTTACGAAAACAAAATAAGCATTTTATATGATCTAAGATCCTATATCCTCCAAGTTAAATAATATGATACTATATTCATTGTTAAATTACTTTAAAATAACCCTCAATAAATAATTTTCCTTAAATTAATATTTAGTTAAGATTAGAAATAACAAATCGAAAAATTCAAAGCTTTTAGAATTTATTTCTGTGTTTTCTTAAATAACTAATATTTTATATTGCGCAATGCGCTAGTTAGTTGTAATAACACTTTCTGGCAGATACCCTAAAAGTAATTGGCTACTCGAGTGTAATTTCTTGTACTCAATGAGAGCTTCCTCTTTGCTTTTATTAATCATTTTCCTTAGTATCCAAATTCATTTTTATGAAGATAAGTAAATGAAAGAAAAGTCTCTTATTAATTAGACCGGAAATTAAGTGACTTGAAAAGGGGAAGGTAAGGCAACTGACAACTCTTATATTCACGGAAGCCTTTGGGTTCAGTTAAGATAAAATTTTTAAAATTCCGTACCATTTGCCAGTATTTACAGGAAGCATTTTACCCTCCAAGTGACTTTTCGTTCTTTAAGGTTTCTTTTGGCCTAAAAAATAACATTCCCTTCCCTATTTCATAATTACTCATTTGAATACATAAAATAATTTTTTAATTAGATGAAGGAAGATACTCGGTATTTTCAAGAGAAATAATTTTATGAAAAAAGTGATGAAAAAAGATAGCTGTGATTATTTGAATATTAAAAAAGGTTTTTGAAGTTCGTCTTAATGGGGTGTATGTGATTCTTTTGGATGAGTTCATAAATTTTATTATTAAATTAAAACTTCATGCTGAGCATTTAATTTATCACACAGGCCGTCAATAAATATTCAGAAAATCGTAAAACAGGGCTACTTCTTTTTTTCTCTTAATTTTTATTTATGTCTGACAAAATCAAAGTGTCATGCTTAAAAATTGTGTTCAGTAACCCCAATATATTTCAGTCTGATTCAACATATCTTTCTTCTTGTAGACATCAAAACACCTTTATAACAGGCAATGAAATTCTGCCTCAGTTGATCTAGGAGACTTAATAATCATTTGTTAAAAGTTGGGATATTTTTATAATGACATCTTTCAAATTGAACATACATGCATATTTTTAAACTTCGCATTCTCCACTTGAAAATATGCTTCAATGCAGAAGTTTTATTTTTTCAAATTTACAATTTTTATTACTTAATGCTGTGAGTCACATTTTAGTAGAATAAATTATTTTCCATTTTCAAACAGCCTTTTTTAACAATTTGGGGGAAAAGGCACTTTGTATTTCCATGCCTAATTTCTGGTAAACAAAAATCAATTATACATTTTCTAATGTGTAATTGAAAAAATTTGAACTATTCTCCATAGTTAAACAAGGAGTTTATAATTGAAAAGATCAGATAAAATGATTTTTTACTCTTTTTGGATTGATCTATTAAATTCCGCTTCGAACAATCCTATAACTTCCTGACCTTAAATCCTGATTTGAAATCCTAGGATCTGTTTTTCTCTCAAAATCATTAAGGTGAACAATTTTATCGAAAGAAGTAATACTAAAGGAAATGAAAAGCTACATTTTAATTTAACCCTTCAGCGAGTGCGCCGGTGTACAAAGTGCAATATTTTCGTAATTTTGAATGGTTTGTTTTTACAAGTAAGGTTTGAATGTTTTAAGCAGTTTCTATTTATAGCTACACCCTTTCTAATGCAGGTCTGATTTTCTGACACTTGTATTCCTTTCCAATCATTGTTAGTCGGGATTTAAACGTGATAAACCAGCGATTATACTGGATTGCAGTACGACAAAATTATGAGTTGATGTCGTAAATCAAGTGTACAGCTATTGCATGGTATTCCCCATATCACGAAGATGGACAATCTCTCTGTTTTTTTCTGTTTTTGGACATACTAGGATTCGATTCGCAAGTTGTCATTAGATGCATTAAACCACACAGGTTTGAAAAAAGCTGATTATATCTGAATTCTTTGGCCTTTAATTATAAATATATATTAATATTACCAACATTTTATATCTTGTCATAAAACGCAGAATTATTATTTTCAATTTGAAAAAATAAAGTTTATTACAAAAGGAATAATCAGGGTTGAAAGAGACGTTGCACTTTATGCAACGCGCGCCTGCTGGTGTTCCAAAAATTGGCGCACCAGCTGAAGGGTTAAATGTACCCAAATTAATAAAATGAAATTTAAACTATATCTAAAAATATATACAGTGGTACCTCGACTTACGAGTTTAATTCGTTCTATGACTTACGAGTTTAATTCTTTCCATGACTTAGCTCGTAACTCGAAATACTCGTATCCCGAATCAATTTTCCCATTGAAATGAATGGAAATGCCATTAATTCGCTCCGGGCTCCCCCAAAACACTGCAATTTTTTGTTACATGTTTTTAAATAAGAAAAACGGGCGTATAAACGATGAACATTGTACAAAAACACAATACAATAGAATGTACTGCAATAAATTTGTTTTATTAAGTGTAATGTACAACATTTTCCTTGGAGATCAGACTTGAAGATGTTGATGGAAGAGGAGGAGAAAGGTTGAATTGAAAAATTAAATCTTATTCGTTGATTTTTGATCTTTTCGCCCCGCTTTCCTTACTTTCGCTTTTATTACCAGCTACTCTCTTAAAGTGAACGAGAGAGACACGGAAGCTGGGCGATTGTTGCATCGTTCACTGTGGCTGTTAATGTCCAAATTCTTCTTTCTGAGAATCCGAAGAACGTTTTCTCAGAATCCAATATCTCGGTTTAAGACTGGATAGTAGTCTCAGAATAATATTATACAATTGTATAATAATTGTACATAAAGGTTGTAAATATTATATGCTTCTTGTGTTCTCATTTGATGAGCACGTAACATGGCATTCGCTGCTCAAACTAGCGGTGGGATATCTGAAGCTTGCTCGTAACCCGAATTTTAGCTCGTAAACGAAGCAAAAAATCTACCGAGAATGCTCGTATCTCGAAAAACTCGTAAGTCGAGACACTCTTAAGTCGAGGTACCACTGGATTTCGAAATAATTATGTGCATACCTAAATGTTGACAGAATACTAACCAATTCTTAACGAATGGAAAAGCTCTTGATTTTAACTTGCCCCTACAGAAACAATATCAGTCATTTGATTAAACGATGTAAACTTGTAATCTGCAATAGTTTTTATATTCTGATTATTTTTCATTTTTGAGTCGCGTGTATAAAAAAAAGTGTTCCCCTAGCTCTCCCCGTCTCTGTTTTCTGTAAATTTTCATTTTATAAAAAAATAATGACTGTTGTATGAAGAGCTATATTTTTTGTATAAATTGTTGAAGATTAAAAAAAACTACTCCCTAGCACTAATAATGTTTCATACTTGTTGCCAGCTTGAGTAAAAACTAATTTTGTTTCTTCTTCTTTTGGAATTATCTTATCCATTCAGCAAGGAATAAAAAATATTTCTATGTAAAAAAGCTACTTTAACAATAAAAGAACTAAGTTTTAAGATTTTTCCTAAATTTGGTAACATTTAAATGCCTTTTTATATAACATGGCTCTTTAAGTATCAAAAACACACTGACAACAATCTCCTCTTACCTTAATCCCCAAAATCTTGAGCATGAAATGTATATTTTACTATAGCAAATGCACACATTTTACTGGAATTTACGAGAGTAAGAATTCAAGGAAAAAGACAATGATGTAAACAGTTAGAAAAGCCTATAATGTACCATACGTAATCAGAGTTTCCCGTTTCATTTGTGTTCCCAAGGAAAAAAAAGCGGATAGAGCAAAACTGTAATGTGAGAACAAATATTCAGACAGATATCCATTAAAGTCTTTAAAATGTTTCGATCCTAAATGTAATCTCTCACGTGTACTGAACCTGCATTAGGTTTTCCCACTGAAAAAAATTTCAATATAAAAAAGCTGTGTTTGTTAGAGAATTTGGTTTCATATACACAAGCAAAGCTATCCTATCACAAACATATTTCAACATGCATTTTATGTAAGTATATATGTTTTGATGACTGTACTTTTTTGGCAGTTAAAGAGAAACATAATTTTTCTCTCGAGTTGCTGAAAGGAAGTTATTTGCAATGTATGAGATTTTATACTTGTAAGCAATTTGAAAAACTGAATAACTAAATCTAAACAAATAAACCTAGTTATTTATATGAATTTATGATCAACATCTAAATATTGAAAAAAAATGTACAAATAATCCTTCTTTAGTAATATTTTTTATGACCTATAAATACTTTGAAGCAGTGCATTATAAATTAAACATTACTTTTACAAAATAAATCTGAGAATATTAAGGCAGAACATTAACTTAAACGCTAAAAGAAAAGGAAAAAGGAGATACAGCCTACCTAAATTTGCTAGGGCGATTGAGAGGGGAGTATCATTCTTATTTTTTTCTCAACCTCAAAAGGTTGACATATGTAACAAAATTATAGGTGAGCATGGAACGGAAGAAGAAGGGTTTGCCTGTTATTGTGAAACCTGCTAATTTAACACTACTGAGACAGCATGATGAGGCTTCACAACCATAGGTCCGTATTGGATATCAGATATTTGAAATACATTCAGTAATATAAATCGGAAAATGGCGCAGAAGATTGGGAACAATCCTTAAATTATAAACAGAATCAGACATGCATTGAGCACGTTATTGATTCGCGTTAAATGACTGATGATTACGAGTAGAATTCATACTTGCTCCAAGAATGGATTCAGACGATGGCCGAATGTATTGGGCGCTGGCCTACCGTACCAGAATATGTGGATTCGAGTCCCACTCTTGGCATGAACGTTTGTAGCAGTAGCTTCCGGTCTAATTAGCCCTCGGGAAGCAAAATTGACCGTAGAGCTTCAAACCAAGAATGGATTGTTTTCTTTGTCGTTTGGGGGGTTAAGGAAGCAGCATAGTTAAATCGACTAGAACCTTCAGCTTAGAGCCGAACGACTACAAAGAAACATTCCCTTCAGCAGTAGATTTCGAACCCACAGACTGCCAGCGTCCTGGCAATCGTCAAACATAGAACGACTAGAAGGTAAAGGACAAGAGGAGGATATTGTCTGTGATAGAACTCATACCTGTGTAATAGAAATTGGTATTCAAGTGTGTCAAAATAGTTCAAAATGTGTCTCAAGACAGGCAACTTCAGCCATGACGCCCTGTAATAACCATCAAAATAATTTTTGTTGTATTATGGATATCTAAAAGAATTCTAGATCATTTCCTGATAAATACAATTACTGGGTTCTGAAAGTCGACTTCAAATAATAACTTTCTTAAGAATCAACCACTCTGTAGAGACTGTATGTTTGTAACCTATATCTGTTAATATTATATTGGCAAATTCCTCTTTTCTGCTGTACGCTTTCATTTCGAAGCCTTTTGCCTTTAGATAGCTATCTGTCTACATATAATTGCAATGAATAAAGAGCCTCTTGAAATCGCAATGGCATTCTTATGTTCAATTTTCAGAGATTATTTTAGTAAAAAAAGTAAACTTGACACACGTACCCTTAAAAGCAAACTAGGGATGGTAAAGCTCCACTGCCGAATAACCAATCGAACTACAGACATGTCGACAATTTTTATGTGATTAATATTAGATTATGAGTCACAGTGATATATGTATTTGTTCTGTTCTGTATATCACTGTACTTCATTCCTATATTTTGAGATTTGGGAAAAAGGAAAGAAATCAACTTATTTAAATTGTAGTACAGCCGCCCACGTGCTTTAGTAGTTAGCGTCGTGAGCTGCCAGACAGTAGACTTGGGTTCAAATCCCGAATAAGGCTTGGTCTTTTCCATGTAGTCCCACTCATAGGGAACCATTCTGGCTCACCTAAATAGTGTTCCCATAATAAAGTAGCCAATAAATTGCGGTGAGTAACAAAAGCCGAATGTCTGATGACAAGGGCCTCCGCATTAAAAAAAAAAGATTGTAATACATTGCATTTTGTTCATTATAACATATAACGTAATGATTTCTCACCGTTTTCCCCTAAATATGTCCATTTCATCCCGAAATAAATATATCTCACTATGAAAAGCAGTAAAAGGAAGAAAAGGGGATTAAAAGCCTATCAAAAAGCATTTATATGAGTTTAAATTTCAATAATATAATACATTCGATCTACACATCTTTATTCTTAGGAAAAATTTAGATAATCATTTTAGAAAATAAAAATTAAAAATAATGCGTGTGAATACATTTCCTTTTTAATTTTTGCCCAATTTACTTTTTTGAAACATCCTGTCTAGGTTTCTGTTATTAATATTAAAACGCTTGTATGATACTTTGAGAAAATCATAAATTCTTACACTAAAAAGTATGCAACATATGATAAATTTACAAAATAAATTCAATTAAACAAAACACATTAATTGTTTGAGATTTTAATTTCATATTGCATGAGGAATTTCTTTTCTTATATTTTTATTTAAATTTTTTTATTAGTATATTTAAGCCATCATTTAATATTAATATATATATATATATATATATATATATATATATATATATATATATATATATATATCAGAAAATATCATTCCATGGTTTTAAGTTCCCCACTTATATGCTTCATTTTTATGTGGCAATTATCTCTTGGCTCTTATTTCCACCATTAGCAATGAAAAATAGAAATTTTGAATGTATCTTGTTTAATGATGCGTATAGTCTGTTTCGTAAACTTTTTTTTCTTATTAAGTTCTCCTTTTCCCAATAAGAATCACGAAACACCTTACGAATTTGAGATATCGGATCGGATATAAGGTTGTCTCGTTGCCTAAGCAACCGTAAAAAAATCGCTAGGATTACCTGTAGCGAATCATCAGAACTTAGTCTCAAATAACAGTTTTTTTTTTGCGCTTGATTTAAGCTACAAATTTTACTCCAAAATTTATCTGTTTTGTGAAACTTTTGTAGAAACTTTTAACGCATTTTCTGCTCAGGTAATCACATTCTTAGCCTTTCAAGATGCAATCTTTAATGGTGATGTTTCTCCCTAGAACACAATGCTGCGATGAAACTATTTAATAAATGTTATGATAGAATTTTTATCGTATTGAGTCTAAGGGAACAAGTATCATATATAAAAGCAACATTTACCTATATATAGAAGAAATCTTTTTTAAAAAATGCATTAATTGACGCTCAACCATTCGGAAATATAAAACAGAGCAGAAAATTTAAATGTATCACTTATAGTTAACCGTTAATATTTCCATTTTCTGTGAATTTAATCTTTTAAAATTTATTTAGTTTAAAAATCATGTTAATAGTAAAAATATAAAAGTCTAAATAATTGTTATTGCCTTTTTTGGTTAACGGTTTAAGAAATTTCAAACGATCATACTTCCAGATGATTACTTTACCAGAAATAAAATCTTTTAAAATAATAATCATTTAAAATAAAATTTAAGAACTAAAAGTTAATAGCTTTTAGATGCCACAGAAATATTTTTAAAGAGAAAAATCTGTTTATGTTTAGTACACTGATGTTTAGACAGTTAGCTAAGTATGCAACTATACTTAATTATACAAAATGTTTACAAAAAACATGGGTTAAAAAACCACATTAAATTTAAGTAAACTACTCATGAAAAAGTAAACAAATACTTTCAGGTTAATTGTGGAAGTATGTACTTATAATTGAGGACAAGAACTAAGTTTTCTCGGTGGATGACAGAATAATTACTCTATCTGTTAAAAAATTCTTTCAGTGCATAAATATATGTACATCATTTGAATGAAAAAACATAATCTTCAAAGGTTAACATTCAAAAGATAGTTTTTACTCTATAAATATTAGACAAATAAGATCTTTACGGATTTGAAGGTCATCATAATTTAATACAACCCACAATTTTGATCACAGATACAAACATTTTATAGAATGTGGAAAACAAATTCCGCAGATATTTTCTCTGCAAATGCCGCCCTTCTTTCATTCTTTTCACCTAGTAAGTGGCAGGCTTTCCATAAACATCTCGTCTCGATGCACTTTAAATTGTCGTTTTCTAAGTCGACAGAGTACCAGGACAAAATTTAATTCTCACGCCATGGCAGAATTTAATTCTCGCATTCTTCGATAACAGCACCCCATTTGATGTTTCTTTCAGTCACGGGGAAAAAAAGTTAATGGACAAAAGAAAGAGCCTAAAGTGCGCTATTTAAATTGGATCTTAGAGACAAAAAGAAAAAAAAGGAGGTTTGGATGCGACACTCTAAATCAAAATGAAGTTAATGCCCTGCATAAAATTAACTTTCAAGTGGTGACATTCCTCGTTTTTGTGATATTAAAAAAAAACCTGGCGATTCTATATCCATACATAATGTAAAGCCACAATCGATGTTTTTAAATTTTTTTTAATCATAGCAGTAGATATGTCAAAGAAATGCCAATAAACAGAAAAAAGTGTAAAATAATTACGAGGTTTACAGGGTTTTAAAGTCTACTTTTAAGTATCGGTTTGAAAAGGGATTTTAGATACATGGTCTTTTCGATATCCCTTTAAAGAATATTTTGTATTTATTTCATACCACGTATGTTATCTAAAAAGCATACATGCAAACTATAAAACACTTCTGTGTTATAGGATATTTATGTATGTTTTTAACTTTGAATAATGACGCCTACGATGTTTTGGATTTTAGGACAAAAATATACCCAAGCACCTCGAAAATACTAAACCTGCGAAATTCGCCTCCACACGCTAATTATTATAGTTTCTACTATTAATACATATTTAGACATATTCTGGTCACAACAACATTGTTTCCTTGGGAAGGCACCTTTGTAAACTTTTACATATAAACTATTTTTGAAAAAAAATTGGGAGTTGGTTTGTTGGGAGTGCTACGGTCATTTTTTTTCGACAGGAGGACTAGTTAGACCGGGACCTAGTGCTTAAAGATGATTCAAAGAGCTATTAACATCCATACTTATAGTGGGACTCAAACCTACAGACTCTGAGAAAATTTGGAGATAAAAACATCCCAAATACATAATTCACTCTATCATACGACGTTTGTTCCGTGGTTCAACAGCATCTAATACTCATGAGAATATTAAAGGTCACCAAATATTTGTCGATCACCTGCTGTATTGCAGAGTTAAGTTTATAAACTTAACTAAAGTAAACAAAAGAAAGTGCCTCCATTGTATAGATATAACATTTTTCGGGAAAAACGATACAAAACTCATCGAAATTGCCTGAACATTATTTTATTTGCTTGTACAACTGTAGGAAGAGAAAGAAAATCCCAAAAATAACTTTAAAAATATTTCAATGAGCTTCCTAGATATTAGAGGGGAGGGGATGTTGTTATAGGGTTTTGTTGGGTGATCTCGTATAGTGTTAGTTAATGACACCATTACTCTGAATTATGAATAACACACTGATTTATTAACATTAAACATATATATATATACGCACTAAATTTCATTATTCATAATTATAGCAATATAAAAACCATTCATCATCTCAATTAATTACTCACAAATTTCTTAACATTAATCATATAGATTGATCATATCAATTATTAAACCTTTATCCTATTATTACTCATTCATCAATCATATTCTTTAATTCATTCAATTTGATGTTAATCTATCAATACGCAATTTTCTGTTAATCCCTAATTCTAACTTGGATTATGTTACTCAGGGGATTTATAGACTTGGCAGTTGGTAATTAAAAGGTTACCTCCGTTTTGCAGACAGCAGTGAAATCTATTACTGGCAGGTTATCTCGCATCACATAGTTAGCCTCTGTTGCTCATCTGTGATTCAGTCGTCTCGATGGATGATGCAGCAATATCTCTGATCATTATGCATGCGATCTGGCCTTGAGTAGCAGGGCTTCGATGATCATCTGTGATTCAGTCGTCTCGCTGGATGGAGGGGCAATACCTTTGGTGACTATCAGGACTCTAGAGCAGGGTGGGTTCCTTTTCGAAGGACACTTTTATTCAGCTACTACTTATCATTGACTCGCAGGGGTCAGGCAGCCTATTTCGGCTTCAATATCAGGCCGTACGTTCATCTAGTTCCTCCCTTTGCCTTTACAGTTATGTCATAGCGGTCTTCGAATACTCGGTGAATACGTGAGCAGAGTCAGGGCGCGATCTAGCAGATACTCTCTGTCAAAATGAAATCTCTCTTTCTCATCTTCTTCTTTGTTATTATTTAATTCCGTTCCTTCCTTTTCATTCCATTGGTCAACCATCTTACGTCATTTTTCTACTCTTATATTTATTCGTTTATTCTAACCCCTAATTTTTCTTTAATGACCACTCCGAGTGAGGGGCGTTTCTCATTAAATAATTTGGCCTTCGACGCTCCCATGCTCTTCTTAAAATTTTGTTTTCTTAGAAAATCTCGTATGTGTGGGGCCGTTTTATTTCCGTCAACAATCACCCTTTTCACATATTGTTCCTTTTCGTTGCCCTGTCTTTTAACTGCTCCCTTTTCAATATCTTTCCCTTCTTCCGGACTTTTTGTAACGCCTGGCGCCACCTCATTCTTTCGTTTCTCATCCCGTTTGTCCGACTTAATTGGTTCGTCTGCTTCCCAAATTGTTTAGAATGTCGCACCCCACGACAGATGTCTTGTGCTATTTGACTATTTATTTCGCTACATTAGACTTCTAGAATTTACTTTAGGAATATACGATAACTTTCAATTAACCCATTTAAACAACAATAAAGTTTCACATTTGGGATTTAAAATCATTAATTTTAACTTCGAGGCAATGTAAAACAGTGTATTAATATTCAATCTTTCAACTGTCATTGGAAAGGTAAAACAACATTTTGTATAAAAGAGATTGCTATAATTGAAATTAGGAATATTTATATCGCTAAATGTTGCAAATTATTATAATTTGGGGCATAATTGAAATAAAGCCTCAAGAGTCTTCCTCGATATAATATCATAAACAAAAGGGCGAAGTTAGAAATATAGTTATATTGTCACCCAATACAAAAGCATCACTCGCATGCATGTGTGTACGTTTACATATATAGACATCTGTATTATTTAATCTTTCTCATATTATACATGTAGCGAAAAAATATGTCCTCCTAAATTACATTTAGCGCGTATCCTAATTCTCTTTTTTAACAAAGAACAACCCCTTATCCAAAACATGATTTAGAAGTAACTTAACTGATAAATTATACTACCCCTTAACGCATGTGCCGCCGAATCTTTCCCAGGCACTAGAAATACCCCAACCTTGCAATCAATGCTTAAAATCCCAATAACATTACCATATATGGTCCGAACCCCTAGGCCTCATTAAGTTGGAATTTAATAAATAAGGTCTGTTTTCAAATTCTTACTAACGGAACGCAGAAACGCGCTTGTCCCAATCTGTAATATTTCACCATAAATTGCAATCACGTGAAAACATGAGGGTTAAAGACCACGTGACTAATTTTAACCATTTACAAAATTCTATCACTTTTGGTGAAACAGAAACATTTCCATTTCATACACGCCTGAACGGAAGACTTACCTTCTTCTAAGTTTATCCATCAAAATGCAACGTCGTCTCTCTGCCCGCTTTCCGGTTAAGTCCGGCAATCGTATTCTTCCTACAATGTGGCCACAACTACTAATAGCCTTCTGTCTGCTGAATTCTGCCTCCAGGATGATACATGATGAATCAAGTTCTTTGGACTACGTTTGTGCACTCTCTGTTTTTACTCGGCTCCACGACTGTGTCTCCTAGTACAGTAAGTCCTCGAGTTACGCGGATTCGTGGATACGCGTTTGTAATTTTGAATTTTTTGTAGACTGCTTTAGTTTCGTAGACTGCTTTAATTCTATCAATTGATTTACGACGAGAAAAAAATCTTCGAGTATACAAACATCATTGGACAAATACTTTAATGCCCCATGAACGTCTGCAGATTATCGATTATTTTAAATTGCATAATTATGTTTGTACAATCTGAAAACCCGTACTTCGCTACGGAGTACATCCAAATTAAATTCAACGGTCAATGTACGCAATTAATGCCAAAAATATGTATATTTATAATAAATATAAAGGTGGCCCAAATGAAAGTGGCACTGCCGTTATTGCACCATCGTTTAAGATACAGAAGACTATGCATGCTCCTATAGAGGACGCTGAGTTCTGGGAAGGCATGCCATATTGTTAAATTACGACAGATGCTTGTATGATAGCGCAGGAGCAAGGTCAACGGTATTGCTCGTACAACGGATGCCTCCAAACGCTATCAACATGCAGACGTTCAATTTTGAACGGCGGAAAATGTGAGTGCTGGAGAAATTTATCGTAGCGTGCAAAATTTGTATGACATAGAGTTTATGTCACGCAGATCAGTATTCAGATGGGCAGTGATTTTCGTAACGGACGAAGCAGTACGGACGACAACGCACGACCAATTAAAGCGCATGTGGTTATCACCCAGGAAGCAATTGCAGCTGTGGACAGTCTCGTGAGCAATAATCGGCTAATCACATTCGCGAGATAGCGGATGGAATGTCTATGAGCGAAGGAAGTGTTCACACAATTCTGCATGGTTCCACTGCCAATTCGGGAGTTTCTTCACCCAGAGTATCCATCATCTCGTGGACCTCTGGGATACCAGTTTCAACCTCCAAGGCAATAATGTCTAGCTTATATGTTCTTTATGTATTTCTTTTTATTTTGTATACTAACTTATAGCAATACCATTAAACCATTCGTCACACCGACTGTAGTGCCACTATCATTTGGGTGACCCATATACAACGATCAATGTATGCAATTGATGTAAAAAAAAAACGAAAAAATATATTTATAAAATAATCGTAACGGATATTTGTATAGACAAAATAATGTAGAAGAAAATATTCAAATTAAATCTAATAGAACATACTAAAGAATATAGTACAGTTTGTGGAACATATCTTTTCCTGTATTTCATATTTTTTTGGAGAATTTCCAATCGTCTGCCGCATTAGCAAGGGAAAAAAATATTTTGTCTATTTCGTTGTTATGCACGTGACGATAAATTAATTTAAAGTACCAGAAAAAGAAATAACGTGATCAGCATTCAGTAAATGAAATTCTAAAAATTCATCTTTAAAAATTCACCAAAAATCAGAAAATAGAGGCAAAGATTCGAAAAAGATTTCATTTTAAAGGAATTTTTATGATCTTTCTCTCGACATAAATTTTATAACCCTCAAATTATTATTTTAAATGCAAACTTAAAAAAAGTTACTAAAACAGCTTAAAAATTTAATTTAAAAAAATCTAAGAGGAATTTTTCAAAAATCTTTCTTAATGCATCCTTACACTATAAGAAGAATCGCCATGCAAAATTTCAGCCCTTTAGGTCCAGCGGTTTGGTCTGTGCGTTGTCAGTCAGTCAATAAGTCAGTATCGGAACTGTTTTATATATACATAATATAAGTATTTTATATTATGTTCGTGTACTGTATAGTATAGTATACGTGTGTACCATTTTCAGATTTAAATAAAAAGTATTTCCCTGAGAGTGATTGAAAAAAGTATTTCATTTCGATATTTAGTCATTAGTGTTTGCTACTATCGTCCATATGATGATGGTCGAACAGCTTGCAGGAATCCAGGGGCCACTTGAGCTCAGTCGGTAGGACACGCGCGCCGCATTACCTTCCAAATTTCGACTTACGTGCTTTCTACATACCCGGTATGTTCTTGAACGAATTAACCGCGTAAGTCGGGGACTTAATGTACTTAAATTGATTATGCATCCTTCTCCTTCCTTTTTGTGGTTGCTCATTTCATACATTTATTTATAAATTGTTACATATGTGTGTGTGTACTCGCTTTCACGTACGTTTAATATACATACACTGGGAGAAGTAATATTCGTACGTGTACAAAAATAAAATCTGACAGGTAGAAAATCTGTTACATATTTCATACTGAATAGATGCTATTTGCTTCGTATATCAAATGTTATTTTCTTAAGCAAATGCTGCTTTTTGTGCTGCCTTACAGGACAGCTAGCTTATATCTCAGAAGTCAAAATTTAGTTAGAATTTTTTTTACATCCAAATGTAAATATCCAGGCATCCATCACTTGTTTTTTTTTTCTGATATGCGAGTCATGTGCATTTTATAAACATCTCATACTACCGAATTTTAACCGACAAAGTGCAGTCCTTGTCAAGATAAAATTTAATTCTCGCGTCATTTTTTTAAACAGTATAATCTTACATACATTTCTCTCAGACATACAAAAAAAAATAATAAACAGGTAATTCTATCTTCAACGAACTTGTCAGTTCGAGATTTTTTATCCAAAGTAATGTAGAAAATGGAAAAGAATTGGAAGAACTAAAAATATTTTCTGTGAGAAAAATTTGCTCCTCTTCAGACAAAAAAATTAAGAATAAGAAACGATCGTAATGCGAGTAAATGAATGAATATGAGCTATAAATGATTTTGGGACAATTTCATGTATGCAACAAACATTTTATTGACCCTGACTGTCTTTATATATTGATTATAATTTCTAATTGTACTATTTTTATTACTCGTAGCTGCAATTAACTTGGGATTCATTTTTCAAAATAACAATTGCAGATTAATTCTAGCCAAAAGAGTTAACTCCATGGCTGCTCTTTACAGAGATCTAGGTAACATCAACCTCTCATCAAGTCATCCTTAAGTTTGTTTCATATCTTCCGTCTGTGAGCGTTTGTATTTAGTTAATTAAATTCTATTGGTGATAGTGTGGTTAATTTCAGAAGAGCTGTTTTTTTTTGTTTTGTATACACGTGTTGCATCTTCCGATGAAGATCTACGTGCATTATATAATTTCCACTATCTAATAATTATGTTTCGAATGTAGTAGGGCTGCTCTACAGAATAAAATATTTTCAAAAACAATTTTAAAGGAAAGGGAAGGTAGGTTCGAAGGAAAATCTTAAAATATGCAGCAAAAAAATGTTCCGTTTAGTCAGGAAATGAATATGTTGGAAATAATGAGTAACTAGTTGGTACACGTCAAAACATGACGGCTAGATAGTAAATAAATGTACAAATGCACAAATTATACTCAAAACAGCATTTCCTAATGTAGAAAATCCTAATAATGCGCAGAAAAAAAATTGATGTGTTTAAGCAGCCTCGTGCTTAGTATCTAAAGCCAGATTTAAAAATGTAGCTGAGCATGCGCAGAAGGCAATTTTTTTACTGTAAATCATCGCTAATTAAACAGCACGAAATAAACAATTTCCATCGAGTTTAATCTTATATTTCACAAACGTAATTATCATAAAAATAAAAATGGCAGAGAGAGATCTAAAGACTCCTTGAAATAAACATGTTTATCATTAAATCCTGTCACTGAGGATGCGCAGAAACAGTAATTTTCTAAAGACAGATTCAAACATGCCACTGAGCATGCGCAGAAATCAATTTTTAATTGTAAATTATTGCAAATTAATAGAAATTGATGTTACAAAAACCAAATTTGACAAATCTACAGATTAAAATCTTTCGTTTAAGACCAAATTGAAGTTAATTGATGCAGTAGTTTTCTCTCACAAACTGCCCAAAAAGTCGGCTTAGCAACTTCAATATATAGATTACATAGTCTTTAACAAAATAAATTGTAGGACGCTAAAAATTTTCTAATTGATATCGTTGATAACTTATGTGCACTTCAGGTTATTGTAAGCTCATATTTCAAAGGAAATTTAAAAAAATTAGGTTTATTTAAACTGATTTATATAATTTTTAAGAGAGATATCAATGACTCTTCTCAAATTCCGTACTTGTGCTCACTGCCAACTTTGAGCTAATACCCATTTCGTTTGCTTACCAAACTCTAAGAGTTAATTTATAAATATTGTTATATTTAAATAATGGTGGGCACTGGCAATATGTGGAACACTGACAGTTTTAAAGTTTATGAAACTTTAGTTTCATAAACTTTAAAACTGAGTTTCCCCAAAACCATAAATTATGAACTCACAACAAGTGTGCAGTATCTATCGATAAGCTGAATGTAAAAATTACCATTGAGAGTATTAGGGATATGCTATTTTTTCCTTGAAACATATTTTTGAAATGAAAAGGATTAAGAAACTTGTCATCACTGTTTAAATATGGGTATGTTTTAAAAATAACCATTCTAATATTAAAGTTTCATAAATGATTTATACAAATGCCAGCCAAAAATGAAAAACTTCGCACAGTTTCAAGTGTCCTTAAGATTTACTAGAGTGAAGTATCCATTTACCAACAGAAAATAAAGCGGCTCTTACCTGAGCTTAAAAGATTTTACAAAGTTATGTTTTTAATCAAGCAAATAGAGTTTTAAAATATATTTTCTAATGATGCTTGTCTTTACTGGCTACTTTTAATTTAATATACATTTTCCTGTTTCCTATTGTCGTGAAGTACCATAAAACGTCCAATGTTACCTGTTCATAGATAATACCACGAAATTACAAAAAAAACTAGCTTCAAAATGCAGAACATTCACTCGACAGAGTTATTTTTTAAAAATGAACAACTTGAAATAAAATAACTTTTATGAAATTAAACTTGAGGTACCAAACACAAAGGTTCTTAAATTTTGCCCGAATATACAAGTAAAATTGATGGGGGTTTTGTTAATCAGAAATATGTTGAAATAAAAAGAATTAACTACCCACTAAATTTATATCATTAAGGGCTTAAAAATATATTGACTACTAATTTTATAAGCAATTTTTTACAATTCATTACATGACGATGAAATAGGGAGGTTTCGGAGAAAAAGTTTAAAATGGGAACTATACTATGATACAATTGTTTACAAAAATCTTCTCCAGCAATTTTATGTACAAAACCGAAAGCTTTCCTTATACCCAATTTCTAAATCCTACTGACATGATATTTTTCAATTATTGAAATTTAAAAAAACGTCACTCTCTACAAGCAAATTGATTTTGGATATCATTTTGAAATCTCAGTTCACTACTAGTTTCTTCTGAGACCTTAGGGATTACTTTAAAAATACATTTGACGAAAATAAATTCTTGGAGAGGATTTTGGTGGAAATATACAGATAAAACTGTTTTTAGGATATATCAGGACCGTAATGTGTCAGGGCATAAGTTAAGTAAAAGTTATATACCTCCAAGCGATGGAGGAAATACCATAAAGTCAAGGGATTCCATCGGTTATCGACAATGATATTTCCTGTTTTAAAATTTCCTATAGTGTGAATGAAATAAATCTTTTCATCACGCAAAGGGAATTAATGTATATGCATGAAAAAACATTCAGACAATTAGTTAAGTTTTTATCAAAATAGAGATTTCTTATTTGTCCTTAACACCCTTCAAATTTAATATTTTTATCCTTTTTCACGCATATTTATTTATTTAGTAAACACTGGGATTTTCTACTCTAACCTGTCTGACAGGAATCTTAAATGTCAATATCTGTCATAGCAAAATCGTGTTCGAACGAAATCTAATTCTCGAGTCATATCTAGATCATCGTATCACGTACAATGTCCCGTACTAAAAGGAATTTAATATGTGTGTGAAAGGGGAAAGAAAGATCGAGAAATATTGCTATTTAAATGTTTGATTCAGGCAAAGACCGCATCACACTCTAAACATGTCTTTAACGGCTAATTGAGAACACAATAAATAAAGAGTACTTTATAATGTATGAAAGCATCAAAGCTCATTAGGATAAGCATGAACTTTATAAAATAGGCTGCTAAACATCATAAGGTTACAGGCTGCTAGACAGGAAGTTATGATGCTTTGTGGTAATACCACAGAAGTTTAACGGCAATAGTACCGAGCACTTTAGTACCCAATTTGAAGAGATGACCAGGCAAAGTAGCCTCACAGCTGTGAATATGCATATTGATGATGTGTATTTCTGACAAAGTAATTTTATTATTGGAAGCATATGAAGTTGATTAAAGCGTTAAACTAGTACATCTGTTAACAACTTATATATCCCACCTGGAAAAAGCTACTTCTCCAAAACCAAAACTTAATTCATATATATTTAAATCAAATGAAAGTTTAACAGGTGACGAGGTTATTCGCCAAATTTTGTGGTTATTCATTCACGAGGCATCGTTTATAGTTCATTAATTTAATGGAGAAAGTAATAAATGTGAATAACCTAGTGTAGTCACCAAAAAACTCTAACAGTGAAGACTTTCTGGTAGCTCGTGTTTGTATATTCATGATTAAAATTTACATAAACTTTTATTCGAAAGATCACTTTGAAATTATTGTAAAATGCTTCGAGAAATGCAAAGGAAAATCACGATTGTCTTTAAAACAGGTCTCCAATGCAAACCCTCAGTCAGACAGCTGAATTTGATGGAAATGTTTGTAGGGGAGACAGATAAAGGCCATTGGAAGGAGTGACCTACATAAATAGACCGGATAAGTGTTGTAATTCATTAACATCTGGGGTCGACCAACATAAAGGCTTGGATTTGAGTACAAAAGGGCTGAAAAGTCCAGACGGTTGCCTAAAATACTATATGATCCTTCTATTGCTTAACTCCTCGCTTGCATTACTCTAAATGTTCAACTTCTGTATCTTTTTTTTTCAAATATTGCACTTCTAATGTAAGCAAATTCATAACACCATACATACAGCTTAATATAAAGTATTTTGAATCATGTATAACTGGCATCTTACGCATTTCTTAGTTTAATTAGTTGATGAATAGGATAGCCCCTAGATTGATAAGTTTGTATAATCATTACCATTATCCGTTTTAACAAATATTGGAATCCTTTCTTCCGATATGATAATCATGTGACAAGTTACATTTCTATACATTTATTGAAAATTGATTTCCTGAACCAAACCTTTTAATCTATGGTGTAATTCTCATTATCTGATAATTGTTAATTCTGAAAGTTAAATTGGATGGTTTTCCAACATCAAGTCTACTTTTGCATAGAAGTTTAATATTGTACCCATAAATGTTCATTTGCTTCACCAGTTTCAAATCATTCAAATGGACAAATACATCGGACTTGCATCTGTTAATTTAGAGCAGGGGTGTCCAACCCGTGGCCCGCATGCGGCCCAAAGCAAGTATTAGTGCGGCCCAGAAATAGAGCGAAAAAAAATATATCAATAGCCCTCCTCGGCGATGATGGCAGACACATTACAGATCCCGCTTTGTTGAGAAATAAACAGTTGTTTTGCATCATTGCTACTCCATTTACAGTCGATATAGATATGCTGCCAGAAATTTTACAAATGGAATTCATAGATTTGCAATCAGATATCTAACTTAAAGAGAAATTCAATCAAGTCTCTTTGTTGGACCTTTGTAAATCATATCTGCCCAGAGATAAATATCTCTCACTGCATAGTCATGCATTATTCATGTCATCATTGTTTGACATGTGTGAACAACTATTTTCACTAGTGAAGAACATTAAGAGTCAAATTAGAACCAAAATATCGGATGAAAATCTTGAGAGTTCCCTGAGAATTGCAACCCCGTCAATTGACCCAGATATTGATGCATTAGTCTCTCAAATTCATTGCCAAATATCACATCAATTTTATGACTCCTATAGTTATCTTTATAATGATAAATAAAAATTTATAAGGAAATAAATATGTTAACTATATATTATACTTTTTTTTACTATTCAACTGTTTTTAATGTAAGGTATATTTTTTATGTGGTCCAAAACAATCCGTCTTCTTTCAATGTGTCCCAAGGAAGGTAAAAGGTTGGATACCCCTGATTTAGAGTCATAAAGAAAGTCCTTAGACATGTACCAATATAGAAAATATTAAGAATATTTCTGTATTAATTTTACTTATTAAGATTAACTTTAAATGAAATGTGTGTAAGGTATACACAAGATTCGATTCACAAGAATCGAACTTTTGAGTGAATTAAAGAAGCTGCTTCAGATATGCTAATTTTGGCATACGCGCTTAGTATAAATACCACGCAGCGTCATTAAAAAAAAGTGTGGAGGTTGAAAAGGTGTTATGCTGCGCTAGTGCTTAGCGGGCCAGAAGTTTACATGGCAGTACTGCTGGTTTGACTTACTGTTCGTGAGTATAAAAATATATTGTTCTTGAAAGCTGTATTTACATTCCGTACAAGTAGTACGCATGCTTATTGCTGTAAAAGCCAATTATATGTGCAACGAATTCAATAAACATTGTTTCATGTATAACTGTGTTTGTATATAATTCAAATAGAGTGCCACTTCAAATTATATACACCCAAGTCTGGGTAGAAGTGAGCATAGATTCTCTATACTGGCGCCCGAAAAATATATATACCCTGGTAGTTAGTGTTAAATCTGTAACGAAGAACATAATTGAAATTAAAAACTGTGTACTGTGTACGTATATTGATAAAATTGTTGCAAGTACTTATATACTATTTAAAAAATGAGTGTTGTAGAACAAAATCCTGCTGGAAATTTTCCTCGGGTAATTATGGTTCAGCAAATTGCGCCATTCGAAGCCACCTTCAATGGCGGCCCCTCAAGCCAATTCCTAAAGAAAATCGAGCATTACTTTCAGCAACAATGCACCCCAGAGGGGGATAAACTTAAAATTGCTCTAGCCGCTTTAAGAGGTAGTGCATATCAGTGGTACACGTGTATGAAAAGCAGTAATCTGATTTTTGACTATTTGTCATTCAAGCAACAGTTTCTTAGTGTTTTTCCAAAGACCTTTAATCAAAGTGAAATTGAAGCGGAAATTTATTCGCTAAGGCAACGTGAAGGTCAGTCTGCATTAGATTTTGCTATGGAAAAGATTTCCAAGTGTGAGGAATATTTAGAAGAGTTGACGGAAGCGATAATCTTAAAAATAGTTATCCAACGTTTGAAGCCAAGTGTTCAAGATTTTTTAGATAATCAAACAATTACAAGCAAGGTTACCCTCCTTCAAGCTTTAGCTAAATATGACAATAGACATTTCTTCGCTACCCCTCACCGTCATTCAGGTACGAGAAGTTTTATACACCCCAGCCAAAATTTTTCGCGAGTTTCAAACCAGCAGCGTAAGCAGTACCGCAGGCAAAATAATAGAAGCGCACGGCGTTATAATGAAATTAGTGCACTTAAAGAAAATATGGAAGCACCTTACTTGCAATGGCAAGTTGATTCACATGATATGGTTCAACCTGTTGAAACTGTGTGGTCAAATGTATTATTTTGTCCGAGCAGTAATCATTATTTTGAGAATAGTGAAAGTCAGGGTATTTTTTTGGCTTATAAAGAAAGTGAGTCTAGCTGGAATGATGAGGTAATTCCAGTACAAATGTCTGAAAATAGTGCCGATAATAATGCTAGTGGTTTAGAAAATAAATCATCTGACACTTCTATTAATGCTATACCTGATATTATTAATTCTATACCTGATATTATTGATGCTATACCTGATATTTTAGATGATATTCACACATCTGTTAATGAAGGAAATTTAGTAGATGACGAAGTATGCGTTACGGAAGTTAGTGAATACTTATTAGTTGACGACAATAAAAATTCTTTAAACGATATTAGGAACTTGCTAGGTGATGATATTATTTCAAGTTTCCAGCCGAATGGGGATTGTGTAGGCCAGGTTGATAATATGGTTTTAAATAAAGTACATGAAAACCAGACTGAGAATCAGGATGAAAAGTTGACACAGAGTTATACTATAGGTAGTTTAGCTGATGCTTCGGAAGTTATAGAGAAAGTTTGCAATAAAACGCACCAGTACGAAAAGCTTAATCTTCCTAAAACTGAAGCAGTGTTAAAGAATTTAAATGATAACGATTCTGATATCGCAAGTTTCAAAGAGACTTTTTCGTCAAAAGAGGATAAAACTAAAGTTAAGGGGGATAAAAAACGTGAAAAAGAGCCTTCAGGTTCCAGCATTAAAACTGCTAATACTGAAGTAATTAAGGCGGTAAACAAGAAGTCGTATAAGCACAAATACGAAAAGCAGAGTCAGGTTGTTGAAAAAATAGAATCTGCATTAAAATTTAATACCGATACAAGCAAAAGTACGAAGAAAAGTAAAGTGTGCACTACAAAACCTCCATCTAAGGATGAACGTGGCACACATAAGGTACACAAGGTTGTAAAAAGGAAGAATGACAATTTTAAAGCTCCTTTGCATAAGCACAGGGAACGCAAGATATCAGCCGCCCAGCAAGGTTGGCCTCCTCCCAAGAGACCTCCTGTCCATCGTCAAGCCGGACCAGCGCCTCAGGACCAACGACCTGCTGCACGAAGGATGCCCACACGGTCAACGAACCCCTTTACTAGGACTGCGACCATCAAGAGAGGTTCAGCGGATTGGACAAACTGGTGCAGTGAAGTTGCTGCATTCATGAGGAACAAGTCTTGTATCAATTCTCTTATTCTAACTCCCACCCTTTAATAAAATCGAACCAAATTGGTTTGAAGTTCCCCATTGTATATACTGTGTAAACATTTTGAGGGGAAGGAGTGAGCCACTGAAAAAAAACGGTATACTGTTGTTTTATAAATTTTTGAAGGGGACATGTAGTGAAAAAAAATACATACTAACTACAGATAACAAACAACTAACATACTAACTTCGCAAATCATAACACATGTACATTATAAATTGGGGGAGAGCAGATACAGTCAAGAAATGTCATGCTGTGCAATTGTGTTGTCATTTTTAATTAAAATAGATATTTTAGGGCGCAGTTGGCCAGCCCAGTATCCGCAACTCTGCAAATCCACTGTGTAATGGTGTCACCTGGACCCTTCGGGGTTAGTTTTGTAAATGGTAGTGGCGTTTTTCCCCCACACAACGTGTGGAAGGTTTTTTGGCTTTGCCACCCATTATGTAAAAAGTCAGACCAGCACGCGTTTTCAATTAGTTAACTGAAGCCGTTCAGACCTCAGTTACCTAATTTTTTTTTTCGAGGGAGGCCAGTGTAAGGTATACACAAGATTCGATTCACAAGAATCGAACTTTTGAGTGAATTAAAGAAGCTGCTTCAGATATGCTAATTTTGGCATACGCGCTTAGTATAAATACCACGCAGCGTCATTAAAAAAAAGTGTGGAGGTTGAAAAGGTGTTATGCTGCGCTAGTGCTTAGCGGGCCAGAAGTTTACATGGCAGTACTGCTGGTTTGACTTACTGTTCGTGAGTATAAAAATATATTGTTCTTGAAAGCTGTATTTACATTCCGTACAAGTAGTACGCATGCTTATTGCTGTAAAAGCCAATTATATGTGCAACGAATTCAATAAACATTGTTTCATGTATAACTGTGTTTGTATATAATTCAAATAGAGTGCCACTTCAAATTATATACACCCAAGTCTGGGTAGAAGTGAGCATAGATTCTCTATATGTGTGATTCATAAGTCTTCGCAATTATAAGGTGTGAATTGCCTCCAGGATACCTTCAGAGTAGTCGAGTCCTTGCCACGTCGTTTTCCAGCACTTCTGCGTGCTCGTGGGGGCCCTACATGATATTAGGTCGGTGTACCAGTTTTTCTTTTCTTCTTCTTCTCTTCAGTGTATTTATCGGCTACCCAGAGAGTGCAACGCAATAAATTTGGGTTACTCTGTTTCTTAAACCTATTTCATTTCCTTAATTAAAAATTCACATATAGTGTAATGTTGTCAGACAGACGGTAAAACGATCTCGTGCTGTAGAGCTCTCTGTCTTGGAAAACTCCAGGTAACGACGAAAGGAGTAGGGTATGAAGGACAAAGTATCAGTGTAAAGGGACTTGACAGACTCAATTTTCTGCCATGGCTACAATGACGATTATTACAATGTCTTTCGCACCAGTGGGATATTATACATTATATTAAATATATATATATAAATACACTGCTGGCCACTGAAAATGCAACACCCTGAAGGAAACATGCAAATAACATGAAATTTACAACATGCATTAGCAGAGGTGAGATATGCAAATGATTAGAATTTCAGCGCAGACGCACATCACGCGCGACTGTGGCGCCACTTCAAAGCGCTATTTAAGGCTTGGAGATTTCGACGATTTCAAGTTCGGCAATTGTGTTTTTCTTGTGGTTTTTTCAAAAAAACGATCAATTATGCCTCGTCGAAAACAGCGATCATCTTTTGATCAAGTATCCGAGTTCGACAGAGGAAGGATAGTGGCCTACCGAGATTGTGGATTATCTTTCAGGGAAATCGGTAGTCGTGTTGGACGAAAGCAAACAACTGTAATGTGGATATGTGATCGTTGGATGCAGGAGGGTACGACGGACCGGCGTGTTCGATCGCATCCACCTCAGCGCACCACTTCACGTGATGACAGGCAAATTGTGCGCATGGCAGTGAAGGATCGCTCAGTCACACCACGAACCATAGCACAGCACATGCAGTCTGTAACGCATCATCCAGTGTCTGCGCGTACCATTCGACACCGTTTACAGCAGAGTGGTCTGTCCGCAAGACGTCCATTGCTTTGTCTACTCTTGACGCAGAACCACAGACGTCTCCGCCGCCAATGGTGCGATGACAGAATGATGTGGACGGCAGAATGGAATGAAATTGTCTTTACTGACGAGTCACGCTTCTGTCTGCAACACCACGATGGTCACATTCGAGTCTGGAGACACCGTGAAGAGAGGTTGCTGAACAGCTGCGTTATGCACCGCCACACTGGTCCTGCACCGGGTATTATGGTATGGGGCGGTATTGGATATCACTCTCGCCCACCTCTAGTACGCATTGCCGGTACTTTAAACAGCCAGCGCTACATCTCCGAGGTGTTGGAGCCAGTTGTCCTTCCTTACCTTCAGGGCTTGCCCACAGCCATATTTCAACAGGATAATGCGCGACCACACGTGGCACCCATTGTCAAACGGTTCTTCGTCAATCGCCAGATTGAATTGCTTCCCTGGCCGCCTCGCTCTCCGGATCTTTCGCCGATAGAAAACATGTGGTCCATGGTTGCTCTACGATTGACCCAGATTCCATCTCCGGCTGCCACAGCAGATCAACTTTGGCAACGTGTGGAAGCTGCTTGGTCTGCTGTACCCCAAGAACTCATCCAAAGTCTCTTTGAATCAATGCCGAGGCGTGTGGCAGCGGTGATCTCCAACAATGGTGGCTACTCTGGCTACTGATTTTGGCAGGAACCACACTTCACAGAAGTCTATAAATTTATTCATTTGATACTTGGTCAACATGTTATCTACAAAATAAATTTTGTTGTGATATCTCTTGTCTTTCTTGGTGTTGCAATTTGGGTGGCCAGCAGTGTATATATATATATATATATATATATATATATATATATGTATACACTATAGAGATAATTATTTAATTTTATTTTGGAACATTAAGAGCGATTCCTCGATTGATTACAAAAAAAAATTAATACAGATAGAGACGACAAACAAAAACTAGATGTTTATTAATTTACGATAATCATGGCACTTAATAACGGCTAGGTAAATATGATTTTCTTGTATATGTCGAGACGTAAAATATTATTCTGGGGAGGAGAAATGATTACAGATTGATTACAGATATATTTCATGATTACAAATCACCCTAAATCAGGAAATATAGAAGAGTTGATTTCTTTCGTTGATATTTCCCCCTCATTTAATAAAAATATTATCTTATATGTAAAACTTGGCTGAATGGATGGCGTTAATTAGTGTGCTCAAGGGTGAGAGCTGAAAAGGTTATTTTAAGTACAAGTATGAGCTGTAAATTATTAAGAGTTAAATAAAATTACCTCACATATTATCTAATAGATTACACTGTTGTACATACCCACCAACAGAAATAATACAGTATAGTATTTTCGAGTATAATTTACTTTTAATTTAGATGATTCTAAATTTGTCTCAGCAGTTATTTTGAAGACCGCAATAATTCAAGAATTTACTATCTGTATTATATACTTTCATTTCTTTAGCAGAGAGTAAAAATAACATAATACGATTGAGTCGGATTTTTATAACATGAAACAACGGGTATTAGCTTTTCTACTTATTGATATTATAGTTAAGTAAATGTATATCTATTTAATCTGAAATAACATGCATAAGAAATTTCCGGAATTAACATTGATCAACAAAACCTACTTGAAGAGGGAATATTGTTCCAAGATTGTTAGTAAAGAAGAAGTTAATTGCAAAACAACTCTCAATCTATCTAATCATGCGTATTCAATGGATACTCTCAACTGAGAACACCTCCATGGATTATGATCAGGTGTTACCTATTAGAGAAACTAGGTTAACTTATCACAGGCACTTCCGTGACATTTGCTTCTACAATATAGTTGAAACGCGTAATTCATTATTACAGCTCCTAGCGTTAACTGTTTATTATCGGTCAATCTTTGATCCTCTTTAAAAAATTGCTTCATTGGTATTGGTAAATATATGTATACTTGTAATTTTTTTAAATAAAAGATGCTACATCTCTTTTGCATCCATTCATTTTGGAGAGGATACGCAGTCTAAATCAGAAATTTATATCTACAGTCGTCATATATTGTTTTAAAATAAAAAACATTAGTACGAGAAAATCAGTTTATTGCTGTTATCCATTGAAAATAAGAACTTTATATTCAATAAAATTTGAAATAGTTGCATTTGAACATGACACTTGTTTGTTTGTCAATACAAACCCTAGGAGAAATTTGGCTTGCTCCCACAGACGTTTCCTGTGCAATCTCTCTATACAAATTGTTAAAAAACGAAAAGATTCAAAATAAATAAAAATTCTTCGTGAGAAAAATCTTCATGCCATCTCTTTTCATCAGGATAATTAACAGCATGTTCACTTCCCATGTCCAAATCCAACAAAATTTAATAATGTAGTAAAAGTATGATTCAGAAATTAGTAAATAATTACATTAAGCGTGTATTTCTCGTTTTATTTCTATATTAGACTGTCGAATGTGAATCTAGTTTACGACAGCTTAATTTTCTAGATGTAGCTCTGTTGTGTATTTGCAGAATCAATATGTTTCACACACTTTTTTGTAATTTTAAAATTTTACTTTTTCCTTCAGGAGAAATTCAAAAGTTTTTCATCTGAGTCTGGAAAAGGACGGGTAAAATAATCCTTTTCTACGTAAATAAAATGACTTTTATGGAACCGCCTGCCTCTTAAAATATCCCGGGATATTATAGTTCTAAAGAGCATCCAATTAGGACTCAATTAGAAACAGAAACATGACTATTGCACCACTTGTGATGTACACCACTGATGGTAGTCTCAATTCATGTGAAACCATACATTTACAACCCAATTAAATTGCTTTAAATATATAGATCGTCAGTTTTCTGCTTAAGTCATCTTGCTTTAGCCAATTTAAACAATCTTCCATTTGCATAATTTAAACATGCATAACTTAAGACAGTGCTGTCTACTCCATCCTTAATTTGTAAGTGTTATGTGTATAGTTGTATTCACTGGCTAAATTCAAACTCTGTGATTTTCTTTACTCCCCTAGCTTTTTAACTGAAAAAAAACCCATAAAATTCGAGGTAATGCCCTTTTTATAGTTTTAAACAATAGTCTTGTTCATCTTTTCATATGAAATGTTACATGTTTTACTGCAAAATTATTCTACTTTTGTGAGGTGAAGAGTTGCGGGCTGAAGTAAACAGAGTAATTTATGGGATCACAAACTTTAAATAAGACACTTTTTCGCTCTCAAAAGGCTTAAAATATACTATAGAGCTTCCAGAATCAAATAACACGGTCCACGTTTCTGCGATGATTATATTAACGGATACCACATTTTTATGTTCTATTATCTACCTGTAGAGTGTTTTACATGTCGACTTTCTCTTTATCTCGGAACGGAAAGTTACATGATGTACCTTCTTTAAAGGATATATTGCAAGTTTTCTTTACATTTTGTAATAATCTCTTCCGTTCTAATTTTACTAATCCGTCTTCAAGATTTTTGATTTCGCGAAAAAATTAACATTTTTCCTCAAACAAAAATTACTCAAAAAAATAATTTCTTCCCCCAAATATTTGAGAATAATTTTTTTTTAATTTCAGAGTATAAATTACTTGGAATTCTTCCCTTTGTACAAAAAAAGATGCAATAAGAGCAGTTGGTTTAACAGTTATACCAGTTAACTAAACATGCTTTAAATTCCGAATCGAAGATGCTTTAATCCAAATTTGCTCTTGTATTTGTATGTGTATTATAATCTTTATGTAAAGGCTTGGTTTGGTGCGCTACGATCAATTTTTGTTACACGAGGGCTAATTAGATCGCATCTTTATGTAAAGATACATTTGAGAAAAAAAACGTACAAAATGCATAAAAATAAATGTTCGTGCCCGAGTTCCCCCAAGTAAGAACCTGGACAAATCTGTGAGATATTCCAGCTTAAAAAGCAAAATGTGATTCAGGAATGAACAGCTGTTGAAGTGCCTGCAGTGGACATTCGGCGACGAAATGATAGAACCTTCAGTAAGCATTCCGTAACCAACAGGGTGAATACTGCAGTAGAAAGCCACATTGAATTCACTGACAAACTAAACCGAAAAAGACATAATAAACGAGTACGTAAAAAGTTGTTCTGTTATCGCGGTTATTTTTCAAAATTGTTGTAAATTGTAAGGATGAAATTTCTCTTTGGTCAGAGATTCTCAATACTGCCTGTGATTTCTTTAGAAGCATGATTGAGTTTTTTTGTTTTTCTTTTTTTTGGGGGGGAGGGGGGAGGTATTTTAATGACGGTATTCCTACAGCATTAAGTGTTAACTGGGGAAACAAGACCATAACTTAGGCAGTACAGAGACAGCAATAGTTTCTTAAAAATTATTTTGCATACGGAAGGGATAAGCTGAAATTTCTTTAAAATAAAATCCAATATTAGTATTCAGAAATAAAGTTTAAAAGTTACAACAAAACAGTGTCACGCATACTGTAGATATATACTACGGACAAACGAAATACGTATTTTTAAACAATGTAGCCCAAGGTATTAAATATTATAAACTTATAGGGAATTTATATTGTATACATACCTTGGTAGAAAAACGAGATTTAAATATATTTTAATACCCATATTGAAACAGAAACTTGTTCAAAGATTAATTATAATGTTGCTCCTTTTGAAATCCACTTCAACGCGCATCTGAATAATAAAATTACTTAATGTATCAAAATGATAAGAACATGAAGTTTAAATTACATGTTTTAAAGATAATAAGCATAATAATTATCTTTTCAGAAAAATTTAATATTAATTACCTTTACCTAAATGCCATTTTAAATGACTTCCCAGGCTTGATATTCAAATCATTTCCTTCCTCCTCAATTTCTCTGCCACGTAATGTTTAACTAGAATGGTTTTTAATTTAAGTGGATCGTTACAGAATAAGAAGAAACAGATAAATAGCTAAACTTCGTGTTTTCCGCTTTCCCAAAGTATTTAATTTGAATATATAGTTTCAAAACAGGAAAAAGTAAAATATCAAGATATACTAATTTAACAGATTAAATTGGAAAAGGAAATGACTGGATTATGCATTTTAAATGTGAATTCATCTATGTTAAGGCGTCAGTTAAAGTAAGAATTACATTAACACTATATCCGGGTTTTTTTTTTTTTTGCTTGCCTACAGCGATAGTGATTGATCCAACTCTTGAGTACAGTCAGCAGAACCTCAGAAACTTGATGCCTACAGGGCAAGATCCATTCTAAGAGTTTATAACACACTAAACATGAGGGTGAGTTAGCAAACTGCGTACAAATTCAAGATACAACTTCGATACATTATAGTATGTTAAACTAGTCCCTATACAGAAATTAGACAAGACATACCGTCATAAAGGTTGTGGCTTAAGGTATTTTGCTCCTCGTAAAGAAAGAAATTAGTACCGCAATTTGAAAGTTTCGGTCGTTTCTCCAGATAATAAGAAAACGTTTTCCAGTGAATCTAAGGCAGAACTTCCCCATTTCTTAGTAAACATGACTGCTCTGTGTAAAACTCAAATCTAAAACAAAATGCAAAACTAAACCAAAATGTAAATCAAAAACTAAACCAAAATGTAAATCAAAAACTAAACCAAAATGTAAAACTCGTGTTCAAATAAAAGCAGTATTCATGACCAATTAATTAGTGTTAAAAATTTAACTTTTATTAGAAGTGTTTTGCATAAAGTTATAAATAACCTTTGAATCATAGAGTAGTATATGTAATAAATACGCATGTTTAAAAGTATACTAAAAGAGCAACACAAAACCTATAAAATGGTTCTTGAAAATGTGAACGAAAATGGAACAAAAATAGCCGCACTGTAACGAGTGGATCGCTTTCCCAATACATCATCATTCAGTGCTACTGGCTATAAATGTGGCACTCGAGGGTGAAACAAGGGTATGCTAAATCTGCGAGTTCGAAGATTCCTCCAAGGGATATCTCAGAAATAAGTAGAACTTCTTGCGTAGAGTCTTCCTTCTGAAATTAGTCATTTTTATAGTGGGAAAGCAGATCCCCTTTGTGTCGCTTTTCAAGTGCAAAATAAATCAACTAGAAGATTTGAGATTGAACAAATTTTACAGTTACATAAGTCATTTCTACTAGTATGAATGCTTTGCAACCAAACTTATTTCCCTTTTGGTGAACGTTATGAGAAAATAGTGGAATATAGAGCTTAACTATCTCAAATTTAAATGTTCGCAAACTTTTCTATACATTCTGCTTTTGGTGCTATTAAGCTACATTTGTTCATTTATGAAATACGTTACAACTGACTCGCTTTTGGATCCACAATCATAAACATCATGTAATGGATACAGAAACGATTACCTGAGTACTATGTTTTCCTTCAGTTACAGTAGTTTACATGGATCATTCTCCCTTTTGGTATATAAAATAATTCTGAACCTTATAGTTTTATTAATTTTTATTCATTTCTCTTCACTTCTAAGAGAAAAGTAAGTTGCAAGACTTTATTAACATATTTCTGCTAAAGTAAGCGGAGCTCTATGATGTACCCGGAAGCAAGCCTATTGGGCTATCAACATGTATCTAGTTCCCATCCTGAGACAAAGTTATTTTAGCGGCGCAGACAGTACTAGTTGCTTGATTTTGGGGGAACTGGGGTAATGTTCTGCAACACAAAGTAAACAATTCTAAAACTCCCATTAAATTGAAGCGTGATTCGAAACGCGTATAAAACAATCCCGCCAACCATGGGACTTAAAATCGCTGTTTCTGGTTTTCAAAGCCACAGACCTATGGACCTATTCACATAGAATACGTCAGCGTTAGCGTGAAAATTTTTAACCAGTCATATACCAATCTTTGACCCATTTAATCTATCAGCGCCAACGGAATCTTTAATGCTGACGCTAACGGATTATATGTGAACAGGTTGTAATTGTTATGCCAATGTAAGTCTTTTGTACGAAGGGTCAAGGCAGACACACTAATGCTTACTCCACACCAACGGCGACAGCAACGAAAGACAGACACATTTTGCCACCTGTCTCTGTGGCTGTCATAAAAGCCTTCACACCGCTAGGAGACGGGGAGAAGAGGGAATTTATTTGCGCATGCGCATAATCTTCTCTTTCTCTTCTAATTTACTGTCGAGCATGGCGGCAGAGACAAAAGTTGAACTTTTTCCAACTTGAAACCGCAGAGACCAGAGACGGAGACGAACCGGGGGGAGTGAAAATTTGTAATACGCATGTGCAACAACGAAAATACATATTTTCGTCTCCCTCGCGTTTGGTGTGGAGTAAACATTCGAGTTAAGGGTGACAACAGCAATATTAAAGCTAGGAAAAAACATTTGATTTTCTGCCACTGAAAAAGTATAATTGTTTGCATGTCTCAGTTATTGAAATTACATTTTTTTAAATTATGCTAACTCTTCATATTCTTTTCTTGCATATTTTTAAAACTTAACATTAATGATGTTTAGTAGTCCCCATTTTGATTTCGTCCCCACACACAAAAAACAATTTTTGTTTATTCATTCATCACAAAAATACCACAAATGGAAGATAGATTAATTATCAAACGGAAATAACCTTGATTTATTTGAGCGTTGCAAATACAAATGGCAAAACAACGCAGTAGTTTGCCGTAGTTGTTTTGCGATGAAAATATTAAACAAAAGAGGAGTTTTGCATTTCCTAAATAGAATACTGTTGTTTGGTAGCTGGATAATTTAGTCCCACAAACAAAAAGCAAGATTTATTGAAGAGAGGGGAGAGGAGGGGAGGATATATCTCGATTGAATGGATTCATAATTATTTAGATGGAAACTCTTTTTAAAAGATTTCTTAGAACAAAACTTAAAAACAAATACAAAAGTTTTTACATAAACTTGAACAAATTCGAATTGAACAAAGACTTGTAATTAATGTTTTTTTTGTCCGTGTGGGGTTACGTTCTTTAAATAAAAAAAAGGAACATTTATAAAACTTATTATTTTATTGAGATTAAAAATCTAATTACAATTAATTGTTAAATATTTGATGAATTTTAGAATATAAGACAGTATTGTTCTAAACGCTAATGGACCTATGTTAAATTGAAAAGGCTACGTCAGTTTAACCCTCATTAAAAGAAATTTATAGAAATTTTTTTGTGTAATTTTAGAACAATCACATTATAAATGAGGTAATTAGTTAGTGAGTGAAATTATACAATAATGTCGTATACTAAACGTTTTGAACGTTTAGTAAACGACACAAAATTGCTCCTTCAAACAAATCTATATAAAGGCATCGACAAGTTGTGCATGTTCTTAAGGAAAGTATTCCTATTTTGGATATTTTAATCCGTAAATAAAAGTAAATTATTCTACAATGAAAACTATACGAATCTATTCTTTCAAGAGCTATGCCAAAAAGGGCTACTCTGATTAACATTTATTCTCTGAAAAAACTCTAAAATTTACCAAAAGTAACTCACTTTCGGCATCTAAAATATATTAACTTCTCGTAATCTGTTGTGATGTATCTCATGATCCATTTTCCAAACATAAAATTTCGATTACTTTCTAATTGTGAACGACGTTTTGTTTAAGAAAAGAGCAACTATTCGATAGTTTCATCAACTTTATATTCATACTTAGAGAAGGTTTTCCTATAAATGTTTTTCTTAGAGATATGCATTGTAATCCTGTATACCTTTATTCAGTTGTTTGAGGACACTCGAAATAAGCTCCAGAATTATTAAAAAAAAAACTAAAAATTATGAATAATTTTGTCATTCGTAAAGAACAGAACTGCAGTCTAAAATATCAATGCTAGGCTTAGATATGATTGACCTGTTCGCAATTTTTGTACTTGATGAGAAAAACTACGTTGCGAAGTAAATAACACGCTCTACCCATCTTAGATGTAGAAAGTAAAACTGCAAGAGACTTGGTTTCAGTCTCTAGATTTTGAAAGCAAAACTGAGTTCATTCTTCTAATAACATGAGAAGAAGCTTACATTTACACTGTGAAACTTTTATATTGAAGCAGTACATACTAAAAATCAATTAATTTAAAGAATCATTTACATTCTAAACAGTAAGAAAAGAAAGCCATTAAAATTCGCAAGAAATAGCTATAATTTTTTTCGGAACTCCACAGTTTAACATACATTTCTGTTTGCTTATTCATAAATTTTGAAACAACCCTGTTGATGATGTGGAGGCCCTAACCAGCTTATTAAATTATGCGAACACTAATTGAATAAATAAACAGGAAAACTAGTAGGTTCAGATAAATGAGACACACGAGGCCACATATGATTACATATATGAATTTTTATGATCCCAATATTTTTTAAATCCATTTATAATATATTAGTTTATTCATTTCACAATGTTGAAATTATATGTTTTGAAGCACATGGACAAATTTTAAGAACACGTCAAACATAGAATTTGAAAGAAACATATTTCATATCGAATTTCAAACTTTTGTCTCGGTTTCTTCCGATATTACAGCGTTGGTAAACAAATAAGAGCACAATCAAGCAGGTTAATTGGATGCTTCTTCCCATGTTTCTCTCGAACCAAAGATATTGATGACTGTGTTAACCTTCTGGAACCGTTGTTGGATCATAATAAAACTGTTGTCATGCAGTGGATCCCGGCCCACTGTGGAATCGAGGGGTAACGAGGCTGCTGACTTCCTAGTGGAAAAGGGGGCTTCTATTTTACAACGAAACAACTAGGATTTGGCCTACCATTCCATCAAGACGATAGTCAAAAACACCCTCAGGTGATCCTTCTCACGGGTTGTTACCGCTAGAAGTGGTCAAAAGCCCTGGTATGGCCATGATATTCCTGAGTGACCTAGAGGTAAATCTGGGGCAATGCTACGGCATTTTTCTGCCCATGATTGTCTCCGCAAACACCTCCACATAATTAACTTGGCTCCCGACCCTCTTTGTCTTCTGTGTGATAAGCAGGAAGAAATGGACATGCCTCATCTTGCTTCTTGTCCTGCTCTACCTCCCGTTTCTTTATGGGAACGCTATTGGATTGCTGGACATGAGCTGATGGATTAACTAATGTCATTTTTGTATTTTGTTCTTGTATTTTTGTCTTTTTGATATCTGTTGTCCTGTAATTCTTGCCATTGGAAATAATTTTTTAAAAAAATTGGATGCTTCTGTAAAGAATTAAAAAATCTATACAGAAAAATAATCAGTTTTAAATTTTTTGGAGTCTCTAAAATTTGCATTATAAACGGTTGAGCGTATAAACTGCTTGTTTTGCAATCATTTTAAATAATTTAAGGAAAAAAATAGGAGATAAAGGGCAATGAATGAAACATGCCATATAAAAAAGAAAATTTTACCTATAACCAAAAGAAAGTAAAATATCTTATACTTCCTATTTATATAGAATTTAAATTTAAATCAGTAGGTTTTTTATCTTATAATAAAGTGTTTTTTAGAATTGTAAACATTTAACATGAATATCTAATACTATTCTTAAAATTTATCACATTTAAATTATGTAGGAAAGGGAAAAATAGTCCCTGTCTGTTTCTATTAGTATATTTTCTTATCTTTCTGATTCTTAACTGAAGAAAATCTATTTGAAATATAAATTATGTGGTCAAAAGAAAAATTTTTACAGTACATGGAAATAATCTTATGAAATATAAAATTTTTTTCAAAATGCTAGTAAGAGGAAAAACCTCTCATATTCACTGTTTTATGAATAAAAGTTCAAAGTAGCTTGTTAAAGAAAATTCTAGCATCTGAATGAATAGTTTTACTTTAGAAAATAAATCAGAGGAAATGCAAGTAAAATTGGCTTCAAATTTAAAGAAAAAAGGCACAAAGCTCTGTTCGATGTTAAAATTTTTCATATATCCTCCTAAATAAGTGTATTCATATGAAATTTAAGCACATGAAATAACCTTTTGAAAACAATCGGATACATTTGTTGCTATTCACATTAACCAAAAGAAAAGGCATATTTGTAATCATCTATATAGTATATAAAACAGTTCCGTAACTGACTGACATATAACACACAGACCAAACCGCTGAACCTAAAGGGCTGAAATTTTACATGGCGATTCTTCTTATAGTGTAGGGGTGCACTAAGAGATTTTTAAAAATTCTTCGATATTTTAAAATAAAACTTTTAAGCTGTTTTTGTAACATTCTTTAAAATTTGCATTTAAAATAACACAAAGACCTGCAACCAAAAAAGTGTTTAGAAACCAATAGCTGATATTGATAGATTTTTGGACGCTGATTTCAGGAAAAATAGTAATAAAATTCCATGACGTACAATTTTTTCAAAAAAATTGAAAATTTCACAAATTGAAAATTTTGATTTTTGTAGCCACCAATCGATTGTGTTAATTAAGGAAGGGGATGAGCATATAGTGTCATAAGTCATCATTACTGGAGAAAACTGGAGATTTTTCTCTCGCTGGTGCGAAAAAAAAGGAAAAAAGAAACAGTCTAAAGAATCTGCCGAACTCTTAGGCTCTAGGCTAAAGTAAAAGAATTTATTGGCTCGTAGTACCTCTTTCTCGTGGTTAAGAAAAAGAGAAACAGATTTCGTTCCATACTTTTCTCGAGATAGTGGCTTGGTTTACTGTAGCAATGTCCCTGGATTCATGGAGGATTTTAATATACAGTATGACGTGAACGAGTGGAGGCTTTTTATTGGCTCCTCAAAATGAAGCCTCAAAGCAGTTCTTCTGCCTAATGGCAAGTATGCTTCAGTGCCATTAGGGCATTCTGTGTACCTGAAAGAATCTTACGAGAATTTAGCTTTGATTCTCACCCATTTGAAATATAAAGAACATGGATGGATGATATGCGGCGATCTAAAAGTTCTTTCCATGCTTCTTGGGCAACAAGCAGGAAACACTAAGTACCCTTGCTTCTTGTGTGAATGGGACAGTCGGGATAAAAAGAATCATTGGATCAAAAAGAATTGGCCTCAAAGGAAAGCATTAACACCTGGAAACAAAAATGTAGTAAAGGAAAGTTTGGTTGATAGCAGGAAAGTCCTGTTGCCTCCACTTCACATCAAGCTTGGCTTCATGAAACAATTTGTTAAAGCTGTATCAAAAGAAGGATAGTGCTTTAAATACCTAGGCAACAATTTTCCAGGACTGTCGGAAGAAAAAATAAAGGAAGGTGTTTTCGTAGGTCCAGATATTCGGAAACTTTTTAAAGACGGAGTGTTTGAAAGTAAAATGCTTTCGAGGGAAAAAGAGGTCTGGACAGCTTTCAAGGAAGTCGTCACAAAATTCCTCGGGAACGTTAAGGACCCCAACAATAAATTTATCGTGGAAAACATGTTAATGAAATTCAAAGACTTGGGTTGTTCAATGAGTTTTAAAGTGCATTTTTTAAATTCGCATTTGGACTACTTTCCCTTTTTGGTGCAGTTAGTGATCTTGGTGCAATTAGTGAAGAACAGGGTTAAAGATTTCACCAAGATATCAAAGAGATGGAGCTTAGATACCAAGGTAGATGGAAAGTCAATATGATGGGGACTACTGTTGGATGCTACACAGAGAAGTCCCGCTTACTGATTACAACAGACTAAGTGTCAAAACGAGCTTTCAGGGAAAAGGGAAAATAAAGCATTAAGGATATATGAATCCAGGATGTATTAAACAATGGTAACCATTAAATGTTCTAATTAATATAATTTCTAATTAATATATATGTAGCAAATCATTTGCAATTGTTTGATATAATAATTCATTCGCAAATAAAACACTTAAAAATAATTGAAAAGACCTTCTTCTCCCCAGAATATGTACAGTAGGCTTTCTTGTCCATATATTCAAGCCCATTTTGTGAAAAATCCTTACGTGATTGAGAAAAATGGATGTCATATTTGAAATCAGCACACCAAATAATATAAAATTCAGTCATTACATTGCAAACACTTTTCTATGACTCAAATTTTGCAGGCCTGTGTAATACTCCAAGGGTTAAAAAAATTTATATCACGAGAAAGATCATAAAAATCCTTTAAAATAGAATCTTTTTCGAATCTTTACCTCCATTTTCTGATTTTTGGTGAATTTTTAAAGATTAATTTTTAGAATTTAATTTATTAAATGGTGATCACGTGGTTTCTTTTCTTTTGTGATACTTTAAATTAATTTTGCGTGACGCAAAATAACAACAAAATAGACAAAAAAAATTTCTTGCTAATGCGGCAGATGATTGGACATTATCAATAAAATATTAAAATACAGTAAAAGAAATGTTCCTCAAACTGTACTATATTAACTGTACTATATTATTTAGTATGTCCCGTTAGATTTAATTTGAATATTTTCTTCTACATTATTTTGTCTATAAAAATATCTGTTACGATTTTTTTATAAATATATTTTTCCGTTTTTTTTACATCAGTTCCATACATTGATCATTGTATTTATTATATATATATATATATATATATATATATATATATATATATATATATATATATATATATATATATATATATATATTTGGCATTAATTGCATACATTGACCGTTGTATTTAATTTGAATGTACTCCACAGATAAATAGGGGCTAAAGTTATATATTCTTCCTTATTTACTCTTAAAAAGTTTTTGGTGTTTCTTAACTTAAGACTGCTACATAAAATATATATCCTCTAAAATAATTTAGAATTTTAATTATTCAGTATGGTACCATCTGCTGTCCAGTGGAACTGAATTAAAACTTTTACCAAAATCTCGGTTAAGAACCTGACAATGACGTCTTTGTTTGTTTTTATCGCAGAAATGAACAAAAGAAATAGGATAAATATTTGTTACTGTCATCGATATTATATTTAACTGCTGAGTGCGATTTCAATGAATATGTCTAAAATACTTTCATATTTTAACCACGTGCATTGTTAGAAAAGATAATTCTTTAACTAATGGATTAACTTTCATCTTACTTTATACGGTGTCCTTAAAAAGCCTTAAATAAATCAAAGTTTCTGCAAAGTGCAAATGAAGATTTAATGTTAATTTCTCTCTAACCATTAACTATTCCCTTTTACTTAAAGGAGGGAAAATATTTTGATTCTTTTATGAAATAATATTTAAATATAAAGGATAAGCTCTGACAAAGTTTCTCGTTAAATTAAGGTTTAGAATATAATAAACCTTTTTTTGCTACAGAGTAACGCAGTATTTTCAAGATTTTGGGAACCTTCATTCATGAATCGATTTCCCGGATACCTTGAATCAGTAATCAATAAGACTTTTATGGTGTCTAGACGGTGCTACATTTGAGGGCTGATGACCCGAAGTGTAAAATTAACAGCAATTATATTTACTAGACTGTAAATTATTGATTAAATCAGCTAGTTTTCCTGTTATTTGAATAACAATTTTCATTTACACATAGCTACATAAATTTTTATTTCATAATTTTGTAAAGTATTCTTTTCTGAAAGCTCTTGTTAGAAGTTTATAAGCTACCTTTGGGTGTTATCTTGATTTATTAAATAACTTTTAAGTAAAACTTTTAACATTCATTATTGATCTGGTCATAAAAAATTATTTTCTAATTTAGTATTATTTGTTTAATAAAGTACTAACCACCAGTCTGTGCTAATGAAAAGACCCTTTAAGTCAAGTTAATACAGTGGACTCTCGATCGATCGTTCCCCGAATGATTGTTTTCACGAATGTATCGTTTATTTCACCCAGTTCCGAATAAATTCCATTGAAAACAAGCAAAAACAGATTGCATGGATCGTTCCTCGATCCATCGTTTTCCCGCAATATTCGTTCAGAATATCGCAGCTTATATATTAATTTATCGGATAGGTCGTTTTTTTATCATACCTGAATCTGAAATATAAATGTCTGAATTAAGCTGAAATGACGGTCTAATTAAACAATGAGCAGAACATTTGAGATGCACGTTCTCGTATTTTTGTTCTCTCCTGTTTAACCTGGTTTCGCGTTACCGTGCCACTCCCATTATTTGTTCGTCGTTGGTGTTCCTCAATTCTTTAGCCCCTGGAGTATCCTATTTTCGGAAACTCATTCCAAATTCTCCGACTATTGAACATTTCTGTTCTTATCAGCAATAGCTCATAGTCAGCCGATCTGAGCGGTTCCTGCTGCTCTCTGACTTTTCTGTTGACCTTGGTATGGAGGCGCCCTGGTGTTTTTGTTTTAGAGTGTGAGAAGTTTCTGATTGCTGCAGTCTACACTGGCCTATGAGGGATTCACCCGGAAGGCAGAACTTCCTGGTGGCCTTATGTTGAACCCCATCCAGTGCAATGGAATGATTCTAGTTACAAACCATTCAAGGGTGCCGCTTCTTTATACTCTCACACAATAACCGATACCAAAAAGAATGCAATTTGCAACGCAGAAAAAAATATTTTTTCCTTGTGGAGAGAAAACCGTCAAAAAACAAACGAAGATTAAAGATTTTTATTTGAATCACAATTACTGTGCATCTACGTGTATTTTTTTATATTATTATTATTTTGGATTTCAGTACAACTTTGCAATTTTATCTTCAATTACGCTACAGGTATGTATGCATTTATGTATGTGAGTAAATATATTTTAGGGATATCAAACTTTAAGGTATGTTAATACTTTTCTGTATGTTTCCTCATCTATCGTTTTCCAGCATCCATCGTTTAGTTCAGTCAATCCCTTCGAAAACGATAGATCGAGATTCCACTGTAACTTATTTTTTAGTCCGCAGATATCACACTCAAAGATATTTTAAATTATCTTTTGCTTAAGTATTATGGTTTTTCTTATCATTAAAACAAATTAGTTTTCGCTCTTTCTTATCCTTTAAACTTATATTATAAATCAAATATTGAAAAGGTACGAAGACAATAAAATATACCTGATAATTTAGAAATCCTTAAAAAGTTTTAATGTGCATTTAAAAAAATATATGAAAAGGATAACTGTTTCGTAAGCTTACTCCAACAAGTTCCATTTCACGTTTAGCAAATATACTTCAAAATGATCATCCTCCATCCCACGTAGAAAAATAAAGCAGTTATGCAAGTTTTCAGTTCCTTATGCTCAGAACCATTTGTTGCCGCATGTGTGCCACTGAAGAGATGCGAAATGTTCACGCATGCGCAATGTCCGAGCCGACTACGCCTAACGTTTGATGCCTACTAGACACTGTAAAGTTAACAGCAATAACCTGAAGTGAGTAATTAACCCTGAAACCGGCCCATGAATGTTTTGCCACTATCAGGACTATCGGTCAAATTGACCCTCAAGCCTAAAAAGCTGTTATTTTTGCGTTCTTATGATGGAACTGCATGTTGATATTGTGCACAGGGTTGTTTGATTTATATTAGTGATGAATAGTGAGGGAAAAAATCATCCACACTTATTTATTCAATTTATCTAATTTATTTTGATCTGGTATCTACATCATCAAATCGTAGGGCTCTTAAAAGAATTGCACAATGTTTCTCAGACATAATTGCTCGAAAAATTAGCCTGCCAGGTATAGAAGAGTGATGTCAAGGCTTCACAGGATACTTTAAAAATCGCACAGAACACTGAAATTCCTATCAGGACCGGTAGGCCTGTTATTGCTATGACAATAACAGGTCTACCGGTCATTTTGACCGCCATACTTTTACAAAATTGCAACTTACTGGCAAATGGCGAGCATTTGTGAAACCCTGATGTGCTCTCCCTGGTGTTCAAGAACTGACTGAGGATGTCAAAGCCAACCAAGCGTTCACGCCTCTCCCCACTCGTGCCCCACCCCTTAGTTCCACCGTTGCCGGTCATAATGACCGGTGGGCCGTGTTAACCTTTATCGTCGTGATCCGACAAATCATTATCTTGTAGAATTAATCATAACTGTAGAACCAACTCTTACTTACATCTAGTTTATTGAAACATTAAAATCTTGGTTAAATAATTATTTACAAAGGTTTCAGAAAAACGTTGATACACTCATGAGAGCGGGGCTCATTATTCAAAGTCCGCACGAGACCCCCGTCTCTTTGCACGCGTTGCGACTTTTCAAAAGTCCAAGTCTAATCTGTCCTCATTCGCTACCGGCGTCTGTATTTATGCATTCTTCTCTCCCTTTCTCGAACAATCTCCCTCAAACACCGGACCTCTTCCGGTTCCGCCCTACGCAGACCACCTATGGTGAGTTTCATTCCCGACTGCTTTTCCCTTGGAAAAGCGTGCCGCTAATGGGTTTCACTAATCATTCTAAATGGCCTGTGTACCTTACCTATTGTCGCGCATCTCCAAAGGTGTATTTCATCTCGACACCTGTGTATGTTTCTTTTGGGGCTTATTGAAGGTGCTATTACTCATCCTCATTCAATCCCACTTAAGAATGGAAGACGAGAGTCTCACAGGCCGGTTTGAGGGTTAATATTTATCTCGACATCCACATTTACTTCAACTCAATGTCCAGCTGTTTTCCTATATTGTACATAACATGTGTGTCGTTCTTTTAAATAAGAAGCAGAAAAGACAGCTGTGGTCCGTCGAATTTTATTTATTCTATGTGTTTTTGAAATAGTGAACGCAATACTTGGTCTCGTCGGTGCAGGAGCCTGAACTCAGCAAAATGGATACGATAGAAAAACTCGTAAATGTGAAAACTTCCTTAAAAGGAAGTATAACCAGAATTGAAAACTTTGTGGATAAAGTGTCAACAGACACAAATAAAACCGAACTTGAAGTGAGACTCAAGAAAATTGACCAGTTGCAGCAAAAAGGTGATAAACTGAAACAATACTCCTCCTGCATAGAAAAAGTTCTAGCAGCTGAATTAGTAGAATTTCAGGTAGAACAGTGTGAATTACGCCTTTAAAATTTAGAGGTAAAGATTAAGCTATAAGCAATAAGTGTCTGTGACTCAAGTTGACGAAAAACAAATTGAGACTATGCTAGTTAAAACTAAAATTCCACCTACTGTGCTTCCCACATTTATGGGAAAATATGAACATTTTAGTGCATTCAAAAATCAATTTGATTATTTGATAGCGTCGAACGATCAACTTAGTCTCAGAAATTATATTATTTAAATTCTTGTCTTGTAGAAGAAGTTAAAGAATTTGCATCTACTTTCGATACATTTTCTTCCTTATACGAAGCCCTTGAGTCACGATATGACAATTGACGGTTAATTGTTAATGTTCATATTCAATCTATTTTAACTTTAAGAAAATAGAACGAGAGAATGCACAAGAAAATCGAGCAATGATCGATTGTATTAACCCTTACGTCGGCTCATCTGTCTTTATACTGTTCCCCAGCTCATCGGTCTCACAGATCGCCACGCTATAAAATTAGGATATTTTCCTATTTTTATAAGTTTTTCGCAGTTATAAGTCATTAATGCAAAACTATTGCCACCTTTTATACTTGAAAGGGGTAAGTCATAAGTATTACGTCGTCCCGCCGTGAGGATCCAACATCCGTAGTACCTGATGATTCTATCGTTTTTCGGGCGCAATGCAATCCCACCTCGCACGGAGTAGCACAGATACGTATTGCTTTAGGACAAACGGAGAAGCAGGAACGAACGCCATGTGGCGAAAGTCAAGGCCCTAACGTCCATATCACTCTTAGCCCGGGCCATCACCCGGTTTCCAGCCGAGACTACGTGGAAGTGGTGACAACCGTAGCTGTGAGGGTGATACAGTGATTTCCTCAGATGATCCACTCCCCTAGGAGACTCACAGTCGCGCTCTCCGTTACCTAGGTCCTCACAAGGACCCGACTGAAGAACTCACAAACCCCCAACAGTCTGATCACCCCCACCACCACCCCACCTTTCAGAACAGGTGCAACAGCGGTGTCCTAGACCGATGAGCCGAAGTAAAGATTAAAAAGAATTTGCGCACTTTGAAGATAAAATAAGAACAAAATGATTTATTTAACATTTCTCTGCTAAATATTTTCTTAAAAAATTAGATAAAGAATCTAGAAAGAACTTTAAATTCTTACAAAAAAACTAAAGACGTCCCTTCCTTTGATCAATTCATGACCTTTTTAGAACAACGTGAAGCAGCCTTGTTAGCTGTAGACAGGAATTCTATTCCCAAATGAAAAACGATGATGGAAAAATCTGCCAATTTTGTTTCCAAATCCAAAACTATGTTGGTAAATCAAAACAATGAAAATAAAATATGGATAATTTCTTCTGAAAAGAAGCCCCATCTTGTTTTCAGATGTGCAAAATTTCCACAATATTCCCTCGGTAAAATATTGAACTTGTTAAACTGCATTAAGCTTTGTGAACTGTGTTTGCGAAACAAAAATCACAAAAAAAGGAGTGCCGTTCGAATTATTTATGTAGGCTGCGGTGGAAGGCATTCTAAAACAATTTGTAGACATGTTGACGCTAGTGTGAAAGTGGCGCCGGTCGAAAATAAACATTTGTCCGCAGTGGATTCAGAAATCAAAATCCAGTACGAAAGCTCATCTGCTGCAATAAATTCTTCCACTTTTCAGAACACTGTTGTAACAAGTATCTCTAATCAAAATAAACAGAGTGTTATTATCTACTGGTAGACTTTGGTTGCAAAATAAATATGGAACATTAATAAAATGTAGATGTATGTTTGATAGCGCGTCAAAATGTTAATTTATTGTCCTAAAAAATGAGTGATTTCTTTCGTATCAGATTAAAAAAAATACAAACTTCGGTTTCTGGATTACATTCAGCAAAACAAAATTTGAAAGAGAAATTGATGATTTTCATCTCAAATGAAAACGGAAGTTTCTTGAAACCTATTGAGTTCTTAGTTACTGAGAAGATTACGAGGTTGACGCCTAGTGTTAATTTAGATATTTCAAAAGTAAAAATTTCTGAATTTTTTAAATCAGCTGATCCTTGTTTTTTCGCCCCACCAAGCCGTAAAAAAGGAAGTTCGGGTTTCAACTGCAAGACGTATAGTATTTGACGCAGCATTGCATCAGACAAATGAGTTGTCCTTAAACGACTGCCTGTGGCAAGGTCCCAACTTATCCAAACCTACTAGATGATCTTATAAACTTAAAACTTAATCGAATTGCAATATCATCTGATATTCGTCTTCCTTCAAATTTGCCTGGAAAACAACCATAAAGATGTTGTTCGTATTTTGTGGACTGACAGTAAACCTCGTATTGACAAAAGGCAAAACCTGCAAATATATCATTTCATCAGAGTACCCTTTGGGGTCAACGCTAGCCCGTTCCTGTTACCTGTTACTGTTAAACATCACATTGATAAGTATCGAGATACGTTTTGCACATGTACATTGATGATTGGGTCAAAGGATAAGACATGAAGAGGCACTTTTTATTTCCAGCCGTGCCAAAATATCATGATGGAAGCAGAGATGGTGATGCGAAAATGGATCTCCAATGACACTACGTTGATGAGTCAGTCTGCTGCAGAACGTTTCGAGACTTATCCAGTTGAAAATTCTGTCTGCTTGGGAACCAGCAAGACGAAAGTATTGGGTATGGCTTGGCAAACTCAAGAGGATTGTCTTACCGTGGACACAAAGTGTCTACTTTAATTCATTTCACACAATGAAAACACTAAAAGATTTCTTTTCCAAGCCATTGGGAAAATCTATGACCCGTTGGGTTTTCTTACCCCCTTTACAATAAAAATGAAATGTCTCATTCAGGAACTGTGGTCGAAGAAAATCACGTGGGAGGAAATTTTGCCTCCAAATATTAAAGGAAAGTGGTTGGACTGGTATAAAGAGCTGCCGCTCTTATATGGGCTCAGAGTCCCAAGATTGCTACTTGATTCTACCAGATAAGAAAATGACATCTTAGAACTCCATACCTTTTGTGACTCTTCCAAACTTACATATGAAGAGTCAGTTTATGTAAGTGTCAAAAAATAAAGTAAGATACTTGTAAACCTCGTCACGTCTAAAGTCAGAGTAGCACCATTAAAGAGTATTACTTTACCTCGGCTCGAGCTTCTTGGTGCTTTGGTAGTATCTCGCTTAAGTTCAAAGGTTCAAGAAATCATCAGTCAGAAAAGGCACTGCACTGTGTTTCAATGTACAAACTCCAAAATTGTTTTGTTTTGGATTAAAGACTCTTCAAAAAGGTGGAAGCAATTAATGGCGAATCGAGTCGAGGAAATCACAAGGTTGACGGATCCCTATACGTGGTATCACTGTACTGGAAAGAAAAATCCTTCAGACCTCTTGTCCGGGGTTCTGAAAGCTGAATCGCTTCTACGAAATGAAAAATGATGGAATGGACCTTCCTTCTTACAGACTGATGAACTCGTAGAAACCCATGATGAGTGTCCAGTACCGAATGAAGAAGAGTACTTACCAGATCTAAAATCTAAAGACTCTAATGAAAACACTTTATTGATTTTAAATTCTGAAAACACAATTTTGATTACCTACATAGTTAACCGTAATAGTAATTTTTTAACTATACTAGTTCGAATTCAGAGTTTTCTTTTTAGGTTTGTGAATAATTGTAGGAACCCTAAGAAAAATAGACAAGGCCCTCTGGGATCGAATGATATCTCAGAAGCTGAAGTGTTTTTAGTCAAACAACTTCAAAGTGAAGAATTCTCGGCAGAAATGTCAACTTCGTAAAGACTTACCCGCGGCGCTTTTTTACATTGAAATCAAAATTTCTGTCTCCTCTTGAAATTTAATAACATATCAGAATGAAAATATTTAGGTTAGATAATGAACAAAAATTAATTTTACTCTAGTTTTCTTCTATTTTTCAAAAATCGTACATATCTGTTCCAATCCCACAAATGCTTCTTTTATTTAATGAACAATCTGTATATCATGAGACCTTAAAGATTAAACAGCATTTCCACTCGTTCCCAACTCCTCATTTCATGACAGTAAATCAATGAGTTATTAAATATTTGGTGAATAGAATTATTGCCTCATAAACTCAAATTCAACTGCATTGTGTTCAGTTAGCGTTTGCTTTTATAAATTATACTATTCGCAGAACGATGTCACAGTTCAATATTCTAAATGACATTGAATATTGATTAAAATGCCATACATTAAATAAACGCTAATTATTTACTGAATATGGCAAATTGCATTATTCTATGCATATTAATAACCAATTCGATGCAACACACACTGCATTGGAATTTGTTTGGTATGTCTTAGGTACCAGACAGGCTAAAGAAAATTCCATTCGATTCTGTTACTCTGATTTAACTCAAGATCCTCAAACTTATTTGATGAGTACTAAATTATTGAACTTCGAAATTCGGCTTGTTTTAAAGAACAAGGAGTCTGTTAACAGTCTTCAATTATGTGGCGCTCAATAAATTCAACTACTTCTGTTAAGTGACATCAAACATTGGTCATTAAATCTTTGTCTTGCAGTTTTTGTGTAAACAAATGCAAATCCCCAAATAAAATGGACAAGTTTACTGTAAAATACATTACTTAATACAGTATACAGTGGCTCCCAAAAGTGTTCGTACAGTTACGATTTTCAATGAAATAGGGGTCAATCCATTAATTAAAATGAATATTTCAGAATGGGTATTTAATAATAAGATCTGTAATCTATTCTTAATAAAACTACATGAAATATTTTGAAAACATAGCAAAACTTTATTTTTAAGAAACCAGTAATCAAAAAGTAACAAAAACTTTAATTCACAAAAGTCATCGTACACTGAAATATTTTCGGATAAATTCATAATTAAAATTATCGTCTGGCGCTTTATTTTTATTTTTGAATTGTGGTGGAATTTAAAATATCGTTTGGCTTTAATTTTTGCTTGCCTACTCCGTAATATTGTATTTATTATTTAAAAATGGCTCGTAGTCGTAAAGAAACAACAAACAGCAGTCAAAAATTGATTATTTTCATCATAGTTGTGGTACATCAGTTCGGAATATTGCTAAATTACTTAATTTTTCCCATTCTACTGTGCAGTATGTGATAAACCGCTTTAAAGAAAAAAATCGGATCGAAAACAAAGTAAGAAAAGGTCGTCCGACAAAGTTAACGAAACGTGATCAGAGATTTATAATTAGAAAATTTGTGAAAAATCCACGTTTGAGTGTTGTAAAAGTTTCTGCAGAAATTAATGAAACATTTTTTTACTTCAATTTCACCTGAAACAGTTCGACGAGTTCTCAGAGCAGCTGAATTACATGGGCGTTCTGCCCGTAGAAAATTTTTTGTGAGAGAGAAAAACAGAAAGCTTAGGCTTTCCTTCGCACAATCAATGATAAATAAGCCCCAAACGTATTGGAATAATGTCTTATTTGCCGATGATAGCAAGTTTAACATTTTTGGCTCCGATGGGGGTATAATTGTATGGAGAAGAAAAAATGAGGAAATTAATCCCAAGAACTTAGTAGGAACAGTTAAGCATGGAGATGGAGGTGTCCTTGTGTGGGGGTTGCATGTCAACATCAGGACTAGGTAATAATTTTGTATTTATTGATGGCATAATGAGTCATGCTATTTATATAAATATTTTAAGAGACAGTTTAAAATTATCATCCCAAAATTTGTGTATTGGAAACAACTTTGTTTTTTTATCAAGATAACGATCCTAAGCACACGGCTCTCAACGTTCGCCTCTGGTGTCTCTATAATTGTCCACAAGTTCTGAAAACACCACCTCAATCGCCAGATTTAAACCAATAGAACATATTTAGAGATGTGACATAATGGCACTTTGTAGAAATTTAATTACCTTTTCAGTTTTTAAATATTAAATATCATTATCAATATCAACTTTAATTAACTACTATATTTCACTTCATTAATTTATATCATCTCTTAAATTAATTATTCGCTAGCTGTATTAATATTAACTTTGCTCGGTTAACTTAATGATTAAAATATAACTTATAATTTTCCAGGTACAGTTTGAGTTCTTAAAGCAATTACATTGTTATTATCTACAAAAATCAAATATATCAACAATAACAGAATCGATTCACATATTCGAAATCGCATGGCGAATCGAATCCTTCGCTTAACTGTAGTTTAACTGATAAACACGTGCAAGATAGACAATGTATTCATACGCAGAGTTTTCCCTAATAATAATAACAATGTAATCGCAGCTTTTAGTATTTAGTTTTTAATATAGTCTTTTTCTACAGCTAGCATTTATAAATCATTTAATTATCCCTTCCTACAAGTTTGATTTGATTAATATGTGCAAAAGGAGATGCGATCTATTTATCAGAGTACTAGCGCTTGCGAGCTCTAGTCTGTGAGAAGGCTATACATCCTATATAAGAGAACGCGCTTGCAGTGACGCAGGCTGGCAGTTTTTAAAAGAGCATTTGTCGAGAGGATTTTTCGATGTCCCTCATTTTTTCTTGTCTACGGACATAAAATTTTGTGATACTGGCTGGTTTTAAGATGCAAAATTTCTGTAGTCCTCAATTCTCGTCAAGATGTCTTAGATGAATAAATACCATAAATCTTAAACGTGTGCCAGTTTTATTTCTTCGTGTTGAGTCAACATATTCAAAATGCATCGTCCAGCAAGATCTACTAAAGCTCCTGACTTGACCAGACCTTTGGGTCCATCATCTTCATCGCCGAGCTACATCTAGATGTGTGTCACTTTCAGAAGTTTAGTTATCCGATTCCTCGTCAAATTTCTATGCTTCGACTCGTGGACCAGATTCTACGTAGTAGGCCTAGCTCCATCTTTCCCCCGTCGCCTGATCCTCGTGCTTTCTAGTTGATGTATGTCGTCTTCCACGTGCTACCAAGATCACGGTAAAGAGACTGTGTCTACATATGTTATACTTCTCAATAGTAGTCAGGTATATAATTCATTCTGACTATATCTTTACAAGATTTAAAAATACACAACGCAATAGTAATTTACTCACTATACTTTGCTGGTGTGAAAATCTAATTTGATTATCTCCAGTTATCACGTGCCATCCCCCATTTCTTATCATTAATTTCTTATCATTTCTCTCACCAAATAATTTTTATCAGGAGAGAACTGGAAGTTCGAGTACGAAAACATGACATTCACACGAAAAGCGAACTAAAAACAATTATGATGGAAGAATGGATGAACATTGGTGCAGAAATTACAAAAGAACTAGTGCAATCTATTCCCAGACGTTTCAAAGCTGTTGTGGATGCTAAAGGATATCCTACTAAATATTAATTTAACGAAAAATTAGAATATTTTCTAATATGTTGAGATTTTTTACAAGTCTACGAAGACTTTTGTGAGATAAAGTTTTCGTTACTTTTGATTATTGTTTTTTTAAAAATAAAGTTTTACTATGTTTTCAAAATATTTCATGTAGTTTTGTTAAGAATAGATTATAGATCTTATTATTAAATACTGAATCTGAAATATTAATTTTAATTAATGGATAGACCCCTATTTCATTGAAAATCGCAAGTCTGCGAACACTTTTAGGAGCCACTGTATGTCTGAAGAGAACATGTCTTGTTTTAGATTACTGAAACTTCTGCTAATATTTCAAAGGGAAACTAGAATTGCAAGAGATAGAAATCTGACAATGTACTTCATTTAAGCATCTATTCCTATATTCTTGTTTTACAAATGAATTGAACACTGATTATTCTTACAAATATACTATAGAGGTACTTAGATTTACTGTTACTTATTTATAAAGATTATATAGTCATCATTTCATGACAATATTTACAAATGGAATGTAAATATAAAACTCCATAGATAGTCCTAAATTGCTTAAAAGAAAGTAAAAGTTTATCAATCATCTTTAGGGTGTCACCAAATTTCAAATTCGACCAAACTATCTAAATCGACGTAAAGTTAGTATTCGCTTTCCATACTTTTTGTAAAGAGTGAAGTTTTGAATAAGGAAATTAACCATACGGCCGACCATCCAGATACGAGAGCTATTTGACTTATTTAAAAGTGTAAAATAGTCCATACGCCGAAACTCAAGGAAGACATACGTTACAACAGCCAAATCCACGGACGATTGCCAAATGAGCTGCTGAGTGGTTGAACAAAAATCTGAGTTACCTCAACAATAGTAGTCAATTGATAAACACAACCTCAATAATTAGGCATCCAAATACTTTTTTTAAAAAAGGATCATAAGACATAATCGCAAGAATTTAAGTCTCCAACTTGGATCATTAATCACTATTTTTAATTGGAATTTTGTGGTTATCTCAAACAATACTTTAGATATCACATGCATAATCTAATACAGACACATGGAACAAAATAATGTTATCAACTATTTTATGGTATCACATAAGGTTTAAAAAAAATTTCTAAAGTAAAAAATTTCTAAAATTTATTGTTTGGAAGGTTGTAAATCAAACTTTATTTAATGTTTTCAGTACTTTTATTAAGTTCGAAGTATTTAGGAAGTTGCGACTTCCGAAGTTCAGCCTAGTTCGTTCGTAGAGTTCGCAAGTCTTGTAGCATTGAGATGCAAATGACACGAACACATTTCACAATGTACCTCAAAATATTTCCAAGAAATACGCATTGCAAGACTATTGCAAATCAGATCATTCTTTAGGTGTGTTATGCTTCTCTTATTCATACCTTATTGGCATTTTTTTCTTTAAATTATACGAAACTTCATTAATGTGTTTTGACATTAACATCGAAATTGCATTCAAATTTTTCTCAAATTAATTTTCTTCCTCCTCACAGCTAAATTAATTCGTAAGCAATTTTTTTTCTTCACTTTTCTTGAATTAAAGTACCAACCTCACTTCTAAAATGCCAGTTACTTAAGATCAATTACATTCAATTACAGGGCTGAAAAGGCAGAATGAATGGAGTGGCAGTGTTTGACTACTTTCCGCACGCGTCACCTTTAATAAGATTGCCTGCGACGGGTTTCTTTCTCAGCTTTACTGGCAGATAATTTGTTCATAGATGAAAGACGCAACCCACACTAATTCGTTTTACGCAAGGATTGCAGGTTAAAGATGGGAAGATTTATTTCGCCAACTCTTTCTCTCTTTCTCTCTCTGATGGAGCTTAATTCAATCTTTTTTAGAGACAGGTAAAAATAAAATGACAAAACAGTTCTTGTGGAAATACATCATCCTCGTTTTCGTTTTATCTTCTGTCATATGAAGCTACATTTTGATAATTTTGTTTCTTGTTGGTGATCTAATATCTCTACACATGGCTTCCTTTTTCCGAGACATGAGTGAATTAGTTCTAAAATTTCCTATTTTTCACATTTATCATGGTTTTGTACATCATTGCAGTTCTCCCCCAGTAAATAGTGAGACAAAATTTCTTTATCGTTTAATCAAACTGACATAAAAGTATTACTTTGACTTCTCATTAATATTTTTTATATAAAACTACAGGAAGCTTTATGAATTTTCATTCATTTCATCTTTTTACAATAGTGTATGATGTATTTTATCCTTCCTCGAATTCCAATTTAGAAATCTGAAAAACTCCCAAATATCCTCTTTAAATAACTCACAATAAATACAAAGCTGATAAAATTCTATTCGGGAGTTTCAAAAGCAAAATTATCTTATTTCTCGGGAGCAGGGGAAGCCAAGACAGGCCAGTTCCCCGCCTTGGCTATGTAGTTTCGGCGTTAGAAAAATTCACTATGCTTCATTTCAAAAATTTAAACTTAAATGAATAAAATCATTGCATTAAATGCATTTAATCTTAAATGCATAAAATTTAAACTCTAATTAATGTTAATGTTAAAAACCTTATCTAATTCAATCATCCTTATTACATTGAAAACTTTTTGAGCTTTAAGTTTTACGTAAGTTTATGCACGTGTAAACACGAGTTGGCATGCTAACAGTTTAATCATTTGTGCGAGGGAACACGAGTTTACTCGCAACCAATCAGCTGCGTGTTAATAAAACAAAATATAACGGAATGTGTATTCGTGCAAAAATAATTTCGAAACAGAAATTAAATTGGTGCTATAAAATTAGAATATGAAGTGAGTTGAAAAATTCATTAACGCTCAGTTCTTATAACTAACATGTCTCAAGTGAAGGGGATAAATTTTCACTACACTTTAAAAATTTAAGAAATGTTTTAATTTTTAATTTGGACTATGTTCAAAGAATAAAGGGTGACCAATATCTCGTAACCCTTTTTGCATTCTTCCCAGATATACTTTCCCAGGTATCAAAGCTAATAAAACTTTGATACTGACTTATTTTCTGTGAACGATGAAACAGCAACCATGTTCTATTTCTTAACGTTTTAACAGGACGTTAAAAAGACTCATCTCTCTCGAGATTGAAACTAATTTTGCTGATAAATCAAATTATGGACATTATTAAATACAATCAAAAACGAAAACAGTAAGTATAAATGAATCGTTTATACTATTATGTTCTTCGACTTACATTAATTCGACACAGAGAATTTTTACATAAAGATTTATCGTCCAAAATCATTAATCCCGCAATTCCGACATTCCGAAACAGGGTGTATACAGCTTGTCAAGTGACCTCTGAATAGGGCAAGGAACCTTAAGGAAGTTGGTTAGAGAATGTTCATGCAGTTATATTTTTAATTGCATGCTTTAATTTCTCTAATTGAAGATTCATATTTAATCATAAGAATCAAAAAGTTCAATGTCAAAAGAAAGAACTATTTAAAATAGTTACACATATACTAATGCAAAAAACTTCTATGAGCTAAAACACCCCCTCTGGCCACCAACAGAAACTCACCAGACGTCAGACATAGCATATTATTAACTGTGTATAATAGGAATTCAGTAAAAACAAAGATTTTAAATGTTTTGTGTATAATATAAACAAGTTTTTCCTTATGTTTATTAAGTGGAAATCACCAATTGGTAACACTGCGTAACAGAGACAGTTAAGAAATTGGACTACTTTACAAGACCTAAATTCTTTTCTACAGTGGACTTTCTCAGCTCAATAATTAGACTTGAAGAGTAGTTTCCGAATAGGATAAATACTTGTGTGAGGCGCACTTGTATTATGAGTGCGCGCTCATCACAGCAAATGTTATAAAAATCACTTTGTAACATTTGTTGTGATTAGAAACTTTATTTTCCTCTGTATAAGTACGCTTATTTTATTCCACAAAAAATGTCTGTGCTTGAGTTATATAACTTTCATTTTACTTAAACTACTTCGAGGCAAAGATCCATTTCATAAAAGAGCCTACAAAGATTATTACTAAAGGTTATATGATATGTCTAATAATCGAACATATATATCCCATGATACAAAATGCTTTATGATAGCAAGACATGTCCATACTTTATTGCTTTCCCTCCTCTGCAATGAGTTTATCAAAATAAATCAAATTCCCAATGGAAAATATTTAAATGTTATTCAATCTCTTTACAAGAAGTAAAAGAGAAATCATATCATGCTTTTCAGTGACTTAATTCTGTTTTCAGTTCAGTTATTTAGAAGTCTTCGGAAAACATCAAACAATACATTAGTGTGGCGGAATAAATGAAGTTTTCAGTTGATTTTAAAATTACATTGTAATTCATTAAATGTAGAAGCATATAAATGCAGAAAATGTTGAAGCAATATAAAAACTCGCCTTAAAGTTTTAAAATCCGGAAGGGAAAAGTGTACCGAAACAAAGTGATGTGGCCCAATGGATTTCATTTCAATCATTCATTATCATTATGCTCTAAATGAAAGCGTGAATAAGATATTTTTTGGTAATTAATGCATTTTTGTAAATTATTTAAAAATGTAATAAGAGCAACGAAACACTATTTTAATTCATTACTACTTTATAATAGGATTGTTTCTATACTTTTTAGAGAATCTATATTTTTCTATATATTTTAGCTTAATCAGGACGATTAAGCTTTTTAGAGATATAACAAAACCTTACATAAATTACATCAAAGTAATTACAATACTATCTTAGCTTTACCTAGAACCACTTTTAACATTAAACATTGAAGCGTAATTCGGTAACTTTGTCCCAGGGGAGGGATTTTTTAAGGTTGCAGGTAATTGAGAAGAAACGTTACTTCTTTTTTATGTGGCTGGGCAGCCCTTTTACAACTACAGTTGGCTTGATCTATCCAAGTTGCGATAAATCACAATAATGGCAATTTACCCTTCTTTATATCGTGTTTAGAATGAGCTGAACGACTCTCTGAGGCGATTACCATTGTATCACATTAACTTTGTCTAGATACAGATGTTTATGTTTTTAAATCTTGTTTTATACTTTAAAGTTTCTCAATTGTGTCGAACATACGGCTATTAGTATGTTGTGTATTTTTGAGAATTCAGTAAATGTAGCGAAAGCAGGAACATAAAAGTTTCCTTTATTTCATCTGTGGAGAATTAATAAGGTAATCAAAGGAGAGCTAGAGGTAAATTCTTGTAAGATTTGTATCGTACGGAAAATCTGAATACAGAGATCTTTTCTTGAAGGGCTTTTAAGGGAATGAGCAAATAGCATTGATAAACTAATAAACCCTTACAAACCTTAGCATGCGATGATAAATTTTGTAACTGATTCATCTATATGAGCAACAATAACAACTTCATTAATTTTCTAATCCCCTATACATAGTCACAAATATCTATCATATATCTAACAATGTAATGAACAACTCTTATGCCATTCAGAAACGATTATTTTCTCGGAAAAACTATGTAAAAAATGAGTTTTTCGTTTCTTAAAAAAAACTTTCCCACATAGTAAAAACGCTGTGCTTCCCTGATAAGAATGTTTTTTTCTATTTCCGTAAGAATATACCCAAATTCCCATGTTATCAGCACATTTTATATAAATAGACAATAATGAAAACATACCTGAAAACAAACTTTCAAACGGTTGACAGTTTTATGATAAACAGTTAATTACAATAAGAAAGAAAAACTATTTACAGGAAACCGTGGCATATCCTCCCGTTTATTTTACGTACTTTTTTAATATCCCTACATTTTCATTAAAACTCGTGACATTTTGGAATATACGAGAGAATCTAAAATAATTATTAGTTATGTTCCACAATATTTGGATTTGTAAACATAAAGTATAAAAATGTTTCTATTTTTGTCCAATATATATCAAAATTACAGTTGTTTTGTTATTCTTTGGGAACATTTTAATGAGTTCTGTGCACTAAGAAACAGGAATAACAACAGCCAAAGTGATTAGAAATTGTTCTTCCGTTTAAAATGTCCACACCAGATGTCATTCGTGCTTTGCTACAGGTGGCCATAATGGAGAATTTTTCTGTATTCAAATTTCTTCTTTTTTTTCCCTCGTTGCTGATCGATGAAAGATATTTTTTGCTAGCAAGTCCTAAATTTTTGCATGATAACCAAAAAGAGGACCAATCACAACCTCCCCCCCCCCTTCCATACAGTTTAATTCAAATGAGTTTCATACGATAAAGGATTATCCTACAAGAAGCAAATGAATTATCTTTGAACATCTGAATAAAGCATTAACTTAAATGGAATATATGTTCCGAAACATCATGTCTGAATCTTTTTCTACAGTTTTTAGAAGAAAGTAGGTGTTTTAATTGAATTTTCAAATATGGTGCCTTGGATTTTTGCATTTTTGAAAACGAAAGAGGAAAAGTGTGCATTTTTGAAACAATTTGGTTAGAAACAGATTTAGATTTTTCTCTATTATGCTCCTCTTGCCTTGTTTTGTTACTGAAACTCTTCTACGAAATACTGAATGTTGTACAAAAAATAAAATCTTTCCTATAATGTGAGCAATATTATGTTTTGCAAAACAGTTCCTATGTAATGTTCAATATTGGAGAGCATACAGTGTGTTAGAGAGAAATATCAACTAGAGAGAGGTAAGATTTCAAATTTTGAGACTACGATATAAAGAATATTCAATGCATTGAAGTATAATTGGTTGAATGATTTAAAATCATGTATTTTTATCGTTCTTCATCGAATATTGAGGTCTTATCATTTAATGACTCAAAGAGATTTTACTTCCCATTTCGCCCAAAAACTCCCGATATTTTCTACTCGGAGAAGCTTTTTAACGTTACTTTTCTATTGCATTTTTTATATAAACAAATCGATAACTAGTGGTTTCAACTTGCTATTTGTGTATAGGTTTTATTCATTTTGTTTCACTTAAAGTATTTTTTATGCTTATATCGGTATGCCCACAAAACTTATTAGATGTAATAAATTTTAAAATAACATGCATTCAATTTCTAGAGTAAGATGATTCGTCTTCAAAAAATTTTATTTATATGAAATGCAGTATAATGAATAGCAAATTTGGTAAAATAATCTGTCTTGCTTCAGAAATGTACGTGTCGGAATCAAATGTTCTATATTTCACAAATGTATAGCTAATAAAAAGGAATTAGATTTAACATGGCGTGTCCGAAAATAGTAAATATAGCCATTTTTTTAACAGTTTTAGATTCCAATATTCTGGAGATCAATAGTAAAACTTGGTCTGAGGAAAAGCTAAAATAAATATACATTCCAAATATGCAGGAAAACATGAAAATATATGAATGGGAAAATAATAGGTTAAAATAATAGGATAAATTAGAGCTCATAAAATATCAGTCAACTAAAAACCCTGTTTCAAAACTCTGCAATCCTACTTAGTCTTGTTTCACACTTACATGATTTTTATCGTCTGTCGTTTAAACGATGCTGTGTACACTTTATGGCTCGGTGCACACGAGCGATCCGGTGTCGTTGCGGTACCGCAGTTGCGATCAGGAGTAAGGTAAATACACCTATAATGGGCCACCCTTTAGAAATGTCGAGAAATTGAGGGTTTATTGTTACCTTAGGCAGTGGAAGGGGTGAGGGTCATTGGCTACTACCTGCGAGGATCCCATAGCATTGGAATTCAGTTTATTCCTTTACTTTGTGCGAAGTGTAAGGTGTATTCTGCTAGAGAGAAGAAAATTTATGTTTGTTTTAACATCTGCTTAAGAAATCTGTTAAGGTAAGTGAATTTTTCAAAATTTTTATTTAAGTACTATAATGCCTGTTTATTAACTTAAACTATTGTTCATTACGATAGTATGTATAATTTAAATTGTACAGTGATTAAATGACAAAAAAACTTAGATTCCATTGTCAAAATAGAGTTGCCCATCATAGGATCACAAATTGTTACACTGACCCTATATTGGGCCAGCATGTGTACTGGTACAAATTATTTTTTCGGAAATGTCAATATTTGCAACAACATACCAGCTGTGACAAGTAAAGCGGTACATCACCGTCAACATTAACCACAATTTTTAAGTAAATTTAATTTTAGATGTTTAGATTTATATTTCAGTTTTTATATATTTAGTGTAGTTGTACTGTAGTTATAAAATGAATAAACCGGTTTAAAAATATTCATCATGTTTTTAGTTCCTTTTCTTTCCAATTTTATGATATTGTAGACTTGATTTTTGTTCCATAACAGATTAAATAGATGGTCCTTTAATGTTGTGATGGGCGATATTGATGGCCCATTATTGGGTGGCCCATTATGGGTATATCGGATAAAATTATGGTCCATTATAGGTGCACCAGGTTGGTTAGTATTTATGTATATATAATTTTTTTATGAATGTAGCCAGAGCGCTCCAATTGCTACTACAGATATAAGACAGTTATCAAAATGGCAGGTTTGGACCAGTTTGCTTTATCTATAGCTGTGAAAATTCAGATTTACTTCAAATTTTCTCTTAACCGGCCCATTACTGGTGCGTTTCCTTTACATAGAGTTAAACTAACCGACTCACACGGACGAAGGAGTCGCTGAAAATTCGCAACGACCGGTTTTTTCCCCTCTTGTACTGCTTGATTGCATGAACGACAACGGCTTAGCAGTACCTTCATTTCAACTGTGCAATTCAGACGGACGACATTTTACCGCAACAAAATGGCTAAAAGTGTAGACACAGAACTTGTAATAGAGGAAGTTAAAAAGCTCAGTGGATTGTGGGATATTAAATGTGAAAAGTACTACGACAAAAATCTTAAACGGAGTGCGTGAATAAGAATTTGCATCAGTTTGTATCCAGATTTCGAAGGAAAAAAAACAAAAAGAAAAAGAAGAAATTCTTAAGTACAGTTATAAAATTATTGTTTTCAATTTAAAAAATAATAAAACAATATCAATTTTAATCAAAACATATTTCAGATAAATTTACATTAGTCATATTTCAGTGTCGTATTGATTTTTGATGTTTTCTCAAATGTAATTAGATAAAAATAGCAGAGCATAGCATTAAAAAACTTAATTAAAAATTAAACACAAATCTAAACAATATGCTAAAAAGCAAAAATTAAACATTTTTCGATTTATTAAACTTTTATTAATTTTTTTAATTTAATACAGAACTTCCTATTTCAATTTAGGAAATGATAAAACAATATCAATTTTAATCAAAATGTATTTCACATAAATTTGCATCAGTCGTATTCTGGTGTTGAATTATTTTTTTAATCCATTTTTTTTCTAAAATCACTTAAGATTAAAATAATAGAGCCTAGCAGTAAATTACATAATTAAAAATTAAACACAACACCAAACAATTAAAATTTGATTAAGTAGAGAGCAAAAATTAAACATTTTTCCATTTATTAAATTTTTACATATTTATTGTTATTTTTTTAAATATAACAACAATCTTCCCAGTTGACACTTTTTCCTTTCGCATTTATTGTTAAATGCATTCATTTTGTCATGGCAGTTTTCCAATATCGCTAATGAAGTAGTCAGCCCATGTATTTCTTATCTGATTTAAGTTGATCCCTCCTTGGTTTTGATGAGTTCCTTGATTTTGTACACTGTTTCATTCGGAAGTAATTAAAAAACTTTGATTCATCATTACACAAGTCTTCATATAACAAAGGAAATGTCCCTTTTAATAATCATGAACTCACTAGTGGGTGGACCCAATAACTTTTTTCTTCCTATATTTTAGAGGTACTTATATAAACTAAGTAAGAAAACACAACTTTTTTTCTCAAGTACACTTCTAACTCCATAGCTTGACTCCTAATGTTTAAATTCCATCATTTAAAGGGCTGATCTATGACGTAAATTTTACGGAACTGCTAAAACCGCAACGTATTCGCCTCTCATGTGAATTGAAGGCTGCGGCACCGGTGCGAATTTGCAACGACACCGGATCGCTCGTGTGCACCGAGCCTATTGGGACGAAGAATGTACGGCCCGTTTCACACTTGCCCGAGAAATTTCGTGGTCGTATAAACGACACCCGGCTGTCGTGCTAAAGTTGTTTGGCTCCACGGCACTGGACGACTGTCGTTGTCGTCGAAAAAATCGGCTAATGAATAGGGGGAAGGGATCAATGGCACTGTACACATCTAGCTGGCACGTGTCGTTTTTGCAGTTGATACGATTGCCTCCTGGTTTTGTTGTTCTTGTTTGCTGTTTTAAGATAAATATATATTCCACAAATTAATTAAACAACGAAACGGATTTTGCTTTCATTTATCCTTACCTACAGATCACCTGAAAAAGAAAATATTTTTAACAGAGGTTAAATGATTTCAAAGTTTTTTGTCATAGCAGAAGTTGATCTTGAAGCACTGATTACACTAGTTCATGATCGTCCTATTTTATGGGATAAACACAAGAATCCTATGAAGGACAGAGTGTAAATGATTTTAATCAAATGATCAAAACCAGTGATTAAAATCATGATTTAAACCGAATGATTTTTCAAGAAGAATCATCGATTTTAATCAAAAAATTATTTTATGCATTGCTTTGAACATTTCTTTGTATATTTTACTAAGGGTATTAAATTTAAATATAAACAGAAAAGAAAAGAGACTTTTATGTATATCTTACATCTCATTCATATAATTCAACTTACTCCCTGTATAACTCATTTACTTCTTGGAAATTTTTTCATTGTATACATTGGTCTACTTTACTTATCAATCTTGACACTGTGATATTACACTTACTTTATCTTGATTGGCCAGATTTGTTTCTGAGAATATGTCAGACGGTCTTTTTTGATTTTTAGTTTCAAACCATTTTGTTATTGGTTGTTGTATTTTTTTTTCTTTTTTGTTTTTAAATTATTAAAAATTACGTATTTTATTGACAGTGATCAGCATTGTTTAAATTTGAAAATGTTTACTTCCTGCATTAGTTATATAGTACACTGGTAAAATAAATTAAGAGAATTTGCATATTTTATCGAATTTCATGAAAACAACTGAACTGAATGTAAAACCACTGCTTTTAGACAAAAATACAAATCTTGTACGTCAAATACGTAAGCGTACACGTGTGTGTAGGTGGAGCCAATGGAGAAACAGGCTTTATAAGCGCGCGTAAGTTAAGACGCATTTCGTTCCCTAGCACACCTCGGCTAATTTCTTGGTGTTATTTTGCAGCAATCGGTTAATTTCAAATTGTAACAGTAAAAATGAGTAACCACCAACGTTTAGATGATAGAATGAGGTGGATAATTGTGGGGAGGCTAGAAGCAGGCCAATCTCAAGTCCAAATTTGTAGAGAGTTCAATTTAATGCCCAGCGTCGTGTGTAATTTATGGAAACAGTTCCAGGTTACCGGATCCATCGAGAGAAAGCCTGGGCAAGGTCGTCTAAGAGCCACGACAGACAGAGCACATCGCCATTTGTCGATTATAGCGAGGCGTAACAGGAGTGCTACAGCTTCTCAGCTCTCTCGTGATTTGTATGCAGCCACATGAACCCGTGTATCAAGGGTGACTGTTTCCAAAAGACTTCATCAGAGAGGGTTGTTTGCAAGAAGACCTGTTGTTTGCGTCCCGCTCACTTCTACGAACAGGAGAATCCGTTTATCATGGTAGAGAGCATAGAGATTGGAGTATGGATCAATGGGCGACCGTTCTCTTCACTGATGAGTCCCGGTTCAGCCTAAACACTGATTCTCGCCGTACGTTCATATGGAGAGAACCAGGGACCCGCTACCTACCCTCCAATGTCCGCGAAATCGACCATTATGGCGGAGGAGTTTTAATGGTCTGGGCAGGCATCATGTTGGATGGCCGCACACCTCTCCATGTCTTTGAAAGAGGCACTGTGACTGGTGTGAGGTATAGGGATGAGGTCTTGGAGCCCTATGTTCGCCTTTTCAGGGGTGCAGTTGGCCCTGAGTTCATTTTAATGGACGATAACGCGAGGCCACATAGAGGTCTTCTGGTCGACGAATTTCTAGAGAGTGAGGATATTCGCCGGATTGATTGGCCAGCCAGATCTCTAGACCTTAACCCTATAGAGCATGTCTAGGACGCTGTGGGAAGGGCAATTGCAACTCGCAACCCCCTCCGAGAACCATCCAGGGAATGAAAACAGCGTTGTTGAACGAGTGGGACCAATTGCCACAGGAAATGATAAACTTCCTTATTTCAAGTATGAAATCACGCCGCGAGACCTATATATCTGTAAGAGGGGACCATACCCCCTATTAACCCATCTATTAACCCATTTTTTTTGTTTATTCTGCAACCGCTGTTTCATACCTTCCGACTCCAACGAGTGTTACGCACGATTATGCGTGTGCATTACAATTATTGAATGGTTATTTGTTTTGTATTGTATCAATGTATGTACATATTAAATTTCATTACAATCGGTACAGCAGTTCTAGAGATAATCGACCAAGTCTGCAAATTCTCTTAATTTCTTACACCAGTGTAGTATAGCATATAATTTTAAATCTACGGTATATATATTCGTTTATATCACATAAAATTGAAATATAAAACAAATCATGATTAAAATTTAAAAAATCGGATTTTTATACACCCTGTTAAAAACACATTAATTTCTCATTAAGTGAATACAGTAAACACATATCATCAATTAATGCACTCAAAATACAAAGAAATACACTGAAAACTAATACATTCGAACCCCATCATAGCGAACCCGGTATATAATGAACTCACGGATATAACGAACGAAAATTTTGGTCCCGCCGTTTTCCTATTGTACGTAATTTAATTAGTATTGTGTCAGTTTAATGTAATCGATTTTAGTCGATTTAATTCATTAATGATCATTTTTAATAGATTTCATTATTTTTGAATACATCATTATTGAATACACATTGCAACTAATGAGTTAAATATTTTGTGAACTCTAGCATTTCTCTTAACGGTTCGAATATAGCGAACCACCGGATAAAGCGAACAAAACCTTTGGTCCCTTGAAATTCGTTATAACGGGGCTCGACTGTAAACACGCCATATTTTTTATTATACATTCCCTAGATGTCGTTTACACGACAGCCGGATAAGGCTCGGTGCACACGAGCGATCCGGTGTCGTTGCGGCACCGCAGTTGCGATCAGGAGTACATAAAGTTGAACTAACCGAGTCACACGGACGTAGGCGTCGTCGGTTAGTTCAACTCTATAGTACTCCTGATCGCAACTGAGGTGCCGCAAGGACACCGGATCGCTCGTGTGCACCGAGCCTAAGTGTGAAAAAGATCCACTTTCCGTGTTGTCGTCGGCGAAATGTCGGACGGCATCGTTTAAACGACAGACGATAAAAATCGTGTAAGTGTGAAACAAGCCTTAGCTGTTATTTTCCTTCATGTTGGTGTTATAAACAGCAATATTTCCTTCCCAATTCCTTGGAGAAGGAATCTTATCTCTAACACCTTTAAATTATCTAAGTATCCATTAAAAATCGTATTAAGTTATGAGAAATTCACACAAATTCAAATATTTAAATACACGGAGAATAAATTTTTTAATTGAGAATATTTCTCTAACGGAGATATATCCAAGAATTCATTAATGCTATGTGTATACATGAACTAAACAATCCTCAGACATTTCATCAAAGATCATATTTTTTTTTCTAAAATAACATAACATCAATCAACCATAAATGATTCTCTTTCGGTTCCCTGAATTAATTCAGTTTATTGTGTTTCCTTCCAATCCCTACAATAAATTTCGTAACTGCAATGTATACTGTGTATACTGCAAGTGCATCTAACACTCATTTCATCCATGCAAGCCTCCTTTGTTCACGCAACCCATCATCAAATGGCATTTGAGTCAGTTCTAGGATTCATTTTACACTGAAATGATTTGTGGACTTGGCTGTTCCCTTTCCCCCTTCTATGCCCCGAGTCCTCTATGCAAATACGGTTCACAAAAATCGGATGATTCTTCCGCTTTGATTCTTCACGGCAAAATGCTTTGTAATACCTTTGGCTCAGCAATTCTCCCTTTTATTTTTGCATCAAATGAACTCCGATTGAATTTTGGAGAATATAAATTATTAAGGTCTCATTTACAGATCTATATTCAAGAGTTTAGTCTAAGAATATTCATCAGCAAGGGTCATACGCTATGGAAATCGTAATTAGATTGTGTTCACATACTATATATTAGGAAAAATAAATTCAATACTTATGCATTAATTTAATTTTCTTATGTCAATCTTTAAGGGTAGTCAATTTTCATGTAGTGTTTGCAAATAACAGATAATTCAAATGGAGAAGGTTCATTTGCTCATTGTTATGTTAAAATATCTGTAATGATTAATAAATCGGAAACATATGCATAATCATGCGTAATATATATACAGACAGCCATACTTGTAAAACACGTCAACAATTAAAAATAAAAATAATTAGCAAATGAAATAGAAACATTTACTAATGACTTCTTGAAAATTTCTTTTTAGTCTTTCGAAGGCACAGGGAAGCAGAAGTATTTAGAAATAATATTCCATGTTAAACCATTATTTTTTGTAGTTTTGATTATCTGATTAGTGCATGTGTTTCTAAATTTGTGCAATATTATCTTCAAAGGTAAAAGTGTAGTACAGTTATCGAAATTGGATAAAAAAGCTAAAAACTCTTGCATCCATTACTAATAAAAGGATAGGAAATCTGTTGTACTTTTATTCAGTTCACAAATATTGATTGGCATTTTAATACAACTTTTGGATAACTCGAAAGCATGAGATCAGATATTGTATAACACAGAAACAAACAAGAAGAAAGTACTATTAAGAAACTCAAAAGAAACAGAATAAATGTATTCATAACTTTATACATAACTAGGGCCATAATCGATGCTAAAATATGGAATTTATAGACGATAGGAAACTTTAGATTTACATTCTATGTTAGAAATCAATGTGTTCAGAAACAAGTATTTTCTTTATTCACCCTATTAATGGCATAACATCTTCGAAGACTTTCCTTTTTTACCTTCCACACCTTTTAAGCTTTCACTTTCACCTCTTTTCACTATTTTATGTCAATAAAAAAGTATTTTAGTAAATTTCCCAAAAAGTAAATTTTGGGAAAGTTTACTATCCGTGTAATGCATAGAAAATATTACACAATGAGCTATTGCGTTACCTGTAAATGTATTTTTTCATCACTATACTGATGTTGAGAAACAAAATGTACATCTTTCAGACCATAGAAGAAGTTTCATTGAGTAATAACAGAACCAACTAATAGAAAGTGGTCAATGTTTTGATGTAACACAAGCTAATAATTATTTTTGCAAGCGTTGCTAACTAACTCATGTTCCAAACTCTGTTTAACGTTTGACATATTAAAGGAATGTATTGTGAAATTTTCTAAGCAGCATTACAGGATGGCAAATATTAAGAATTTCTCAAAATCTAAATACTATGTTATACTAAATTTAAACAAGATGTGTTTATTTTTAGCGTCTATAAACAAGTATAACAAGATACATAGAGTGATAAACTTAAATACGTTCAATACCTGACCACTTCCAAACTTTCAAGTTTCCAGCTTTCAAACTTTGCTGATAGCTTTATATCATGGATCTAATTTTTAAAGATTTAATGACAAACATTTTAAATAAAACTGAAGTTTTAAGATTATCCATGGTTGCTAAGTGGACTGGAGACGCCTTTTGATTTGCTTTTACAGTATGCTCCTCAGCATGGCAGAGCAGACATGTATACCAGTAAGGACAAGTTGAATTTCAATCGAATGCAGTTTCTCAGACATCAGGGAAAATTTAGGTAATACCATTTAGGTATTTTAAATGCCATTTTGGGGGGGAGGGGTTCAATTTTAAAGTTAAAATGATGCTTTTATTGCGTAAAAAATTAAAATAATCAAATAAATTTAAATAATGTAGGGAAAGTGAATATCTATTTCCCTCCTCCTTCCCTTCACAAAACTACTTAGTTGGGGTAATAGGTTGGTAAAGCTGAAGGCTTGGAATACTTCCCTTTTACGATGCAAAATTTTCAATATGATTCCTCTATATATTCTATTTATAATGTATATGTAATTGGCGTATATTTATTTCAAGCAACTGCAAAAAGAAATTATCTATTTTATTTGCATGACTTATTAATTTAATGAACTAAAGAACAATTATTTTAAAAAGTTACAATGTTTTTTTAATTCTGAGAATTTTTTATCCCGCATCAATTACTTTTTTGAAATATCCCGTCATCTGTTCATTTAGAATGAAAAAAAAATGCAGAATAAATTCTCGTCCTAAGTTGTAACGTATTTATTCTTACAACTTCTTTGACAAATAAACTTTAATGTATTAGCCTTTATTTTTGTTCTTAAGCTGAGTTCAGTTTTGAACTTTTGAACCATACACTGGTTAATAATATTCATTAATAATTAACAAACATTTTTCTTCCATATGATAATTATATATTCATTTTAAAAATTCTCAAAATCATATCCCAAAATATTTATTTTTTTCAGTTAACTATCAAAATTTAATCAGTAAAAATAAAACTTCTAAAAAATAATTAATATAAAACTACTAAATCCTTTCAGTCTAACAAAGTCAGTAATATACTTATCTCAAGCAGTAAATTACTTTTCATTTAAGATTTTCACATTTAATCACATTACAATTTTGAGCTTTAATAAACTCAATTGGGCAGCAAAAAGCTGAATTCTTAGAAGTTTCATAAATAATCCTTAAATGCGTTTTGAATAAACAAAAACTTGAAGAGATTTATCATTCAGGAGGTTTAAAAATTAAGATTATTAATTGTGTTTGAAGAAATCCTAATTAACTGAATATGTGAATATAATTTTCAACCAAAGGTAATTCAAAAAGAAAAAAATCTTGGAATATATAAAAGAAAACATTAGCATTTCCTTTAATATTCACTGATTTAGTAAATATTTGTGGAGGGAGATTCTTTCTAAACACTTGAAAAATAATAAATGCTTATCTATCTATGAAATCCAATTTAATTCTTCCCGATTTTGTGTGCATTGCACAACGTTTATCTTACCTTTTTCCATTTGTATTTCTAACGAAAGAAATTTAGACACATACACGTATGTACAAATTTCTCAATTAGTAGAAAAGTGGATTCTTTAGATTGAGATTTGCTGTTAATAAAAAGATTAAATACACAAAACTGTTCTTTCCAAAAAAAAATTTATTAGTGAACAAATGTTATGAAAGTGTAGCTTTCCCTCATTATTAATTTTTAGTATGAAGTTAATATAATGTTTTCATCTTATTACATTAACATTAAACCAGCGAGGAAATAATTTTATTTTAATATTGCATATTTAATTCTATTATAAGTATAAAGACTCTTACAATGATGATACTAGTAAAGAATAATAAATGTATTAGATTACAGATTTATCATCCCCTAATATAATTAAAATCGTAAAGGAAAATAAATAACTACTATAAAAAACCAAGGAACGTTTTTAATTTTTAAAATATTTTTCCAGCCATGCTTTTCCTTTTTTCTGGTATTAAATTAATATTTTAATTAATTTAGTCCAAATATTAGCATGTTAAGCCTCTTTTGTGTAATCGATAAGTCTGGTTTTTGATGAGTCAGTAATTAGAAATATCTTTTAAATAATGAAAACATAACACATATGTTCTTTAATATTAGTTTATTTTTTAAATATGAATTTCATAATAAGATATCCTATTATTTTCCTTTGAATAAATGACTTAAGGAGTTCCAAGCAAGTGGATACTAATTTATTTGAAGTTAAACAGATTAGATGAAAAACTAATTTTTTAATGGCTGTAATCTTCAATTAATAACTCAACCAAGGATTTTAATAATGTGTATCTCTTATGTAATATAAAGCTGTATTTTAGTATTTTAAATTTGACACGTCTGAGTATACATATTTATTTATCACTATTGTAGTTTTTGCATTTTTTTTTTTGCGTATTCTCATTGTACCGAAATATCGTACATTCTTATAGATATTTTCCAATATATTTAAGGATTTGTATAAATTATATTCAGTTCTTTCGTGGCAAGACTCATAAAAAATGAATGAAAATTATAATTACAGCTTCTTAATTTCCATAAAGATTTTTAAATGCCAACAGGCTTCGGATTAATAGTAATTGTCAATTTTTTTTTCGGAAAAGTAATAAATGCGAATTCCGTCCCTAAGGACAAATCTAAAATGCAAAAATCCTTAAAGTTCCATATAAATTTTCTATAGAAGAAATTCAAAAGATGTTACTTAAAATGTAAATGTTATATTAGAGGAAATTGAAGCATTCGAGAAACTAAAAGGAGGTTTTTAGTTTGTGAATATTATGCATCAGGATTACGATTCACAAAGGTTACAAGGTAATGTCATTACAGTCAAATGTTACCCTTAATATATAGCAGATAAAAGTTGTTAAGTATTTGTCTCTAATCAGCAAAATGGAGAAGATTTTTTTAAATATTTTATTTCTTTCAATGTCTGAAATAGAACCTTTTGGTTACATTTGGTATTCCTGAGCATTTTAAATGCAGAATGCAGTTTAAAAATAATTTTGATAAATTTTTAAAAAAATTAATAAAGTGATACATAATTATATATGTTTAACTTAAAATATTTCTATTACATTAAGGATGTAAAACACTTTTATTCTTTATAGTACTTTTATTCCTTATAGAAACGTTTGATGACTAAACATAAATATATACTTAATTTTTCAAGTCCTTTTTACTCCTCCTTTAGTAGTTCTAATGTTAAAGAAGAAACATTTAGGTAAATTGTTAAAACGGATTTATTTTACTGCGTATATATTTTTATTTGTGCTTAAAAGGGGGGAAATGTAGAGATGATACTGTGAAACAGCAGTTTACAAAAATATGTATGTTTCATTCTATCCCTTCTACATTAAATTTTTAATCTCTTTTTCTAGGACATAGTTCAGGAGAATACATTTCACATATAAGCAATTGCGTCGGTATTAAAGGGTAAATTAAACATAACCGTTAAACAAAATATGAAATATATACCTCGCTTGAAGCGTCCATTCTCATAAATGTTTTTTCCGAGAAATCTTTCAGCTAAAAAAAAACTATTTTGTAAGTCAGACATTAAGAATATTTTAGCTAAGGGGGGGAAATGCATCACGTAAAATGTTTTACGACAGTATTGAATGCTATAAATCTAAAATAAAGTGCTTGAATAATTTTCAAATACCTTGATTCGTTGCTAAAATTAATAATCTACACTTTGTTCCCTTAATTAAACATAAAAATATTGCATCATTTTTTAAATAAAAATAACTAAGGGTAATTCAAGAAATTTCAAATATTACTACATAAAACTACTTTTAAAAAATATGAGTGACGACACCAGATAATGCCTTTATATATGTTATCTAAATTCAAATCATGAATCTTTATATTAACGTTCTTTAAACTAATTTCGTTCCTTTCGGCAGATTGGTTGTTAAGTATACGCGAATTCCTCATGAAATATATGGCATTCACTCTATTCAAAAATTACGGGGTTCAATACCAATGTATGGGTCCCTTCTCCATACAATAGGTCAGTTATAGAGCTTTGGTTCATAATTTTTTACATTAAAGAAAGTATCAACCTGTCTTGTATAATTTGTATTTAATTTCCTTATTTATATATATATATATATATATATAAATTCCTGAATTAATATTAAATACACATTCAGTTATAAGATATTTACTTGTGCATTAAATAAATATTAATTTTCTTTCAATTAAAGCTTGGACATAGTGAGAACGGGGCATATTTGAAGTCACTTTTCTAGGTTTTACGTCAATGACACCTTAAAATTCGGACGCGTAAAGTTCTTCAGAAGAATGCAAAGAATTGTGAAAAACCATACCTATCTTGACTTGAAAACTTCCTTTTAAAGTTATAAATTTAGACAAAGGAGATAATCACTTTACATACTTTACAACAGTCTTTATATTGTGACTTTTCTATTTGATCTCTGTAAATATGGGAGGAAGGAAACTTTTATCAATACACTAAAGTTTTAGAAATGTTTATCAGTTTACTAGTGACACTATACCAGCTTACTTCAAGTACTCAGCTTGAATGTTTTATTACTAAGAAAGGTATATTTAGTCAATGACTGTCCAATGGGTTTGAAGCTGCATGAAAAAAATTAGTTATGAAATATTTCCTTGCGTACTCTGTCACTCGAAAGTTAGCAATGAATCAAAGAAAAACTCTGGAAACCAAAGCTTCTTGCATATTATACTACTAATTTCTGTTGTACGGGCTAATAAAATCACAGATCGATACCTGACAAAATTATTTTAGTTGTTTACTGTCCTTTTTAACTTGTTAAGCAGTCAAAATAAAAAATTGGAGAAATGAGAACATCATACAGAACAACATTTCATGGGATTAAATGAAACAACAGGAAAAAAATTGAAAAAACTACAGCAAAAATCTTTAATATAATTTACATTGAGTAAATAAGTTAAAACGACACTATAATCACTTAAACATTAAGAAAAAATTAAATTAGTCGAATATTTCATTCACAGATAGATAGATTATGCATCATATTATGCTTCAAAATCCAATAAGCATTTTAACAGATATTGGATTAACTAATTAATCATAAGGCTTACTAGCAAGTTCATACTTATAATTTATAAAAGGTTGCAAAAATAACATTCTTAGATAGTGGAGTTTGTTTTAACATAAATAACATGTTCTAAAATAATTTTGCCGAAAGCCTCCAAAGAGATCAATAAGCCAAAGGAACCCTTTAATTTTATTTAATGTTAATTTGACAGGTTAAAATGTTATATATATATATATATATATATATATATATATATATATATATATATATATATATATATATATATATATATATCAAAAAAATAATCTCCTTGGGCGCTAACTTATTTTTCCCTGTTATCAACTCTTAAAGATTTTTTTAATGGAAGAAGCTAGAACTTTGAAATGTATTATTCTATCTTGTAAAATATTGCATTAAACATTATTTTAGAATAAAAATATGAAAAATAGTTAAATTCTGAAGGCAGTATATTTTATTCTTTTAGCTATTTTACTCAATATCTGATTTTTACCTTCATCGGGTTACCTCACTATAGTTTATACAAAAATTAAAGTTTTCAGATTAAATCTGCCTTTCTACCCTTCATTTTTTCTTATTTAATAATTGTAATTCCTTGTATACTTTTTCTTGAAACTGTGTCACAAATACATCCTGTGACTCGTGTTTCTAAAGACCTGTGTTTATGATGAGTAATAAAATATAAATATGAAAGTTTCAAAATTTAATGTATATAAGGGAATGTAACATGCACAACATTATTTAAAGCGCCATACCTACATGCTGTAGGATGGCACTTAAAGATTATAAACGTAAATTATATCCAATTCTCAAATCTCCATCCATACATACGGTTTCTGCTTCTGCTCGGATTCCAAACTTTGGGAAAAGATCTTTACGGAAAAGTGATTGCATCTTTGAGGACATAATGAAAAATTAAAGTCAATAAAAAAAATTCAAATGTAAAAATGTAGTCTTTTTGTTTCCTATTCGGATCCAATCGATCATTACTTGGACATATTTTTTTCAACTGAATTAAAATAAATCTACTAAAAACACGTATAATGACGTATCGAAACAACAATTTATCTCAATTTATGAACATTTCTAAAATGAACGAGTCAGTTTTTCGTTTAACATCTTAAAATATCAATCGAAATAGGTCGTTATCGCAATTGAAATCATTAAAATACGAAAAAAGGGATTTTAAATCAAAGTGTTTCTAGAGTGCATTGTAGTATATTAGCAAATTTTTAAAAAAAAATTTATAGATGTTCGAGTATATAACCTAGTTATTACAGTTATTAAAAGTCAAGAAATCTCTTTAGTGTTTTCAGGCAAATTTATACATTACATAGACAGTAATAAATCATGTATTATTTTAAACTTTTAAAAAAAAAACAAAATATGAGAGAGAAATTTGTTTAAAATTTGAATGTGTTGTATTTGCAAAATATTTTTAGATAGAACTAAGGCAAAACATTTATTTAAATTTAAACAAAAAAAAATTAACGGTTCACCAAGAGGAAAAAAAAGAATTTCCTTCCAACAAAATTTTACACAATGTAGAAATAGAACTACAAACTAGTTTACAGAAGAAACTGAAATTGCCAAAAGCAATAAAATATGTACCTCTTAATCAAGCTTGAATTTCTTGACGAAAAATGAAGAAAAAACTCTCTCGCTGAAACGTACTTCCCTACTGTAAATGGGAGAAAAACAAGAAATACAACAACATCCAGACAGCCGTTCAAAAGTTCAATCAAGACAGAACGACATGGTACAGAGCGGCAAAGAAACAAGAAGGAGAAAACGACCAAAGCAGAGAGATTTCCCCTTTTTCGTTTATGCTTGAGACTGTAACTAAGGGGTCTAACGACCAGTCAAACCTCCCGTTAGGATAAAAATGAAAAACTATCGTCACAAATAAGATGAAATACTGGAATTCCAATCAGCACTCGAGAAAAGGCTTTCTGCATGTTTTATACATGTTTTGATCGTTATCTGGAACTAACTAAAAATAAAAGGCAATAAATTTCTGCTACCAGAATGGCTGTAATAAGGTATAAATAGAAAAATCTAAGTAGGGAAATCATTTCGCAATAAAATAAAAACCAAAGCATCAGGTAAAAAACAAACTACAGCAGCTCTCTATTCAGAAAATAGCTTTTTAATTATCTTCCTTCTTCCTTGGCAAAGAAATCAAATGTATTTACTGTCGAACCCCGTTATAATGAACCTGGTATATAACGAACTCCCGGATACAACGAACGAAAATTTTGGTCCCACCTTTTTCCTATTGTATTTAATGCTAATTTATCCTTTTATAGCGAACCTCCGAAATCTTAAGAATCGGTTATAACGAACATTATTTTCAGTCGACAGCTGAATTTTTTCTAATTTTTAAACTTTTTAAGAATGTTGAAGATACAACGAATGTTGAAGAAGCAAAGAATGTTGAAGAAGAAGATGGTGAAGATTTACCTATCGCGATGTGGATAGAAAAGCACAAAATTTCATCATTCTCTGATTGTGGCGTGCAATTGTTCGAAACATGTGATGATGAAGTCATTACATGTGAAAATCCGACTAATGAAGATATTGTGGAAGAAATTAAAATGAATCATTCTGAAATCGAAGGTTCTGCTTCTGATGCCGATGAAGAGGAGCACATAAATGACAAAATTTCCACCATCTCAGATGCTACAGCAGCGATGAGTGTAATTAATAAGTTTCTGTCAACACAAACAGTGGAAGAAAGAGTGTTGGAGTCATTTGATGTATTGGACAAAGAAATTCATAAAATGTTTTTGAGATCGGCATCACGTCAGCAGAAGATTACCGATTATTTCTGTTTCAAAACAGTGAGCAAATTTTAAAGATAAAAATCAATTTATTTCCATTTGTCTTCAATTTTAGTTAATTTAATTAGTATTGTGTTAGTTTAATGTAATCGACTTTAGTCAATTTAATTCATTAATGATCATTCTTAATGGATTTTATCATTCTTTCAATATATAATTATTCAATATATATAGCAACTAACGAGTCATACAATTTGTGAACTCTAACATTTTTCTTAATGGTTCGGATATAGCGAACAAAACCTTTGGTCCCTTGAAGTTCGTTATAATGGGGTTCGGCTGTACTTGAAAACTATTTATTATTAAAGTTTCTATGATTTATATAGAAAAAATGATGAAAATACGCTTAATTCATTTACTTCTGAACTACAGTAAGTACTTTTGCAACACAAGATTTATAAAATATTCATGCATTAGTCCTGAATGTATTGAAATGAAATGAATTGTTCTATAATTAACCAACGACGTACCAGGATATTAACTTTATGTTGTTGTAGCAGTAAATATTTTTAAATGTTTATTATTACTTATAACGTATAATGATATTAAATATTACGTTCAATGAGTTACTCTTAATAAATGCTTTGTCATTAATGAAGACTAAAAATAGAAAAGATGTAAATTTAATAAAACGGTTGTATGAGAGGGTAAGCAAAAAGGGAATTTAAGTCAAGTATATTTCCCTTTTGAAAAAAATTACTAAAGTTTTTTTTAAGTTAAAATACAATAGAAATAAATTAACGCATGAAATTTAAAACTGGTTACTTGTGGTTTTGTTACTATTAACGGGGAACGAAACAACAAAAAATACAAAATCAATTTTAAATGCAAATCAAATGTCTGAGTAAAATTTTATTTGGCACATGTAAAATGATCTTGTAACGTTTAATGACATCAATTTTTATGGTAATTACAATACCTTCAGCGACATAAAATCAGATTAGTTAATTTATATCATTAGTTAAAATCTATGTTTTTATATCAAATAGTTTATAAATTTGTAGTGATAGGGAAAAAATACCGAGTATTTCAAAAGCATGCCAGGCATAAATTCTAAATTTAAATTTTTAAACTGTAAAACTTTTTCTCAAACGTCTATATCCACGCATATTTTATTTAGTAATAATATTATATTTCAGGCACATTATATAATCGATTGCAAAAAACTTGAGCTATTAAATTTCTGCAAAAAAAATAGTTTATTCAATATTTTCTCGTAAGAGTTATATTATCATAGGATAAGTTAGGTACAGATAAATTCAGCGAGATGAAATTTTTAAACCCTTGAGAGTTAACATAGAATATTCACTCCACAGGAATAATCACATAGATATTTTGTCGAACTCTTTTATTTTAAATCTTCATGTTCAATCTGGAAAGCATAATATTTCCTGCTAACAAACTCTTGAGGCCAGTAGGCACATTTTTCATTACTGATTGAACTTAATTTTGGTAATCAAACTCCTAAAAGGGCAGGTATATGAATATAATTGAACAGTGTATCCCCATTCTACTACTGCTGTACATTTTCGTAATATACCAATGAAAACATGTGTGCAGTTTACAGAATTTACATGTTCATTTAATGACAGTTTTTTGATTTAATGTTACAGCGAGCGTTAGAAAAATATTACTTCTTTTGGAAAATATCCAACCTCAATGGAAGTTATTTGATGATGCATTCAAAAACATTGAGAAAAAAACTGCAACTGTACACATAAGTAGATATTGTTGAAAAGGAACTGTCTTGGAGCTCAACACAAAATAAAATATCACTCAATTTAAAATGACACCATTGTAACAACAGTGCCATAATAACCATTTAAGATTCGTCATATTGGTCTTGACGTCAGACCGGAGGAGGATAAAAGGGTGTGATGTCGTGGCCCCCCAACTAAACATCACGATTAGCCAGAGATTTTTTTAGGAGAGAGAACAAAGCCGTTTACTGGAGTTAAGTTCTTTATTAGCTCCGTTGCTTTTATTTACAGGTGTAGGTACAACACTCTTTCGTACAGCATCTAATCTGCATCGCCAGACAATCAAGTGTATTATGGAAAAATTGGAAATCTGTGTATATAAAACTGTTCCATACTGAATTAGAACTTTGCTAAAATTGACTCTTTTTTTAGAAAAGAAAGACAGAAGATGAAAATAAACTTATTAAAATGTATCGACAAATTTTAGTGTTGTGTGGTTACGTCATCAAATGAAAAGAAACAATACAGTAAATAAAACTGATCCATAAAAGAGACGCTATTTGTTGTAGACCTCTTGCCAAAAATCGAGAATTATTTTTTGGGCAGGGAGTGGGTGTGTTTGCAGAAAGATTATAAACAGCAATATGGAGTGCCTTGAAGCGAACTTGCCTTGAATGCCTTGAAGCAATCACCCCACTATTCAAGCTTACGACGCCGTAAAATAAAAAGGCAAGAGAATAACAGATGTGTCCTAAGACATGAAGAAATAAAAATAAAAAATAAAAATAGATCATTAACTTTTTCCTTTAGAAAATTTGGCTTCAAAGGTCGCGTATTCAAACTGCCAATGAATTCAATTATTAAACACTACAGCATAATTTAAGTAATTTTATGCATATTTTAAAGTTTTTATGAAATAGGAATCAATAAAACAACTTTTTTACACCAAAATTCATTTTCTTCTTAGGATAACAGATAAATGTATTAAGAAATCGAGTAATTTTTGTTAAGATTTTTAATAAACGCCTCTAGCAGAAAGTATTTCTTTCCTCGTTCCATAAGAGCAAAACAAAAGATTTTTTACATTAGTAAATAGATAAAATATCTTCAAACAATAAAAAAATCAATTTAAATTAAACATTTCAATTTAATGAAACAAAACTTACACTCATGTTTATAAATTTTCAAAATTATGATTTGTACGAAAAGTTTCAATTAAAAATTTGTTAGCGGAGAATATTACGGAAATTTTTAATTTTAAGATGAAGCAACGAAAAAATATTTTGAATTAATATTTCTTCTACTACATACATAATGTTGCCTTCTCTTTTCACTTCATTAGAGTGCGCGTAAAAAAAGATTTCGGCACAAGTAAAATAAATTTTTCCATTATTTAAGCAAGATTGAAGTCAAATAAGTTCAAAATAACTTAGATACAACCACTTAACGAGTTTTATATATGGCTGTCAACATTTTAAAACCCTAAGCCTTTGTATGCTGACGGAATGTGTGTGTGCGTATGTGTCAGATAAGTATATATTATTTCCTATATTTTTAAGTCAGACACATAGAGACACATCGAAAAGTATTATGGATACTACATAAATGATATTTAAAATAATCAAATGTATTATGTTTAGATGCTCAAAAAACTCTGATAGATCTCAGAGCTTTATGGTTTTAGAAGTCTTTTAGGCTCCTATATCCTAAAGGATCCCTCTTCCTGGGCGCCAAAAATAAGTGCCTTCGAAAACTGGATTTCAGTCAGATCTAATTTTACAACCGTCCAATTGTAATCTCTTAAAAATTTACCTAAAGTAAATCGCTTAAAATGAAAAATGTTGCACGAAATATTTAAGATTTCTTGAAAATATTATCAATTATTAAAAACTGTATATTATTCATCCAATCCCATTGATCAGTTAGCCGATCAACAAAATATTTAGTTTATGGTGAGATAAACCTTAGGAGGTTTCTGAGTGGGAAAAAATGTAGGCCATACACTCGTCATAGAATCACTTTGAAGAAAATATATTTCACATTTCAAAAAGTGCTTGGTTTTACATAGCTTTATAGATTTTCTATGAAGCATAATTTAAACCTTGTGTTACTATAACGAGGAAAAATACTCACAGAAAAGAAAGTCCAAGTACTGCTTCCAAATGGTACAGAAAAGTTCAATTAGGATTGAGTTTCAAAACTAAGGTGACCTTTGATCATTTCATAGGATAACAGAATTAATTGGAGGAGCTAGAACTGGTCCGATACCGTACATTTAACTAACCTAATTTTTCCATGACATACACATAATTTAAAAATGAAAAAATAATGTTGCGAATCTTCATTTGAATTTAACTAGTTTAACGATTTGTTGAAAACTGATTCTTAGTAATTCACATTGTACTATTTTTATAAATTTCTAAAATAATTAATCCAATAGCCAGAATTCTGATGAATTAGTTCTGTGTTATTACTAGTGCAGGATAATTGAATTCTGTGACAGGGTCATTACTCATAAAAATATGCTTATACTGAATGACACTATGTACGGCTTTTTATATATCCTGATGTAGACCTAAATTTCAACTCAGTTTGATGTAATGTATACCCCACTGATATTGCTCTATGAGCAAAACGTTATCCAAGACACACCCTTTTTAACTTTTGAAGGCCAGTATTTTATGCTTACTCCCTATTAAAGACTTACATATAAATATCTTTATTTTTTTCATGAACAACACTTCTATCTTAATTAAAGCTCTGAGTTGTGGGATTTTTACTAAAAGATTTTTGTAACGAAAATGAACGTAATTATATTTCCATGTTTGACCTATGAGAAGAAAAAAAATCTAATTCCTCCCAAGTCTGATCCGAATTTGTTAGTAGAATAAACAATCTCCATTAAAGGAAACTCTTTAAGTAATAATTACATTTTTCTGTGAAGACAGACATGTAATGATTTGATCCCATATGGTATGAATTCCAAAACAAGCACAAATCTTCTTTCTTCGACAAACTTTTAAAGTTTCATTTAGATTTCCCAAATGATTTTTCTTCTACTGTAATTAATATCTGTTACCTCATTTATTTTTTCCCTTTTACTTAAAACTAAATTACGAATTCAGCTTCTTAGTTCTGCTTTAGCTAATCGACTGAAAAATGAAAGAAAGCAAAGCAATTACAGAAAGACTGCTTTGATATACCTCAATAAGAGGTTACTAATTTCCAACTTCATTCTATAAAAAGTTGCGCGAATTCTGACTTGTTCTAGCTAATAATTGTGGAAATAAGGAGAAAGAAATTTTACTGCTTCTAATGCATAGTTTTTGTTTTAAATAAGCTTCAATTGTTGACATGGGATAATATGAAAAATTTCCCGTACATCAAATAAAAAGATGATAATTAAATGCTCCATCGATCACTCGGAATCACAACAGCTTGAATGAATGCAGAGATTAGTCACACATGTGTGTGTGTGTATGTATATAAATATATATATATATATATATATATATATATATATATATATATATATAGAGAGAGAGAGAGAGGGGGGGAGAGAGATGCACACATACAAAAAAAACATTATATGTGTATGTAATAAGCGGGATGTGAATATGCGTTATCTTTAGGCGGTGATCTAAATTGGTAGGAACCACCCAGCCGAAGCTGTCAGGCATAGATTTACAGTACCAACTCTTCGGGGCGCCAGAGAGAGACTATGTACAGACCTACAATACCGATGTCATAAAACATCGCAAATTAAGGAGTCAGCAATAAAGCTGATGTCAAAGGTTGAGAAGCAAGGAACTGCCCGGTGATAAAATGTTCTAAACACGCACGGGCAGGCGCCAGAATTAATTAAAATTCCCCGGAACACTTAAGATGCAACCAATGCAGTAAAGGGGACCGGGAATATAACCTATGAGCACAGTGATCCATCCCTCATCCCAATAAAGGGGTGTTGCGAGTGAATGGAAATGCAATAAGGCCACAGCCAATGGGAAAGAAAGGAAAGGAAATATATATACCAGTATTGGAGCGTTTCAGGAGAGCCCCTATTAAAAAAGAAAAATAAACTAAGCGTCTACAGGGCCGACGATAATCCTGATACTACGAAAGATTGAATGCCCAGAGAGAGCCCTTATTAAAAAGAGAAATAAACTAAGCTGCTACAGGGCTGATGAGAATCCCGAGACTACGAGAGATTGATTGCCCAGCGAAGGTTCGCAAAGTGAGACAAAGTTCAACTACACAACAAGTATGGAAAAGAATGAAATAATCTAATGCTGCCTGGCCATTACCTAAATGAACGTGTACATACCCTCTTATAGCGGCTAGACGATGAAGTTATCTACGGAGATTGGAACTTATTGATCAGAGCTTATCGGAACGAAAAAAGACGAGGTGCCGAGGTGAAAGTGATTATGACCGACGACCATTGCTGACAGACCCACAGTTCAACATAGAGCATCCGAGAGGAGTGTACTCCCGAGTTATCGTCAACAAATGAGATCCTGAACTCTTTCCGTTACGAGATCCAGAACTCTTTTAATAGAACTGTGGTGCACAGTGATTAATGAACACTACTCGGACTATTTGTGTACAAGTAGGCGAAACGAACCCAAACTACAGTGACAGCAGCAGCATGGGTGAGCATATTTGCTAACATTATTTATTTCATATCCTCGCTTATTACATACTCGCCACTTACCCGCAAGGGTCGGCATTACCAGGTGTATGAGGAATATGATGAGTTGTAATCATGAATGGGTAGTATAATATAATTGAATAATATTAAGAATTCAGCTATATGCTAAGCAATGTGCATGCGTATATATAATGTAAATAAATGTAAATATGTATAACAAGAGTATCTTATTTGAGAGTGGTACCCTTTTACTTAGATAAGTTTCTGAGACAGAATTGGTCGCAACGCGCAAAGGTACTTATAAGATCACAGTCTAACGACACACGGGGTCATTACAGTTGGTGCCGACCATTTTCACTATTTTTTAGTGAGGACGTGGGATATTGCAGTGAAAATTTAATGTGTATTATTAGTCTATTATTCTGTATTATATATATTATAGAAATTCAAAGTGTTGAAAATTTTGTGATGAATATTTATGTGTGTATAGGTTAAATTTCGGGACAACACTCTGTGTTAAATTTAAATTTTGGTATTTATAAGTGAAAAGTATTTAGTAAAGTGTTGTATGGTACTGATATATATGTAATAGTGATGCGACATCGATAACAAAACATCGATGTTTTGAAACATCGATATTCAATATTAAAGCATCGATGCTAATAAAACATCGCCCAAAAACCATCGATGTTTTTAAACATCGATGTTTTAGAACATCGTGTTTTAAAACTGGTTTAGTAATCTCTAACATTAATGTTACTTCCGTTAGTCGTGGGGGGAGGGGGGATTTAATTTTACTCTCTGATTGGGGAGGCACAAATGACAAAAACTTGGTTGCTTTGGGCTTCATTGATGACACAAAATTCTCGTTGTAAATACCGCCATGTTTCGCCTTCAAATGTCCAGATAAATTCGTGGTATTGCCAAAAGTTTTGAGGGATTTAAGGCAAATATTGCATTTCGCAAATTTGTCAGAGGTGTTGTAAAAATATTTCCAAACGGTACTGTTGGAGGCATCTTACTAATAATATTAATGTCAACTTATATAAAACCAGCACAAAACAAAGACTTAAATGGATGCACTCGTGTATATACTATTTGTAAAATAAAACCCCATGGAAGGTTCTGGAGTGTCAGGAACATTCTAAGCGCTCTGATTGGTTCATTGGTTGGTAATTGCCATTTGTCTGTTTGCTAAGGAATCATTCCCCCTTTTGTATTCGTCCTTTTCAGAATTCAGACTTACATTTACTGATTGTGAAAATTATGCTACGTGGAAAATTTTTTTAATTACGGTACTTTTTCATTAAAAAAAACATCGAGACAACGTAAAACATCGAGCACAAAACATCGATGTTAAAAAAACATCGGCTTCAATAAATCGATGTTTAAAACATCAATGTTTTTATCAAAACATCGATGTTTTGAAAACATTGACATCGATGTCGCATCCCTAATATGTAACGGAGAACTGTGTAGGGTGTGTAAAAACTTTTCTAGACATTTTAAATTCGTAAGTTTAATAATGGCGCGAGGAGGCACGGCAACTCACCGTCAGGAAGACCCCCCTGTGGAAACAATTAATATGCACGAAAACACCGCTAGTGGAGGTAGCACTATCGCGAATAACACCCATGTGTTAGATTCAAATATGATAGCCCTGTTACCTATTTTTGTGGTATAGAAAACAAATCACTAGATTTTTTTTAAACAACAATTCTTAGAGGTTGCCAGTTTAACCAGGTGGCCAGATAGGCAAAATTCGATCATAGTCAAAACAAGACGCTACAGGGCGGCAAAATTTTTAGCTGGCAGTTCAACACACCAAAACGCGACAAAATTCAGCACAATATTAGGGACCCTAAGAGACAAGTTCCAACCAGACCCAACAAGTATGCAAAAACAATGTAGATTTCAAAACATAGTATTTAAACCATCCCAAACATATGAAAAAATCGCGCAAGAAATAGAGAAGGTAGGCATTGCGTATTTAGGAATATTAGTGACATCAGTAGAAGAAACAAAGAGGCTAGCAAACAATATTAAGTTAGCAAAATTTATGGAAATTATCCCAGGAGAAATTAAAACGGAATTGTGGAAAGAAAAGGTGATAGACTTTACCGAGGCGATTAAAAGAGTAAAAGAATTAAGTATCATTTACGATAAGGAAAGTAGCACAGTTAACACGGTACGATTGCGAACACAAATAAACAAAACACCTGAGGAGCAGGATAGCTTAAAAGAGTTAAAAAACCAAGTCCGGGTGGCGCAATGGTTTAGCAAACGGGCATTCTCTAAATGCCTCCACCTCCAGGTTGTGGGCTTGATTCTCGTTTGTCTGAGGACAACGCTGAGATTAGGGAGTTCTGTTGGCTTACCTATATGGTGCTCTCATAAAAAAGGAGCCACAAATTCGTGGTGTAGATGGACGAATGTCATAACAGAAAGTCTCTACTGCGTTGGAAGTAATATACGAGGGCAGATCAAAAAGTAAGTTGCACTTCTAAGTTATGGCCATTTATTAAATAACATATACAAAAGAAACACGGCTATGACAGCATACAATGTAAGTTCATTTTTCCACATAGTTCCCAAGAGACTCTAAACATTTCTCGAACGGACAACCAACTTTTTGATTCCAGATGCATAGAAATCTCCTCCAGCGCTATGTAACCACACAGAGACAGCTGCTTTCACCTCCTCATCATTTCGGAATCACTGTCCACCGATCCTTTTGAGCTTACCGAAAACATAGAAATCACGTGACTCTAAGTCGAGACTGTATGGAGGGTGTTGCCATACCTCCCACTTGAATCGCTGCAGCAGTTCGTACGTTTGGCGGGCCTTGTGAGGTGTTGCGTTATCGTGCAACAAATTCGCACGTCGCTCAATTTTCCCAGGCGCTTCTCTTTAATTGCTTTACGCATCCGGTTCAACGTTTGACAATACGAAGCCGAGTTTATTGTCGCTCCTTTCGGCATAAATTCCACGTGCACCAAACCCTCCATGTCAAAGAACATTGTCGCTATAACCTTTCCTGCTGAAGGTTGGACCTTGGCCTTCTTTCGTTGTGGTGATGAGGTGTGCACCCATTCCATCGATGTTCTCTTCGTTTCGGGGGTGAAGTGGTGAACCCACGTTTCATCCCCTGTGATGATTCGCCGCAGAAACTCGTTGCCCTCTGCAGAATACCGTTGCAAAAATGTCAGTGAGGATTGTAAACGTTGTCCCTTGTGATCATCGGTGAGAAAAAGTGGGACCCATCTTTGATAGAGTTTACGAAATCTAAGGTCCTTGTGAACAATAGAGAACACACTGCCAAACGAAATGTTCAGCATGCTGGAAATTTCCCGCAGTTTTATGCGCCGATTCTCTCTAATGGTCGCATCCACACGGTCAACATTTGCAACGGTACTGGACGTTGCGGGCCTGCCCTCGCGATATTCATACATGATATCCGTGCGTCCGGCTTCAAACTGTCGACACCACTGTACAATAACTTGCCGAGAAATTGCGCGCTCACCATATACAGCAGTGATTTCACGATGACTGTCCGTGCAATTAATGCCTTTGGCCCATAGAAATCTGCTTGTTTCATGCACCTCCAATTTGGAGTGAACATCCAGTACACGCGCCATTGATTTTAGCCAGCTATCCACACACAACAAGACGGGAAACCACACCAACCTTTCTATCGGACGTCTGAGCAGCTAATGTCCCTTTCTCCGCATTGCCCAAAATTACGACACGCAGCGCGCTCTTGCGGCGAGTTAGTGCAACTTACTTTTTGATCCGCCCTCATATATATATATATATATATATATATACACTGAAGTGCCACTGAATTAGGGATACCTACCTAGTAACGAGTTGGGCCTCCTCTGACCTTGATAACGGCTGCCACACGACGAGGCATAGATTCAACAAGTTTCTGGAAACGTTCCACGGGAATGGCTTGCCAAATATTGGGTAAAGTTGCCCATAATTCAGTAAGGTTCTTTGGTGCTGTGTGATGGCCTTTCACGCCTTGTTCCAAAACATCCCAAAGATGCTCAATAGGATTTAAATCTGGGCTTCTATGTGGCCAATTCATGACAGAGAAGTCAGAGAAATGCTCATCTAACCAGCCAGTAGCCAACCGGAACTTGTGGGAGGTACAGTTGTCTTGGTGGAAAACTCCATTACCGTGCGGATAACAGAAGAGCATAAACGGATGGAGGTGATCACCCAGCAACTCTACGTACCGAATTGCATTGAGGGAGGTTGGTACACGCACCAAAGATCCTAAACTGTGCCACGAAAAAACACCCCAGACCATGATTGAGCCACCATGCCCTTGTACAGTTCCAGCCAGGCATGTAGGATCCATGGCTTCATGAGCCTGACGCCATATTCTCCGCCTCCCATCGGCGTTAAGTAGTCGGAATCGAGACTCATCACTCCATGCTATTCGTTTCCAGTCCTCTACACTCCAGTCTCTGTGCTCTCTTGTCCAGGCAAGACGTGCAGCCCGATGGCGAGTATAGAGCAATAGCACTCTCGTAGGTCGACGGCTCCCGAAACCCATACGGTGAAGCGAGCGTTGCACAGTCCGTTTACTGACTGTACGACTGGCACCGTCATTAAACTGGGTGGTAATTTGAGCTAATGTTTGGCTTCGCTGGCTACGTACAATACGCCTGAGCTGTCTCTCACCACGCACTGTCAAGGCTAATTGTCCTTTGCAGTTTGCCCGATCGCTAGTTTTTTTCCACCATCCATGTATTCTTGGTATACTCTTGACACTGTCGACCTTGAAAATCCTAGCTGTCTGACGATTTCGGAAATTGAATGGCCCATGCGTCCCGCACCTACGATTTGTCCGCGATAGAAGGCGTCTAAATCAGGCAGTTTACCCATACTGGCAATTCCAACAACTAATTCAGAACAACCACAGTACGCGCTATATATGCAGTTACCACAGCACCCTCACTTGCGCATACATGATGCGCAGCGCTACACAATTTGCATAGGCTTTGCTATCCCTAATTCAGTGGCACTTCAGTGTATATATATGTTTGTGTGTGTGTGTGTGTGTGCGTGTGTGTGTCTATATATATATATATATATATATATATATACTCGGAGACATCGTCACTGACTGAAAACTGAGCGAGAGAAAACAAGTAATCTCGTCTGACGAGTCTCCAATCCAACTGATTTGGACAGGTGGAAGATCCTTCCACCGAGTGTGAAGAGCACGCCATTAATCAATGAATCTAGCATGTCATCAAGAAACTGTACAGGCTGGTGGTGCCTCAATATTGGTATTGGGTGTGTTGATTTCGCAAAAATTAGGACGTCTCATAAAACTAAAACTTGACCTGTTAACATCTATTTAGATGTGTTACAGCCATCCATGTCATGCGTTGCCTCTGATGGGTTTTACGTCTTCCAACAAGACAATACGCCACTACACATATCTCTTGCATTTAATAAATATACGCACGCACACATACATTATATATATATATATATATATATATATATATATATATATATATATATATATATATATATATATATGCATTATACACACACTGCGAATTCTTATTTTCAGAGTTTATTTAAATGAACCGAGTTTTTGTTATTGCTGTGATATAATTATTGGGGCGTTGCTCGTAAATGCAACCATTACAAAAATAATTGATAGAAGCTCAAACAATGGAATCAAAGTAGTGTAGCTCACTGTGCTCTATTTTATGTTTATATATACTACATAAGTCTAGGCAAAATTATATTTTCTGGAGCATTTTGCGAGATACAGGCCGTACTATCAGAGTGCATTTAATGGAACAATATTCTTTGAATCTATTCAAGATTGACCATCTTAACTGTTCTACATTTCATAAGAAACTAATACCCTTTTTTTAATTTGTTTTATGAAATAATTTATCCTACCGCGAGTGAAACTTACATTAGAAATTTCAATTTTTTCATCTTGATATGGGCACCAGTGTTTTAAAAAATAAACTTTATAACAACTGAAATTGTACTATGCCCTGTCTCCTGTTACCTATTCCACTTTGTACAATTTTTACATAAAAAAAACTAGTGTTGCTCAGGATTTGAACCTGAATCTCAACTTTACAAAACAGATGTGATGACTATAGAACAATAGAGCGAAGCCATGATTTCTTTCGCTAAACCTAATTTTTGCTGCCTTGAGAAAAATTGGGGATGCCGAAGACCCCTTTTGAAATAGTTTTTCATTGGACATCACTGTATCGATTTATATTCCGGTCTGACTTTCACTCGCATTCTTTGTATAAAAATGAGGAGGTTCGCTAGGAGGATCTACAGCATTATTAGACAACACCATGCAGCTATGTCATAGTGTTATTTATTACCCTTTAAGTTCTTTAAAAAATTACAAAAGATTTCATTCATAAGCATTTAAGAGGATTAAATTGCACCAGAAATTCGTCTGAAACAACCTTCAAATAAATAAAAATGTACTACGTTGCATTTGTAAAAAAAGATTTTATTCAATCACAGCTCAAAATAAGTTTTGTAACAGATTACTTAGATAAATACTCTCAATTTTCTTCAAGGTAGAAAAAGGTTCTTTAGGAATATAGAAGAATAATTTCTACTATAATGAATTCTACAGATTTTACATATTTTAATTAAATAATTTATGTCATGTTTCTCTATTCCGGAGCGTTTCTGTACTATACATTCAAGTTCTAGCAAAAGTATGGATATTAATTCAGTTTTTAGTTGTGTTAGAATAAGTATCAATGTCTTTTTACCAGAAACAGGGTTAAAACTTTTTCATAGTGTTTCACTGAGACGTATCTTGAAATAGCAATTTTTTCAGTTGTTACCAAGTCTGTACATATGCTATATATCATCTATACATCCTTTATATATAAAGTAATAAAAAATAATTATAAATTGTACATGAAGTTTACTTGTAGTAAAAACGATTCAGTATTTACGTCAAAAATTAGGAATCGACTCTTATATACAATATCTGAAATATATGCAGAAAGACTGAATATTGTTTTATAAAACATTTTTTACACAATTTTGTTAGTTGCAGAATTATTTGTTGCAAAATTTGTTTTACTTGTAGTTTCTTACTGTATTAGGGTTGCCCACCTTTTCTGTGACGATTCCGGGAGAAATATCTCAAAACTGAACATCATCATTATCAGCCAGCCATTACCTAGTTTTAAGAGGAAACGTTTTATGTATGAAAAAATTATAATACAGTTTTTTTTTAATTTATTTTTTATATTTTTTATTTTAACTATTATAGAAACTTAATTATATATATATATATTACATAATAATAACAATAAAAATTTTAAATCTTATAATAACAAATTTAACGTTATATTTTTATGAGTTTTTCCAATAACATTTTCTCTCACTTTTTGTTGCAATCACCAATTCTTTCGCAAGTGGGTCCGTATTTAAAAAGTTCGCAAATTCTTCACACGATTCACTATTAAGTCGTATTTGCAATTCCGCCTTCACTAAGTCGATATTCATGTTATTCCTGGCCTTCGTCCACAAACTGTTCATGTGACTAAATACTCTCTCTGGGTAAGCATTACTCGCAGGGAATAGACAAAATAAAAGATACAATTTTCATCTGCTCGACCAATTTTTCATACTTTTTGAAATACTCTGCCCATTGTTTGTCGTCGTTTTGGTCTTTGTTCAGAGCAGGAAAATACAATCCGAGTTCTGTATATTCATTACATAACGCATCGATGTCAATTTTGATTTGTAATATATTTGGGATAACGGATAATTGCTCTCATGTCAAATCAAAACATTCTTTGTTTTTCTTTAAAGAAAGACATTTTATTTTGTCAATTTCAATATTTTAAAAAAATGGAATAGTTTCCGCTAAATTCCGGGACAATTTAGCATTCATCTGGGATCAGGGACAGCGATTCCTATTCCGGGGCAGTTGGCAACCCTATACTGTATTACTGAGCTATTAAAGCAATATTGAGATAATTCATAAGATTACGGCAACCATGACTCTGACCTAAACACCCTGTTCAAACATTGTTCAACACACAATAATCACCCTGTTCAACACACCCTGTTGATCATTGTTCCCAGCAATTCCTGCAAACTCAGACGAAGGTTGAACCCCTGTTCGGTGATGTTTCTTATAGGCCTGGGCGCCGGACGGACAGTACAGATCTGCCGACCAATTTAGGCAACCCTCGGCCCCTAATATTCAGATAAATACACCTAATTCTGTTTTTACACGATAGATACGTTCCTAAAGACTACGTGTAAAAAAATACATTGCATCTATGGAAGAATAGAAGAATGGTTCCGGGTCTAAAAAATCAGTAAAAATAATTTTTAAAAAACCATATGAACATATTCGTTTTAAGCTTTATTTTTTAATTTCAACAACATACACATGTAATAATATGTAATGAAAATTTTAAAAAAATCGTCATGAACAAAAAAAATCTGTTTTACACATAAAAATTTTTTTATTCATTTTGACTTTGACAATAAACGGCGCATACGTTTGCGTACGACTGGAATGTCGCTGCTGTCACTAGAAATGTTGTGGACATCGTCTTCTTTCTTTATTAATAAAAATTATTTCTGTGATCTCTTGAGCAAAATCAGCACGAGTCTTCTCTGGTGCTGATGATTTACCGGTTTTACGAACGAATTCAGTTATTAACTGTTGTGTTCGTGTTTTGGTTAGGCCGCTCTAAGTAGGAGGCTGTCAACAACTTCAGTTCACGTTAAAACTTCCAAGCGCGTTCCTCATTAGGATCATGATTGACAAAATGATTACCCAATTTTTTGACTAGCTCCAGACCTTCTTTTATTAAATCTGCATTTAGAACAGGATCATTTTCTTCCATTTCCTCCCTTTTTGATAGAATAAAAGAAGAAAATCGTTTTGCGAACTGAATTCTTGAATCAAAACAGAACTGGATACACTATCTTTAAAAATAATACGCCACAAATAAAATTTTGTTTTCTTAGAATTTAGACAAAAAAAATTGAGAAATTGGATTGGATCGCTCTTGTTAAATCAAAATGACTCGTTGAAAAAGAGAATGAAATAATTTTTTGAATTCGTGTTAAATCAAATTCGTGTAAAAACAGTTCGTGCAAAAACAGAATTAGGTGTATTTTAAAATCAAATCTATAAATCCATTTCTCATGCAGTCACTCGAATTTCAAACTTTCATTTATTCAGCATGACACTTCTGGAAGTCATACAAATAGAGAAATTGCATCTTTGGGCAACTTATTTTCCCCTCTTTACTAATGACAAAAATATAATGATGCCATTTCATCGCAGCTAAACTGTAGCTATTTAGACAAAACCTTTCAAAATTCCATACGAAATTAGTTTATAAATTCAAAAATTCATAAAAGAAATCTTTTTTTCAAACACCTGTTCAAATAAATTTAAATATGTATACTCTTAGCACAATACCTTGCCGATTTGTATCATTTTTTCAGAAAAAGAATTTAAGATATTTCAAGATCGCCTTTCGAAATTCATTTGTTTCCTAAACTTTTACTCCTGGTTAAACGGTGATGCATAGAAATATTTTATGTACTATATCGGATCTTTCTCGCAGAGAAAACTATAAACGCATTCAGAACGTGAAATTCAAAGAAAACTGATATTACTAGTATGAAAAATGCTTTCAGCTTTCTAAAAATAAGACAAAATACTTGACTCTTGTAGTAAAAAGAGCACGAAAAATATTTTGCCTCAACAAAGCTTTTCTTTCACACAGAAACCTGATAAAAGTCCAATAAATAGAAGAATGAAATGACAGTATGAAGGTGAAACCAAAAGAGGAGTTTTCCCGTTTTGACTTCCCCCGCCCTTCCTAAATAATATTATGCAGTCTAACGATGAGTCAAATCTTTGATAGGGTAGAATGAAGAAAACATGTGGGAGAGAAAAGAAAATCTAATCATCTTCCCTAAGAAACATCCATTTGCATGTGATTCTGAATATGTTTTATTCACTGTCCATTATGCTTAGATGGATGGAAAAAAGTACTTTTGGGACAATGGGGTAATATAATGGGTAATATAATGGGTTATATAATGGGTTGACAATGTGAGTCACTTGCTCTAAATGGAAATGCAAATATTATGCTGTCATTTTGTTTATATATACATACATTAGTAGGAATAGTATGATTGAATATATTTATAATAACTTTCAAAATACTTTTGACTAACCAATAGCTTAAAAAAATAAAGAAAGAAACAGTCTTTAGTGATGAATGTATTATGTACATGTATAAACATCAAAATGCTTCATATTTACTTGATATTAAAGCAGCTTAAACGTGTTTCCAAAAAATGAATGCTTCTTCAACTTTTTCCTAAATATCAGTTGCGTTTGGTTAAACATTTATTAATACAGTTATGGAAGAAATTAACATTTTCGGTCTATTAACGCATTAAAGGTATACTTATATACTTATAAAAGTCCCATTAAGTTTTATTAATATGTATAAAATACGTAACTCCCATTCAATAACATTATGAACAAAACTTGCGATTCGTTAAGCATATGAATAACGTTCAAATCCACTTAAATTGACAAAAAGTCATAAAACACATAATTATAATAAATGTAGTATTCACGTAATCACAACAAACATCTTAAGAAGTGAATCCTAGCTAACATAAAGTATGCTGTTTAATACAATTAGCATATTATCAAAATGGGTAGCCTTGTTAAATTCTTTGTTTTCCCATTGTAAAACACACATAATAACATATTAAGCATTTAGTAGTAAAATAGTAATTGTATTTTACTGAATACTTAATATGGCACAAGGATAATAAAATAGTTATAGGTTAAATTGTACGTTTTAAATTAAATCTTGAAAAATTAAATATGTGGTTGTTAGTTAGTTCTTTGGTAGTATTTAAGTGAATTCCTTAGCTTGGCATTCCGAATTTTCTTATGTACTATTTATTAATACTTTTAAAAGATATTTATTAATGTATCCCATAGAATAAAAACTCTCCGTTTAAAACACGAATTTTACGAGTTTAGTACTATCCTCTAATACAGGGGTTCTTAACCTTTTATTGAACAGAGACCACTTGTTAAAAAGGAAATTCATCTGAAACCATGTCCTCACCTACATTTTAGAAGTAAAATGGGTTTAGTTTTCTGAATAAACAAACTATTTGTGATAACGTTAATAAAAATTAACAAATAAACTCAGTAACAATAAAAAATTTAGCGTAAAAATAAACTTAATATGAAACATAAAAGCCCATGAAATCTTAATGAGATTTAGAGCCTACAATTGCTTTTCTTCTTACATTTAAATCTATTGATCACAAAAATTTTGTTATCCACTGCAATATTTATGAAATAAACCAATGATCGTAGTTAAGTTTTAATTAAATATTACCTGTCTCTCAGGGTGCATCATTTTTTAATATGCAAACTACAAACAATTTCTATTGCATTACCTTCATGATTTAATCAAAATATAGCCTCACTTATAAACCTCAACAGATTGTTGGAAATTACCCTCTCAACCCATAATGATTACTAGAAATTACTTATCCTGGGTATGTTGTTTTTAATCAGTAGCAAAACCGTACAGTAACCAGACCTCTCTAAAAAAAATCCCTGCAAACGTCCAATACGAAAGCATAGGACAGATTAGAAAATACGACGAGTTAAAGAAAAACAGAAATTAATGGAACTGCAGGGAAGTAAAGAGACGGAAATTCTCATTTCCATTCTCTAAGAGAAATTTTAGTTACGGTTTGAATAAAACAATTTAACAGTTTTTATAAAAGTAATGTTATATACTATCGCAACAGTGAGTAGAAATTAATGCATGAATGATGTTATATTATGGTATGTATTATGTAAAATTACTTTTCATTCAATATAGACGACATCCTTTCATAGCTAAATGCAGAAAATAAAGAGGAAAAGTTACACAAAAGAACTTTACAATGAGTTTGGAAAACATTACAGGTGAAACTATTTAAACTCCACTCAATGACGCGTGAAAAGACGCAGTCACATGTATGCCCATTTGGAAATGCGAAGTTGACAAACCAATATTTCTAGGAGTGTAAGAAGTAACTGTAGACAAAAAACTCACAAGCAATGGCAATAGAAAGACTCAACTTGGAGTCAGTCTTAAACCGAAAGGAAGCATCTAACTTATCCAGTGGATTTGCTGATATATCGATCATCCCACCTTTGGTTGTATTCTCAAGTTTGAATGACAAGAAATTATTGCTTTTTAGTTGAGTTGAAGCTTAATTCCTTCCCTCAGAAACATTAGCAATCACCAAGTCATGTACAATATAGAATCATGTAGATTTATAGAATTCTTTACACGTGTAGTAACGATTTACCTCCCAGAAACGGGTCAGTATAATTAAATTCTTTAGGTGGGCCATTTCTGACAATTTCTATAATGCACTTACATATTAAAGTTACAAATGCAATGTTTGGTTTGGTTTAGTGCGCTACGAATCTTTTTTCTTTTTTTGCTAATTTTACCGGGATCCTCTGCTTAAAGTCGATTCCGAATGGCTATAAACATCCATGCCAAGAGTGGGACTTGAACCCACAGATTCTGGAACCAAATTCCAGCACCCTAGTTTGAAAATGTGAAGAAACACCACAACTGATAAAACTGCCCTGTTCTTTTGAAAGAAAGTTTGACAAAAACACTCAAATTTTCCACACAAATAACTTTTTTTCCCAAAGTCTATATATGCTCTTTAACATCCCCTTCGAATTACTAATCCCCTAAAATCAAAACACGCATTGCAAATAATAAATAAATAAATAAATAAGTAAAGACTCCGCTTATGGTTTAAAAAAGTAAATAAAAATGAATATCTTTACACTATCGTGATAATATATCTTTATATATCTTGATCTTTAAGTTATACGTGTTATAAATTGATTCATATCCATCCACTTAATGTCTTTGTGGATTTCAATTCATTAATTTTAATTCTATGTTTTATTCCCACATAAATATTTCTAAATAGAAGATGACATAAATGAGTACTTTAAAAGCACGATATTAAACTTTGTAAAGCATTCTTATTAATAAATTGCTGATAAATTTTAATGAGGATAAACAGCACTTATCGTAAAGTAATTTCATTGGCAGAACAGAATCTCACATTCTTTCTCATTGAAAAATTTGAAATTGCGAAACGTAACCCAATGAGTTAGAACTGTACTTTCAATTTGCTCGCCTTTGTACGTTCTTTTGTATTTGTTAAAACTATTTCAAATTGATCAAAGGGATTTAAAAAGGTCTTTAGTTTTGCAAACTAAATTACTTGATGAGCTAATTGTTGACTCATAATTGTAATATCCGTGCTGTTAATTTACAGCTATTTGCCATCATTTAGTTCTCAACTACATGTAAACAGAAAGATTTTGGTGTACATGAAGTTTTGAGTGAGTGAATGTGCTCAATGTTAAACGTCTCACGTTTCTCTCACTTAAATGACCTATTGTAAGTTTTTCTTAAAAAACATCAGTGAAAAAAAATAGGAAATTGAGCCTAAAAAACACAGCAAATTTCAACGCTATAATAAAACTGTCAGTACCCAATTCCAATTCACTGCTTTCTAGTGTAGTTTTGAAAGAAAAAAGCGTATTAGACCCAAGAATCTCTCTCATTATATGCTTTAACATTGAGAAGTCTTCACATATATATTTCAAATGAACACGGAACTTGTAGGTTTCCATGGATCTAAAAAGGCTATAAATAATTTTTCTGAAATAATATGATAACGGCTCGTAAGCAGATTAATAAAACAAAAAGTTTTCAGCAGAAAAATTTACTCTTATTATTTTAATAAATCCCTATTTATAACAGTATATGTAGTTATAAATTCATGTATAAGCATTTCCAGTTTTTAAATGGCATACAGAGGTATTTTTGCGTTATTGTCTGCTGCTTCTCTGTGCACACCACTACACTAATTGGTACGGATGATTGGGAGTTCTGTTATACTACAATAAAAATATTCTTTAAAAAACATATAGCTTATTCAGTCAATGCAATTTAATGGGTTTCTAGATTTAAGAGGGGGGAAAAAACCTGATGACATACACGCATTTTTGCATATTTTGATACACATTTTTGAATTGTTTACGTAAAGTAATTACTGTACCTTGAAGAAAATTATTTTTATTGCATATTTTGATACACATTTTTGAATTGTTTACGTAAAGTAATTACTGTACCTTGAAGAAAAGTTTTTTTACTGCTATGTCTTATAGTAAATGCTTCATTATTTAGGAAATTGGAAATTTTCTGTTCCCGAATGGCTTTCACTAATTGAGGCGCATTTTTTAGAAACTTTACAATGCAGTTCCGGTCATTGTTTCATACTTTTATCAGTTGTCCAAGTTTATTTTTTAAATTTAACAAATAACAGTTAGACACCTAAGCCATGATAACTTCAGTCACCACTTGATGCATCTTTTGGTAAAATAATGCATCAAGGGGAAACACCTCATGGACAAAATATACAACTAAATGAAAACGTCACACGGACCACTTTAGCTCTAAAATTTAACGCTCGTAAAATCTTTGACATTTAACAAAGTGCCTTAGGAAATGACTATGCAGCACTGATTATTTCAACAGATCATTTGTGCATTTTAATTCACAATGTTTTGCTACAATAATATGCCTCTAGCTCTAATAACTTTCTTGGTTCACCAGAGGAAACATCTCACACAAGTTTAGACGAGTTCCTTTTCCTTAGCCACATCTGCTGGTTAAATCTCGGAAGAAGATTATGTATTAAAGAAAAGGTTTATTAACTTGAAGGAAGCTATATTATAGCATTCAATTTAAATACAAAAATTAGTACACGCATATGTAGCTGTTTGTATATTTACTTTTGCTGGGAATTTTATTTCTACAGTGACTACACACATTACACAAGTCTTAGCGTAAGTGAGTATGCTTTAAGCAGAAACCATAGAAGGAAATGTTCTTCATTTACAATCCAAGAGAAAGTTTGTATCTCCCCATCGGAGAGAGATATAACAACAGGAAGAGAATTCACAGTTTCCCATAGTACATCAAACCCTAAAAAAATCCTGAAATAAATAATACTTACCTAAATCAGTACTCCCAATTTTTTTTCTATTTTTGAGTCTAATAATAAGTTATAATTACAACAGATAAATAGATTTGATTTTAAAAAATAACAAATATAAAACAAATGAAAATTATAAAAGAAGTATAAAATAATCCTCAAATATAAAAAACTGATCAATAGTAGATATAATTTCTCCAATTATTTAAACAATTAAGCTAATAATAAATATATTTAAAACTTAAAATGACCTTAAAGTTCCTTTGCTTATTTTATTCATTTTTTACTAACCTATTTGGTTAATGATTTATCTAATCAATTATACAGAAGAGTTATTTTTTAGATTATGTATCTACATAAAATGCTTGATAAATTTAGCATATGGGAAATAATGTATAGAACTGAATGTAGGGCAAATAGGAAATCACGAAAAAAACCATGTACACAGACTTCCGCTTGTAGAGTATTCAGATATCTGCTTATTAATTGCTTATAAAAATATTTAGTCTGATTAAAACATAAGTTACGTCTACAAACTCTCATAAGGTAGTGTCATTCCAAATACATTATGGTGCTCCAAAACATTTCTTGAATGGCAACAAAAAGAAATTTAGAAATAATTCCTTGAAAACACCAATTTATCGCAGCAGTTTTATATTTACCCCTAAAATGCTTTTCGTCAAATAACATAATTTAGTAATTGACAAAGGAAGAGAGAAAACACTTTGCTTATTTATTTTATCTCTGAAACACAATATTTTACATGCGACTAATAGGAAGTGCCCGTCTTGCAGGAATACCTTACGGAAGAAAATATGTAATTTTTTTATTACTAGATTGATTAATTTATTAAACATTTTAATATTTACTAAAATACGTTCACTGTCTCCTTGTCTACTAGGTTAGTCATTAGAAAATTAATCATATGTTTTATAAAATGGAGAGTTTTCTTAATTACATTATTAGTGTTTGTACTGTTCTTCCAACCAAAACATCTCATCTGACAAATGCATATTTTGAGATTCATCATTAAAAGTATGTTTTTATTTCAGACACATCTTAAATATTTCTAATTTCTATAAGTTATGAATTTAATTTAGTACTCCAATTAAACTCTTTTGAAACATAATGATAAAAATTTTAATCTAAGTTTGTGAAAGTAATCAATTAAAATAAATGATTAATTTTTGTATTACAATAGCATTTCTGTAGCAAATCAGTTAAATCACAAAGGTAATTTACAGGAATAACAAGTCAGAAATGTTTTTTCACTTCAACACTCACTCCAAAGAATAATAAACAGAAAACAAAATAACATCCGGAAATCTGTACAATAGTATTGTGGAAATAGAAGCTTAAAAGAAGAGTGGAACATAAAAGAGTGGGATTTGAAGGCAACAAAATGAAACAGATTTTTTTGTGCGTCTCGAGCTTTTATGTCAATTTTATAACAAAACCATTTATCAAAAAATACTCAAAAGTAAACAAAAAATTACGAAATAATATCATTCGAATAAGAAAAAGTATTCTTTATCCTTTGTGCTTTTTTTTTGTCAGTATCTCTTCAGAATAGATAATCTAGCTTGTTTATTTTCCACTTTTATTATAAATTTAAGAAGTGTGTATAATTCCTATTAGAGCTTCCATACATTACATTAATCTGACAAAAGATTCTTATCAAACAAATTGTCAAAAAAAGGTAAACATAATTGCTATTGACGTACTAAAATCATGACTTCTTGAATTAAAATAAAGTCTGTATTACAAATTTCTCCAATTTAGTCCATTGAAAGAATTTCAGACTAAAAGAGAAAAAAATGGCCTTAAATTTATATGAAAAAAACATCATTAAACCAAGGGGCAATATACTGAATTAAATAAAATGTTCATCTATTTTAAAAATGAAAAAGGGCCGTCTATTATTTTGTCTATTATCATGTTCTTTTCTTTTTTGCCTACAGTCATTTTAGTCAAAAAGCACCTACTTCAGTTATTTAGATCAAGTCACCTCTAAGACTATGCCAATATTGTGATAACAGTTTTCAATAGCTTCGTCTGCAAAGCCTTTTGATTATTTTTTAGATGCTGTTTGAAAACTGCACCCGATTTATGAACTTGGATCTAAAATTTGACGATTTAATTTTCTCGATGTTTGAGGCTTTCATAATTTTTCCACTAATTTTAAAAACACTGAATTTTAATTCATGGGGCTTTTTTATCTCTTTGTACCACATATTTATAAAGTCATAAGACCTATTCGTGACGTTCAAGTGCGGTCAGATTTCATAGCCAAGAAATGTTCTCCTGTACTAAGGAATGGGGGACTTGAGGGGAACCCCTTAAAGAGCAATACACTAATTTTCCTCCTGGAAAAGGTTTCACACATCATTAGCAGAGAAACATAAACGAGTGTTACTTCAAACAGATCTTGTTTTCTCGCTAAGTCTAGATATTTAAATTGGAGTAACACCGTAAATTAGATCCAGCTGTGGTTAGTAACATGTAATGAAAGTTGTAAAGGGTGAAAAATGTTTTGAACTGTGACAAGACATTTTTCGTAAGAGAGAAGATCAAGTCTCTTTGTGCTTCAGATACTTAAGCTTCTGACTTAGTTCTTCGTGAAAGATATTTATTGGTTCTCGTTTTACGACAGTTATTTCTCATGTAAATTTCGTCTATCAATACTAAAGAATACCACTCTTCGAATTACTATAATAACAAACAGCTCAAAAATAGAGAAACTGAAAAGACGGGCTACGGCCAGCAAGCGTAAGTTATCACTGATAGCTAAATGGTAGAAATAAAGCAATGCCACCATCATTTTAAGGGGGCACACTACCTTTGACCAATAACTCGAATAACCGTAAACATGATCAAATTCAAGCTACTGAAACTCTAATAATATATACATATATATATATATATATATATATATATATATATATATATATATATATATAATTTTTTTGTTTTATATCAAAATTGCAATTTTTCAGTTATATTTTATACGAAAATAGAACTTGTAAATCCATAAATAATTTTTAGATTTTATTTTTAAATGTACACATTACTAACGCGCATCATAAAATTTAGATATATGCATACAGAAACTATTTTTTGGTCAAATTAAATTAATAATATACTCAAGTTTAATGTTGTTGTTTATATTTTTTTGATTTTTCTAACGTGTTAGGAATCTCAGGAAATATGTTTTTGGGGTTGGCAACACTTTCCGTTCGTTTACAAATTCTGAAACAGTTGTTTATACAATCCTGTGAATTTTAACCTCTCCAAAACTTATCCCGTAAGCACTAACATGTACCTATTATAGATTTAACTTATATATTTTTTAGATAAGTATAAACACCCGCAACAGAATTCCATACTTTATTTAACTTGGTTTTAAAATTTTTCATTTTACGAATTTTTATGCTTCGCCACGTCATCATTTTGAGATTTGCGGGGTGAATCAGAACACATAAAAAGTGTGTTTTCGATTCCCCCCACGAATCATAATCATATCCATAGAGCAATAAGTTTCATGATATAAACTGAGGTGCATATTTTAATAGTTTTTTACTATAGTAATTTGTTTGTTTACAGGTAGAGGTTCCAGACAGACGTAACAATGCCTCGAAAAAACTTAACTTAGGGTATGAGAAAGTCCAAGAAACCTGATCCTAATAGTGTTAAGAAAGCCATCGAGGACTTAAACAATGATGTGAGTCTAATACAGGGCTCTAAAAAATACAACATTCCTATCACTATCTTACACACACTTCAAATGTAAGGATAATTTGAGAAAAAGGGGTCGGCAGACAGTATTGACTGCAGAAGAAGGGGTTGTTGGTAAATCGGCTTCAAGTGTTGTGACTGGGGTTATCCTGCTGACCTCTCACATTGAGGTTACTCGTGAAAGACTCTTGACCGGCAGAGAAAACGTGCACCTGAATTCAAAAACAACACACCTGGCCCAGACTTTTTTTGTTTCTTTTTAACGTGCCACAACGGGCCCCGGGTTGCGCCAATTGGTCGGCAGATTTGTACTGTCCGTCCGGCGCCCAGGCCCACAACAATGAACTGCTCCGAACTTAGGAAACTAATCCTCGACTGCGTATACAGAAATTGTTACGCAGCTCCGGACTTCAGTTTGTCAATGCCGGGTGGACTAACGTACGGGACGATGTAATCAGATGCATTAACGCGTCACAAACTGTTCATGTCTCTTAGAATGTGCCAGAATATTATACGGTAAAAAGCTGCAGTTTCACCAGAGGAGATAAATTTCTACTTTGATGAACTTGCAATGGAACTAAAGGATGTCTCCCTGCCTAACGCAATAAATAATTACGAGACTAATCTCTCCGGCGGCTCTGGTAAGAAGAAACTAATATTCGGACGTGGCTGCAAGTACCCAGAGAGAATAATGAATTCTTCGAAAGCATCGACATCTGGGATGTTTGCCGCAACAGGAGGGGGCAAGATTTTACCTCCAAGTGTGGTTTATAAGGCCTAGCACTTGTATAACAGCTGGAGGGGAGGAGGGCCAAAAAATTCACAGTACAACCGTACCACGTCCGACGGGTTCGACAGCTTTTGTTTCCAAGATTAGGTTTAAACAGTTGCAATTCCCTACTTTAAGAGTGTTGATGGTCCAAAAGTTCTCATTCGGGACAATCTATCGTCTCACTTATCAGTGATTTTATTAAATCTTGTACCGAGAATAATATCAGATTCGTTTTTTTGGCTAAGTAATTCAACTCACCTAACCCAACCGCTAGATGTAGCATTTTTCAGACCCATGAAGATTTCTTGACGCAAGATTTTGGAAGAATGGAAGCTTGTCCCTGGAATACATGATAAATTTCCATCCTTACTAAAGAAGCTTTTCAAAACACTTAATGAAGAAAATGCTGTATCTCGTTTTAAGAAGTGTGGCATTGTACCTTTCTGCCGTAACCCGGTCCTCAAGATGTTGCCTGGCAGTAAGCCCACTGTTGCTGGTACCGGTACTGTTTATCAGAACAACAGTCAGAGTTCAGTAACATCACCTGCTTCTATAGTGATAGCCGATTCGTTTAAGGAACTGCTACGTTCCTTAAAACAGTATGTTACACCCAATTCCCAAAAAAGGAGAACCAAGGTTAATGTGACGCCAGGAAAAAGTATTGAAGTGAAGGATATTGACCACCCAGTTGAACCTCAGCAGAGGATCTCTAGAGTGGCCAGTAACCTAACAGTTAAAAAAACCAATCCTAAAAAGAAGTTGAATTTGAGAGTGGACACACAAGATTCAACGACTGAAGAAGAGTCTGATTACTCTCTTCAAGACAGTGATCAAGAGCTCAGACATGAATCAATGTCAGAAGAGGAGCCTAGTTTCGACGTTCCAGAAAACCCAGTTGTACCAGAAGATTTTTCTCCAGAGTACTTTGTTATCGTTAAGGTATATGGAAAAACGCAATCCATATGCAGACTATGAGAGCAAAGTTTTACACCCACAAGATTATGGCTACGTAGGCGGGTTTTACGAAAAGCTCCTTGGAACGAAGAGATTTTCTGAAACAGATGGGAATGCTTTCTTCCTTCCTCAAGCTATTTTAAGGAAGTTGCAGCTAATTTACAATGCGCAAACATCAAGTATATTCAAAAGTATGATTAGTTTTAAAGATAATTTGGATCATCTTGTTTTGTATTAGGTTAGGAAAAGAGTTGACACACTTTCTAACATACCTATGATTTGTTTTGATAATTATTTTGACAAAAACAATTTTTTTTCTGTCACATCAAAGGATCTTTTATGATAATCTTGTGTTCCTATTCACCCCAATGCATTATTACTTGTTCCTGTTCACCCTGTAAACGTTTAAATAGGAACAGACATGCCGGTGGTTATCAAAATAATGGAAACTCCAAGGAATAACATGAAATACTCTATTAGTATGGAGTAGGAACGTTTTTGGCATGTAATACACCTTAATTCGACTAGGAACAGATTTGTACAAGACATGAATTGTGGTTAAGGGAGTATTATACCACTCCTCGTGGAGAAATGCTGAAAGTAAATGTAGAGTTGGTGTTGCTGGATATCGATAATTGACTATTCTCCAAAACAAACCACAGAGTTGCGATAATATTGAAATCGGGGAACTGTGGGGATTAGGTAACATGTTTTCCTCTGTTTTCATGTTCCTCAAGCCACAATTTGACAGGGCTGGCTGTATGGACATGAGCTTTATCATCCTGGGAAACACCCTCTTCAACGGGAAACAGTGTTTGCATCATAGGATAAATCTGGTAGACAAAAAGTTCGACATAGTCCTTCCTAGTGTATCTCCCTTACAATAAGACTTGCTGAAAACCATGAGATATGAAACCATGAGAACTTTTCATGACTGACTGATAGGGGGGGGAGGGGGAGAGGAAAATCTATATAGCAATAGACATGTTTTTCCGTGACACACTCCCCCCCCCGCCCTCCCCACTCAAAGAAAGAGTGGCTGATGAACAACCTAATTTTTTCATAAATGGAGTGTGCGCTTGCCTATAAAGTTAGAGAGACTATTGCTACCCATACCTCCGTTACTAAAGCAATTAAGAATACATGAAATGAAAGGGCAGACAGGAGTATTATCCTATAAGAACATATCTAAGTTGTATATATGGTATTGATAGATGTAATATGCTCAAGAACTCTATTGAATGTATGGGTTAGGGAGGAGGAAGGCAAAACTTACATTTTTGTGCTAGTTATCTTATAAGTATTTTGCACTACTGCAATTTCTATCGCTAGGTTTTATTTTGGGGTATTTAGAAAAACAATATCAAGAACAAAGATGGCACAAAATCCTAAATATATATCTTAAAGTCTCTAAACATTACTAACCCAAATATTTTATTTTAAGGTTAATTACAAATACCTTACATGAATACACTTTTTTCACCTTGCATAATATTTTTTTCATACATAACATTATCTTTCTAATTTAAATATCAGATGTATATGCATACTTGAAATTTCATTCATACCATAATTATTCATACCTACATATTTAATGTTTTTATGTGCTGTTGCTTTAAAGTACAAATTTCTAATAAATTTGTACTTGCCAAATTTTAGAGGATACAGTCAGTGTATAATAATGGAAAAAGTTGTGTTTAGACAAACCAATTATGTTGTAATGAAATATTTATTACTCATTAAGAACATCAAAACTTAATGGAGTTAAAATCAACGTGCAATTTTAAAACTAGTATTATTACTTTAGAGTTGAAACACATACAGTGGCATTCTTAAACCTAATGGCAGTCAGACAGACTAATTATGTTGATTATGAATGTCATATGATTGTCTGAGTAATTCCCAAAGTGCACCGACATTTCACAAATACTTCTGTAATAAAGCTACTACTTTCAGTTATGCAAAGAAATATTTACTCTATGGGCGAGACAGAGAGTAAATTTTATGATAGACTTTTCTAATCTATTATCGAAAACCAACTTTAATGAAGTAGTTGATAAATTTTAATACGAGTGCACCCATTTTGTTTAAATTACAATGGCATAAACTGGTATAATTGGGAATATTCGTATATTCACATAAACTATAACAGTAGGAGGTTTTTTCGCAATCTTCTCTTGAAAACGTACATACAAAACACACCAAGGTTAAAATCAGACCTCATTCTGATATCTAACTCCATAAAGTTACATTTTTTGTAAGCGTGTCTGTGCAAACAGAAAAAATCAAAGAAACTCTTAAAATTAAGCTAATCTATTCCGAATTTAAATTAATATTAATTTTGAGATAGCATAAATTTAACTTGAACGAAGATCATTAAATCTTTGTATTTTTTTAATTATTAAAAAATAATTGTGTAACATTCAGCAGAAACAGCGAATTTGTGATTATAAGTCATAATAGATATTGGAAATTATGACTTTTGATGATGTATTTTAAGGAACATTTTGTATGATTATAAATTATGCTTTTTATATGATTACAAATTAAACGAGATTATTCCGGTGTTGGCTTTGTGGGTCCCTATTCTATTCACATACATGTGAGTCACTTCAAATACTTTTGTGTATACGAGGAGCTAGATCCTAAATCTTGATGCAAAAGTCCTTAAGAATGTTTATAATATAATTTGGAAGACAGTTAGGGAATTTAAAGAACCTCCCTTATGAAGAAAAAAATTTGATTGTTAACTCATGTATGGTTCTCTAATAACTAAGCCCAAAAGAATTTTCTCGGTGAGGGATTCACAATGCCTCGAGAGATTTTACATTCCCTTGATATTAGTTTTATAATAAAACATCATTGTTATTTAACTTCAACTTTTTAGGTTCATCATTCGATCCAATCAACATGTTATTTTGCATTTTTTCTGATTTTTTTTATTCAGTTATGCTCCATTTAGAACCATAAAATTCGTATTTTAACTTTAAATTACATGAGTATTTTAACCTTAAATTTCACGAGTATTTTGACCACTGCTCTACAAATTGATAAAGAGTATGAAAACCGTTCTTTATCTGTTTTATCCATCATTCAAAGAACTGAAAAAATATTAAACTTCTCAGCCCACATTTACCGATCTGATTTTATTTTTATCCTTTTAACACAAGAAGGAAAAATAACATCGTGGGCATTTCATTGAACTCTCTGCGAAGAACTAAAATATGAAATAAATGAAGGAGGTTATCGCGATTGAAAAAGCCTCATTACATCCTCTTGTTCCGAGAGTACTTCTATACCAACCAAGTTTTCATTAGGAAGAAAATCTCCTTCCTGAATAGAAGACAAAGTTATCATGCTGCTAACATATAAATTACTAAGAAAATATTCTGTCATTTCCTGCGGAAAAGAACATCACAAAGTAGGAAATGTTAAAACAATTGACTTCGCTAGACAGCAACATAGCGTCCCTTCCGTGAACCGTAGTCAGAAATTTCTACGAGTCACATAATGGAAAATAATATATTACTCTTTCTAAGATTAAAAACAAAATTCGGAACACAAAAATAAACACTAAATTTTTGCTACATGCAAAAAAAGCAATTAGAGATATTCATTGCAATGTACTGTGAATTTTTTTATTGCATAAAACAAGAATCAAAATACCGAGATATATATTCTGACACACAAAAGCCCCCTTCCATACAACAGTTTCTGAAAAAACATAAATGAAATCCAATTTGGTTTCTACAAGATACTTTTAAAAGAGAAACTAGAAAAAGAAAAATATATATATATCAACTACTTTAAAATTAATTTTTTTGTATTATAAGATTATTTAATTAAAAGAGTGTGTGACATAAATTATTCAGCAGAGAACTTGCCAAGACATATGATTTATGAATTTTCAGTTTGAAACCAAAGTTCATTGACATTTACGAGAACATTATTATATATGAAACTGAAAACAAAAAATTGTATTCTAATTGTAATTAAATATTTTAATGCTGCATGTATATGATTTTGCAGTAATTTTAAGTGATTTTAACCACATATCATATGTTAGTATGAAGCGGAAGATTGAATTCCTGTATGGAAACAATTTTTCTAATGCGGAGGCACTTGTCGTGAGACATTCACCTTTGTTATTCACCACGAAGTCTTGCTGGGTACTTTACTATGGGAGCTTCATTTAGGTAAGCCAGCATTTTTTCCTTATGAGGGGACAACACGTTAACGACCATGCCTTATTCGGAATTTGAACCCAAGCCCACTGAGTGGAAGCTTACGGCGCTAACCACTACACCATGCGGGAGAAGCAAACACAGTATTAAATTGGAGGATTCAAGATTAACTTCGAAAAATTAAAACTACAACAAACTCCAAAAGGACTTTTTGCACGGAAGAGTAAATATTGAGATGGGTGCAAGAAATTTAAGTAAAATCACAGAAAAAAAAACCTAAATAGTAATTCCCTCTTATCAATTTGGTCTTAATTATGTTTTTATTACGTTATACCAAAAATAAATGCATTTTTACAAATAAATTTTGCAAATACAATTTTTTCCAGGTGGAAATCTTTAATTAAAGAACACAGATTCTACCGTGTCGACCTTGAATTTATTTTCGTCAAATCTTAAATAATATATTGAATTCTTTGCTTAATAGTTTTTGGTCATTATTTATTCACCGTCGTGTTGAAATGTCATTTTCGGCTGTTTCCTCAAAGAAAATTCTTCGCGGTTATGCTGAAAAATACTTATGAAATGAAATATTGAGTGCAGCAAATATTTTCTAATTTATGCGTAAAGAAAGGAATTGCTTAGAATTCTCCCCGATTTCAATCTTGATGCAATCTGCGCTCCCAAATCACGCGATTTGCGTTCTAATACACCACCCTTCTCCTTTCATCTCCGAAATTCATTACAAACTCCGAAGCTTTTGTATCTTTATTTTTCGTGCACCCTGCTGAGGGGAAAAGGGAGAAACTAAGACTTTCTTCCGGAATTCTTGTATTACAGAAGGAAAAGCGAGCCAAAGAATCCTTTTCACATTCTCTCCACCTTATTGTTCGCCATCAAAACACGTCAAATTCTTTTGGAGCTAAAAAAAAAAGTAAAGCAAAAGAGAATTCGGTGAAAAGTTGTTGCTGAAACTTCGCCGAACCTTGCATCCAGACGATGGCAGTTTACGTCACAGCGTGACAAAGTGACAGTTTTTGCATCGGCCGTCGGTGACAAGTCGCTCGTCCCCAGCGATGACAGGTTTCCGCTCAATTGATCTTTTTCTTGGGGGTTTTTTCAGTTCCTGATTCGTCTATTACAGCACGTCTGCCAAATGATTTATTGATTCGGAATGAATTTTGGTCTCGCGCAGCTAAATAGCCTGAGTCTGGAGGATTTTCAAAGCCTCATTTGCCGAACATCATCAATACACTTTCGCTTCTGACACCTCTCGGGAAAAAATCTAACACCCGTATGCCACATAATACGTTTAAAGCATGCGCGAATTTCATTGCATTAAGATCACAGAATCTTCATTCTAGCACGATTCACAATGAAATAAAACAACCCAACAAAATAAATTTCGATTTACGAGGTAATGGAAAAATATCAGTTTCAAACACATTTCAACAAACTAATATTATTTCGAGAAAGGTAAAATTGTTAAACAGTAACACATTAGAAGCATAACCTGTCAAAGTAAGATATTGTTAATGGATGTTCCTTAAAATAGAAAAGAACCTTTTTTACCCATGAGGAATATCGAATAAAACCAACAGCGGAGAATCACACCTCAAATATTTCAAACAATCGATATCAGCAATCACAATTCCCCGCATTGAGAGAAATATGATATCTTTACTGCGCCATATTGGAATATTTTAAGAAATTTTTAATACTCGTTAATATGTTGATGTCTGCATTTTTTTAAAATCGTCATTTCAAGTAAAAAGCGTCAAACTAAGTAATTTGTGGTGTAGGATGAGAGATTTTAAGACTGTCTCTAATGGTGATAAAGATATTACTTAAAAACGCCTAAATAAGAGGCTAGTATTCATTGATATGGTATTCATAATCTCCCAAATATTCACTTAGAACTGCAATCATGTTCGGAATTCAAATTTTCATTATAGGTTATTCATCCGATTACCAAGTAAATATACGAAAAATCAATAGTACTCTCTACGGACTGACACAAACTATAAAATATTTAACGATTATTTTCCTATTTCTTTTACTGGTACCTCTTAATGTACACATTTATGGCATGTAATAAATAGAGAAAATTTTTCTGTTACAACTAAAAGTAATTTGGTTTATAGTGCTGATGTTTACTTATCTGTTTACTGAATACTTCTTTCAGTACATCTAATGGCAAAGATTATAGAGAGATACTTTTTGCAGTATTTGAAATATGCAGAGTGATCACCTGCATGTTTTGGAATTTTATTTATCATGCCTAAACTCTTTACCAGATTTTTTTTTTTGGGGGGGGACACTCAAAGGCCTCTTTTAAGTCTAAACTCTACGATCAGGCTATAGAATGGCCGATATTTCTCAGTCAAAATCCTCCGTTTCATAAATGTGTTCAAAAGCCACGATTTCAAAATAGTATAGTCAAAAGGGAACAGTGTCAAGAATTGCAGACGAACTAAAAGTGTCAAGAATTGCAGACGAACTAAAAGTGTCAAGAATTGCAGACGAACTAAAAGTGCCAAGTATTGCAGACGAACTAAAATATCATGAATACAATTCTTAAGACTTAATAAAGCCTATTTGACTAGATGGAAAATTAAAACCTCCAATATCCAGTGGTCGTTTACGAAACATATTTGTGAAACCGGAAAAATTTCATTTAAAGTAACTTATGTGACATAAGCGAAAGTAATACGAATGACAACGTTACATCCATCATGGATATCTACCAACAACCCCAGAGAAAAATCTGGAAAACAATACAAACCAGGAAAGCAAAGCTATTTCGTGTCGAAGAATACTACTGCTACTCATATTTCTGTCTCAGATGGCAAAATGTTATAAGAAATTTACGTAACAGCAATTCTAAGATTCAAGATGTCATGAAAAATCAGTAATTTGTTTTACATGAGGAAACGTGGTACCAATGTTTCAGAAAAATAGTTGGCTATTACAGTAGTTACAGAAAATAGAAATTATCGGAGAACGAAAATCCGGAATGTGAAAAACTCAATTTTTTTTTCAAGAAAAGTTTCTTATAACATTTTGGCATCTTAGCACAGATTTCTTGACCTTGAATGCTGTTGACCTACCTAACAACGCTTATCTAAAGCAGAGAACGACACGATTGAGACAAATAATCGTCCCACATTAGAATGGTGTAAAAGGGATTTTATTGTAACTCGCTTTTAGATCAGAAATTAAATTTTGCCACCTGAACAGACAATACTAGCATATATTCTCTAAATTATCTGTCAAAAGTTTGCAGACATCAGTTCATTAAAACTAAGAGGAAGTGTTCGTAAAACATGCTGCAATCGCGCTAATAGTTTTTAGTACTGGAATACTAAAATTATGATGAAACAAAGTAAAATTTCCCAATCTGTAGCTTTTACTAGTAAATCTATAACAGATGTTAGTCTGTGCACATTTAACCAAACAAAGAATGATGATTTGGATAGCGTTCTAAAAAAAAAAAAAAAATAGGGAAAGGTAGTATAGGATCCCTCTCCATAAACAACACTCGATAAACAACACTTCGTCTATCGATAAAATCTGCCATTTAGTGGCCTTCCTTGTTCATCAAAGTTAAACACAAAGTTAAGGATTAACAATAGCAATAATATACTCAAAAATACATCATACCAAGTGTGACGACATCACGTTTATCCGACAATATTTACCAACTGATGCTGCAATTAGACACTAAAAAATGGTCCAAAAAAACTCGGTATTTTTGTCTATCGTATTGTTTAATATATTGATATTCAAACCCTTGGTCTTTATAGAAAGTATTCACATTGTAAAAACATTGTGAAGAACTTCACAGTGTGAGTGTGAAGAATTTTCACAGTGTGTTTCGATAACCCCTTTAAGATAAATTTGAATCTAAATTAGCTCGAATATTTCCGTGAAAAAATTATTTTGAGCTTAGAAGCATTGAAATTCCTTTCTTGTAAAAACAAGTTTAGGCGTTTCCTATCCCATACAGCTTCATGGCTATCAATTTTTTAATTTAATTTTTAATACCTCAGAGTAGAATTATCGAAAATTCTCTTTGGTTTAATGCATAATTTGAAGTCTTTCGCAACGTTCATTTAAACATACAATGTTTCTCGTCATATTACTCCAGTTTTGTTTCATGAAAGCGAGCTAGTTAAGCTAAGTACGAATCTCTGAACAAAATTACTCACATTAATTATACTGTTACATTTCATACTGATTACTTAAACATTTATTCAGATACTATCAGTATGAAAATCTCACTTGCAAATTTAACTACGGAACTGAGCTGAATCGAAATATTTCCAGACAGCAAACTGCTGTGATTCAATTATATATTTTTATAAATTATTCACTTGCGCAGTTTGATATTATGCTACAAATATGCCGATCTCGCCCGCTCAGTCTCCCATAAATCAAGAGTTTGACTCACAACAGCGCATTTTGAAATCTTCCTGACGCTACGTGTCTCATAAATTAATGAATAAAATGATAGTAATTAATTTCAGTGTCCATGAAGCAAAGTTTGGTGATACCGGAAAGATGACAACTAGCAATTTTCCTCTCCATTGGTTTTTAAATTATCGTTGTAATTAGCCTGCTTTTATAAGTTAATTTGATTACGCAGGTTGATTCAAATTAAAGATACCACAGTAGATATAAGGGTTTATTATATTTATAGAGGCTTTTAAATATGAAGTGCAAAACTAATTTCTAAGATCAGTAGATAAATAGTCTTTGGTGTAGAATATTTATTCGATTAATCTTAATTATTATATAAGTTTACATCGACAGATTCAGATTTATCAACAATTTGAAACCAAGTTGAGCATGATTTATAAACCGATGCAAAAGACTTCGAATAATCTGCAGTGTTTCAAATGAATCAGCAGTGATTTATACTCTTATCTGTTGTGACTATTGCTCTCTGTTATGAAATTTAGCCGTTACATGCACTTTTCACATTCGAGAGGCTCTTTGAGTTACGTTTGCTGTTATTATATGATGATGATGTGACCTTAAAACCTGCTCTTATATAATGTCACCTTAAATCAGGCTGATTTAATTTGTCATTATTCTAATGTCTCTCATTTTGTGATGTCCCTTTTTAACAGTAAGAACAAAATTGTGGCTGACAGATGAACGTAAAGCAGAAGCTGATTAAGAACAAAAAAAAGTTTTTTTTATGTATAGTTTCAGGCCAGGGGCCCACTGGCAACTTTTAATTTGGGCGATTAAACAGTTTAGTCACTTGAAAGTTGCCGGATACCTTCGGCAACCGCACACTGGCTACTAAATAGTTGCTTTGCACTCAGTCTGAAAATGGATTTCGTGGAAACTGCATGTGTTTGTGCCCTCGCTCTACGGCGAAAACGAAAACACAGATGATTTTGGGTCCATCCAATAATAAGTAGGAGATTATTTGATGGGAAATTTTATAAATTATTTGAAGATTTAAGAGTACACCCAACAAAATTTTTCAACTACTTTCGGATGAGCGTTGAAAGTTTCGACAACCTGTTGTTATTAGTGGGTCCCAGTATTTCTTACCAGAATACAAAATTACGTTTGGCTATGCCACCGCAGGAAAGATTAGCTGTGACTTTAAGATAAGTAAAAAGATTTTCTTAAAAAATTGCTAGCTTATTGAAATAAAATACATATTACAAAAGTTTTTTTCTAAATAATTTTAAGTAAATTTGTTTTAAACTAATATACATATACACTCATGGACAAAAAAATTAGCGCACCAAGAAATAATTGTGGGATCGTAACGAAACTTGCAATGAAGGTACATGTCGGGGAGATATGCAAATGATTAGAAATGCAGCGTGATTGCGCATTACGTATAGCCAGTAGAGGGCGTTGAACATCGCACTCTGCGGAGTATAAAACAGGTAACCAAAGCTTGTTTGAGTGTGCTTAATCATTTACAAAGGAAGAGCTGAGATAGACATGCCATTACGCCGTGTTCGAAGACAATATAAGCAATTGTCTCAGTTTGAGAGGGGGAGAATCGTCGGGATGATGGAAGCTGGGTGGTCAGCTAGGCGAGTAGCTCGTCAATTAGGCCGCTCTGATTGTGTTGTGAGGAGGTGTTGGGACCAGTGGACCCGAGAGATGTCATGTACACGAAGACCAGGCTCAGGACGCCCTCGACAGACCAGTCGTCGAGAAGACCGCCACATCGTAAGAAATGCACGCGTACGGCCAACTGCTTCATCGGCAGCCATCCAGGCACAGGTAGCACCTTCACTAGGGGCCTCTGTGTCTTCTCGAACCATACGAAGGCGCCTGGCTGAAGGACAGTTGGTATCGCGGCGCCCATTACGTGTGCTGCCCTTGACGCCCACCCATCGACGCCTCCGTTTGGAGTTTTGCCGCGCACGAGGAAACTAAACTGCAGCGGAATGGAACCAGGTCGTCTTTAGCGACGAATCCAGATTCAATCTCGGCAGTGATGACAATCGTGTTTGTGTGTGGAGAGCCCGTGGTGAACGCTTCAATCCTGCCTTTGCTGTACAGCGACACATCGCTCCCACAGCTGGTGTGATGGTATGGGGTGCCATTGCCTACAATTCACGGTCACCCCTAGTATTGTTCCGTGGCACCATGACAGCCCAGCGGTATGTTCATGAAATCCTGCAACCACATGTGTTGCCGCTCATGCAACGGCTCCCAGGAGCCATTTTTCAACAAGACAATGCTCGGCCTCATGGTGTCACGGCAAGGGTGTCACAAGACTGTCTCCGCACTGTTACTACCCTTCCTTGGCCTGCCCGATCCCCAGATTTGTCTCCAATCGAGCATATCTGGGATCATTTGGGACGACGAGTTGGGCATGCCACGAGTTTGAACGAACTAGAGACAAGGTTACAGCAAATATGGAACGAAATGTCTCAAGACATCATACAGAACTTGTATGACTCAATGCCCGATCGTATCGCATGGTGCATTCGCGCTAGAGGGGGTCCAACGGAGTATTAACTCCTCCGTTCTTTTGCCTTTTTCTCTGAAATAAATTATCCTTTTTCTTTGATTTTCTTATCATTTACTTATATCAAAGTAGTCATTACGTATTTAAAATTTCGTTTCATTTTGACGACTCCTTGGTGCGCTAATTTTTTTGTCCATGAGTGTATTTTACTAGAAAGATAAAAAGTATGAAGCTCCTGACTCGTTATCCAAGCCTCTTGTGTGGTCGGAGTTCCAGGTTGCAAGGGGTTTTCAATTTGCCCCGGAGAAAAAAATAATAATATTGCCCAGGATGATGGGAAGTGCGGCAATATAATGAATTGTTATTCCAACCGGTTTGCTCTCGAAAAAATGGGTTTCTAAACGAAGTTTCATTGTGGTGACTCCCCGACAAACGAACACGTCTCATAACGTTCATTATCTCGGTTCGAGCAGTGAATTTTTAATCTTCGTTAAATTTCTTGAACGAAGGGAGCAAAGATAAAAGAAAATATATGTTGCCAAGTCCTCGTAAATCGGACTAGCCCAACACGCCCTCTATGATTTACCTCGATCAGATCTATTGCAAGCAACTAAATAATCACCAGTGAGCGCGGTCCTGTCTAAACCAACATGATCTATTTTCACCGGCAGCAGTTTCATCACCCATAGAATTGAACTTGTTGGAATTTTTCAGTTGCCCCAACTGAAAAACCGTCAATGGGTGCTTTACCATAAGAATCAATGTGTTTCATTTTTGAGATTAAAAAGTTGCTTTGAAGTAATCGCCAGTGGGCCCCTAGCCTCAAGTTTTGAAGTCTAAGCTTGGCTGTGGCTTCTAGTTCATATCAGGAGGATTTAAAAAGGCATTATGTTGGTTGATATTAGTAAGAAAATTCAGCAAAAAATTTTGTACAGATAACTGTGTATAGTACAAAAAATCAACTTTGTGTTAAGTTGTTTCGGAATACAATGTTCTTAAAAAAGAGGTTATCTTTTTTATATGTTTTGTTGCTTTAATACATGCTACAGAGATTTTAGAATCAAATAACATAAACCATGAATGTCTAAGACGATTACATTGCCAGATGCAGCAGCATTATACTGTAATGTCTTTTACTGTAATTCATTATATTGTAATCGTTACTGTACTCGTTTTCATCTTGTGTTCATTATACTGTAACGCTTTTTTATGTACTTTATTTCAGCATTTACTTGTTGTATTATGATTTAATTGCACAGTCCTCGGTATTTTCATATTTCGAATTAAAATTCCGAAAATATTTTTTCCAAATTTAAACTTACGCTGAAAAAAAGTTTACCCTTTTATTTATTATATTTTTAATTTAAATTTGTATAAATCCCCTGATGTACAAAGGAGAATTATGCATATAGGGTCATTGGTTCAGCAAATGCATCCAAAACTAAATATACGTAATGAATGCATTTTTTAGTTCTACAACAGATTAAAAAGGGGGTAGCTGCATGTTTCGAATTAGTTAATTGTTAATCATCAGTCCGATGAGCATTAGCGTGATTATCACAATGAACAATTCACAAACATCAATGCTCCTCGGCCTGATGATGAACTTTTAACTAGTTCTAAACATGTAGCCAACCCGTTTTTAAATCTGTTGTGGAATTGAAGAAGGGTTCATTACGTATTTGCCATACACAAGTTTACTGTAAGTCAGAAGTGATAAATCTAGAAATATTTTAAGATTTCACTAAAAAAAATTTAAATTGGTGAAAATTTGTATAATTGATTTTTAAATAAAGACACATTTTATGAGAAATTTTATGAAAAAAGTTGCAAATAAAGAAATTTAATTTCCTGTTTCCGACCCTTTTAACAAGCAGTTTCAAGCAGGAAAGGCATCGACTTGCGAGACATTTAAATGTGTTATGCTTCATAAAATTTTAATCAAACTATAGTTTAAATGGCTGCCGCACAGTTAATTCGAAATATTAAGCCACTGGCAAAGTCAACATAGGAATACTTAATTTCTCCAAATCAGACAGCTGTCAGGAATGGACAAAAGTTTAAATGCAACAAGCGTGTGTAGTTTTACAGTGCATTTAAAATTGTGCAATTCAAATACCCCTGTTAAAATGTCACTAACATAATGTACACGTTGCATATTTTTTATTCGGAATAATATATTTGCCTTCCTCATATAGTCCCAAATACGTAAATTTATTGCTGGTTGATGTAAACAGGACGCACTTCTCTCAAAATATTTGCATAGAAGTAATTTTCCTTGTATGTTTTTAACCCCTTTGCAAACTTTGGACCATGGCTGTAGTTTCATTCCAATTAAATGGTTCATTATATCTTGAATATGTGTGTTTGTGCTTAGTAGTAGACAGGCCACTATAGGTACGGAAGTGACGTCATCAAAGTGGGCGGGGCCAAGTGACGTCACCGGAAGTGACGTCAAGCGGAGTTGAGTTGAGTAGTTGGGTTCCTTCTGCTGAAAAAAATTATTTCGTTACTTTCTCAGGGGGTAGTAAAAAGATTATCTTTTACGGAATGGCAACACATATTAGTTTCGGAATGGGACTTAGAAATTTTTGGAAGATTGGTTCATAGTCGTCCACGTGCTGGGAAGTCAGAGTAGGGTTGAGTAGTTGGGCTCCTGCTTCCAAAATGAAATAAAATAGTAGTATTACGTAAGGGTCAGGGTTGAGTTGTGTTTAGGGGATTACATGAGAGTGTGTGCTGACGAAATATTGATACTATTAGACATTAGTATGCACCCCCATATAAGCGGCAGATGGGCTTGTCCGAGGGGCGTGGCTGAGTGACATTGATGGATGGGGTCACGTGACGGATGACGTCGGGAGTCACGTGATCGATGACGTCACTACCCTGGACTTAGAATTTTTCGGGAAGAAATTCCACGTGTGTTAGAGTTGAGGAGTCAGCCTCCTGCTTTGAATATTGAAAGAAATGTCCCAGGGGGTTCTGAAAAAAAGCTTTGTTATCTTGGAGTGGCAACAACTTTTTACACGTGGTTTTGAACTTTGGTGGGTCACGTGATCGATGCCGTCACTACCCTGGCATTAGTATGATAAACATTAAGCTCGGATGATTGCATCATGTTTTGATAATGTTTTGAAGTAAAAGAAAATTAATAGTACTATATATGAGAAATTATAGATATGTTGTACACATGAAATAAATATTATTAATTTTACTTATTATTATGAATATGAAGTGTAAAAAAATATGTTTATACCAGTTAATGGGTTAAAATTAAACAGAATTTTTAGACATTTACATGAGAGTGTGTGCTGACGAAATATTGATACTATTAGACTGTAGTATGCACCCCCATATAAGCGGCAGATGGGCTTGTCCGAGGGGCGTGGCTGAGTGACATTGATGGATGGGGTCACGTGACGGATGACGTCGGGAGTCACGTGATCGATGACGTCACTACCCTGGACATTAATCTAATTATGTTTGAATAGCTTTATAAAGAAAAGCATTCATTTGAGCCAAAAATTTTAGTTTTCTTAACAAAAACTGGAAACTTTGAATTTAAAACATGTTAAAATCTTTTTGTTAAAAATTAATTTTATATCAGTCTCAGCATTTTCTTATAAAATTAGGTTATTTAAGTTATAGTATCATAAGAAATTGATAAATATTGAAAATTATGTTGAATATCACATATTAACAGTCTACAATCTTTTCATTTGCTTAAGTTTCATGTGTTGTTATATGAACGGTTGTCACTATGTAAATCTATTGTAAATTATACTTTTTCAATGTATTGAACATGCGTTAAATTCAAAGTTTCCAGTTTTTGTTAAGAAAACTAAAATTTTTGGCTAAAATGAATGCTTTTCTTTATAAAGCTATTCAAACATAATTAGATTAATGCATAAACATTTTTAGTTTAACAGCCACCGGAAATAATTGCAGGTGTAAAAGTTATTCCAAGTTACTATTTACAGAATATTTCAAAGTATCATTAATAGGTCTTAGATTTTTCAACGTATTAAACATGTGTTTACTTCAAAGTTTCCAGGTTTTGTTAATAAAACTAAAATTTTCGGATAAATGTATGCTTTTCTTTTTAAAACTATGCAAAGATGATTAAAATTGTTGCATAGATTTTTAAGTTTAACACCCGTCGGAAATAATTGCAGATCTAAAAGTTATTCCAAGTTAACATTTAAAGAATATTTAAAAGTATTATTAATAGCTGTTTATAATTATTTTAGCAATTAATGTCAAACTTAGCAACAACAGGTAAGTGTCTTCATAATATATTTTAAACACTTAATTTCAATATTTATGTTATATAATGTTTTTTCATGTTAAAACTAGAATTTCAACATAATACAATTCATTATATATATATATATATATATATATATATATATATATATATATATATCTTATTAACTTAGTATTTGCAGTTTTGTAAGCAATAATTAAAGAAGTCCATTATAAAAAATTGTATTAGCATAGCCTACTTTTAAATAATTGGATATATATTTTAATTAATTATATATTTTAAACCGTTAACTGTTAAAAATGTTAACTATAGCAGTTTGTTATCTGTTTAGATTATAAAAGTATAGTAAAATCTTCTCTATTAACATCGCGGTGCAAATTTAACATCTTCTCTTGCAGATTTAATGGTATGGATTGCTGCGGTATGTATATTAAATTTGAAGAATTGTCAAGATTGAAACATATTTTAATTAATACTTTATGTTTAGCGTGCTATGAAAAAGATTATTTATTTAAATCCTTTTTTTCTAAAAATCATAGGTACTAAGTGTATAATTGAAAGTCTTCATGGTAAGTTTAAATGCTAATTATTTTCTATACATAAACCTTAAATGGTTTTAAAGATATAATTAATTTAACATCTGGGGTAAATAATTTTATATCTTAAAGTTCTTCCAAGTTACTACAAAGGCTGTTCGCACATTGTTTAGACGATTTTGGTAAGCGGTAATAAAAAATCGTTTGCTGCAAAAGAAATAATTGCAATTGTACTATGTTTTTTAAAAGTCAAAATTATCGTCTGAGGCTTGAAAGTTTTGTTTTTATTCAAAATGGCGTTTTTAACAAAGCAGTAGTTCGAAGGCTACATTTTTGCTCTTTCCGAAGAGAAATATGCATACTCCGTTATCCAAAAACGATGTGAGAGTCATGGTTTTGTGATATCTAAAGCGTCGATAGGTAATATCGTCAACAAGAAAGGAAAAAAAACGTCAAATTGGAGCCTCAAGGGGGACAAAAATTCCAAACAAGTATCCAAGGAAAAAACGGATATCTTCGACTATTGCAAAGGTACGTTATTTAATGTTAAAAGAAAATCCCCATAGTCAAAGACAGTTGCAAAATCATTAAAATGCTCGGTGTCCACTGTAAACAAAATGATAAACGTTGATTTAAATCTTAAGAAAGCGAAAAAACGCAATGTGCATCGTCTTTTTCCAAATCATATCGCTGAACGCAGGACACGCTGCAGAATTCTATATGAGAAACACTTATCCAAAGAAAAATGGAAAACAATTGTCACAATAGATGAATCATGGGTGTATTTAAATGATTGCAACATAAAAAGAGCCATTTATTATCATAAAAGGGGAGAAAAAAATTTAAGTACATGGTTCAAAGAATGAAAGAAAGTTTTTCTAAGGGATTCATGATTGTTGCTGGTTTTTCTTATAATGGCAAGTTAAAAATAAAAAGAGTGGGAAAAATGTCAAGATTAACTCCAAATACTATCAGGAACATATTTTATCGCCAATTTTTCTGAATGAAATGCCATCGCTTTACCCACAGTGCCATCAATCTGTGAGACTCCATCAGAACAAAGCTAGCAGTCATACATCAAAATCCACTGTAAATTTCCTAAAATAAATGGAAAAAAAAACTGTTATCAAAGCCATATCCTTCACTGATAGCCCTACTAAATCTCCCTATGTATCACCTATGGATTTTTGTGCTTCCGGACTTTTAAAATCTGCATTATCCAAACGTCGTCCCAAAACACTTACAGGAATCTGGAAAGCTGTTCATTAGGAATGGGATATAATACCTCTTCTGACACTTCAAAAGGCATTATTATCCTGGAAATTGCGGTGTCGAAAGATAGTTCAGAATAAGGGATGTCAAATAGAACATTTAAAACACAAGAATTTTATGTAATTTAGTTTTGTGAATACAATATACATCGTCTAAAAAATGTGTGAACAGCCGCTGTATTTTCAAATTATTTCAAAGTGCAATGTTGTATATCTGATGGTAGTGACAAAAACAAGTAAGTTAATAATACATTTTAAGTAAGAATTTGACCTAAAATATTTAAAGTTGTAAAAATATACCCCGTTACCTTTCACATAATATTATTTCAAAGTCTGAATCATAGGTTTTTTATAATTATTTTTGTAAATTAATTCTAGTAAATTCTTTACAATATTCTCTCTTTTATACCTTATAATACAATCTACTGACATGTAATGCTAGCTGATTGGTACTAGTCAAAAGTCAAACTAGTCAGCTAACGTTACATTTTCAGGTTTGAATCCCAGCAAAAATAAGTTGCAAAAATATACCCCATAATCAAGGTAAGTTTAAATGGTAGTTATTTTATATATACTAAATGTTTCAATGCTTTAAAATATATATCTAAATTATATTATATTGCAAAGTTATATTATTAAGAAAATTAAAGATATTTTAAATTTAACATCTGTGGTAAATAATTTTATATCTAAAAGTTCTTCAAAGTTACTATTTTCAAATTATTTCGAAGTGCAATGTTATATATCTGACGCGGTAGTGGGAAAAACAATCTTACAATATGTTTTATTTTTGTATATGTTTTCTTATTCTTTACAAAGGGTACCCTTAAGTTTATATGTAAGTTTATATGTACGTTTCTGTGGAAACAGACAATCCAAAACTTTTTCACTTACAGTCATAGCACATTCCTTTAACTTTTTACATCTGATTGTGTATAATCGTAACAAAATCATCCTAATTCTGCCATATTTGATATTTTTACGTTGTAATATTTTCTTAAGTGTAAATAATTTAAGACTATTCCTTTGCTGGCCAGAAATAATTAAAATATTATCAATAAAATACCTGGACTTATTAACTTTAAGATTATCAAGGTTATGTATTAAAGAGTTCCACATATAAGGTGTTATGGTAACGCTATTTTTTTGGCGGACGTGCATAATCATCTTTGGTTTCTTATCTCCGTATATGTATCCGTGTATTGTCCAAGAAAAACACCACACACACACAAAAATTTTATCTACAATTTTGAAAAAAAAAATTGTTAAATTGTCTATACTAAAATATCCTTTCATTTTCTTAAATTCAGGTAATTAAAAATTATAACAGAAACGTATGTTGTTCGTTCTCAGCACTAAATCTTGTCCAAGCTAACAATTTGTATAATACCAGCTGTGTAAACTCGTACAAATAATGTTTTTTCAAGTGTTATATTGCTTTACTTATACATGCTTGATAGGAAGTTAATCGTTTATCAAGCAAGAGTTTGTTTTAAAAATAAGCATTGATGTTACCACACTGCAATAATACCAATTTTCTGAAAATTCGTACTCAAATTTCCCCCGGTAACAAAGTAATAAAACGTCTGTTTACATCTAACATGTTTACCGATGTAAATTCTGTGTAATGATGCAACAACCAACTAATTCTATAAACTATACTTACCAAACATAATGTCTAATAGTATCAATATTTCGTCAGCACACACTCTCATGTAAATGTCTAAAAATTCTGCTTAATTTTAACCCATTAACTGGTATAAACATATTTTTTTACACTTCATATTCATAATAATAAGTAAAATTAATAATATTTATTTCATGTGTACAACATATCTATAATTTCTCATATATAGTACTATTAATTTTCTTTTACTTCAAAACATTATCAAAACATGATGCAATCATCCGAGCTTAATGTTTATCATACTAATGCATCTACCCCCCTTGTTTTCGGGAAATAACAAGCGTTTACTTTTAAACTTTATATCGGACACAGTATACAATTTCACGTGTTTACTCCTAAAATCTAAAATTTGTCATCTGTGATCCTACAAAACTTCCTTTTCCTTGGACATTGTAACACATCCTCTGATATTATCTAGTTCATAATCTTTGTAAACATATATCTCCCTTCCATCACAACTTCCTCTGAAATACTATCACTATATTTTACCCCGTACCATATTTTCACTAAATAAATATTTCTGTATTTGTTTCTTAGTTTTAATATATCGCTTTAATATTTATAAATAAAAAAAATCAATAAATTTATAGACGCTTTTTAAATACACTCAGAAATAATGGTAAATAAAACCAAATAAATATTATCTAATCCATACATTTATATACAGGAAATATATATCCGTCCATTCTGTAATATCCAATTGGTTTTCGTATCACTCGGCTTCAAATAATTACGTATGAAGGAATACAGGAAAAATATTTCCAAAATAAAAAAGGAACGTACGAAAAAATCTAAAAATAAAAAATAGCGCGAGCAACCGTAAAGAAAAAAGTTGCTTGATGCAGACTAGAAAATTCAAGTACTACTAACTTGCACAAAACGACAGAGGTCTCCGTTGCCAAATTCATAAAACTTTTTTCTTTTTCTTGTGTTGTTGCCACTCCATGGTAACAAAAGTCCAAAACCACGTGTAAAAAGGTGTTGCCACTCCAAGATAACAAAACTTTTTTTTTCAGAAACCCCCTGTTACATTTCTTTCAATATTCAAAGCAGGAGGCTGACTCCTCAACTCTAACACACGTGGATAATAGTATCAATATTTCGTCAGCACACACTCTCATGTAATCCCCTAAACACAACTCAACACTGACCCTTACGTAATACTACTATTTTATTTCATTTTTTAAGCAGGAGCCCAACTACTCAACCCTACTCTGACTTCCCAGCACGTGGACGACTATGAACCAATCTTCCAAAAATTTCTAAGTCCCATTCCGAAACTAATATGTGTTGCCATTCCGTAAAAGATAATCTTTTTACTACCCCCCTGAAAAAGTAACGAAATAATTTTTTTCAGCAGAAGGAACCCAACTACTCAACTCAACTCCGCCTGACGTCACTTCCGGTGACGTCACTTGGCCCCGTCCACTTTGATGACGTCACTTCCGTACCTATAGTGGCCTGTCTACTACTGTGCTTGAATATTCTCTTTTATGATATATATTTATGTTTATTAATGTATAAATAAAGGTTACATGATTAATCTTGATTACACCCACTTGTAATAGAATAATATTAATTCTAATTTAGGAATTTAAAAAATCTACTATAAAAACGTTAAATTTCAAGAATATGGAAAATCGGAGGACAGCCAAATACAGTGGCTCCCAAAAGTGCTCATACACTTACGATTTTCAATGAAATATGGGTCTATCCATTAATTAAAATGAATATTTCAAAATGGGTATTTAATAATAAGATCTATAATCTATTCTTAACAAAACTACATGAAAAATTTGTTTTCCTATGTTTTTACATAGTAAAACTTTATTTTTTAGAAACTAATAATCAAAAAGTAACAAAATCTTTATCTCACAAAAGTTATCGTACACTTGTAAAAAATCTCTACATATTAGCAAATATTCTAATTTTTCGTTAAATTAATATTTAGTAGGATATCTTTTAGCATCCACAACAGCTTTTAAACGTCTGGGAATAGATTGCACTAGTTCTTTTCTGCATCAATGTTCATCCATTCTTCCATCATAATTGTTTTTAGTTCGCTTTTCGTATGAATGTCGTGTTTTCGTACTCGAACCTCCAGTTCTCTCCAAATATGGGTTTAAATCTGGTGATTGAGACGGTGTTTTCAAAACTTGTGGACAATTATAGAGACACCAGAGGCGAACGTTGAGAACCGTGTGCTTAGGATCGTTATCTTGATAAAAAACAAAGTTGTTTCCAATACCCAAATTTTGGGCTGATAATTTTAAATTGTCTCTTAAAATATTTATATAAACAGCATGATTCATTATGCCATCAATAAATACCAAATTACCTCGCCCTAATGCTGACATGCACCCCCACACAAGGACACCTCCACTTCCATGCTTAACTGTTTCTACTAAGTTCTTGGGATTAAGTTCCTCATTTTTCTTCTCCATACAATTATACGCCCATCGGAAACAAAAATGTTAAATTTGCTTTCATACGACATTATTCCAATACGTTTGGGGCTGATTTATCATTGATAGTGCGAAGGAAAGCCCAATCTTTCTGTTTTTCTCACTCACAAAAAAACTTTCTACAGGCAGAACGCCCATGCAATCCAGCTGCTCTGAGAACTCGTCGAACAGTTTTCAGGTGAAATTGAAGTAGAAAATGTTTCATTAAATTCTGCAGAAACTTTTACAGCACTCAAACGTCGATTTTTCACAAATTTTCCAATTATAAATCTCTGAACACGTTTTGTTAACTTTGCAGGACGACCTTTTCTTATCTTGTTTTCAATTCGATTTTCGTCTTTAAAGCGTTTTATCACATACTGCACAGTAGAATGGAATAAATTAAGTAATTTAGCAATATTCCGAACTGATTTACCACTTCTATGATGAAAAATAATCAATTTTCGAATGCTGTTTGCTGTTTCTTTACGACTACGAGCCATTTTTAAATAACAAATAGAATATTACGGAGTGGGCAAGCAAAAATTAAAGCCAAACGATATTTTAAATACCCCCACAGTTCAAAAATAAAAACAAAGCGCCAGACGATAATTTTAATTATGAATTTATCCGAAAATATTTCAGTGTACGATGACTTTTGTGAGAAAGTTTTTGTTACTTTTGATTACTGGTTTCTTAAAAATAAACTTTTACTATGCTTTCAAAATATATTTGTTAAGAATATATTTTAGATCTTATTAAATACCCATTCTGAAATATTCACTTTAATTAATGGATAGACCCCTATTTCATTGAAAATCGTAAGTGTACGAACAGTTTTGTTAGCCGCTGTAGTTCAAATCTCTTTATAACACATCCTTATCGATATTCCTTCATATTTACGGCACGTGTAGGAAACAGATTTAACCTGTCAGAAAAAAAAGCTAGTATTAGCATAAAGATAGCACAAAAAACAAAGCTTTAATGAAAAATATATGAAACTCAATCATTTATTCCTATTTTTTAAAATAAATAATTTGTTTCTTAATGAAAGGAAAAATATAAATATTAAAAGCTTATATGGTTTATAAGAAATGCTTGAAAAACTTAATAAACTTTTCTTTCAAATGTTAAAAATATATATATTAATTACCATTCACTTCAATGGGGTTTTTTTTAGAAAGCGTAGTATTTTTTAGAAAGCGTATATAAAGCTAAGCTCCATCCAGTAGAAACGTATAAAAACACTTTTAGTGTGATCAGTCAAGGGAATTTGACCATTAAACCATGTTCTCCCTTGATAAGACTCAGATGTCAGGCCTCCACCTCTTCAGATGGGTACTCTGACAATTTTGCTCCCTTACGAAGAGGGAATTCTTTCTATCACTTTCGTCACACAATCCCATTCTTTTTTTTATTTAGGACACCAACGTAAGATGTTTGCAATACTTTAATTTTTTCCCATTTTCTTAATTACCGCGAACTTCAGTTTTGCATGGCATCTAATCATGGTCAATTTCAAAAGGTTCCGAGTGCCACTACAAATTTTCCACTATTGGCATCCTAACGCTGAAGCTCAAATCTCTATATGGATGATTTAACAACAAAGTTGTACTGGTGGCATGAAGTTTTCTTTCCAATTAATCCTTTTCGAACGCACGTTGTTGAGGTAGCTCCTAATTCCACTGTTTTACTTTTGTGTCAATGACTCACATCTTTTTGACTCTTTCTTTGATCGTCATAGATTCTTACAATAGTTAGACTATTTCAATGGCTCTTCCCACTTTCCTACCACATTTTATTTTTTTTTTTATTTCAAAATTCTGATTCCTCATTTTTCAACTAGAGCCATAAGACTCAACATCGTGAAGGCATGTCGAGTCATAATATCTGTCATTGTCACGCCGTAATATTCATTGTTTAAGGAGAAAAAATAAAAATTATTTTTTTCAGTATCATTTTTATGTTTTTCTCTTGTAAGTACCTGGGATTTCAAGAAAATAAAGATTCCTTTCAAACGTATAAAAATGTAACTCTTGAATATTAAAAATATAACATTTACTGTTATCTCTCAAATATTCTTTACTTTGTATTTCAATATGCGATCTAGCAGGGTCGCAACAAATTAGAACTTTTAGAGCAGCTTTTAGTTTGATAAATATATTATATATCACTTCAGGCTTTTAGAATTTTAGTGAATATTTAATTTTAAATTCATGCCTTTAGTCTCCAGCCTCAAATGCTAACCTATTGTAATGTCTTGAAGAGAGACCTACAATTCCGTACCATTAAAGAAACTTCAAGATTTGTGGTGTTTATTTCCTTTAGTAGTCAGCAATGTGTGAAAAAGTTCAGATCAGAAATACATGTAGCTAACTTGTTACATCGCCTTTTATTTCACAGATCAATTTCTCTAGCCAATCACATTGAAGGATTCTTTCTCATCGTTTAATTCATTTTTACATTTCTGTCCTTTTAGTAACTACGACAGTTTTTTTTTTACTTGTAAAAAACATTAACTGAAAATTTTCAACCAGATAGTGAGAGATAGTCTTATTAGCGGACGCTTCGTTACACTTTTTAAATGAGTTTAAAAAAATATTCCTGCAACATTTTGCTCCAATTACTTTTATGTGGGAAGTGTATTCAACTAGATGTAAAATGCTAATTTAAACTTCGTCTAATTAAGAGTTTTTCACACATTAAGTTTTGCATTTTAATTATTTTATTCTATTTTCATTAGGTACTGACAAATTTTGTACACTTTGATATAAAGATTTAATCAATTTAAGGATATGGAAACAGACGATATTTTTTACATATTTCATACACTTTTAGTGCAATAGATTGAAGCACCAAAGAAAAAGGCTTATATCAAGCCTTTGAGCTGAATAATTAGACGAGTAATAAAGTTTGCTTGGAAATATTTCCGTAAAAATGAGCGAGCAACATATTTTATATCAGCGAGAGCTTTTACTCTAATTAACAACATTCGTAATAGTGTTTGAGGTTCAAGATATTTTGTTGTTTGTTTTTGATAACTCAAGTTTCTGCACTGATAGTGACATTACTTCCAGTAATCTTATGACCAATTAGTGAATAAGTGAGTTTTTTCTACTTGCGTAGCTCCTTCGGAAAGTCTCGAGTTTTATTAAAAATTTGGCACACGCGAGCAAATTTTAGGTAACAGCCAAGCACTGTAAACAGAGCAGCCAAACTTCTAATTGAAAGTCTCCGATTACTTTGGTTTCAGATTTTTATAAATTATAATGAGCTCATATCCCTACAGTGATCAGAAACGTACAGGCATTGAAGTAAAACTTATATTTCATATTAGACATAAGTTCTAAATTATTACTTCAACGTCTGAAATCAAAGCAAACAGTTTTTCCCCCATATTTTAGATAGATAGTATTAAATCATTTTATTCCTTTCTTAGTATAACTTAAAATTTCATGCCAAAATGTAACAATAACTGTCCTCCTAGGGCACTGAATGAAATTAGATTCATTTCATTACAGGTCTAGAATCAATATTTTTTTCATGAATGGATCCGACAGCTTCTCTTCTTATCATTTTATCTGATTACTTTCTATAACCCCATAATCATAAAAACAACGTCTGTTACATTGTTGTTAATATCAAGAGAACAATCTGTCAGATCCAAAATCTCTCATAATCACATGAAGTATCTGCTGTTCAAGCCACTAGCTGATTTTACTCGAAGAAATATCGTTGCGGAGATATTGATTGCCATCTTGAGCTTTAATCCTGTTCAGCTGGAATATCGAGAGTTATACGCTGTTCAGGTGAATATGTTCGACAAAAGGTTTGTTGGTTGAGGGCGCGACGGTCTTCTTTTGCTAATCGAGGGCTAAGAAAACAAGTTACAAACTTAACGGCGTGCACGGCTGTCAATTGCAGTCATAGATGCCAAAAGCCAGAGCCCAGCGATTCGTCCATCTTCCATCATTATCTACCAAACACGATTTTTTGCAATTCTTGGTTCTTTCCTATATAAATAATCTTATTGGGTTAAGAATTTCTTGATGTATCTCCAGCATTCTGTAGTCAAAGAATTGAAAAAAATATAGACTAAATCTTTGTTATGTTTGTGTAAGCCGAAATCTTAAAAATTAAATGTTAGCGATATAAACATAAACACGACGCATCCTTTTACTTTCACCAGAATGCGTTCGTTCATTTTTCTTTATAATACTTCAGATACCTTGATTTCATTCTAATATTATATATATATATATATATATATATATATATATATATATATATATATATATATATACACTGCTCAAAAAAATTAGGGGAGCAAACAAAGAAGTTAAGAAAACCGTGCGAGACAGCCACGTATTGGCATAAAATGGATAGTACACGCGTATCAATGCGCAATACAGAAAAAAAAGACGTAAAAAATTTGCAATTAAGCTTTAATTCTTTCAAAACATGGAAAAAACATGAAAAGATGATTTAGCACAACAATTTGGTTACATGTAAACGATACAAAAAAGTATTGTTTACAAATGATGCAAGATTTTTAATATGGCGTGTGGTCTCCTCGAACAGCTAAGACTGCTGCACACCTGTTTTCCATTGATGCGATGATGTTATCGATAAGACTTTGGGGAATACTGTTCCACTCCTCAAGAAGTGCAATCTCCAAGTCTCGGAGAGTAAAAGGAGGCCTTGGTCTCGCAGCAATGCGTCGTCCGAGCATGTCCCAAACATGCTCGATTGGATTCAGGTCAGGAGAGCACGCTGGCCATTCCATACGCTGTATTGTTTCAGATTCAAGCATGTTCTCCACAAGACGAGCTGTATGCGGTCTGGCATTATCCTGCTGGAAGACAAAGGAATCTCCAATGGCTGCAGCGTAAGGTATGACATGAGGTCTCAGTATCTCGTCTGCACACTTTCGGGTCGTCAAAGTACGTGCATAGAGACCTTCCTGATGAAGCCTATTACGTACTGTTTGGCTGGATACTCTTCGTCCTGTTGCCAAGAGCAACTGTCTTTGCAGCTGACTAGCATTGTTTGTTCTGTTTCGACGAGCTGTTAACAGTATATACCGGTCATCAGTTGCTGTAGTGGCGTGTGGCCGACCTTGCCCTGGTCGACGTCTAACATTCCCCGTTTCTTGGAATCGATTCCACAGCCTTGCAACTACACTTCTGGCGACTCCAACAGCGTCCGCGACACTACGTTGTGTTTGCCCGGATTCAAGTCTGCCTATAATACGCCATGCCATGGATTCCGGTAAATCACGTTGTTGAGACATTTTCAAGTCACCTTTTCTCAAAAAGAATAACTGAGCAATCGAATTTCACAATTAAGGCAGTGAAACAGACGTTTCTGCAACATCCCGATTTCCGCCCTTATGTTCTTTTTCTGGTTTTTGACGTCATGGACTTTGATTTGCATATGAAGTTTTCTTCTTCTGTTTCCTGCTAGTCTTTAAATTATGGATGATTTATTTTATGTTACTTATCGGTTTAAGTATTTGCGTAATTTTGTTAAAACCATGTGCTCCCCTAATTGTTTTGAGCAGTGATATATATATATATATATATATATATATATATATATATATACTAGCATTATTGTCCGGCGTTGCCCGGGTAGATATATATATGTAGATATAAAATGTTTCATGCATTCCATCAAAAATATATTGGGCTGCACCCCCCGCTCTTCATGTTAATCTGACCAGACAGAATGCGCTTAGCGCGTTTCTACTGAAATGATATACAAACAATAAGAAAGAAAGAAACTTTGAGGCTGCGGACCTTCTTCTGATTATACGTCTGATTTTATTGAGAATTAATAACACAGTGTTGCGTGATTCGCACGTTTAGATTGAATAAGATTACTGTTTAATTATATTTGTTAGATACTGTTTAATTAGATTTAATTAGATTTGTTTGATCCACTGTTTAATTAGAAATAAGTTTTATAATTTACATTTGCCTTTATTTTTTATTTTTCCCTTAAAAACGCAGTTTTTTCCACATCACCCAGGAAGTGCAAGATGCGTTATTCCCTTTATTTAATCAAAGTAAGGCGGGATTCCGCATGAAGCCTAAGCTCAAAGTTTCTTTCTTTCTTATTGTTTGTATATCATTTCAGTAGAAACGCGCTAAGCGCATTCTGTCTGGCCAGATTAATATGAAGAGCGGGGGGTGCAGCCCAGTATTTTTTAGATGGAATGCATGAAAAATTTTATATCTCTATATCTACCCAGGCAATCATTCTTTAAAAATAATTTCATTAATTTTCTTATGCCTTAATATAACTAATGGACTAATAATTCGGAATGAAAGTTATGTGTCGTTAAGAGCTTTTCCTCCCACTGCTTAAAAAACCCCAAAACTCTAAAAAAATTTATCTTAAATGATTTCACGGAATAATTAATTCAAATACATATCGTATGTTAACTCTGTTTCGCGAACTTAGGGGAAAAAACCTGTAGAACTTTTAAACTTCTTCCCATTTTATGATCCTCAAACAATTAATATATTTAGATCAACAGAAGGCTTCCAAAAACTGGCCATGGCACAAACTTAATTTTTCTCTTTTTTTATCCTTCCTTTTATTTCCAAATTTTATTAAGTTCTATTAGTTTGAACGCCATTGTCTAAAATTGTCTAAAGCAGCGGTTCTAAACCTTTTACCTTTTTAGACCCACGACTCCACTAAACGTAAGAAAAATAAAATAAGGACTTCGCCCTCTTCCCCCCCCGTCACCCCCAGACCAACTCTCAAACCACCCCCAGATCACCCCTCAGAACAACCCTCTTTCCCCCACGTATCAAATTTGACTGGTTGTGGTGAAGGGGCTGTATCCGCATTTAAGAGGTGCGCTTAAGGGCACAAAAGTCATTAAAAATTAATTTAAAAAAACTAATATTGAACCCCAAATTTCGTTTTTGCTGCGTTAAGTTTCTCGGGTCCTAAACATTAACTGTGTGACGTTTAAATTTGTATTTATGGGGTTATTTAAAAACTTTATTATTATAATTAATTTACTAATTAAAGTTAGAATTACTCTTTACAACCCTTAAAATCAATTTACATTTAATAATACGTTTCAATTAAATTTACTTCAATATATGCCATTGTCCATTAGTGGTTAGTACATTTTAAGGACTTGCGTTGTGTGTCGCAATAACCCATAAATATATAATAATTAAAATTTACCCTAGGTTCGAACTGAATGCATCACTGTGGTGATTAATGAGCCAAAAGAAAAGGAAAAATTAACTCCAATAAATTTACTTAACCTTGGAGAACACCTAGAAATAAAATTACTTCACCTAAAAGAAAAGTTTCATATCTGCTGAAATAAAAAAATAATACCTAAAGCTGAAAGCCAGACAATTAATTAAAAAGGCAAGTACCGACATGACACCACTTTACAATCTAAAATAACAATTTATTCACAACATTAACATATTAACCATCAATCTGGTGATCTATTCTAATCAACATATTTCCAGATACCAATAATAAATTGTCAAAAATACAATTGCTGTAAAAACCAACATCTATAACCTCACAACACAATAAAATATATACAATGAAAATTCCAAAATGAAATGGCTGGTGAATATAAAAAAAAAACTAAGTCATTCAATATGTAATTACAAATCATTAATTAAATTTTAAATTTAAATTGATTCTTAATGAATCTGCTGCAGCTTTAAAAAATGGAGAGAAATTAGGGATAGTATTTAAAGAAAGGAAAAGAAAGGAAAAGAATTTCACCCGTCGCCATCGTCCCTTGGGCTGGGGAGACCCCCAGCTTGGGTCTACAGCTCTCTCGCCACCAGCCTCAGGATCCTCAAATCATGTCCTTTCAAACCCCCGCGCTCCCGAGTCAGCACCTTGTCACCACTTCCATCAGTCCGTAAAATCATCTTCCATACCAAGTAGTTCCTGAGCGCGCCTTGAATTCTGATGGTTGACATGAGAGGGGAAGGCTACAGGTGGCATTCTTGCACTCTGCAATTCTTTATACAATTTCTTTCCCCCCCTCATCTCGATCTTGATTAATTTAATTTTACGGCGCCCTGGTCATCCACCCGGCGATGTATCCCTGCGCGCCTTGCATCTCCTCTTCTGAGATTCCTTCCCCTTCGAAAAAGGGCGCGTAGCGGACGTATCGGGTTACAGATAGTGGGGGAGGCTATGAAAAGCTGTTGCTAGGCATAGGGTCAATTTTAGGGAAAGAAGGAAAACAATGAATATTTCTAAAACCTTTGAATTAAAATTCTGCCAGCCAAAAACTGTACCAGCCAACTCACAATGTTTAAAAAATAAGACTTATTAATGTATCAATATTTTTAACAATAAGGTATAACCTGTGATGATCTATTTCAAACTTAATTCTTCTCAATGTCAAAACATTTAGAGAAACTTGCGCACACTTCTCCAAATGTGATGACATTAATCAAATCAATTAATATTTGATCACCACAAGTTTAAACCCTCAGATATATTTAGCAGAGGCTTAATAATTTGATTAAAACAAAGCACAATCGTTACTAAAATTTACTTACTTACTTACTTACTTTACTAATTTAATTATCTGAATACCCGATATTAATATAAACGTTAATTATTTCTAAACTATTAATTATCATCACAACAACTGTGCCGAATTTGGTCCCGGTGGGTGAAACTGTCTATGATTCTATAGCGGACAAACAAAGAGACGAGCTCTTTTATATATATATATATATAATATATATATATATATACATATATATATAATATATATATATATATATATATATATATATATGTATATGTATTATATATGTATATATAGATATATATATATGGGGTTTTTTTTGGGGGGGGGGGGGAATAAGCACAAACAATGTTAACATGAGTAACATTTATTTAAAGAGGAACACTATTTACAAGGGGAATTAACGTCAAAAAAAGGGGAAAACAAGCAATGCGGCACACACGTGCGCGTTCGTCGAAGGCATAGCATTGTCTCATCTCTTCTTCGAGGCGCCCGCTAGGTGGCGCTCACCGGAGCTCACAAGGGCTCACTCCATGAGAGTGGCATGTATGGCTCTATGTATGACATCCCACATACATATATATATGTATGAGGCGGTGAAAGGCAAGGTGGTGTAAGTCACATTTTCAACTATTTTTTATTTGAGGGCAAAAATATAATCTCCATGTTCAATATATAGTGGAATTGCAAATAATTATTTTCAATATTATAATAATTATTATGAATTATAATTTCTTTAATTTATAGAGATATTTTTTGTAGTTTTTGAAGTAAAACGCTTTGGACTTACACCAGTTTGTCTTTCGCCGCCTCATATTATATATATATAAAATCTTTATTTGGTCAGTTAGATCGCTACAATCATCGTTTACAACACAAGAACCGTACTTTTCCTATTAATTCTTAAAATTAATTTATCTGAAAAGTAATGTCAGAATCAAATTTTTGATGATCCTGATTAATTGAGATATTTTTATACGAATTGTCAACAAAAGTTTTCATCAGAAATAATCCTTTCTAGCTGTGGTAAGCTGTGGTAAGTTTATATGATTATATCTGTGCTATAATCATATAAACTATTACTTATACCAAAAAATTAATAGTTCATTGCTTTTGTTTTTTAAAATAATCCTAAATTTAACTATTTCATGGTTTAATTAATACTTACATATAACACATATTTCACTAAAATATTTTTCAAATGGCACATTCTTGCATAAAATCCAAACAGTCAGCATAAATGCTTAATGGAAATCATAAATACTTAAAAATTTATCACTCCTGGAATTTTTTTTTTCATTTTTAAGACATTTCAAAAATCTGTGCGTAAAATATTACCAAATCTCCAAAGTTCTGTAAACAATATTATACCATTTATTTGTACGTAAGCTAAGAATATAATTTAAATATAAAACTTGCTTCAGATAAAGCTAAAAAAAATTTGATCTTGTGAATGTAAAGTATGGGAAACGGAAAATCTTTCTTTCAGGTTTATTATTATTATTAATATTAATTAATATATATATATATATATATATATATATATATATATATATATATATATATATATAGAGAGAGAGAGAGAGAGAGAGAGAAAGAAGGGGGGGTGTTCTGAAATAGGGTTAGTTCCATAAGTACTAACACTATGCTTAATAATCAAAACGGGTGTTAAGAGAGAACATTTCAAAAACTCCTATTTTTTTTTACAAAATATGATAAAATATTATCCTTGTATAATAAACTTTCCTTCGTTATATCAGTTGAAACTCTGGAAGCATTAGATAATATCAATAAATGTATATTCGTTCATAGAGAAGCTATACTTTCCGTTTGATTTAGAGACCATTTTAAATAAGTCTATTATTGATTTAAAGATATTTTAAATCAGAAAATCATATAAATATTTATAATAGCTACAGAAGTTAACAACAAGGTTCCTGTTCTATGTTTACTCTTTGAGGAATTACATCAAATGGGATTTAAAATGAATTTGATCGTAGCAACTCAGTATCCTATTTCTTTTTAACCATTTAATGCAACGAAATTATTATCCACTCATTTCTGTTTTTGTCTGATAAGGAATACGAGAGTTTTTATGTTTAGGTTTGTCGTAACACCTCTAAAGGAAATCCTCCCTTTTTATGCTATTCTTAATATAATACTGATTCGATTCCTGCTGTCCAAATTAGAAAATATTTATTGAAGATTGATTTTTTAAATGATCCCGTAAATGCCCCCCCCCCAAGTGTCTAAAACAAATGCCCCCTTTGCAAAATACAGACTTTGTCACCCCTCAATTACATTTATGTTCTTTTAATAAATTCATAAACACTTCCTGAGGAATTTCTACTTGGTAATTCAAAACGTACTTTGAATTTAGAGAAAAAGGGGTTTCAAATTATCTTACTATTCAAATGCTAGTTATTTTCTTCTTCCTACCTGTTGAAAGTTCCTCTGTAATAAATCTAAACTAGTAGTAAATCTTCAACAGTATGTAACGGACAGAACTCCGTGTATTTCTGATTATAGATAGTTTATTATTCGAAACTATTAGAGGCAGCTACATGATAGTTATTCCCTAGTTCCTCTTCTTTACTAAGTAACTAGAAACAGGATTGAAGATCACACAATCAGACTAATTATGTGTAATTCAACGGCAAACTAAAGTCGGATGAAGGCTTCCATCATATCATATTGCGCTTTAATATATTTGTGACGGGATCAATATTTCATTAAAAAATAATCTCTGGAAGTAATGAATCTCTAAGGAAACTATATCTTAATTAACAAGAATAAATCAAAGCTGAAATACAAAGTAATAACAAATTGAACCAAAATATGTTTTCCCTTTCCTAAGATGAAAGTAAGTTTAAATATCTCAAAATAATCATTATCGGCGTTTGAAAAATGTTGTTCTTAAAAGCATTTCAGTGAAAAGTAGCACAAGATTGCTAACAAACCTGTAACATAGAACTTAAAACCACTTTAGAACTGTGAGAACTGAGATAAAGCAAAAGAGTTCAAGTAATTAGTGGTTCTAATTTGAACAAAAGTGCGGTATATTTTTTAAACGCCCAAGTTTGTAAGCTTTGTTTACAATTTTAAATATTGTTAGTAGCAATAATTAGTTAACAGTATACATTGTAAAAGTATTTCTACGTGAAACACTGAAGTATCATGATTCTGAAAACTCAGCAATTTTAATTATGACTTCAGAGACAAGATTTTTACGCTAAAACTTAGAATAAGCTTTTCTTGATACTGTATTATTTTGTATAATAATAACGATTTGATGAATCAGCGTAATATTAGCCCCAAAATAATTCTCAGAAGTATTTAAAGTTAAGACAAAAATAAAAGATTTTATTTTGAAATGGTGTTCCAGTAACATTAGTAATAATGAAAAGTTATACTTTATTGTGAAATTTATGCTAAAAAATGCTATTTGTATGAAGTGGTTTAAACAGATCATGCAGCAATTTATGCTTGATGACTTTAAAGTGGGAGTTTCTAATCCAAACATGTTACAGGACGGTGAAATAAAGGTAAAGGAATATCTAGTGAACTTTAAGGTTATAAAAAAGGTATTGGGCATTATCTTCACATTGATTTCCCAAAATTTTAATTACTATAGAAGGCATTGAAAAGGTATGGGCATACTCATCTTTTGAAAAATAACGAATTTTGAGCTCTTGAATAAATTATTGTAGTTTGGTCTGTGTGTTTGGAGCCTTGGACTATCCAAATATCCATTTGGCTTTTCCGTCAGTTGCATATTTATAAATATTTCGAGTAGCAAATTGAATTAAATAATGAAAAGTTAGAATGTCCGTCTTTGAAATATCTTAGAAGAACTGAATAGTGGGTATAAGGCCTAGGACAGAAGTAAAATTAGCTAAAATCATCAAAATTAATTTTAGTGAATGTGGCAGGAATTAGTGTTGTACATATTGTTCTATTGTCAGTAATTTAACTAATGAAATTCTCAGTTAAAACTAATTTTTTTCTTATTTTGTACTATTTAAACATGATGTTAAACGAATTTTTTTTGAACTAATCTCTCATTTTTTAATCTAAAATAGGGCTACATTTTAATTCTTGCTTGTAAGACAATTTTTTCTGCTTATAACCATATAGTATTGCGATAAAAATTAGGTACCTCCTGGAAAAGTGATTAGATCTCTGGCCATAAATTCTGCCATTATTTGGAACAAACAGATATGGTTGATTTCAAGTACAGTAATCTTAAAAACACTAGCCGCTGCGCAACCAACATGGTCACTTTTAGTTTTATGTTTTCTTTTGCAAAACAACTCAACTGAAAGTAACATATGTAAAGAAAGTTACCATTACCTGTCATCATAAATATACGTTGTTAAGGGATAGTGGGAGCTCAGCCAAAAAAATTATAATCATTGCTAAATTCACTATAAGGCTGTTTCTAAAACATCGTGATGAAAAAATGTGAATTTCCATTACTTCAGAACAGAGTTAAAGATAAGACTGAGAAACCCAACACTAATGATTTTAAAAATTACATCCCTCTCTGTATGTACTATTTTTCCAAACTAAGATATCTACTCTTTATATCAAACTAGCTGAAAACCCGCACTTCGCTACGGAGTACATTCAAATTAAATACAACGGTCAATGTATGCAATTAATGCCAAGAAAAATAAATAATAAATACGACGATCACTGTATACAATTGATGTAAAAAAACAAAAAAAATATATTTATAAAAAATTGTAAGGGATATTTTTATAGACAAAATAATGTAGAAGAAATTATTCAAATTAAATCTAATAGAACATACTAAAGAATATAGTACAGTTAATATAGTACAGTTTGAGGAACATATCTAATACTGTATTTTAATATTTTTTTGGATAATGTCCAATCGTCTGCCGCATTAGCAAGGGAAAAAATATTTTTTTGTCTATTTCATTGTTATGGGCGTGACGATAAATTTATTTAAAGTGCCAGAAAAAGAAATCACGTGATCAGCATTCAATAAATTAAATTCTATAAATTAATCTTTAAAAATTCACCAAAAATCAGAAAATGGAGGTAAAGATTTGAAAAAGATTTCATTTTAAAGGATATTTTAAGAACTTTCTCGTGATATAAATTTTATAACCCTCAAATTATTATTTTAAATGCAAACTTTAAAAAAGGTACTAAAACAGCTTAAAAATTTAATTTTAAAAAATCTAAGAAGAATTTTTCAAAAATCTTTCTTAGTGTACCCCTACGCTATAAGAAGAATCGCCTTGCAAAATTTCAGCCCTTTAGGTGCAGCGGTCTGGTCTTTACGTTGTATGTCAGTCAGTGAGTCAGTCAGTTACAGAACTGTTTTATATACTATATACAGACTATCTGAAAACCCGCACTTCGCTACGGAGTACGTTCAAATTAAATACAACGGTCAATGTATGCAATCAATGCCAAAAAAAAAATAAATATATATATATTTATAATAAATACGACGATCAATATATACAATTGATGTAGAAAAAAATATATATATATTTATAAAAAAATCGTAAGGGATATTTTTATAGACAAAATAATATCCAATCGTTTGTCGCCTTAGGAAGAAAAAAAAATATTTTTTGTCTATTTAGTTGTTACGCACGTGACGATAAATTTATTTAAAGTACCAGAAAAAGAAATCACGTGATCGGCATTTAATAAATTAAATTCTAAAAATTAATCTTTAAAAATTCACCAAAAATCAGAAAATAGAGGTAAAGATTCGAAAAAGATTCCATTTTAAAAGAATTTTTATGATCTTGCTCGTGATGTAAATTTTATAATCCTCAAATTATTATTTTAAATGCAAACTAAAAAAAAGTTACTAAAACAGCTTAAAAATTTAATTTTAAAAAATCTAAGAAGAATTTTTCAAAATTCTCTCTTAGTGCACCCCTACACTATAAGAAGAATCGCCATGCAAAATTTCAGCCCTTTAGGTCCAGCGGTTTGGTCTGTGCGTTGTATGTCAGTCAGTGAGTGAGTCAGTTACGGAACTGTTTTATATATATAGATAGATAAGAAATTGTTAGGGAAAATTTTTTTCACTTAAGAAAAAGGAGTAAAAATTCAGCAAGTACTAAAATATAGTGTGGGTTACATCCCTCTCTGTATGTACTATTGTTCACAATTCAGATATTTCCACTTAATCATATCAAATAATTCACTTAATACTGTATCAACACTTTCATAAACAACCTTAGATCCTGCTAAGCAATTCAATACTCGCTGATTAATTTCCACTGACAGTTCATTTGTAACTGTGAGAATGGCACGCATTTTAAGCTGTTGAGAAGTCACAGCTGCAAAATCTATGCCATTATACAGTTGTTTTACAGGATCCTGAGTGGGAGGATAACATAAAGATGGAAGTTTAACTTTTTCCCCATTTTTGGCTTCTCCAACATCTAAAAGCCAAGCTGCAAATCCTCTTTCAGTTTCTAGAGCACGCATATTTTCTTCGAGGCTCATCACTAAGTACAAACCAAAATTTATGTTTAAAGAAACAACTGGCAGCTGTAAGAGATCTTAAGCATCTTAATATAACAGGCAGTACTTGTCTGAAATCCCCACCAAGGAGAACAACTTTTCCGCCAAAATGTGTTTTGCTTCGGCTATATTTGGTTTCAAACTGCACGTAGAGGTTGCATTCAGAATTAATGGTATTTTGAAGATGGAGTGAGCGATTCTTCCGCGTGATAATAAAGTTGCAGCTATCCCTGTTTATGCAACAGGAGTAGCAAGATCACCTCTTCCTCTAATTGTATGCAATAATGTTATATGTACAAAAGTTTTTCCAGTGCCTGCAGGTCCATCTAAAAAGAAATGCTTTGGGCCCTTATTTTGATTTCCATATATTTCATCAAGTGCACTGTAACGAGGAATTTCGTTACAGGTTCTTTTACTTATGTTAACCTTACTAATTTTGATTCTGTAATCAAAACTTTAATAGTAATTTTAGTATTAATTTTAATTCTGCAACTAATTTCTATCCTTCAGGTTAACTCCTAATTCTTTCGCTGTTAACAGTTTAATTTGTACATCTGCTCTCACGTTCGTGGGAGGTCTTAAATTGATTCTCGGCGCTCCTGCTTATTTCCGACTACTATTCAAGTAACATCTGGACGGACCACTTAGCCGTCGTAAAAATACCTCTCTCTTTTTCTGTGCTTACTTTAATTGCCCGCTCTTGTGTCCAGAAAATAACAAGTCTTATCTCCCCCGTCCGTCGTTTTGTCCACGTTATAATTGCTTGTACTTAGCTCAGAGGAACTTCCGATTTCAAGATAAAGGGCATTTTCCCATTTTCTCCCCTGCTGCGTGAAAATACTTATTTTCGATGCTTTACAGACAATTTAGTTTTTCCAAGAACTCTGGAAATTCTCTCCTCGGTTGAAGTTAGCTCCTGATAAGCGTTCCTCTGATTGGTCAGGATGAGCCAATCAAAACCCTGTATGACTTCTATGCGGACAAGGTTTGGCTTGGTAGGGTTTCCCCTTTTGGCGATATTACGCGCTTTTATTTTTGTCGACACAAAGTGGTTGGCGCGGTTTTAATAGTGTTTCTCTTTTTTCTCTCTCTACACGTTTGGCGGGATTATAATGTTATTGCAACCCTTCTCTCCTCCCGCTGTCTAGGGCCTGAAAAAAAATATACTGAGAGAGATTTGAATTTTTGCTACCTGTAGGTTGGTATTTTTGCTGGTCCCCAAACCAGGGTACGGTCTTCGGGCCTGAACTTGGTTTGGGGAGCTCATTATCTTGTTCTTATTTCTGCATGTAAGTGTTAGAGCACAAGCTTGTATTTTATTATTATGCTATCAGCTTCCGACCTGAATGGTCATGTCAACCTTTAGCTCCTGATGTATTGAGCTAGACATCAAATAATTGTATATTGCTTCATTATGATATCCTAGATCAACCATATTTGAACTATGTTTAGTAAAAATAAAATTTAGATCTAATTTAACCAGCCCAGATTGTCATCTATTTCTGAGAAGCGTTGAATCATTTTTATCCAGTTCTCGATAGCAGCTAGTGAACTTCGGTATTGCGCCACTACGTATTATGTACTGCCATCTTCTTTATTCTTCAACCCGGCTGAATTACACTGAATCATCATCCTCGTCAGGTATCTGAGTTATTAAGAATAATGTACGTTCACGCCTTATGTGTTTTGTATTCCAAGTCTATGTTACCTGAAACTTTGCTACGAGTCATTTCGTCTACCTGGTAGTCTCTATTGAACTGTTAGTCAATTTGAACTCTTTCTTCATGCCACTAGGAGGTTATCGTGCATAGCTGCGTACTCTTCGATTTTGTGCTGTATACGAACTTTTCGCGTAGTGTCTTCTGAACTATATCTTCATGCCACCGAAATATACTGAACGTTTTCCAATATAACGAACTTATTCTGGTGTACTGAACTGTGAACACTATACTATTCTTCACTTCACTAGTGAATTTATGTGGCCATTTTAGAGTATAGGACATTCCTGCTTCCTCCATTTATCATCTCCTATTCTTCAATTCAATATTATTTTATTACATGCCACATGCACTATCGACTACAAATCTCTTCTACATTCAATTTTTGTGTATTAATATGGGCTTTGGTTTGCTCTTGTACTACATCGTAGCGGAATGGACAAAGAATATCTATTTCTGAATTTAAGAGTGGAAGCTTAAGTTTTGTTCTCAAACCTTGTTAAGTTCTCAAGTTAAGTTAAGTTCTCAAACCTTGAGCTTTGAGAAGTACAGATTCTGTATATTCATTTCAGCTAGAGCATACTGGGGCTCAGTCTCTTCAGAATACCTGTGAATAAAATCTTCACACAGAGTCTTTATGTTGAGTCCAAAGTTCAGGAACATTTTCTACTTCTCTAAATGCACAAATTATACAAAAAAGCACTCTTAGATCGTGGCATGTGGGTCCTTGCTGCATCAGATAGTTTCATACCAGTGTTCATCTCCTTCAAGAAACCCAAGCTGTTTACAAGTCATATAAAACTTCTCCCACACTACTCCTCGAACAGTTTTTAATTCTTCAAAACTCATAGCACCAGGTTTGTGCAGCAACAACATTCGGAGATAATATCGCTCAGTATCCTGTATGCTAACAACTGGCATTCTTCCAATCACTTTGTGTCCCCCTCTTTGCCTTTTTTCCATCTTGTTTAATTTTTGTCAAAGACATGGAAAAATGGAATGTCAGGGAAGTGAATTTTCGCAATTCTTCACCTTTGCAGTTTGGCTGAACCCATGCAGTTAAAGTTATTTGTTTAACTAATGCTCGTGCAATGCTTCTTCTTCCCTTCTTTCTTCATAATATATGTGGTGTTTTTCTGGCAAATAGACTGCTAATCTCTGCACAACATGGGATTTGTCAGACATGGTGAACTCATTCAAGCGCCACATTGTCTCAGGAGCACTTACATATCTACCATCAAGGAAGGTTAAAATTTCATCATGATGGACAACATCGTCATTTTGATCGCAGTATCATTAATTTACCTGTTCGCAAACTTGCATTTCGAGCACGGGATTCTAAGGCATCTAAAAGTCCACTATACAATTCAACTCTCGAATTCTTTTGGTTTATTCGAATGTAGTTTAGTCATGATCCTTCCGTTTTAACATTAGCATCAACAATGTACTGTTAGAATAGTTTTCCACTACTGTACAAATTGCTAAAACCACTACGGATGGAAAGTCTGAATGCATAGTATTGCAGTTGTGTTACTCGCACCCGTTTAGCTGAGCATCTTTCTTCAACGTGCACCATTCTATCATACCATCCACTGTCTCCTCTTGAGAACAGCAAAGGGGAACAGCCATAGGATTACAATATCGGTTCATGGGAGAAATATTTGTACAGTTCTTTGCATCTGAATAGATACAGATGTCTGGATTTGCAGGTGGTTCACCATCGTCTCCAACAAATATGGCAGCAACTCCAGTTTTTGATGTAGGTGTCTTGCATCTTCGCAGGTCTAAGTCCGGATGTTTCATTAAAACCATTTTTACATTTGCAGTTTGATTATTTTGTATCAACTCATGCATGTGTAAGTATGACTCAGCAAATGGATTAACACTTCGTAATAATGCATCTAATTTTTCCATCAGAGTTTACAAGCAGCCTTCATTATTTTCCATGCGGTAAGTGTTTGTTTCACTGGAATCGTACATGTACAGTTGTCCATACCCAGGTTTATTGTATTCGTTTGAATAAAGTGGCGAAACCCTGTGATATATTTGCTCATGAATTCGGAAGCAAAATGGCCCACTTCCTAGTGGCAATTTTATTTCAGCCCCCATTGATGCGAAAGCTAAAGCAGCATTATAGGATCTAATATGCTCTCTAAAGTTCTTCGCTTCAGCTGAATCACTGCACAGTGAATCCATCAAAACATCGGGAACTTCAGAAGCCGATGGCAGAGACACTTTACTATCATGATTGCATACCGTAAATTTTTTTCTGCTATTTTCTTTGCTTTTCCAATAAAGAGCTTGACAAAAATATGCATCGTTCCCTTCCTTGTCACACAATCGTGCTCACCAACGTCACCCATTACTGGCTGTCGGTTGCTATACCGGCGACGGTTAAGCCTAACCTCGCGATCATTAATGCACTCACTTTCACGCCTCTCTCTTAATGAAATATTTCTTATTCGCTTTCTTTTTTGAGACTGTTCCCAATTTTCACTTAATCGTGCAGCTCGCTTTCGAGTATTCCTGATTAATCCATATAAATCGATGTTGTGTAAATCAGCGGTTGTAACAAATGTCGCCACTACACACACGCAGTTTTAAATTGCGGACGGCCGCTTATGTTTACATCCGGTAGTTGCAGCCGTTGCCATCCGGAGTGTACAAATATCGTCGATTTTTGTGCCGCATACCTACGCGTTTTATATACAGTAGAATCTCGATCTATCGTTTTTCAAGGGACCGACTGAACTGAACGATAAATACGGAAAAACGATAGATCCGAGAACATAAAGCAATATGATTGTCGTTACTAGGTGAAATAAACAACACATACAGGAAAACTATGATTCGGTAAACGATCGATCGAGATTCCACTGTATATAGATTTTACTTTACAGTCGATTCCAATTTCTTTGATATATAAATCCGTCTTACGTGTAAAATATTACTTGCACGGATGAAGACTTCAATGCTTGTAATTGCTGAAAGCCTTCACCATCCTGGGGATAAGTTTCGTACAGTAATCATGAAGCCCTTTGCCATACAAGGTTGAAGTTACAGTATTCCCAGTTAGATAAAAATCATTACTCAATTCTAATAAAAATATGAATAAAATGAGATTTTTTAAAGTACACAGCTCAAAAAAATTAGGGGAGCAAGCAAAGAAGTTAAGAAAACCGTGCGAGACAGCCACGTATTGGCATAAAATGGATAGTACACGCGTATCAATGCGCAATACAGAAAAAAAAGACGTAAAAAATTTGCAATTAAGCTTTAATTCTTTGAAAATATGGAAAAAACATGAAAAGATGATTTAGCACAACAATTTGGTTACATGTAAACGATACAAAAAAGTATTGTTTACAAATGATGCAAGATTTTTAATATGGCGTGTGGTCTCCTCGAACAGCTAAGACTGCTGCACATCTGTTTTCCATGGATGCGATGATGTTATCGATAAGACTTTGGGGAATACTGTTCCACTCCTCAAGAAGTGCAATCTCCAAGTCTCGGAGAGTAAAAGGAGGCCTTGGTCTCGCAGCAATGCATCGTCCGAGCATGTCCCAAACATGCTCGATTGGATTCAGGTCAGGAGAGCACGCTGGCCATTCCATACGCTGTATTGTTTCAGATTCAAGCATGTTCTCCACAAGACGAGCTGTATGCGGTCTGGCATTATCCTGCTGGAAGACAAAGGAATCTCCAATGGCTGCCGCGTAAGGTATGACATGAGGTCTCAGTATTTCGTCTGCACACCTTCGGGCCGTCAAAGTACCATTCCGAATGATATGCAGGTCCGTACGTCCACCTATACTGATTCCAACCCATACCATAAAACCAGCTCGTCTATATTGTGACCTTTCACGAACGAATGTGGGGTTATTTCGAGTGCCCCTTTTCCTAGATACCAAAACAAGTCGGGTGTCACAATCAAGACTGAATCGGGACTCGTCTGTAAACAGCACTTGGCTCCAATCATGTTGCTTCCAATCTCGATGTTCAGCAGCCCATCTTCCTCGGGCCGCACGGTGGCGTGAGGTCAACGAAATGCAGACCACTGGCCTACGTGCATAGAGACCTCCCTGATGAAGCCTATTACGTACTGTTTGGTTGGACACCCTTCGTCCTGTTGCCAAGAGCAACTGTCTTTGCAGCTGAGTAGCATTGTCTGTTCTGTTTCGACGAGCTGTTAGCAGTATATATCGGTCATCAGTTGCTGTAGTGGCGTGTGGCCGACCTTGCCCTGGTCGACGTCTAACATTCCCTGTTTCTTGGAATCGATTCCACAGCCTTGCAACTACACTTCTGGCGACTCCAACAGCGTCCGCGACACTACGTTGTGTTTGCCCGGATTCAAGTCTGCCTATAATTCGCCATGCCATGGATTCCAGTAAATCACGTTGTTGAGACATTTTCAAGTCACCTTTTCTCAAAAAGAATAACTGAGCAATCGAATTTCACAATTAAGGCAGTGAAACAGACGTTTCTGCAAATCCCGATTTCCGCCCTTATGTGCTTTTTCTGGTTTTTGACGTCATGAACTTTGATTTGCATATGAAGTTTTCTTCTTCTGTTTCCTGCTAGGCTTTAAATTATGGATGATTTATTTTATGTTACTTATCGGTGTAAGTATTTGAGTAATTTCGTTAAAACCATGTGCTCCCCTAATTGTTTTGAGCAGTGTATTTTAGAAACTAGTAACGTATTATTAATGAGATATTAGAAATAATAAAATTTCAGTGAATCAACTCGATTATTTTTCACTTATGAATACAGAATATCTTTTCCTGCTGTAGTATGGGCTACGCAGTACCGTTTTATAAAAGCCTGGCATATCAAGTTTTTTCAGAATTAGCACATTAGATAAAGTGTTAATAATTAATTTTAGAAAATCAGCGAGAAAGATCCTCTCTCGACTACAGCATTTCCTTCCCACCCCGTAATGCGGAGGCACTTGTCATGAGATATTCGCCTTTTGTTATTCGCCGCGAAGTTTTGCTGGTTACTTTATTATGGGAGCACCATTTAGGTGAGCTATCATTGCTCCCTATAAAAGGGACAACACGGTAATGGCCAGGCCTTATTCTGGATTTGAACCGGAGCCCACTGAGGGAAGCTCACGGCGCTAACCACTACACCACGTGGGCGGCCTACAACATTTCCTCTGGACTCTGATATAACAGCAGACATGCGGGGAGTTAAATGAAAAGCAAACAAAAGAATTTTTCATTTAGAGACCTGCAAACCATTTTGCTATTATCATATGTTCAGTAATGCTAGTTTTTAAAGTCGGGCTTTCATTTTCTCGTGAAGCTATCAGTACGTAAAAAATCAAATCAACTTACTACGTTTTCCACGAATAAGAGAAGGAAAGCATTTAGCAATTTCTAAATCAAAATTAAAAGAAAGATGAAATTTGTTCTAAAATATTATTTATAACTCACAATCTTAGCTCTTCAAGTAATGAAAATTCTCATGTGCATCATTTAATTCCATTTTTATATTTTAGTGTTGATACAAATGTTTTAGCGTTCTCATTTTTGATAAATCATTGTTTAAAAATGTAAATAATCAAGTATACGAAATAAAGTGTGTTAGACAGATACGGGAAGTTGTAAGACATCCATACAATATTTTGGTAGTAAAATATTAAAATTTATATTTTCAGGCTTCGAATTGCAAGGTGGACATTTCAAGCATCTTAATAATCCCGAATAAAACTGCACAGTGAGACCCTATACGGTAACTTGTGAAAGTAAATAATAAAGAAATCTTTCCTTATAATGGTTGACTGCAAATTTAAATGTGGCCTTTTTTTTTAAACTTTCAGGGCCAAAACATTGAGCTCAACAATCATTAGTTTTCTCCCATCCCACAAGGTACTGATCAGTGTTGTCCAGTTACTTATATACACTGAAGTGCCACTGAATTAGGGATACCTACCTAGTAACGAGTTGGGCCTCCTCTGGCCTTGATAACGGCTGCCACACGACGAGGCATAGATTCAACGAGTTTCTGGAAACGTTCCACGGGAATGGCTTGCCAAATATTGGCTAAAGCTGTCCATAATTCAGTAAGGTTCTTCGGTGCTGTGTGATGGCCTTTCACGCCTTGTTGCAAAACATCCCAAAGATGCTCAATAGGATTTAAGTCTGGGCTTCTAGGTGGCCAATTCATGACAGAGAAGTCAGAGGAATGCTCATCCAACCAGCCAGTAGCCAACCGGGACTTGTGAGAGGTACAGTTGTCTAATTGGAAAACTCCATTACCGTACGGATAACAGAACAGCATAAACGGATGGAGGTGATCACCCAGCATCTCTACGTACCAAATTGCATTGAGGGAGGTTGGTACACGCACCAAAGATCCCAAACTGTGCCACGAAAAAAACACCCCAGACCATGATTGAGCCACCATGCCCTTGTACAGTTCCAGCCAGGCATGCAGGATCCATGGCTTCATGAGCCTGACGCCATATTCTCAGCCTCCCGTCGGCGTTAAGTAGTCGGAATCGAGACTCATCACTCCATGCTACTCGTTTCCAGTCTTCTACACTCCAGTCTCTGTGCTCTCTTGACCAGGCAAGACGTGCAGCCCGATGGCGAGTATAGAGCAATGGTATTCTCGTAGGTCGACGGCTCCCGAAACCCATACGGTGAAGCGAGCTTTGCACAGTCTGTTTACTGACTGTACGACTGGCACCGTCATTAAACTGGGTGGTAATTTGAGCTAATGTTTGGCTTCGCTGGCTACATACAATACGCCTGAGCCGTCTCTCACCACGCACTGTCAAGGCTAATTGTCCTTTGCAGTTTGTCCGATCGCTAGTTTTTTTTCCACCATCCATGTATTCTTGGTATACTCTTGACACTGTCGACCTTGAAAATCCTAGCTGTCTGACGATTTCGGAAATTGAATGGCCCATGCGTCGCGCACCTATGATTTGTCCGCGATCGAAGGCGTCTAAATCAGGCAGTTTACCCATACTGGCAATTCCAACAACTAATTCAGAACAACCACAGTACGCGGTATATATGCAGCTACCACAGAGCCCTCACTTGCGCATACATGATGCGCAGCGCTACACAATTTGCATAGGCTTTGCTATCCCTAATTCAGTGGCACTTCAGTGTATATTACTAAACAGAGTCAGGTTCTGTTTGTTTGAATTCACTGAGAAAGACTCAGTGTGTGATATCTAAAGCATATTTTCAGTTTTTTTAAGTCTGCCATGATGGTGACTGCAAAGTGTACATAACATAATTAGAAAAAAAAAATTTCTCCTGAATAAAAAAAAAAGGCTGAAATTTTTGTTTGCAGGGAAACATTTACACATAGCCCTGATTATCACTTTAACAAATGCCTTTGAAAAATGAGTAATAAAGTGTCTCAGGACAATAAATTTATTAAACATGCCATTTTTTAAACATCGAAAACAATAACATATAACCCTAAACACTGTTTAATAAAATTATAAAATTTTCAATGACTGTGTTTTAATATTTTTTAACATAACAAAATTGCCGGGAAAGAGACAAGATATTTTTATCTATAACTCAGCAACGCAGATTTCTTAAGTTAAGATAACGTAAAAACGTTATTTTAAAAGTAGTAACAATATGTCAGCTTCGTGATACAGACGCAGATTCACGGTTACAGTGGTTCGGTGTTTCGTATACTAACTGGATGATGGGGCACACAAATTATTTTTTACATTTCCTTTTCTTTAAAATGTGAATATGTGTAAAATATATATTTTTTAAAAATACTTAATGTATGCCAAAATATGATTTTTATCTCTCTATTCTAAAAAAGGGTAACTCGAGTTGCCGCTATCAAAAGCTTGTCATGCTATCTCCTCCGAAACCTCTGCGGGTATGGGGTCGAGAGTGATAACAATGGATACAGAAAAATAGGGGGACCAAAGTAAGACATGTCGGACATCTTCGTCGGACTTTGATTTTTTTATTTTATGTTTTGTGGGAAAATATTAACCTTTTTCATCTTCAGATTACGATAACTCGCCAAAACATGATGGTAGAATTTTGATCTTTTTACAGTCTAAGACTACAGACATTTCTCTTTCAAACTAGACCTCATTTGTTTAAAAATAATTTAAAACAGACTAACATTTTCATCAAAAAATGAAACACAATTTTTCAAGAAATATCGTCCCCTATGTGGATGTAATATCGATGCTACTGGAGTTTTTATCTTACAAAGAAAATGTTTACATCATCTGGAAGCTGAAAGCTTTCTTATTCATATAAACCTCATTTTAAGTCTATATCTTAAATTTTCGATTTTTAATTGAATTTTAAAGCTGATAATTCAACAGTTATGAAACGCCCTTCGCATTAAGGGTGACAACAGTAAATGGATGGAAGCTGTTACATTGCCCGAGAATCACCCCTATGTATCTCGCTAGTAGCCATAACACAGGAGCGAGCGTAGCGAGCCTAGGGGCGAAGCCCCTAGTAGGTAATTTAAAAAACTAAAAGCTGCATGTTTATGTTTTTCTCTACCTTGAGAAAAGCAAATATTTTTATATATATAAAATCCTGCATAATTTTTCAAAGTATTCAAACAACATCTAAACCATCAAATACAATTCTTTGTAACATGCTGTATTTCATTCCAATATTTCATTGAAACAGTTCAATTTAAGTACACTCGTAAGTATTTTTCTACGTGTTTTTTTTTCCTCATACTAATTCTAGTCCATCTATCACAGTATTTCTAATGACACTAATAAAAGCATCGATATAAAAACATTTTGAAAATAAAGTCATTTAATTTACATTAGAGAAAAATAATTTAGATTTAACTTAACTGACTCTAATTTTATGTCTTTAAAAATAATCATAAGTTTAGCTTACATCAACACAATGGGAAACTATTTTTCTCCTTTTTTTGGTCAGTTGCTATAGAAGAGATTTTTACTCTACTTATATTACACTGCTGGCCACCCAAATTGCAACACCAAGAAAGACAAGAGATATCACAACAAAATTTATTTTGTAGATAACATGTTGACCAAGTATCAAATGATTAAATTTATAGACTTCTGTGAAGTGTGGTTCCTGCCAAAATCAGTAGCCAGAATAGCCGCCTTTGTTCAAGATCACCGCTGCCACACGCATTGGCATTGATTCAAAGAGACTTTGGATGAGTTCTTGGGGTACAGCAGACCAAGCAACTTCCACACGTTGCCAAAGTTGATCTGCTGTGGCAGCTGGGGATGGAATCTGGGTCCATCGTAGAGCAACCATGGACCACATGTTTTCTATCGGCGAAAGATCCGGAGAGCGAGGCGGCCAGGGAAGAAATTCAATCTGGCGATTGACGAAGAACTGTTGGACAATGGGTGCCACGTGTGGTCGCGCATTATCCTGTTGAAATATGGCTGTGAGCAAGCCCTGAAGGTATGGAAGGACAACTAGCTCCAACACCTCGGAGATGTAGCGCTGGCTGTTTAAAGTACCGGCAATGCGTACTAGACGTGTGCGAGAGTGATATCCAATACCGCCCCATACCATAATACCCGCTGCAGGACCAATGTGGCGGTGCATAACGTTGCTGTTCAGCATCCTCTCTTCACAGTGTCTCCAGACTCGAATGCGACCATCGTGGTGTTGCAGACAGAAGCGTGACTCGTCAGTAAAGACAATTTCATTCCATTCTGCCGTCCACATCCTTCTGTCATCGCACCATTGGCGGCGGAGACGTCTGTGGTTCTGCATCAAGGGTAGACAAAGCAATGGACGTCTTGCGGACAGACCACTCTGCTGTAAACGGCGTCGAATGTTACGCGCAGACACTGGATGATGCGTTACAGACTGCATGTGCTGTGCTATGGTTCGTGATGTGACTGAGCGATACGTCACTGCCATGCGCACAATTTGCCTGTCATCACGTGAAGTGGTGCGCTGAGGTGGATGCGATCGAACACGCCGGTCCGTCGTACCCTCCTGCATCTAACGATCACATATCCTCATTACAGTTGTTTGGTTTCGTCCAACACGACTACCGATTTCCCTGAAAGATAATCCACAATCTCGGCTGGCCACTATCCTTCCTCTGTCGAACTCGGATACTTGATGAAAAGATGATCGCTGTTTCCGACGAGGCATAATTGATCGTTTTTTTTTTTGAAAAAACCACAAGAAAAACACAATTGCCGAACTTGAAATCGTCGAAATCTCCAAGCCTTAAATAGCGCTTTGAAGTGGCGCCACAGGCGCGTGTGATGTGCGTCTGCTCTGAAATTCTAATCATTTGCATATCTCACCTCCGCTAATGCATGTTGTAAATTTCATGTTATTTGCATGTTTCCTTCAGAGTGTTGCATTTACAGGGGCCAGCAGTGTATTTAAACCCTCACAAGAATTAGCAAGCCTTACATTTTAAATAGAATGTAAAAGTCCAATTAAAAAAATAATTCGTTCCCGGAGAAGGAACTGTTTCGAAATTTTAGACTTCTTTTAATCAACCTGTTCACCAGCAGGAAATACTAGATGAAGTTTTGGAAATGGCATTTTAAGTCAAAAATGAGTAGACTAACGAAGGCTACAGATAATTCCTAATTCAAAACAAAGTTCCCTTTTATCTTTTCTATTTATCTGACATATGTGTGAAAGAACGCTGTGTTTGATCTAAAAATTATTTTATTTTCTTCTATCTGGTTTAAATAAGTTTTATCAACATCGATTTCATAGTAATACAACAGAAATTATGAAATTTTCTCCGATTTATTTTTTCTCGTATTTTAATGAATATACTGGTTTAAAATAATCTTCCTGTTAGAATGATTTAATATATTTAAGCAATTTACACAAACACTGCACAACTCAAGATACATTTGGGACTGGAGCTAGTTTAATGTAAAAGTTTATGAACAATTCATGATTTAAAAAGTCTTCGTGGATAAAAATGACTCAATTTTTCAAATATGGAAACTCGGTTTCAAATAGATATCACCAATAAGAATGCCGAAATACCTCACTATATTCTCTTATTTTTTTCTTATACCTACTTGTCTTTTTTTATATAAATATAATTCTTAAGCTTATGATGGTTTTTGACGCTTAAAGCAGGGCTTATCCAATTCGATAATGAACGTTCTCTGGTGGTACAAACACAATTTTAAACTTTTGGTATCAAATTTACTTTTATACTGCCGTGAAGATTAGGGTATTCATTCTTGAAATTGCTCTTAATCTTTCTGTTCGTAAACCTGAGCTCAAAATTGCTGGTTCTAAGATTACTAGACTGAGTCTTATTATCTTCCTTCCAGTGTTTAATCCTTTAGCGAAATCAAATTTGAACTTTTATGTACGTTTTATAAGACGTGTCAACATTCCGATTCTGTTTGTAATGTTTATTAATCAGGAGAATAAAATTATACTGTTTTTCCCAAATAATTATAATTTATCCTGTTACTGTATAAACCACGCATAGTATCAAACTTTAAAAAAAAAGCTTTCCTCGTAGTTATAATTTATACCATTCTAAGATATAGATGTGAACGACGTGTCAACATTCCCATTCTGTTTGTAATGTTTACTAAGCGGGAAAATAAAATTACACTCTTTTTCCCAAATATTTATAATTTACCCTATAACTGTATCAACCATGCATAATATCAAACTTTTAAAAAAACTTTCCTCGTAGTTATAATTCATACCATTCTAAGATATAGATTATAAGAAAACCTCAAACAACATATGACTTTTAATATAATTGATCTTGATAAATCCCTGACAGTGAAAATAGTTTGTAGTTATAAAAATTGAATGCTACATTTTTAAAATAAAAGTAAATTCCAACATGGCGTTTCTTGCACTAAAGATGAGAGATATACCTTTAGAGTTATTAAACATTGCGGAAGAATCATTAAAGGTTAGCTTAAAATTATTGAAATGAGAAAAGTAATCTGTTCTTTTACAGAACGCTTTTAATTAACGTGAATCAGAGCACTAAAATTCTTCCATCATCCAACAAAAACTATAAAGTGAACTAAATACTAAAAAGGTATTTGTTGCAGATGAATGTAGGAAAACTGCGTTGTACAACCCTAATTTACTTGATTATCACGTGTCTGAATATCAGATCCTAAAAGTCATCAACTTACCCCATTAGACACGGTTGAAGGGACCCGTTGGGTGGGATGTGAAATATATCCATGTCCTGTGTTTATCAGGAGCCTAGGCACGACGTCATCTTTCACCATCGTCCCTAGATGCGAACACATACACAAAAAAATCCTCTATACTGATATCAATAAATTCCAAACATTAAGAGATAAATTATTCTTTAATGTTTCTAAAAATTTCTGAGCTATACTCGATTAAAATGTCAATACTTGAGGTCCGGGTTACATTTCAAGTTGACAGGATCTCATTATTGCATGAGCAAACAGTATTCAAGGTCGTTCTTGATATTTGAAGGAACTCAAAAGTATAAAAATAGATAAACAATTTAAAAATTAATTTTGCATTTTTGTGGTAGAAGTCCAAATAAGATATGTGTGCCACAGCCTTCACTATTTATACCTTAAAACTTACTTGTACAAAGATATTTTCACTGATTTTACTCGCTGTATGAAGACAGTGGATTATTTTTTTTAATGTTAATGGCTATAAACAAGAAAGTACACGGTGAAAATTTTTTTTCCTATATTTTCAATTCTATTCATTTAATGATACATTGTACTCTAGAACTCATCATTCTACATCAATAACATGATTTAGCGATTGAGACTAGGAATCACGATTCGATTCATTAGACATACAAGACCTGAGTATAAAGATCATTATTAAATAGCCTAGGCTATTAAAAGACTTAACACTATTATCTTCCAGAATTACTCTGACCATAATAATCTCAGTTATCAAGGATATGATTTGCCCTCTAGCTTAATACCTTTATAAATAAGATTACGTTACTACATTTTTCTCTTGCAAGATAATTCCAGAAATTATATTTCGCCTTATTATATTTAATTATTTAAGGAATTTACTTATTTTCTTGTTCTAGAGTAGTAAATTACACTCACAAGCCAAAATAAGTATCAAATAAAAATTTTCTTTAAGCACTCAATTAAGCTGAAAAGTACATGCTATTATCAAATTTCAAATTTCAAACCATAACTCTCATCATTTACTCTTCCACGAGAAATCCTTTCTTTAATAACTTTAAAGCTACTTTAAAATATTTTGCGCTTATTATACCTTAAAAGATAATCTGCAAAATATTAAAATGTTATCAGCGTCGTTTAGGAAAGAATTCCCAGATCTTTCAACGCCACTCTATTTGCGAAGAATGAATCCAAGATCGAAGTTTTTTTTCTAGTTGTCTCTAGACTAAAATTTACCTGAATACTTTAACGTCTACTCACTCTCTTTATAATTTAAAACGCGGAGCATTCCTTATTCAACCCTAATAAAATCACATTTAACTTAGCGAAGAGGGAGGTCCATTGAAGCGGTGCCTTGAAGCAGTTGGGCTAATTAGTGTATTTCTGGTGCACCTAATCGATGAAGGAGGTTGCTCTCGAGGGGTGTCGATCCCTTGCCGCAATTTTATGAAGTCTTCATAAATGGTCGTTTGTCCAATAAAATATTTCAATAAGACCTTATTTTTAATATGATAATATAGTAACTAAGTGTTTCATTGACATTGTCACATTTTGTATATGCCTTTACAACCACGGTTACAGCTAAAATTGCGCCTTTGGCACACTTTCACCACCACAACTTTGAAACATATAATTTCATCAAAATTGTTGTTTATAGATAAGTCAAAAGCTAACGCACGAAATCCGTAGGTTTTCAAAATAAGTTGTCTTGTTTAAAATTGCAACAGATTTTAAATTAAAATATATAATGCAAGATTTAAAATGGTTCACTTTTTAGGGGGTTGTACTATACATAGGGAATCAGTAACATAATGAACTAATTGTTTCAACTAAATTTCACAGCATTTTAGGGAGCAAGGTACTGGTCGAAATAATTCAGGGGGGGGGGGGAGGAATCAAATAACTCCCTAAATCCTGAGCTATACTTCCTTGGAAAAGCAACCCTCCTTTTCTGTGCAATAAATACGCAAATATCTGTGATAAATAAATTAAAAAAATAGTATATAAAATACTTTCTCGGTACGACATTCATTGAAAGAATGATAAACACCTTTTTCTCTCGAGCGCACAAATATCACAATAATTTGCACGAATGATAAGAATTACATATTCTTGAATGAAATTATTTATATTAAATATTTTTGAATGAAATGTCAAAAGTGCCATACGAGGTGAAGGAACTAGTTTACATTAAAATAATTTTCGTATATAAATATGATGGTACATTTAACATTCATACTTACTACCCCAAATATGCACATGGCTATTACATCGCTTTTTATTCCAATCTAATTTTCACTTTTTTTCACCGCCCTTTCACAGTTCATATAATAAATATTTCTTTATTGATATCACCATATCATGATAGTGTTCCTTGCGTCTTTATCTGATGTGCCTATTTGGGGTAGTAAGCATGACTGTTAAATTTACCATCTAATTAGTATACGGAGATTATTTTAATGTAATCCTGTTTCCTAACCGACCCGGTGAGGGAACACGGTGATATTTATATGACATGGCATTTAAAATATTTCATGCTTATTTCTTATCTATCGTGCATATTTTTGTACTGCCTTTGTGCGTGAGAGAAAAGGATATGCGTCATTCTGTCAATGGATGTCGTACTGAGAAAGTATTTGGTGTATTATCAATGTTTACTTATGACAGATGTTTGCGTATTTATTACCGAGAAAAAGGAGGTTGCTTTTCCAATGAAGTTTAGCTCAGGATTTAAAGAAGTATTTGATTCATTTTTCATTTTGATAAACTGGGGCCTTTCATACTCAAACTTATCATATATAGCTTTTAGTTTTGTAATTACATATTAAAGATACACTTTTATTTTTAAATCAATAAAGAGGGGCTTTTAAAATTGATTTTAGAATCCATTTCCGTAAATGCAGAATCTAGAGACACGTATAGTATTATGACTGCGAATGTTGGCTGTGCTTTTCCGAGTTTGTAGAGATGCTTTTATGTAATTTTATACTTTAATACTTAGATACTTGAATCGCATTCTTTATGAGGTTGTTAATCATTTCATCTTTTTGAATTATCGTACTTTGTCACAAGTAAAATGCAGGAAAATTCTGCTTTTGGAGTTTTTCGTTCTCCAACGGACTGTTCTATTATTTCATACCAAAAAGACCAAATTAAGGGCGAAATCCAAGTTAGCTGGGTACATTGTAGATTCCTATCTTTGCCTAAGTAGCCCATCTTTTAGGGTGGATTAGATGCAATTTTATTTATCGTTTCATTTGGTTAATCCAATTTCCTATTTATTCTGTCCCTTGTTTCTTATTGGAAACATTGACATGCCAACTAAAGGTGATACAGACTTCTTTTCCCCTTCAACCACAGACTTGCTGTTTGTGATGCCGTATTCATGTTGCTGATATATGAGAAAACCAGGATACATTTAAACTTTCAACAGACCTTATCGTCTACACAACCAATCAGATTCTTAGGTGTTTCAGATATAAAAAGGCAGTATAATTTTAGGAAAAATATATCAAAAATATATCGGTCTCTCCCACAACTCGATATAAAGTAAGCCTTAATTGTGAAATTTTTTCTTTGACTATCATTCAAAAAAATACCTGTTATATTTTCTGACATTGATTTTTACTAATATTGTTGAAGACGCTTATTTACGAACTCTTATATGAATTAGAAAATAAAGAATTGTGGAACTGAAGGAATAGAATCCGGAAGGAGAATATATAGTAGCTGAATTATACCAACCCTTTAATTTAATAGATGAAAATAAAGATGGTACCCCCAAAGTTACAATAAAAGCCTTTTGAGGAAATTTACTTCAAATGGCCTTCAGAAAAATGTGCTAAAGTGTCAAAAGCCAGTTCATTTAGATTCATTCTCTAAATGTGTTTTCGTGAGTTTTAAAACCTCTTCGCTATAACTTTTACTAGCAATAAAACTGCTTTATTTACGAAGTTGAAGGTCCATTTAAGTCTGTATTTCTGAAGTTGAATCATCTTGCATACTATTGTATATTCCAATATTATTTCCATTTTACCTAATATTAAGTCCATATCGCTCTGTGTAACATTTTATCAAAAGACAAGTCCCCTTTTTATTGGGTCACTCACAATAAAGTCTTCATTCAGTTATCCCAGTTGTTTATTTACTGGGTCCCTAATTCCTTATTATAAGCAGGGTAATTCTTATCAAAGTAGATAATGCAGGCACCAAGTCTGTGGTCCAGAGTAAGAAATCTTTGCATTTTCTTTCCATTACAGCTCCCTGCACGTGGGCTTGCGAAATTTTAGCGTCCGTTTTCAACATTCATCGCCTTCAAAAATTTTTCCTCTCTTTCATCCAGTTTCTAAATACCTACTCACTCTTAGTGGAAACCCAGATTCGTTCGTTTCTACCAAATTCCATCAAAACACCCGTTCGCAAACAGGATAGAAGTTTTAACAGTTCTTCCTTTCTTTCCGACCATCTTTGATTGAGGAGTAATTTTGCCACAGGAATTCAATGGGCTGCATGAAAGAAGGGAAATATTCTCGAAAACGGAATCATATTGAGCTTACATTTCAGATTTTTGAAGACACGTTACGGCTTTCTGCCGCTTTGTTTCTACTCCGTGTGTTAAGATGTTGTTGAAGTCATTTACAGTTAAATACAGTATGTCGCTCCACGATTTTAAAATTATTATATGTTTGTGTATGTACATATCTAGGTGTACCAATATACTTACCTTCATGCAATTTTAAGGGGAAAAATTCGCTATGTTTGCACATTTCTATAAAAATATTAACACTTATTTTAACGTTGTAGCATATCAATTCTGATGTTCAGGCTTATTTTAAAAAGCAAATCGCTGGAAAAACTTGATACAAGGACTTAGCCCTTCAATACACGATAAAATGTTCAAATCAAAATAATATTTTATGTACTAAGCTCAAAATATTTTGATCTCTTGTTTCGAATGCATAGAATTAAATTTTCTCTTCTCTCTCACTGTAAAACAAAAACAGAGCTCTTAAAGATTACAAAAATGGTTATACTCGAAAATAATTATAACAGCTAAACTTTTATTTTAGCTATTATTTTTTTAGAGAAAGAATATCACTATCGACACAATTTATCATCCCTTTTAAATTAATATTTTGGAAGTAATATTTATTCCTGATAACTACTATATATCTATCTATCTTAATCAGAGATTTGTTTAAAAATTAATCAAATACGGAATACCAGAATTTAGTATTCCAGTATCGAGATGTTTAACAATTGTATCTGACTGAGTAGCTGTTAAGTACTGCCAGATATATTTAGCTACCACACACTTAATTCCGCACAGATCAGCGAGGAATTGGTAAAATGGTTTGAAAAGAGGTCCTCGAAACTGAAATCTGAAGAATTCATCGTGGCCACAGTATTAGCCTTGAATTTCGCCGCGAGCTGTTTAAACGTCCGATTCTCAACCTAAACGCTGCAGATTAGAGAAATGTAGGTTGTATCCCCCCCCCCTTATAGCTACTTTCGAATTTTAATGAGCTAGTCCAAACATCGGCTTTCTGAGTTAATTACTTAGTTTCCACATACCCTAAGGCATTTTATTTGTTTCACGACTATCATCATTAGACCAAACACTCCGTGCTTTTAAAGCTTCATGCAAAGCTTTACGTCTGCTACTTTGATTAGTGATATTTTTTCCTCGCATTGTTCTTTACTGTAGAACTATGCCAGGAAACTATCTGTTACGAGCTAGCAATTAATTTTATACCCCTGAGGCGCAGAAAAATTAAGACCCTGAGTAGCGTAAAACCTTAAATAGGAAAACGCTAAATTAGGGCCCTAAGCAGATAATTAGAAAAGTACTCCTCTACACCAGTTGAGGCGGATTTCTTTCTATCTGCTTAAAACTACAAACCTCGATTGCTTGCGGTGACGAATAAGCCCCCATCGACCATTATTCGCAAAAATAAAATTCGTCATGTTCTCGTCGCCTCTTCTGGAGCGCATCTGGCCTTGAACAAAGGTTTATTTATTTATTTAATTTTTTTTTTTTTTTTGTCTGGAGTTCAAGATGATGTGAAATGTTTGAGAAAGGATTTTTCTTTTACATAGGTTTAATTTGTAGAATTATATTTTATTTTAAGCTTAATTTAGTTTTCAAAACCTTTCTAATCCCAATTTCTTTACTGTACTACAGTACCGATAAATTTATTTATTGGGCGATAAATTTTCCAATGCAGTGCAAATATTAATCAAGTGATATTTTTCAAATTTTAAGAACTTATGGGTAAAAACATAATAAAAATAATTTCAGATATGTTTTTACCACGTTTTTATTAACTCGCTCTCTTGTTTGTGCGTTTGTCCAGTACAAATCTTGCAATCGATTTTTAACTAACTTCCCGACTAGCTAGACATTTGAAACTTTTAAAATAGCTCAGAACACGATGACAATCGATTCTTTTAATACTTTTAGCCATCTTTAAGCAGCATTGAATTCATTTTCAGTTAATTTTGTTTTGTATAGAAAGTTAGTTCGGAAAAAATCCGCAAGGTAGCGCTTCGATCTATTTCAATGCTTGCACTATTGCGTAACGGCGTTTGACGATTAATTCAATTAATAAATTTTTGAAAATTTCTTATAACTGCTCTCTTTATTACGCATTTGATCATTTTCTTTCAAGTTGATGGGATAATTTAACAAAAATATTTTTAAAAAGTATTTATCAATACATAGAATTGTCAAGTTTATATGATTCAACAGAAAATTTAAAAACGTGGTATATAAAAAGTTATTTTTATCTTGTAATTATTCATAGATAAATTGTATTATTATTATTAAATATTCTTATTAAATATTATTAAATATTTTTTGGAACTGGTTTAAGTTATCTGGTTTTCGGGCATAACTATGAGAATCAGGAGAAATCGGAAATACCAGTAAAGGATATTTTATAGAAATCTGAAAAAACAGGGGGGGAACTGAAGGGGAAGAGAAAAAAATGCTCTCTTAGAAGCAGGTTTCCATCGCATATAGTAAACACACCGATCTAAACTTGCGAGAATAAAAAAATTGGTTTTATAGGCTCCCATTTCGGCCCCACGAGAACAATCCATCTTATCAAGTTTCGAAGCAAATTTATAGGTCAGAGTGTGTTTGACACCTCCCACTCTGCCCACTGTCTCAGTGTTTCTTAGGCGAAAATTTTTTGCACTCCTACTCCGATTTCTGAGCCGAAAGTTTAAAACACACATTGTAAGAACTCTGATTAAGGGCAGATCTTTTCCTTGTGTTCTTGCGGCTTTGGATGACGCAATAAATTTCTTCTTAAATCTATGTGTTATTTTAGTTGAAATTATTCTCTAATTATTTTATTTCTCCCTACTTTTTAATTATTTGCTTTTGCTTATTTTGTTTTCTAGTTTACTTTGATCTCATTCGATTTCCCTTCTATGTCCCTCGCAATTTTTTGTCCATGGTGTCCCTCCTCTTCACGGCTGATGATAGAGAGTAAAAACGTTCTCTTTGAACGCCTTGAGATTTTTATTTGTCACGTCTAGCAGTTTTCTGCATTCGGAGAAAAGCGGTGTTTCTCTTTCTCCGACCGCTTTGGTTCTTTCATCGAAGGGAAGAAAGAGCTAATGGTCTCTGAAACTCAAGAAGATTGCCTTTTCACTTTTAACACGTTAACTTATTAAAGGCTTACAATTTTTGCAACTTTTCATACTTTCAATTTTGGAACTAGTAGCCAAGGTAGAAAAACAAAAGTATAAAAATAGTTTAGTATTGTATACGAAGAGAATCGAGCAATATAACCGTTTGGACATTTATCGAGAAATTGAGATTATACGATGTTTCCCATACAAATAAATAATCTTCATCTATAAACCATTATAGAGATATCTGACTTCTACCCTTTCTAGGATATATGTATATCGAAGTCACCCTCTAATAAAGTAGAAATGACATTTTTGCACTAGACAAATAAAGTTTATTATCCCTTTGACACATATAACGTGCAGTGTAAAAACAATGCTGAGTAAATGCTGAGTAAAGACTGGTACCAAATGTTATAAACACTATACAAGGAAATGAAGTCCAAGTACTCACAATATATATAAAGTCAGACCAGTGATGCTGCATGGTAATCGACTATTACTAACACAACAGACGCTTTATGCCAGAGTGGCAAAAACTCGCCTAAGCTTAGAAGTGATCTAGCTATGAGCCACTGAAGGCAACTCGCATAAACAGCTCCAAACAAACCAGTCTCTTCCGCAATCTGGCTACGAGGTATTTATAGTAATGATTTATGCTGAATTTAGCATTTTTTGTAGCTTCTTTGGATTTATGCAAATACAATGGTCGATTATTGTTAATCGATCACTAGGTAGACCTTACACCATTAAATTTGCTTGCACATTCTTTCTAATGCAAGTTATCACTTTTTGCAAGTATAAGGGACATTATGGAGAATTGTTTTCGAGAATTGCTAGTTTTCTACGACTAAAACATTATGAGACAGAGAGCTTTTATTCAATTTACATTACCAGAAATTCCCAAATTCCATTTTTATCCCTGTTATACAAAATGGAAATTGATGATATCCAACCTATTCCCCAATTTTTATTATTACTGTGTAAATTAAGAATGTTAGTATCCCACATTCTCATATGTTAGATTAGGAGTAAATTCCAGCCGCAAAGTCCGATTTCAAACCTGCTTCAACGTCATTTGTGAACACAGCTCCGAGTATAATAGTATAAATCGTCGAATCGGATTAGATTTCGAAACAAGAGCCAATGCTTTTGACCATGAGTCAGCTTTCATATCAACATGAGGATGTGTTCATATACATCCTCATTGTCTATACTCGCACAGCTTATTCCAGCTTCACATTCTATTACCTGAGCAAGTAACAGAGACAGAATATTTGTAAGCATATTATTTGTGTGTGCATATTATATATAATGTATGTATATGTATATATGTATACACATACATACATACATACATATTTATATACATACATATATACAGTGGCTCCCAAAAGTGTTCGTACACTTACGATTTTCAATGAAATAGGGGTCTATGCATTAATTAAAATGAATATTTCAGAATGGGTATTTAATAATAAGATCTATAATCTATTCTCAACAAAACTACATGAAATATTTTGAAAACATAGTAAAACTTTATTTTTAAGAAACCAATTATCAAAAAGTAACAAAAACTTTCTCACTAAAGTCATCGTACACTTGTAAAAAATCTTTGCATATTATTAAATATTCTAATTTTTCGTTAAATTAATATTCAGTAGGATATCCTTTAGCATACACAACAGCTTTTAAACGTCTGGGAATAGAATGTACAAGTTCTTTGGTAATTTCTACATCAATGTTCATCCATTCTTCCATCATAATTGTTTTTAGTTCGCTTTACGTGTGAATGTCGTGTTTTCGTACTCGAACCTCCAGTCCTCTCCAGATATGTTCTATTGGGTTTAAATCTAGCAATTGAGGTGGTGTTTTCAAAACTTGTGGACAATTATAGAGACACCAGAGGCGAACGTTGAGAGTCGTGTGCTTATGATCGTTATCTTGATAAAAAACAAAGTTGTTTTCAAAACCCAAATTTTGAGCTGATAATTTTAAATTGTCAATTAAAATATTTATATAAACAGCGTGATTCATTATGTCATCAATAAATACCAAATTACCTAGTCCTGATGCTGACATGCACCCCCACACAAGGACACCTCCACCGCCATGCTTAACTGTTCCTACTAAGTTCTTGGGATTAAGTTCCTCATTTTTTCTTCTCCACACAATCATATGCCCATCGGAACCAAAAATGTTAAATTTGCTTTCATCGGCAAATAAGACATTATTCCAATACTTTTAGGGCTTATTTATCTTTGATAGTGCGAAGGAAAGCCTAAGATTTCTGATTTTCTAACTCACAAAAAATGTTCTACGGCCAGAACGCCCATGTAATCCAGCTGCTCTGAGAACTCGTCGAACAGTTTCAGGTGAAACTGAAGTAGAAAATGTTTCATTAAATTCTGCAGAAATTTTTACAGCACTCAAACGTGGATTTCTTACAAATATTCTAATTATAAATCTCTGATCACGTTTTGGTAGCTTTGCCGGATGACCTTTTCTTACCTTGTTTTCGATCCTATTTTCTTCTTTAAAGCGTTTTATCACATACTGTAAAGTAGAATGGAATAAATTAAGTAATTTAGCAATAATCCGAACTGATTCACCACTACTATGATGAAAAATAATCAATTTTCGAATGCTGTTTGTTGTTTCTTTACGACTACGAGCCATTTTAAAATAATAAATAGAATATTACGGAGTAGGCAAGCAAAAATTAAAGCCAAACGATATTTTAAATGCTGCCATAATTCAAAAGTAAAAATAAAGCGCCAGACGATAATTTTAATTATGAATTTATCTGAAAATATTTCAGTGTACGATGACTTTTGTGAGATAAAGTTTGTTACTTTTTGATTACTGGTTACTTAAAAATAAAGTTTTACTATGTTTTTAAAATAAATTAATGTAGTTTTGTTAAGAATAGATTATAGATCTTATTATTAAATACCCATTCTGAAATATTCATTTTAATTAATGCATAGACCCCCTATTTCATTGAAAATCGTAAGTGTACGAACACGTTTGGGAGTCACTGTATATATATATATACACATACATACACACACACACACACACCAAAAACTGTTAATTTTGGTATACAACTTTGATTTTTTTTATTTATGGCATATACAGCGAATAGAATCTGCCTTTCTCTTAAATTTTGTTAGTAGTTCTTCCATTATAACTACTACAAGCAAAATATTTCATTAAATTTATTATATTGTAATTGTGAAACTTTAAATTATTTCAAAGCATATGTACTACTGGCGTAAAATTCTGATCACTTGAAGGTTTTGCCTTTAAAAGTGATTATATTTATGAGGTTTTAAAAAAATTGCATTATTTTGAGTGAAAGTATAAATAGTTTAAATTTTAATTTTTAAGAGAGGTATCAACTTTTTTATATTTAATAGCAATTAGTTTCCACACAGTGGTACAAAATTTGAAAAATTGGTTTGTTCAGCACGTATAAGTATGAATAAGTATATTTTCGTACATATCACTGTGTACTCAGCCACCATAAATATGTGCGAAACTCCTCTGTCACCACTGTACTTATCCACCATCGGTATATGTATTCATATGTCCATATACATACATTTTGAATACCAGTACGTTAAAGATGGTATAGATGGGATAAAGAAAAAGAAAATTAATTTAAATGAGCTACGACATCGGATTTATAAATTAAAGAAAATATGAATCTGAAAACTAGCAAAAGTAAAATTGTATAAGTTTATTAGCAGTTTTTACATGAGCAGTGTCATCAGTACTTACACGGAATGATTGGTTTCTCAATTAAGTTAAAATGACCAGAGTACTAACCACACTTGAAAAGGATAAAATTCAACCCTAAAATTGCCGGATTGCGGGAGACGTGTCCATATTGAAGGAGGAAGGAAGGAAAATCCTTCAAACTGAGCTCGTGGAAAATTAACTGTAGAAAGGAGGAGATTAACCAATGTACAAATAGTGATAAATAAAGTTAAGCTTTTCCGAGATCTCACCAAATTAACAAAGCATAAAGACATACATTTGAGACATTAACTGACATCGAAAGTTGCAGCTTAGTATAAATAACTTAACATAATTGAATAAAGCTTATATTAAGAATATGACAGTTGAATTAATTGCATATGTTAAAATCTATATTTAATCGTAACACAAAATTCTTCAATTATAAATCTAACTTATCTCCATAACTATTCTTATTCAATATTTTTGGTAAATTCGCGGTAGGTTTTAATGTATTACCTTTTCAATTTAATCTATTTACTCGAATAAACAGATTTATAGCTAAATTTTTAAAGTTGATAGCAAATATAATAATGCATAACTTATTATTTTCAAATTTAAAAATCTAAGCGTTTATCTTGAATACCATTCACTAATTTATAATCTGTTTTACGAAGATTGAGATCTAGAAAATTAACGCTAAGATTAACTTCTCGTTAAAAGCTCCAAAGAGACAAAAAGTAATATCTGTTCAATTCATATGATTGTTAACAATAATGAAATCGTTTATATGCATATATATGCAGAGACTAAAGTTGCTATTATCACTAAATTTGGTTTCTTTTTAGAAATACATTCTTAGTTTGGAATTATCTATTAACTAATACCTTAAAGTGACTCATTTTGGTTTACAAAATTTATTTAAAATGCTTTATTTTCTTAAGGCGACAATGGACCATGAATTTTTTTTTTATTCATCAACCAATTGCTATGAAATTTTGTATACTTATACAGTGTTGTTTAGAGATAAAAATTCTAAATTTTAAAAATAATCAGAATGTAATTAATTGAGATATTAATTAAAATCACTTTGTTAATTACTCTATTTAAAAATGCTCCATGCGCATCAATTTTTGTCTCCGATATCCAATTTTCTCTCTTAAGCTAGCTTTGTTCTATAGTTTCATAGTTCTATAGTTCATAGTTCATAGTTCTATAGTTCTATAGTTTTTTCTACTTTTATATAGTTATAATAAAAGTTACTTGCAATATTTGATTTACAGTCATATTTATAAAAACTAGAGAAGAAATCGATAAAAATAGGTCAATTTATGCAAAATTTTATCCAAAAATTTTTTTTTATTGTAAATATAAAAGTTGTTTTAAAATAGTATAAGGAATTTATTAGTAAGTTTTATTATAACATATATAAATAATCATTTTATGAAATTTTATGAAAATTCAAGAAAAATTATGACGCATGGAACATTTTGAACTTACCGAAACGACATGAAAACTTGTTTTGAGAAAATAGCATTTAAAATTTTAATTTAACGTAACATTTCCATTGTTTACGTTTGAAAAAATACTTATAACTCGGTTAATAATGATCGGATCAACATATTATTTTTTAATTTAAAGATGATTAGTTGCAGAATCATTTTCTGAAAGAAAAAAAAATCGTTTTGGGTGACATATTTTTGTCAATCTGAAGGTCCATTGCCGCCTTAACACTTTTTTCACCGCATACTTTTGAACAGATCTGTTGAGACAAAGAGGACATTTTACCTATTCTTTCTTCCTTTTTAGCAATTGTATTTGTTCGTGCTATGCATCTTACTGGTACTTTCCAGCAACTAACAGGGAAAGATAAATTGTAGTTCTAACAAATGGACAGATTGACCATAATCTTCTATACCTGTGACATATCGCACCCCGAAAGAAAAGTGACAACTCAAAAATGCAGCATTTTAGGAAAATCAACTTAAAGAATACTATGCAGGTTTAACTAGCATTACAAAAAAACTCATACAACTCCCCTCGGATGGACAAATTGCGAGATAGAGATGTGTTGCTCTTCGTACACGATGGGGCACTTCATACATATTTTTCAATGACATAACTTCAAAATTGCCATTTTTTGACTTGTGTCACTTTTCTTGCCGGGGTGCGATATGAGGCGGTGAAAGGCAAAGTGGTGTAAGTCACATTTTCAACTTTTTTCATTTGAGAGCAAAAATGTAATCTCCGTGTTAAATTTGTAGTGGATCTGTAAATAGTTATTTGCAATATTATAATAATTGTTATGAGTTAAAATTTGTTCAATTTATGGTGGAATTTTTTGTAGTTTTTGCAATAAAACTCTCTTGACTTACACCACTTGACTTACTGACTTAACCACTTTGCCTTTCACCGCCCCATATGTAACTTACAGAATACTACTTTTGGTAACTTTTTATCAAAATACAAGTACACCGAGCTTGGAAAATAAATACTAGCTAAGTTCATTTCCTGTTTCCTATTTTATATTCTTTGCCGAAGCAGTTTTATAACGGCTTGTCTAAGATGCAGTTTCGTTTTGTTTCTGCAACTCAACAGGAAGTGAAAACAAAACATGAATAATTTCACAAACGGCAGCCCTCGTATAAATCCACTGGGTGACTTTCTTACCAATAAATTGAACCCATACTCCATATACACGAGGAGCTTCTACAATAAATGTTCCAAGAAGAGAAAGATCGAATTCGGACTGGCTGATTGGAGTACTATGGTCATCTTTTCCAAATGGATGGCTGGGCAATAACCGATTTCGAAAGGCTAACAATACGAGATTTGATACTGCAAATTCTAACTCCAACTGCTTCATTGAGATAGTAACGGTTTTTCGTTTGTTTGTTTGTTTCACAAGCGCTAAATAGACAGGATTTCATTTCCATAAGCTAGTGTCATAGCCATTCGGGCATAGTGCAGCTAAAGAGAATCTAAAACATAAAATAACAGGACTTCCGAGCAAAGAAGTCTCATGCCTTGAACGCTCGTCAATCTTTCCCAAGAGAATACTTTTTACAGCAAGTTACTTTAAGCTCTTTTTTTCAATTTAAATGTTACAATAGTTACTTCAAATGCATGTAAAAATGCGACATTCAATGCCTCTTAGTAATTTTAGGGAACAATATCTCTAGGGATATCTTATGGATTAACATTTATGTTATGTATGCAGGCAAGAAATAAAACCAGAAATATAGCCGAAACACTGTCTGAAGCGAGTCAAACTCAAGCAGCAACTTCCTGTGTATTTAGCACACAACAAGGCAAAAATCACTCCTTCGAGTTCAATGTTTAACAATGAACTCATTTTAATACATATTTTAAGGACATGGTAATAAAAAGGGATGTGATTAGCTCATAATCAACATTTAAATTTAAGATAATTTTTTATCTAACTACGTAGTAACTTTGGTTAGAAAGAAATACATTCACATGAAATGAAACATTAGTATTCACAACTAGAAATTAAAAATCAAGAATGATACGTGTAGCACTTATTCAAATTTCTTTGCGTCACGTATAATTGCATTTTTAGAAAGCCACAGTTCGAATAGATATCAAAATCATTCCCTTGTATGTCGTCCAATGCGTAGGTTTAGTGTGTTTCAAACGTCACAAAAGTAAATACTCAAGAATCTGCCTCATCAATTCAACTTTGACTATTTTCTAGCATTACTGTTAGAACATTTACATAAAGCCATTTAATAATCAAGTTCAACAAAAAAGGTAATTTATATCACCGCTTAAATTAAAGGTTGTTTTTCAATTCAGCTTAAACGGGAAAGTAATTGGTTTTTACATTTTGGTTCCCAAAATTATTTATATATATTTATATACATTTATGAATGCGTAAAGCAGTGCTTGTAACATTGCCCTCTTACTGCTTTGAAATCCTAGTCTCTCTACAGATATTACTCGGCCCGTTACGAGCAAGGATTATACCTATTGATCGAAGCCTGTTCACATTTCAATGTGAACACATCATGTGACAGAATTTCGCTTCATTCTCCCGCTGTTACTCAGATCAACAGCCAAATGCGTAAAGCATAAATTACTGTCCCTCTCTCAAAGATGAGAATCTAAACAAAGCTTGAGTGACAACCTACTAAAATGCAAATTGTATAGAAATAAAAAATTCAGTAGGTAGGGAACATGACATACACAACCCACTAAGAATTTGACAAACTCAAGACTGACTTTGTGTAGCGAATTGAAACTAGACATTCTTCCACTTTTTTTTCTTAAAAATAGTCAAAAATCATTTTACTTAATACAGTCAGTTTGGTTTAAAAATATTAATGTAAAGAATTAAAAACTAAGAATTCCATAAAAAAAGACAAACAAAGGATATCAAATTTATCCTAACACGCTTTTTGAAGTTAGAGTTTTAATGGGTGGCATGTTTATTATAAAAGATGAGTGATACTGCTTGCATTATTTCCAATTCCATTTTCACTGGAGGTAAACTATCTATCGACGGTGGAAAATTTATTTTACTGTATATTTGCTTACTCAACATAAACAATTCCTAGAAGTTACTCTAAAACGTTTGTTTGCTATGATGTACAAATTAGGGAACTGTTCTCAGTATTGTTTTAAAAAGGTACAATAAAGCTCTAGAAAACATCTAAGTCGTCATGTAAAGTTCAGTCATACTTTGAAGGAGTTCTGCATAGCGTTTCAATTATGTACTTTAATTCGATACTAAATTTACCTAACAAAATGTTTTTAAAATTCTTATGCAGAGAGAACGAATGTGTCAAAACAAGTTTCATAAAAAAAATTTTTAAATTCTGTTAAAATGCACTTGATATCCTAGCTAGTGAATAAGATAAAAGTTTACATTTAAGACGTTAACTTGAAATGTTCATAGGCATTTTCAGTACGGTGTAATACTAATATATTTTATAAGAAATTCAGAGCGTAATTCTATAACTTAAATGAATTGAAATTCTGTCAGGATCTAACGAGCTCGTCAATGAGAGGAAATAATTCTTTAATTGTTGATTGTTGCAACTGTAAACACCTTTTTTTTCAAATGTCCCTCTATGCAGTTTAAAACCAGGGCAATTGATCCCATTTTGAGAACAAAATTGAAATGCCTGAATTCCTCACGAAGATCATCCAATTATAGTACCAGAAAGCCTTTTTCTAAAATCAAGTTCGTTAAAACTATCATTTTTATTGGCTGAATATTTAACCAGTATTAATTGCCGAATTAGTTGGAATATTCAAATATTATATTGCTGTTTGACATTGACCTTTTTCTAATGATAGATTACAGTTTGAAATATTAGCAAAATATAGGTGAAAAAAGCAGACAAATGACATTCAAAGTCCTATCACAGAAATCGTGTTTGCTTTCTGTAAAATTCCAAGTTCCTTCCCATTTTTATGCATGCAATTATAACATTATATTAATTTCTAAGTAATATTAAGGGACATACGATAGTAGTTTAAATAACCTTTACATTTTTTTACTTTTGGATATTGCTGAAATATATCTGATCCTAACGTTAAAAGGGGGAATTTTTTCATGATATAGAAACACGGATTCGACTTTGACGATCGTTTTCTGCTACAGAAAAAAGAAAAATATTCCTCGGGAACTTCCAAGTTCCTAAAAGGAATATTATTACGTGCTCAAGTTGTCCTATGAATAATTACCCTTGAAAATGAAGTAAGTCAAAAATTACAGGAAAATTTCATTTATAGGTTAACATTTGCCTTCATTTAAATTTGTCAATTTAATTCTATATAAGCTATGATTAAAACTTTATGTTCTAAAGCCAGAGATTCAGTACATGTGCAATCGGATTAAAGTAAACTTTAATCCTCGCTGTAATGCTTTACGGTCGGCTTTGCTGATGAATATAACGTACTATAAAATTTATCCTTTTCTGCTTTGTTAAAGTATTTCCTGAACTGTTTAATAAATCTATAGAACTAGAGCTTAATCGGTTAAAACTGGTAAGACTGATAAATACATACAATGATTTCATGAGAACTATGTCGAAATTTGCGAGTCATAGATTGCGTGCTTAGATTAGTAGTATCCGGAAAAGAACAAAATTGATATGCTGCTGATCTTGGAGAGCTTACTTAAAATTAATAAATTTCATGCGAAAATAAATATTCCGATGAAAGATTCTTATAAAAAGAACAGTTATCTCGCAGAGGTGAGCATTAATCTTTCTCCATACACTCCATTTATATTTTTAGGCAGATCAGCACATACCAATGGTGAATAAATTAATAGTACTATAAATATAGAATTAATAAAAAATGCATATCAGTTTGGAGAATATGAAATTATTTTTACACCTTTTGAGAGTATGGACAAATTTATTTTATTTGCACTCTGTTTGGACTCTCAGGCACAAATTGTAGAAATTCTAAAAATCTTCGGTACGGCTACAGACTTAGTTTTTTTTTAAACTTGAAAACCCTTGTCATAGCAAACACATTCGGATGCATAGAATCTTAGTACTGTATAGAATTATTGCCCAGGGTGAAAAATTGAGGCTTTTTACCCACAGATATCAAAATGGGTTATCTGAAACTGTTTTGTCTTACGTCTGCTCTATAACTCTACTATAACTGCTAAAGATACTTCAAGATTTTCAGAAGCCTGGAACTTAAAAAAAATATTCGGACATCCTATCAATTACATCGTTTTTAAGTATCTGTTGTATTAAATAACATTTACATATGTAGAACCCCCAGGGGGGACATCCTGAGGGATCATACCTTCCCCACCCACTGACCTCAAAGAAGGACTTTCCAGTCTACGGATTTAACGTGCCCATACCGGCCTAGACACGAAAGTATTTAATGGTGCTTGTCAGGATTCGATCCAAGCACCCTCAGTACCGAAAGTCAATACGCTACCACTAAGCTACCTTTGGCTCTTCGAGCTTAATTTCATTTAGCTGGAATTTTTAAAAAAATCATTTTACCTTTACATTTTAGTTATCCTTATGTAGTTGTATTAAATTTTATACTTTAATTTTAACTGCACTTTACATTTCTTTATATTTCATATTTTATTTTTTATTCCTTTATCAAAGCATAAAAATAAAAATGTTTAATGTTTTATACATAAGGGTGTCAGTAAACCGCATATACTAAAAATCTATGTTCAGTGTTTATATCTAATACAGATATGTGTGTTTATTTTATACACATATATATAAAATCACCTAACAGCTGTCATCCGAAAATTATTTAACAGTATCCATTAACAGTATCCATTAAATTCATTCAAATAATCGGGGAAATAAGCAACTTAATGGCTCAAACAGCAAGATCTATATGTCCAAATATAAAAGAAAACTTATATAGAACAGGAGCTTTATAAATATCTTGCTAACTAGTTATATTTGACAAAATCTATAGAGGGTTATAAAAAAACTCTAAAAACCTTAGAAATAAGTCGAAGAAAATATTTATACACGAGTACCAATTTTATTCGGGTTTTTTAATAACAAAAATTGAATCAGAAAAAATTCTTTAGGAGCTATTTAATATTACAGATTTTAATGATGTGCTTTAATGTTTTTGCTATCGCAGTATTTACTTTCTCAAGAGAGACAGCTTCGATAGATACCATTATCTGTATATACCTTAGAGAAGTCAGAATCGTACGTCTTCCCGCCGCGAGGCATACAGCAAACGTAGAAACCTGATGAGGAGTGTCGTTCGATCGGCAATGCAAACCCACCCCGCACAGTGTATCTCAGGTCCGTAATTAGTTTAGGACAAACGGAGCAACAACAGCTAACGCCATATGGCGAAAGTCGAGGCCCTAACGTCCATTGTCCCTCTTAGACCGGACTAAATGATGGCCGAATGGCTAGGGCATTGGCCTTCAGTACCAGAGTCTGTGGGTTCGAGTCCCACTCTTGGCATGGACGTTTGTAGCCGTTCGGAATCGGCTTTAAGAAGTAGGTCCCGGTCTAATTAGCCCTCGTGTAGCAAAAAATTGACCGTAGCGCTCCAAACCAAACTGAACACTCTTAGCCCGGGCCATCGCCCGGTTTCCAGCCGGACTGCGTGGAAGTGGTGACAACTGAAGCCTTGATGGTGATACAGTGACTGTCAGAGGATCCATTCTCCCAGGAGACTCACAGTCGCGCTCTCCATTACTAGACGCCTTGGTTCTCACAACGAACCTTGGCGCCTTGTGAGCAAGCCACAGCAACCCAACTCCGGCCCCCCGCCTATATATATATACCTTAAAGAAGACTTTCGAATGCAAATATACCTGTACCTAGCATAGAAAGTCATATTTTATAGGGGGTTTTCTATTCATGCACGTAGCGTCAGCAAATTTTTTCTCTTCATAAGAAGGTAACACAAGCATTTCTTTCGGAAGTGTGCGTGTGTGTGTAGGGGGGGGGTGCTACAACATAACACTATTTTACACGACTATCTAAAAGCAAATTACAGCTACATTAATGAGCTGTAAATGTCCGAAATTTGCAATCGGATTTTTCTACACGAATTAAGTTTTGTTTCCCTAACGTTTCCAGATTAACAAGTAATTCGTACCACTTGCTTATAATATCCTTATAAACAAGAAATTCTTGTTACACTGTCTTTTCAATTCCCCGTCGTTTAAGTAAATTTAAAATGTTTTTTAAAGCTAAAACTCACTTTCAAACACGACGTACATAAATTTTTGCAAAATTTATCTTATTCTTGAAACATTTAAAAGTCCTAAAAGAAGCCTCGGGCAAACTACTACAGTAAAATGTATGAATGGCGAATTCAACAGATATTCAAGACAGAGACGTAAACCAGGTTTCAATAGCGTCCACAGAACGTGCGCCAGAATGCACTAGCGAGTTGATTCTAAGCAGTTCATTCTCATTTAGGAAACAGTTTTGATGGGTTTAAATTGGTAGCTAATCTTTACGCACATAAGATGTCTACACTCAGCTATGTATATCATAAACTGAGCAAATAATACTGTCATAGTAGAATGCGTTGAGGGGGCAAAACTATTGACGATGCGTCCCAACAGTTTTGGTTGCAGTATTTATTCCATTCCAGGTGCAATGCTTAAGAATGTGCACTCTCTCTCTCTCTCTTTTACACATACACATTCTTTATTCATATATGAATTAAAGAGAGAAAATTGTCCCAATTCTATTGTTATTGAAAGACAAAGCTGATAAAAGTGGATTTTTAATACAAGTACTTCCATAATATGGTGAAAAAGGCAGTATTTCCAATAAAAGAAGAAAATTATATGAAAGTTCAAATGAAAACTAACGCAGATGTAATCTGATCACAGTTATGGAGCGCTCAACAATATTTAAAATAATTGGAAAAAACATTAAATTTTATAAGCAAGAGAGGAAAGTTTTATTGCTCTTCTATAGTTTATGTATTTTTTCTTTTCATAATACGAAGCATATATATTTCAACTTACAGAATAAATTATACATGCATTATATACTATTACTTTGTCTCTTTGTAAATACGTATTCATAGCAGAGAAATGATTTATTTTCAATCTAAAAGTTAAATACTTAAGCTATGAGTTGTTAGTTTAAGTAAAGTTTTATGAATTAATAAGTAAATTAGATCTAGGTTAAATGGAAACCCGTATTAGCTACTGGAAACAAGTATTGTTCGTACGTGCGGTAATTTCATTAATATATTTTATATTTTCCCTCTTCTTTCAAATACATGTGCTTTGAATAAAGTTTAAGTTGATTTCTATTTCATTAACGTTAGACACTAATTTAAAGTAATGACTATAATTCTTAATTCACAAAGGCTTTTATTTCCAATTTCCTAAGAATACTCTTGCTTAAAATAACGTTTTCTATTCGATCCAAGATCAATTATTATTATCCAATAGATTGTTCAAGGGACACCGTAACTATAGCAGTTATCGATAACATATATAACATGCCGACATTTATAGTTAATATATCCATCCTGCTTGGAAGTATCTAATGATTATAAATTATCCCCCCCCTCCAGATATATTTACTGATTAATATAACCACTGACAGTCTTTAGTTAATATATAATACTCAGTTTGCACCCAATGTTTCATCTACAGAATAACCGCATTCGGTGAATTATTGAGAGGACTTGGAACTCGTCTCAATACATAGAGATACTATAATTTTAATTTTGCCTTACTAAAAACGAGACAGCAAAAGTTTTTTTAATGCTAACGAGATTCATATTTTAAGGACGTTATTTTTTTATGAACTATATATTAAAAGTGTACAAAGCTTTACTTGTTTGATATGTTTACAGAGGGATCGGAGAATTAGCATCTATTTGATATATTACAAAGTTTCTTGTTCGAAAGGCAAATTCAATAAGATCTCGGTACATTTCTAAAGGAATTTTAAATCCAGCTTTCTGTAGTGCCGCTTTTAATTAGCAATGAGTAAGGGTATCACAAGTAAGGGTATAGGTATATCAAGTCACTCAACATATACACTCCCCCTATAAAACAAAGGATTTGAAGGGAAGTTGATGTATGTTATAACTCTATTCATCAACTCATTTTTATATAAGAGCATCCTGATGACTGAGCGTCCTGGGGAGATTTTTTGTCTGAAGTCGACTATACGATATGTAGGTGATTAGGCGATCATAACGTCGATTAAACTTTGTATAAGGGAGATTATAATTGAAGATATTAGTTGATGAAGGTGTATAATGTTCAAGATTTATCAATAGATACTCAATGATGCTATGTGAATTTCCAGACAGACACACACAACAACAACAACAAAAAATTGAAAAATTGTGACATAACACCTTCGTCCACTCGTCTTGAATTCCCCGATTACTCAGTATTTAATTCGACAGAAAATATTTACGTTTCTTACTTTTCGTTTTTAAAAGTTTTAGAAAGTATATTACATCAAATCGTTTTAAATACATTTTGAATGTACGAAATTGCGTAATATTAAAAATTCATCTGCCTTAAATATGCCTCTCAGCCATACTAAAAGTGTAAATTACAATATTCATTACGTTTCCTACACAACTTCAAGAATGAACAAAAGCAAGGGTTAATATTTTTAATTTTCAATACCCTGATTAGTCAGTATGAAAGATTTCTCAAGAAAAAAATTGATTAAAAATTATCCCGTATTAACTATTGACAGACAGGGAATTATAATTTGTCATTTTACAATAATGCTCAGTTCTAGCTGTACTCGGTTTGTCTATACGAGACTAAGGGCCTGTTCACATAGAAGTCCGTTACGTTGCGTCAAGTAAAAGATGACGTTGAGACGAAAATAAACCAATCATAGGCGTTAAAAATTTCATTACTAATCGTTTGGAGGTATATGATTGGTTTATTTTCGTCTCAACGTCATCTTTTCCTTAACGCAACGCAACGGACTCCTATGTGAACAGGCCCTAAGTCGCAGTACTGTTATTCCCTTCGTATGTTTCTTAATCATTCTTTACAAACAGGTGTAAATTTCTTTAAAATTCAAAACCATATAATTTCGTAAAGGAAAATTGTTAAAGTATGTTATGCTAGAGGATAAACCTTCATAAGTCTTTTATGTAAGGAGGGGCTAGTCCGAAATCGTTTTAGCATTCAAATAACTCAAAGCTTTGAACAATCATCTCATTACTGATGAACTTTTAAGTACATTTTTAATGAAATAAATTATTAAACTAGCTACTTTCAGGGCAGAAAATCTCTAATCCATAGTATCATCATCTGCGAAATATCCGATTTGGGACATAGGAGAGAACTGCGAAAAAGGTGTCATATTTACGTTGCATGCTACTTGAATATAAAATATTCAAGTAAGCGAGTAACCTCAACTCTGATCATTACAAACAACTCGACTGAAGTGGTCAGAGCCTAAAAACTAGAACTAAGTCATTAACTTGAGAAGCCTAGTGTAAGGTCAGTCTAAGAAATATTTCCCTATTTAATACCATAGAATTCATATTGTAATTGGTAATATTTGAAACTACACTCATGGACAAAAAAATTAGCGCACCAAGAAATAATTGCGGGATCGTAACGAAACTTGCAATGAAGGTACATGTCGGGGAGATATGCAAATGATTAGAAATGCAGCATGATTTCGCATTACGTATAGCCGGTAGAGGGCGTTGAACATCGTACTCTGTGGAGTATAAAACAGGTAACCAAAGCTTGTTTGAGTGTGCTGAATCATTTGCAAAGGAAGAGCTGAGATAGACATGCCATTACGCCGTGTTCGAAGACAATATAAGCAGTTGTCGCAGTTTGAGAGGGGGAGTATCATCGGGATGATGGAAGCTGGGTGGTCAGCTAGGCGAGTAACTCGTCAATTAGGCCGCTCTGATTGTGTTGTGAGGAGGTGTTGGGACCAGTAGACCCGAGAGATGCCATGTACACGAAGACCAGGCTCAGGACGCCCGCGACAGACCAGTCGTCGAGAAGACCGCCACATCGTAAGAAATGCACGCGTACAGCCAACTGCTTCATCGGCCGCCATGCAGGCACAGGTAGCACCTTCACTAGGGGCCTCTGTGTCTTCTCGAACCATACAAAGGCGCCTGTCTGAAGGACAGTTGGTAACGCGGCGCCCATTACGTGTGCTGCCCTTGACGCCCACCCATCGACGCCTCCGTTTGGAGTTTTGCCGCGCACGAGGAAACTGGACTGCAGCGGAATGGAACCAGGTCGTCTTCAGACGAATCCAGATTCAATCTCGGCAGTGATGACAATCGTTTTCGTGTGTGGAGAGCCCGTGGTGAACGCTTCAATCCTGCCTTTGCTGTACAGCGACACATCGATCCCACAGCTGGTGTGATGGTATGGGGTGCCATTGCCTACAATACACGGTCACCCCTAGTATTGTTCCGTGGCACCATGACAGCCCAGCGGTATATTCATGAAATCCTGCAACCACATGTTTTACCACTCATGCAACGGCTCCCAGGAGCCATTTTTCAACAAGACAATGCTCGGCCTCATACGGCAAGGGTGTCACAAGACTGTCTCCGCACTGTTACTACCCTTCCTTGGCCTGCCCGATCCCCAGATTTGTCTCCAATCGAGCATATCTGGGATCATTTGGGACGACGAGTTGGGCATGCCACGAGTTTGAACGAACTAGAGACAAAATTACAGCAAATATGGAACGAAATGTCTCAAGACATCATACAGAACCTGTATGACTCAATGCCCGATCGTATCGCATGGTGCATTCGCGCTAGAGGGGGTCCAACGGAGTATTAACTCCTCCGTTCTTTTTCCTTTTTCTCTGAAATAAATTATCCTTTTTCTTTGATTTTCTTATCATTTACTTATATTAAAGTAGTCATTACGTATGTAAAATTTCGTTTCCTTTTGACGACTCCTTCTTGGTGCGCTAATTTTTTTGTCCATGAGTGTAATATATACTGCTTCAGTCATTAACCGTCGATTTGTCATTATGAATAATTATGACAGAAAGCCTTTTCTAAGACTACCCATAATATCTGTTATTTTTTTCCTTCAGTGCAAATAAATTGGATGATAATACACCACTTTCCATGTTCCGTAACCGTACGCTTGTTTGTCAAAGAAACCTTATATATCAAGCAATACTAGAGCAATAATGGTTCTCAGACTAACGAGAAACGTAATCGAAAATCGTTCAACAGCGCTGAAACATTTGAAACCCACGAATGCCCGCTTTGACCAAATTTGAAATTATGTAGTAATGTTATAATGATGTATGAAATTGAGAATTTAATTTTCTGCGGTGCTTCAAGTTTTAATAAAACTTAATTTGAGAGATAACATACCGTAACTACAATATTCAAAAAACTTCAAAAGTCTAATTTTGTTACAAGTCATTACGCTAGAGACAAGTATATCCTTGATGCACTTTTCCTTTTAACACATCTGCCTTCCGAGGTAAGCAATGTTTGTCTCAGATAAGGCTCTCGCTATCGTTTGTATCTTTACCGAGGGTAAGCTCTTTATCAGTAAAATTTTTGCTATATTAATTTGCAGAAGTAGTATAAATGTATGAGGGGGTTAGCTGCAAAACTGTCCTTATCCACTATAAGTGTTTTTAAGTAAATTTCAAAAATTTTTTAGAGATAATCACATATTTGAATAATAAATTTCTCATGGAAATAGAGTTTTGCTGCATAATTCAGCTATACCTTCATGCAGGAGTGCCACCTTAATCAGAACCCAGTGCTAATTTTTATTTTTATAATTTTTATTTTAGGATAAGGATAGTTTTGAAACTCACGGCCATATATATATATATATATATATATATATATATATATATATATATATATATATATATATATATATATATACACAGTCGAACCTCCCTATATCGAACTTCCCTATATCGAAATTTTCTATATATCGAACTCTTAGCAAATCTCCATGTTCATTACATAGAAAAATTGTTTCTATATATCGAAAAAATCTCTATATATCGAAATTTTTTTCAAGACAAATTGGGAGATTTTATTCCACTTTAGAATAAAATTTCCCAATATTTGGCATTTGAAACAATACGTCGTGGACTTCAATTCGCGGAAAATGTCCCTTATAAAGTTTTTAGTGGACTTAATAAATACGAACATTTCTTTGAACTTTCCGCAAAATTAACTGTTCAGCAAGATATTCGTAGTTTTTTTTTTTAAAGAATGTAACTGTGATCATTGTAACCACTGTCTGCATTATTGTTTTTTTTTTAAGATATGTAGTAATCAATAAATCTTTTATATTAATTCATTTTTTAGTTATTAACTTTCATTTAATGGGATTCGCATATAAATTAGAAATGAAGTTTCGTATACGAAAATTAGCTTTAATTTTTTTTTAGGAGAATTATGATAAGACTAAGCTGAATTCTATATATCGAAATTTCTATATATCGAATTTTTTTCGCGCAATTTGCTACTTCGATATATGGAGGTTCGACTGTATATATATGCAAGGGTTGAGTGAAATAGAAACCTTTAAAATGCGCTAAAATTTTGAAACATCGCGTGATTATTCTGAAAGTTGGCAACATTAATAGTCATGACCTGAAAAGTGGCCGACAGATGGACAAAAATGTCACATGGAAACACCATATCCTCCACGTCAGGGACAAGTTCCGAGAAGCCAGAAGATTAATTTACCCATTAATTGCTCGGAACAGCAAATTATGCATAGCCAATAAAATGCTCATTTATTACTCCTATCTTCGTCCTATCTTAACTTATGAAAGGCCAGCGCGGTCATACTGTGCAAATAAATACCCATATTGAAAAACTCGCATCTACTCAGAGCAGCACCATTAGGCAAATCGTTAACGCGGATTGGTATTTCAGAAATACTTGTATCTACAGGGAGTTAGGAATCCCTACTATGCGAAATTATCTCAAAAATCAAGTTATTAACTTTCACAACTCAATTGACAGTGAACTTTTAATTAATCTTGCAGACTATGATCACGCAGACCCCACTAACAGGAAAAGGCCTCGTGCCATCCTGAGTCTTTCGTCTTAAAATTCTTTGTTCTCGTTTTTTAAATAAAATATAAATATTTAAAAACTATACTTGACATTGCCAAGGTTAAAACTATTATTTTTTATAAAATAAAATAAAAATCTATTTTACAATCCTTAAACTTCCTTCTAGCACTTATTATTTGTCTTTGAGTAAATCCTTTTGGATTTGCTCGATTTCCTAGTTTTAGAACTCACGGATTCTGAATCTTATCTCTCTATCAAAACTCTTTTCTTCCTCCTCTCTCTACCTGCCAACTGAAAACCAGCTTTCAGACAGCTATTGACTCCGCCTCCACCAGTGAAGCATCACGAAGATCCTGGAGACGTCCATTGAGAACTCTTCATTTCACCCTCCAAAGCTCTGACCAAAAAACTCTCTCCTTCACTTTTGTGTTGCAATTTACGCTTCCGAAGATATTTAAAAACGAACATTTCTTTTCTCATTTCGGTGGAACTTTCGCACTCCGTTGTCAATCTCATGAAAAATCTGTATTAGAAGGCGTTGGCCTAGGTAACACAGTTAATCACATGGTCCTATGGTCCTATGGTGGCCGACAGGTGGCAGCATGATGCGGGAACGCTACACGAAAACTCGGCAGTAGTGTAAAGATGGCGGCTTCACTTGAAACATGTACTGAAGAGGAACAGTTTTGTTTCTTCGGTTTTTGAGTAGTTAAGTGATAAAACCCATGGAAATTTATCGAGGAATGAAAGTTCTCCTTGACGATGCTTTTGTCTGTCACTGCAGCAAATGTACCACTGGACTCGGAAGAATGCAATAGTTTCTTACCAAAACCGAGAAAAAAATCACTCACAACAATCTTCGAGAAAAGTTATGCTGACTCTTTTAGGATGAACGAAGGGTATTTTTGAGGCATTACAAATCCAAGGGGAAGAGAGTCACCAGTGCCTCAAGATTGCCCAAGAACCACCTACGTCCTGCAATCCGGCTCAAGGGACGGACTTTTGAGTACTAGTGTGTCGTTGCAACATGACAATGCTCTGCCCATACTACTCCTTCAACTGCTGCAACCCTCCCAGACCTTAGATATGTTTTCCACGTTCCGTGTATTCACCAGACCTCGCCGCTCGTGATTTTCATCTGTTTGGACCACTCAAAGAGGCGACGCACAGTGGAGTATTTGTAGCAAAACCTTGGCGAAAAAATATTTTTCATGTGTATTAAAGTTAAAACCATTGCTTTTGACTTTTAACTTACTTTGTAATAGTAAATACTCCTTTTTTTGTAAAAAAAAATTTAAAAAAATTTTTAAATTTAAAATTCTTAAATTTTAAAATTTAAAAATTATTTTTTTTATTTATAAAATTAGCTTTATAAATCAATCTCTATCATATATACAGAGGCTGTTCGCACATTTTTTAGACGATTTTGGTAAGCGGTAATAAAAAATCGTTTGCTGCAAAAGAAATAATTGCAATTGTACTATGTTTTTAAAAGTCAAAATTATCGTCTGCGGCTTGAAAGTTTTGTTTTTATTCAAAATGGCGTTTTTAACAAAGCAGTGGTTCGAAGGCTACATTTATGTTCTTTCCGAAGAGAAATATGCATACTCCGTTATCCAAAAACGATGTGAGAGTCATGGTTTTGTGATATCTAAAGCTTCGATAGGTAATATCGTCAACAAGAAAGGAAAAAAACGTCAAATTGGAGCCTCAAGTGGGACAAAAATTCCAAACAAGTATCCAAGGAAAAAACGGACATCTTCGACTATTGCAAAGGTACGTTGTTTAATGTTAAAAGAAAATCCCCCTAGTCAAAGGACAGTTGCAAAATCATTAAAATGCTCGGTGTCCACTGTAAACAAAATGATAAACGTTGATTTAAATCTTAAGAAAGCGAAAAAACGCAATGTTCATCGTCTTCTTCCAAATCATATCGCTGAACGCAGGACACGCTGCAAAATTCTATATGAGAAACACTTATCCAAAGAAAAATGGAAAACAATTGTCCCAATAGATAAATCATGGGTGTATTTAAATGATTGTAACAAAAAAGAGCCATTTATTATCATAAAAGGGGAGAAAAAAATTGAAGTACATGGTTCAAAGAATCGAAAGAAAGTTTTTCTAGGGGATTCATGATTGTTGCTGGTTTTTCTTATAATGGCAAGTTAAAAATAAAGATAGTGGAAAAAAATGTCAAGATTAACTCCAAATACTATCAGGAACATATTTTATCGCCAATTTTTCTGAATGAAATACCATCGCTTTACCCACAGTGCCATCAATCTGTGAGACTCCATCAGGACAAAGCTAGCAGTCACACATCAAAATCTACTGTAAATTTCCTAAAAGAAATGGAACAAAAAACTGATATCAAGGCCATACCCTTCACTGATATCCCTACTAAATCTCCCGATGTATCACCTATGGATTTTTGTGCTTTCGGACTTTTAAAATCTGCATTATCCAAACGTCGTCCCAAAACCCTTACAGGACTCTGGAAAGCTGTTCAGGAGGAATGGGATAGAATACCTCTTCTGACACTTCAAAAGGCATTATTATCCTGGAAATTGCGGTGTCGAAAGATAGTTCAGAATAAGGGATGTCAAATAGAACATTTAAAACACAAGAATTTTATGTAATTTAGTTTTGTGAATACAATATACATCGTCTAAAAAATGTGTGAACAGCCTCTGTATATATATATATATATATATATATATATATATATATATATATATATATATATATATATATACAACCTCTGACAATAAAGTTCGGTGAATGAAGTCAGAACGGCCGATCTGGCAACACTGGCGAAACAAAACGCTGCACCTGCGTAGCGGCAGGTGTTGACCATCTGCCCCCACCGTTGTTCAGTTGAGCTTTGTTAGTGTTCCGTGTAAGACTTGTTTTACAAAGTGCTTGTTTAGTGCGTTTGTTCCTAACTGAGAACAGGAAAATGGACGAACAAAAGATGAATTTAAAGTTTTGTTTTAAGCTTGGCAAGACACCGAAAGGAACTCATGCGATGCTGGTAGGTGTTTATGAAGATCAAGCACTGTCCATGAAGTGTGTGTACGAGTGGTTCATCCGTTTCTTCTTGAACTGTATTGTCACTGAGGATGAGTCCTGGTGTCTCAGGTACGACCCTGAAACGAAACGCCAAAGCATGGAATGGCGTTCTCCTGCATCATCTCGTCGGGAAAAGGTCAGAGCAGAAAAATCCCGCATCAAAACGATGCTCATCACCTTTTTTGATAGTCAAGGCATTATCCACAAGGAATTTCTACCTGGGGGAATGGCGATGAATGCTGAAGGGTACATTGAAATTTTGACCTGTTTCATGAAACGTCTACGCAGGGTACGACCCCAGTACGCACAACAAGGTTCATGGTTTTTTGTTCACGACAATGCTCGCCCTCACACAGCCAATATCGCGAAACAGTTCCTGCCAAAAAAGGGGGTGGTGCAAATTGAACATCCACCATACTCGCCAGATCTCAATCCTCCAGACTTCTTCCTATTCCCACGACTCAAACTCGCTTTGAAAGGAAAGAGATTTGATGATATTCCTGACATCCAACGAAACGTGACGAGGCTTTTGAACTCCATCCCAAAAGAAGACTTCTTGCAAAGTTTCCAGGACATGTATAGCAGATGTCAGCGGTGCATAGTTATGGAAGGTGGCTATTTCGAAGGACAGTAAGGTAACTTTCGTTAATATTTCATCTACGTTAATGTTACAGGACTATTCACCGAACTTTATTGTCAGACCTTGTATATATATTTACATTTAATAGTTACCAAAGTTTAGTAACTATAGGGATCTTAGTTCTCTAGTGACTTCAGAAGCTTAACTTTTTCAATCTGATTCTCCTGAAGTCTGACCTTCGTCATCATCTTTAAATTCATCTTCTTCATCACTCTTATTTCTTAAAACATTTTTTTTTTTGTCTCAAAGGCTTAAGAAGAAATAAAGTTTTATATGTTAACAAGATTTATACAGATTACATCTATAGTTGTAAGACATTTTCAAATCATACCCGTCAAGAAATTATCATGAAAATAAAAAAGTGTTCTTTATTAAAAAAAATTCTATATAAAAATGGCAGCTGTTTGCGGAACGTTTTTCTTTGAAATAGACTCAATACTATAACCATAACGATTATAATTGAAATTAGGTCCGACAAGCCCCGATACACCTTCATAAAGCTTTAAGAAACTTAATACAGCTAAATTGATTTTTAAAAAAAACATTTTTCAAGTTCAATTTTTTTAATATGTTAATAATAAAACTAAGTAAATTATTGTATATTTTAAAACAAAGCTCTTACCTTTTTTTAACACGTAAACCTGATTTAATTTCAAAACATTAATTCTTAACGCCACAAAATAATATAGATTTAAACTAACAACAAAGCTGAAACGCAATCAAATGACACGTCCATTCGCAAAGAAATCTGTTCTTCAACTGAGGCTAGAAACTGCTGAGTGTTACTTATGCTGCTGGAAATGATGTGATTCACTCAGCAGTTTGTTATAAATGATAAAATGCACTTTTTACAATTATTGCGCAATTTTTAATTTTTACACCTCTGGCCAGGTTTTTGCGTCAAATACTCTACTGTGCGACGGGAGGTTTTCAAGTCCGACGGAGGGGTGAATCAGGCGGTGCACGAGTGGCTACAATCACAGCCAAAAGATTTTTTCAAGAGGCATCTACGCACATCCAAAGTGCTAGAACATGTTTATTGAAAGTCATGGAGACTATGTAGAAAAATTACTTAAGTGTATTCCTTTTCTGTTGAATAACAAGAACGAAGAAGACTAAAAATATTTAAGATTTTCATTTGACTCTCCGTTAGATATATATAAATCAGTTCATAAGATTTTAATAAATGACTGAATTCTATTGGAATCTGATATTTTGCAGCTCTTGTATTACTTACCTCCCAATACTTCAGGGAATATGCGTGTCATTACATTATCATGTCTCGACTATAAATCATACGAAATCGTGAATCATGAAATCGTTTTGTAATGTAGATTCAATGCGATATGTATATACACAGGTTCCTATTCTAATAAATACAGAGATATATATTAAGTTTACGTAAGACAGGCAAGAATTAGTTTATACATCAGTATTTAATTAAACTACACCAGGAACAAATTAAATCTTTTTTTCACATTCATTGCATATTTCACAATACTCTTAAAATATCCTTTCAAAAAACTAACAATGCAATATATTTTCCAAAATGGCTAATTTAATTCATAAGAAAATTTTATGGTTTGTATAATAGTATCACAAATAGCTGATAATTTCTATTTACACTTTAAAGTCAACAGAAATCGTATCAAAATGTTTAATGAAACTAAATTTAAAATATTTCTTGAACTCAGAATACAATGTATACCGTTACAGATATGCCAAGATCATACCTATCTTTAACGGGGAGTATAAAATACATAATATGAAAGCAATTAAAAACCCAAATGACTACAACAGTTTGCTAAATTTTGTCGAACAAATCGAAATAAACTTTTAATCTGTAAGTACATCATTAAATCTTGATTTCAACTTGATAATTAGAAAAAAATAGGACAACGGAATTCATATACCAGATTAAAATATTTAATATTATCTGAAAACAATTTTCATTCTTAATTATCAGTTCTATCAAGTTTCAACATCAATTTTTATATATTTTCACAAAACTTTGAAATTTAATAGACTTCCTAAAATGTAACTTTTCAGTGAACTAAAATATCCACAGTATTATGTATACCAGGTTTAATCAATTCTTTCTTTAAAACTAATAATACATACAGCAATCTCCCACAAGCAGCCTTCCTAAAATTCACTTTTATTCATTATTCATATAAAGCAAAACTTCCAACTTTTCTGAAATCTAACATAGACAGAAGTCAAAATCTTTCTTTACGACTCCCTCTTCTGTAGTTGAACATTCCGCAGAAAAGTTGTAAAATGAAAGAATCTACAAATTGCATCTTCTGATATCAAATTCAGCTAAAACGAAGTTTTATATTTCTTCAGGGCAAATACATACTATAATATATAGCCTTTGTTGAGTCTCGAAATTCGAGTCCTTTGTTAACTATCTCTTTCAAACCTATAAAATTTTCAATCAATTGGGATGCAGAGTAATTGGCCCATCATATTTTAAATATTTGTTGTGTTCCATTACATATTTTTCACTCATTCAATCACGCTTGTTTCAAACAGATGCTAAGCAAGAGTAACAGGCACACTATTGTGAGCCTCTGAACAAAGTTCTTTATTGTGCTCATGGATTTCGGATTTAAAATCCTGAAACTATTATGATAGAGTTCATATCTCAGAATCATTCTTTTGTTTCTTTTTTGGCATTATAAAAATAACACGAATTTCTTTTGATAATAGCTTGGTTAAGGCTCTACAGTTTGTGATAAATACAATAAAATCTCCTATAATTTATTTTAACAGATAATCTCAACATTATAAATTGCTAAACACGTCATCTCTATACCATAATAATGATCGTTTCAGCCATTAATTAGGTTACCGAAACCATATACTAACTGTGTGTAATTTCACGTCTTACGCATTTTTCTATGCATTACAAATAGCTGAATATGTAAACATTAAGAAACAAAATATTTCACTATGAACAAAGTTATCAATTACAATATCATGGTTAAAAAGGTACCCTGTATCAATCTAAACACTGCCAAACACAAACGTGTTTGGTTTCTTCACCATTTCTCCAATTTTCCTCATTGGCAATGAATCACTTCAAAGTAGTTTGCGAGAAGTATTCCATTATAATAAATTAAAAAAACACTGATTTTTTAAACTATACCCTCACGAATATCATGTAATGCAAGGATTTTTCTTTTTACTTCTTTTGTCTACATCTGCTTACTCAATTTGAATACTATATTTTAGAAATAATCAATGGCACTTTAATTTCTAACGTGTCCACTACAGTCGAATTAATTGAAACTATGTGGCCGAACTTTTGAATGAATTGTATATGAAGTTATGCTAATTAATATAATTTTTTTCAGCTTGGAACTTTTTAACCTACTGTACATGTAGGTTGAAAAACTGCCGTAAGCTACAAACAAAATACACCTGATCATCAATTTACAAAATTCAGTATAGTTTATTTTTCTTATATTTATTTCTGTACCTTTTTCTATACTTTAAGCAAAGTTAGCTTCAAAACCTACATTTATCATTTAAATACTTAAAATAGTAATCAAACGAAAAATTCTATTCTTCACTATTCAGTTTAATTCAGAATCGAACTGCAGTACAGCTGTAGACTATGTTCTGATTTTTTAACTAACTTCGAAATAAATGTAATTTGACAATCTCAAATAACATGAAAGTTAATATCTACAGATAATTTCAATTGAATAAACATATTGGGAACACATGAATAATGCTCGATTTGCTTTTATAGACCCTTTATTTCCGAAAAATTAGAATATTCCAACCAGAAAGTCACTGCACCTTAAGCCAAGAGCAAGTGAAAAGTGATATAAGATTTCTAAATTTTCCTTGTCTTTTAACAAGCCAGAAAATCTTGGGTATCAAAAATACGTAAAGTAATGCAATTCAGCGTGTAACTCTTAATATTTTCGTCACAAAAATACCATTAAGTCTCAAGTAAACAACTCTCTGTCAGACATCTCGTATAAACCGCAATACTTAAAAACAAAAGTACCAATACCCAATACAGATGACATGACTTCATCTAATTTTTCTTTTGATGGCGTTTTCTATGAAGCTGAATATATTTCTCCGGCTCAGCATTTTCAATTCTTATAGGATAGAGTAACTCATTTCCCTATTTCATCGTATGAATGTATTATTTATATTTAATAGGAAGGAAACGAGTATGTTTTTATTTCAGAGATTACAATATTCCCGTATCTATTTTAGTATTTTCAGTAGTTTAGAATTTAAGACGATAAAATAATAAATGGAATTTTATATTCTGGCTTTTCAAGCCAAACTGAAAGCTTTAGAGACATTAATATCTGTTAGATCTATTCAAAGTTGCTTGATGCATACATTACGCGATATTGTTGTAGTTTGTGCTTAATGGATTATTCCGTGAAATCGCCATGATAACGTAGACGACTCTTGCAACACAGTCAGTTATTCGCATTTCATATTAATAAAAGGTCCCACATTATCACGGATTTGATAGGCAAGCATAGTTTATTATTCTGATTTTAATCTAAACGAAATTTGTGAGGATACGTTTAGTCATATTTTATTGGTTTATAAAAAACAATATTTCTATAACTGCTTTCATCAGATAGAAGAAAGTGAAAGTGGCAAGATAGAGGCAAGTGAACTTCATATGAAAAATATGTAAAAATATTGGTAGTTATTTTAACTTTAAAGGGAACTGAACACGAGCGCATTTTAGAGGAAAGTTATTACATAAAAATGCTGATACAAATATCTACAGTGGCTCCCAAAAGTGTTCGTACACTTACGATTTTCAATGAAATAGGGGTCTATCCATTAATTAAAATGAATGTTTCAGAATGGGTATTTATTAATAAGATCTATAATCTATTCCTAACCAAAGTACAGGAAATATTTGAAAAAATAGTAAAACTTTATTTTTAAGAAACCAGTAATCAAAAATTAACAAAAGCTTTATCTCACAAAAGTCATCGTACACTGAAATATTTTCGGATAAATTCATAATTAAAATTATCGTCTGGCGCTTTATTTTTATTTTTTGAATTGTGGTGGCATTTAAAATATCGTTTGGCTTTAATTTTTGCTTGCTTACTCCGTAATATTCAATTTATTATTTAAAAATGGCTCGTAGTCGTAAAAAAACAACAAACATTCGAAAATTGATTATTTTTCATCATAGTAGTGGTAAATCAGTTCGGAATATTGCTAAATTACTTAATTTATCCCATTCTACTGTGCAGTATGTGATAAAACGCTTTAAAGAAGAAAATCGGATAGAAAACAAGGTAAGTAAAGGTCGTCCGGCAAAGTTAACAAAACATATTCAGAGATTTGTAATTAGAAAATTTGTGAAAAATTCACGTTTGAGTGCTGTAAAAGTTTCACCAGAATTTAATTAAACATTTTCTACTTCAATTTCACCTGAAACTGTTCGACGAGTTCTCAGAGCAGCTGGATTACATGGGCGTTCTGCCCGTAGAAAGTTTTTTGTGAGTGAGAAAAACAGAAAGCTTAGGCTTTCCTTCGCACTATCAATGATAAATCAGCCCCAAACGTATTGGAATAATGTCTTATTTGCCGATGAAAGCAAGTTTAACATTTTTGGTTTCGATGGGCGTACAATTGCATGGAGAAGAAAAACTGAGGAAAAGAAAAGAAAGTAAGAAAGAAAGATTTTTCCCACGAACTTAGTAGGAACAGTTAAGCATGGAGATGGAGGTGTCCTTGTGTGGGGGTTGCATGTCAGCATCAAGTCTAGGTAATTTGGTATATATTGATGGCATAATGAATTATGCTGTTTATATAAATATTTTAAGAGACAATTTAAAAGTATCAGCCCAAAATTTGGGTTTTGAAAACAACTTTGTTTTTTATCAAGATAACGATCCTAAGCACATGGCTCTCAATGTTCGCCTCTGGTGTCTCTATAATTGTCCACAAATTTTGAAAACACCACCTCAATCGCCAGATTTATACCCAATAGAACATATTTGGAGAGAACTGGAGGTTCGAGTACGAAAACACGACATTCACACGAAAAGCGAACTAAAAACAATCGTGATGGGAGAATGGATGATCATTTATGCAGAAATTACAAAAGAACTAGTGCAATCTATTCCCAGACGTTTAAAAGCTGTTGTGGATGCTAAAGGATATCCTACTAAATATTAATTTAACGAAAAATTAGAATATTTACTAATATGTAGAAATTTTTTACAAGTGTATGATGACTTTTGTGATAAAATTCAATCATACACTTGAGTTTTCTCACAAAAAACTCAAGTTTTTCGTTACTTTTTGATTTTTTAAAAAGTTTGTTACTTTTTGATTATTGGTTTCTCAAAAATAAAGTTTTACTATGTTTTTAAAATATTTCATGTGGTTTTGTTAAAAAAAAAATTATAGATATTATTATTAAATACCCATTCTGTAATATTCATTTTAATTAATTGATAGACCCCAATTTCATTGAATATCGTAAGTGTACGAACACTTTTGGGAGCCACTGTATATTATCTGTTGCTGATATTTTTATTGACATGCCACATTAGGGTAATGCATAACTTAATTGCTGAATAACATTACTAGCTATTTTAACAATAGCAATGGTCAAATATTAAAGTATCATTTTTAAATACCTGCATGGCGTAAATCTAGGCGATTTCGATACATATTCACTTACAGTAGCAATGTGTAAGCTAGAAGATCAAAATTTTCTCTACAATTATATTATTATAAGTACACTTTTCACATTTGATAACGTTTGAGATAAAAAGAGATGCAAAAAATTTAAAGATTAAACGAAATTAAATAAATGGGGTTAAAAGGAGGAATATCGCAGTTTGTTAAAAAAGGATAATATTCGAAGAGGATTTAAGAAATTATCCAATTTCCTGTCTGAACTGTAGATTGTGTACTGTATATTCCCTCTAGATAATAGTATCTTCGGATTAACCTCTAAAAAATACTAACACAATTTTAACTATTCAGATTTTGACGATAGCCAAGAGTTTCTAAACTATTTGCATTTATGGTGAATTTATTTTCCTAAATATGACCTTTAAAACCGTTAACCTTTTCGCGCTTTGTGTCGGTTTCCCAAGCTACTCGTGGCTAAAGGCGAACGATCCTCATTTCAGCTCCCAACGCGGTTCGTCTTCATATGGATGGGGCGAGCACTGGCTAGTCGGGCTGATTCTTAGATTTAAAACCTTACAATTTAAAACCTTTTTCTCAAAAAAAATTGAACATGGGTTTGATGTAGAATGGTCCAGAATTTTTACTTAAGGTGCATTTGAAAAATAATTGACTTTTAAAATGAAAAAAACCGTGATTCCGCTTTCTTTAAAACTGAATAGCACTTTTTCAGGCTTGTGGTTTCATAATATGGCTGTGTAAACATAATGTGAAACATTGTAATCACCAAAAGTAAGCAATTAAATTTCTTATACGTTAAATGTAAATTTTCCAAAGGTATGCATAAGTTATCCAAATAAAACTGCCGATTATGTTTCTTAAAGATTCATAATTTTGTATCCTGTACTAGTTTAAAGTTCTGTATTCGAGTATATTTATTTTTCCTTTGTGTTCACTTTTAAAAGCAAACATATCTGCATAATTAGTATATTGCAAGCCTCTGGTTTTATTAATCTGAATGTTTTAAAACATTACTTATTCTGCATTTTTACTTCTTCAAATTCTGCAATTTATGATCATAGATGCAACATTTTTAGTAGTTATTACGACATTATGATAGATTTCTAACTACAGAGTGTCTGCAAACCAGAACGTACGGCGTATTAAATGCGCTGTAACGTCCTTGTAGTTTAAAATAACCACACGAGAGACAGAATTAATTAAAAACACAGCTTGTAGAAAACAATACACATATTTAAAAATATGTACAATGGCAGAGAGACTATTCTAGTCTGCATCTGAGAGAGTTCTCTAAAACATTCACAAAGTCTCTTTCAGTCTTTAACCGAAAGACGAACCGCACCGATCACCATCTGGAACAGCCTTCGCCCCAAACATTCCACTGATCTCTTGATCTCGGTTGCTGGCCCTCTCTCTGCATCCTGTTGTCAGGCGCCCCTATATATGTGTTGGTTTTGCGGTGGTTTCTCCCGCTTTTCGAAGCTATAGACGAAAGGTCACCATTTCAGCTCCCCACTGGGGTCGTCATCCTCTCGGTGGGGTGAGCGCCGGGTAGTCGGGGTAATTCTTAGGCCTGGCCAGATGGGCAGAGCCAACCAGTCATCCGCATTGTAACCATCGCCTCAATAGACATAGACGCGAAGCGGGAGTATTTTCCGCCACACTGTAGTCGAGGCGTCATTTGGTTTCTGCTAGATAGAGGAAAACCAAATTATACAACAGTAGCCCAAAGGCTTGCTTTTTCCCTGGTAATTAAATGCCCCCCCCCCCTAAGCTCTTCGGAATAAGTTTTCTATGAAATTAGAACTTTGGTTTGGGTGATCTTTTCCCAGGAAAGGGAATCCACGGTGTTACAGTCTCCTCCCCTCTCCCTACAGATTTCGTGCAGGGTTGAAATCGTGAACGCTGACGCTGACGGATTCTATGGGAACAGGCCCTATGTTGAAAAGTAAAAGGTGTGTTGAAAATAAAATTCACCGTCAGTTTATCTCACTTCAAGACAGTGGGCAGGACCATTTGTTTTCTCGTCATACATCTTGACTTATAAAAACATGGATCCACTCATTTCATTCTTACAACATGTACTTAATTTATATTTAAATTACAAACATTAAATAAATTCAATAAGTTGAGGTTTCATTGTTTTAAAAAGAATAATCCAAATAAAAGGCAAATTAATACTAAAATACTAAGGCAACACAATACTACTAAAAAACAAGCCAATACTAAAAAGTAAAATTCCTAACAGCCAAAATATATAGTCAGTGTACTGTTTTAGTCCTATTCCATTTGTATTCAAATTTTTCAGAATTTTAATGCGATATTACTAAAAGATAAACACACATTCTGATGAACACTTATGCAGAGATCTTCAGTACCTTACTCCACAATATCTGTTAACATATTTCTGAATTCCTGTATTACAATTTTATTAATTCTTTCTAGCATTTCCTATTGATGTTAGTCAAAGGGGCATTTTTGCAGTTTTTATTGAAGCTACCTTTAATACATTGAGTCATTTTAGATACTGCCAGTTAAATAAACAATACAGCACTAAAATTGAAGAAATAAGTCTAGAACAGGAAAAAGTTATTTTTTGAAAATATTTCAATATCTATTCGCGAATTTCGAAAACGAATTCACTGTCCACCAGAATCATTATAGGAGAGTTATTCTTCTTACCCTTCTTGAAAGCTGAATTTGCTTTCGAAATTCGTGAATAAAGATTAAATTACCATCATTTACCGAAAATATTCTGAGGTTTTTCTAATCCCTGACTACCGATTGGCTTGAATGAGCTACAGATTCGTTTAATAGCTAGAGAATTCTTTTCAAAGCCTATATTTAATTTTATTTTAAACTGTAGCAATTTTACCTCTTTTAATAATGCATGAGCATAAACGTAGTATTTTATTACATTTCTGTAGGAATCACACTTTAAGATATATGAAATGTATTCTAAAATTTTACTAAAACTGTGCACCACGGTTTTATGCAACTTCCATTTTTTTATTTTGGGGCCTTTTTCCTCACACTAAATGTTTCAAAGAGATGCATTTACGTTGAAGCTTTTTATTTTTCTTTAACAGCATATGCTTCTGTTCAATATTTGTGTATAAACTGCTATCCCTTTCGAAAATATTCATCTTCGAACGTCTAGAAAATTTGGGAGAAATATGTCTGGATACTCAGATATAAGGGTAAAAATAGTTCCTCCAGACTTTAACATACATTTAAAGATATAGCATATTTTTCTAGAAGTGACCTGATCATAGAATCTTTAAACCCTTTAAACGTCACTTTCGGGTGGAAAAATGCTATGAATCGTTCATGGTACAGACTATAACTTGGAGTAGAGTTTTTAAGGGAAGAGAGATACTTTATTCCCTTGAGAGTTGGGTAATGCAGCAAAGGAAAATTTTGATTTTCTCAGATTTTCTTTTACTCTAAAATAATATTTCAATACCATTAAAAAGGCATTTTAAACTCATTTAACATAAACTGGGATAGTGATTTCAGTCTGGGGGAAAACACTAATGGTGCGCAATTTGATAGTACATGGATCATAAAATAACGCTAAATCCCTAGTGAGAGAAATTCTCTGCATTTAAAAATTTCGAATCTTTCAGAATTTTGAAAAGCACCCTCATAGTGTGCGGTCATTCTCAAATCATTTCTTCGTTTTAGAATTCTTCAAATAATGAGAAAAGAAAGCCCTGACTTTAAAATATTCCTGGATTTAACAGTTTAAGCAAGAATGCAGACAATACTGTAAATAAATACGTATCATACATACATACATATCTTTGAAAGAAAGAAACCAATTCACTTCAGGCCCTTTTTATTAAATGTTTTAGTCGGATGTTTTACGAACAATTGCCTTGAAATGACTTAAAGAGAGCAAGATCCCAGAGAAATGGAGGATGCGCAAAGCAGTGAGAATTAATTATATATGGCCAGATCGAGTCCCAGCGTTGCGCCACGAAAAATGCCTCCGTTCGTGTCGTCCCTTCATAGGGGGTAATGCTGTCCGCCTATATGGTGCCCCCACAATAAAATGGACAGTAAAACTGCGGCGTAGTAAGGGCCAATGTTTGTATACAAGTGCCTCCGCATTGGATTTAAAAAAAAAAAAAAAAAAAAAAAATTATATATGGAATATTGCAAAACAGACGATGATGGTCCTTATAAGGATTGAGATTCTGGGAGTGGTAGTGATATAGCTTGTAAAGAAAAGGTATTGTGCAGGTAGAGACCCCAAATGATAAGAAAAAGGAAAACCCGATTGCATTAACACGAACAACAAGGAAAATACTGCCTGGTATGTAATTACAACTTAAGAGAGATGTGAATATTTCAAAAGAAATTTTCTAATCGGGATCATCAGGTAAGTTCTGCAATACTTGTACCCGAATTTACCAGGCAGTACTGTAACGTCCTCGTAGTTGAAAATAAGCACACGAGAGATAGAATTATTTAAAAACCACAGCTTGTATTAAGAATCTATGTACAATATGTACACTGGCAGAGAGATTATTCTCGTCTGCATCTGAGAAATTTCTCTCAAAAATTCACAAAGACACTTTCACTCTTTCACCAAGAGACGAACCGCACAGATCAGCACTTGGGAAAGGCTCCCGCTGAACTCCTCGACTCGGGCTGCTGGGCCGTTTTCCGGCTTTCACTCCGTGTCTCTCTCCGTCTCTGCATCCTGTTGTCATGTGCTCCTATATATTTGTTGGTCTTGAGCCTTTTTCCCAACTCTTTTTGGCAGCTATAGACGAACGGTCATCATATCAGCTCCCCACGGGGTCGACTTCATCTTCAGTGGTGTTAGCGCCGGCTAGTCGGTCCAATTCTTAGGCCTGACTAGGGGGCAGTGCCACCTCGTCTCCCTCATTGTGATCTACGTCTCGAGAGACAGAGGAGCGAGGCGGGTTTGTTTTCCGTTATACTGTAGTCGAGGCGTCAGTTGGCTTCCTCTAGACATATGGAAACCAATTTTCATCGCAGGGGCTTACTTTTCCCCTGGCAATTAAATGCGACCGCATCAGATTCTCGGAACAGACCTCTCAAGAAGAAGAAAGCTTTGGTTCGGGGCGATTTCTTGTCAGGAAAGGGCCACGACGTTACAGTCTCCTCCCCTTTCCCTAAGTTTCCTTGAAAGAAAACTTTCTAGGAAGAAAACTGCCCGCACACACATAACAAACAATTCATGGTGACACTTACGGTAGAAGTACCTAGCATTACTCACAAGGCCAGTGACCCACCAAATTATAATGGTACAAGTACCTTTACACACATTTACAATATTAAACTCATTAAGAAATTCTAAAAAACACTACGGTGCGGCTAATGACGGGTTCCTGTGGGAGGGTGCATACTCCGCTATTTTTGTTTGGAGACCAGTCTTCGTGGAAGTAGCCTTTGCTACAGAAATTTTCAGTGAGGAGTCCGTTCTCCTTGTATTTCTGCTTTTTATCTCTACCGGGAGCGTGCAGTGGTCACCACCGTTGTTATTGCTGGGAGCCCCTTTTCCAATAAGGACGCAGTGTCGTCTTCATCATCACTGAAGCAGAGTCAGCTTCTGCTAGCCTAGCAAACTGCTTTTGTTCTTACTCTGCCCCATGCCGATTTAATCTAGTGTGATACTTCCTAAGAACACCCGAAGTTTCATCTTGTATACTTTCAGTGTATATACATCATCATCATCATCTATCTTAATAAATTGCATTAGTTTTTTTTTCGTGTAACGATTGATGTATACCTATTGTATTCAGTTCACCTACTGGTTGCAACTACGAACCTCAATTCGCTACAACCCCATCATAGCTTAGTTTGAAAGAATTTTGGTCACATTTAAAATTCTCAGATTCTAGAAATTAGCTCTTTAGTGCTAGGATCTGGTGAATTTTCTGATACATTTTCTAACTTTAATTTTTCCACCTCTAAAGCTCATTCTTCCTTACGTAATTCGTTCTGGCGTTTTTGTTCTTCCCTAAAAGATTCAAGACGCCTCTGAATTATTTCTTCCTCGTACTTCGCTTTTATTAAATGAATGTTATCAGCTGGGTGCTTCTTTTACCGTTAGGATCAATCCCTAGCTCTTCCGCGAGTCACGATAGTCCATGGGGTTTCGCTTTATTTAAGAAAGTCATATCTTAAATTTACAGTTACCATAAAACAAAAGCAAAAAAAAAAATCCCCTTTAAATTTTCCAAAAAAAATTATAAAATCCGAATTGTGTTACACAAAATACATTCAATATACACAATATTAATTCGGTAAAGCAGATTTAAAAACACAAAATAATTCAGTTAAAATAAATTTAAAACGTTCCAAACTAGCTGTTAAAACAAATTCAATTGGTCTAGTTCTTAAAAAACTTTTCGCAATAATAACCCAAAAAAAATCTCTATTAAGTTTTAATTTTTCAAATGGCTTATAACACTTATAAACTTTCAGTTTTAAACTGCAATAGGTTTGTAATACAAAAACAAAATTTCTTGTCGAAATTTAAAATGGTCATTGCCTTAATGATAAGCTAAGTACTTACTCCGTTTTGCAGAGCACATCAACAGGACAGGCACACCACTTTCACAGGAAACCAGTAGTCAGTTCTTTTAAAGTTCACAGAAAAAGGTTCTTGACAGAAAAGTCTCGACAACACACAAACACACTGGAAACAGGACTGCTTGCTTCCACGAAAGGTTTCATTTGAGATTAAAATCTCAATTTCCGAGAGTTCACACTGTCAACACGTTCGAAATTGAACAACCTTCTAAAACAGGAGATCTAACGGGATCTATTCTATATCTCCGCCGGTGCCTCCAAAATGACGAATTTTCTAAGAAATGGGAGCTTTGGTTCGGGTGATCTTTTTCTCAGGAAAGGGAATCCACGAAGTTCAGCACATGCTTCTAGGGCAAGCAGCGAGTGTAAAAGACTACTCAGATGCTGTCCTGTTATCGTCACAGATATGTGCTGTCTGTGCTATTAAACCGAATATTAACCTTCCTTGAATTAGTTGTTTCAATCATAGCGTAAAGATTCTGATTCAACAGTCTAATAGCAGTACTATTCCGGTTTTTTACACATACACACGTTTCCACTTAAACAAAAAATAAACAGTTAACTGTTAATGTTATTTACTTCTGCCGTCTGTTCAGCCCTTGCAGATTTTTAATTATACACCTAAATGCCCAGAGTTTTAAATGTGAGATTTCTTTATTTTCAAGAATTACATACATCCATCTTAAGTATTTAACGGGGTCAATATAAAGTAATTACCTAACTCTTAAGCTGAATATGGGGTTTTAAGCAAACTCTCGCTTGTAAGTTTTTGCTCCTAATGGGGAGTTGAGATTCATGAGAAGAATAAGCTTACTTATATTAAAAGCAAAAGTATAATACATATTCATATTTGGTATTTTAGGAACTATCTACCAGTAGACAGCGAGATATATTGTGAGATTGTGAATCATTAACTGAACTCGGAAAATTTAACAGTTTCTAGCTTTTTCAAAATGAAGCATTCCTCCCTTATATTATACCATAAGTAAAACATACGAAGTATTTAAATTAAGTTTAAATGGAACACAAAGCATTTATATCAACATTAATTTTTCTTCATCTTGGCGACAAATTTGGCAATTTATTGGTGTCCAGAGAACTAATCAGATTTCACCTATGTGGTAGGGTATCAAGTACTGTAAATTTCTATTTTTAGTATGATCGGGAATGTCGCTAAGGGTATATAAGCATGCCGAACTCGGCTCCAATATATATTTTTTTTTTAGTTGAAGTCTCAGATAAACCTTAACTGCTCTGTGTGAACTGTAGGCCTGTTATGCCTGTATTATGTCATATCTTTCTTTTGCTGAAGTCTTTTGCTGAATTACGCTGTAGTCCTAAGTGACTCTTTGTAAAATTTATCTGTTTGAAACTCTAAAGAAAGTAAATGTGTGTCACTTACTTGGAGTCATCATTCACACATATCGTCGGGACGAAACGCTGAAATATATTTATTTATAACCCGTTTTTACTGTTATATAACAACTTTTTTATTATGTAAATTAAACAGGTTTGTTCTTTGATTGTAACCTAAAATTACCTTACAAAATAATATAAGCCAGAAAATCCTTAATTTGTTAACACTGTAGCGTACTGGAAATATGGTCTTATTTTTTCCCAAGACCCCACAGGCGCTTGAAACACAGCTTCGTGTTTTCCGAGGAATGTGTTGTTCGGTTCCACCAGTTCGGAACACGTGGGGGGATTACAAACCGTTTTCCTCTCAGATGCAACCACTAAAACTGTCATCTTAACGTTTCGGCAATGTAATAAAGTTCGGCGTCTAAGAAGAGCTGTCAGCCGATAATCTGCCGCCCCCCCACCCCTTTTGAAAATCGAGACATTGGGGAGAGACGCTGTATAAAATCCGAGCGGGATAGACGTGTTTTGCTAGGCTCCTGTGTTGTTGGGCCAGGAATGGGCCCTGGAGCGTGCATTTGTGAATCTGGACGTAAATTAAGTGATTATGTCGGAAGTGTTTAATGTTTAATTCTTTTTGTAAATAAATCTACTTGTTAAGTTTTTGTTTTAAAAATTTGGCTTTCGCTGTTAATTAGAACTCTGTCTTTCTTTGGTATGGATCAATAGTTGTGAAATTTCTTCAAAATGCCTCAGAGAGAATAGCCTTACTACTTGTCGTGACGCCACAACACAAAAAAAAATATATCATTAAACTCAGTATATCAACAATAAATCCAAAGTTGAAAATATTTCCTTCTGGAAAGAAGAGTTCTTGTTTTCTAAGTGAATGTAAATCTTTTAAAATATTCTATACAAGTTTAAATGGAAATTTTACACCCTATGAGAATTTTATGGACATATCTGTACACATGAAAAAATCCCGATTTTTAATGAAAATGCCTCAAACTGTTAGTTAATAATTTAGAAATATGTCTGATGGTTTCACATTTTTCAAGGCTTTAAATTTTTGAATACTAATTACTGTAAGCCCGTCCAGCGTTTCCGGCATGGGCTTGGCCATTCAGGCCTCTTCTCAGTGTAGATACTGACTTTTGGCGATTGTCTCTCACAGTGTTTTCACAGGACCTTTGCAATAAAGCAGAATATTCCCTTATCTTTATGCTCAAACCATTTAGAGTTTAACACCTATATTCTTCGAATGACTTTCTTTTATATTATATGCACGGCATTTTTTTACTGCTCGAAGTAAAACTATGATATTGCTCCTAGCGGGTATTTTGAAACATTTTGATTTTTCAACGTGTGGATGTTGCTATTTAATCTCATAAGCCTAACCTTATAGCTAATAACTATACACAAAGTACTGTTTGGTAAAAGAGTTGGGTTTTGTCTAGAATTTATCCTTTATCCTTAAAAATAACACAATCGAATACAATTATCTTCGAACGTCAAGGTAACTAGATTTGTGTAATTCTCTCATATACCTCAAAAGATGTAACCTGACATAAAAGCATTAGTCCTCTTTTATGAGCTTTAATTCCTGTAGGATACTTTCTCTCCTCTGAATTCAGATGCCAGAAATTATTCTTAATATATTATTAATTCTAAATTCCTAGGAAATTGTTTGAATTCGATTACATAACGGAATATATTTCTGCTTTATAACAAGATAAGTCTGGATGAGTTTAATTCTGTATGTTTGGAGGAAATTAAACAGTGTTTTATACAACACAGCATCAGAGACAAATCTTTAGTTTTCTCATAAAATACATTTCAGAAATCAGTTTCAGGAGTATTACTTTTAGAAATGATGCAATAAAAAGGAATATAAAGAACATTTTTGTTTGATATTTCAGGATAAAATGTATGAAGTGTTTAAAAGAGGTATTTAAAACTTTCATTTGTCAAAATAATTGTATTAAATTATTTCTGAAACAGTCATACTAGAGTGGGAAACCAACTGTTGCTTTTATGAATGTATGTATGCAATATATATCAAAACATATATAAAAAATACTAATTCATTCTCTGTTTCCTCTGAAATGAAATATTATATCTATTCTCTTAATATTACAGCATACGTTAAATTTCAGTTGTATAAGACAAGTGTTAAGAATAATCTTTTTTTAAATATGTAAAACACAAAATTTTTATTATTACTTGCAAGTTTGTATACTGTTACCCATTGTAAATTGATTACTACTTTTTCAGTAGAGTAAATGTGTTCTTTTCAATGAAATTTCCTGCAAATTCGGTCCAATCAGATTAATACAAATTATAACATCAACAGAAACTTGCGCTAAAGAGTTTTACTATACTAGAAAATCATTTTGAGATGGTTATTGTAAAATTTGACATTTAGAGATAATCTCTTTAATTTATTACTTAATTTCATTTTTTACAGTATTTTCCCATAAGTGTGGCAGTGAGAAGTTTTATTTTCTATTAATTGATTGGGGTTATTAGATATTAAATATTTACTAATAATGATGATTATAATTTTGTTGCTTAAGAATTCATTGCTTAAGATTGTGGTTAGTACATTGATTAATTGTTGTGATTCCCAAATGATGGAAACAACTCTGGTTTACACTGACAAATTAATTTATTGAATATTAAGACACATAAATAAGGCGATACAAGTTACTAAATATTTCCTCCTTCATTTGCACATTACTCACAACTTCTTTACTACTAAATTAATTCTCTACGACACATATATTTAATTCATTCAATTATTATGACAATCTTTCGTACTTCATCTACACATATTACTCTCGACTTCATTACTACGACACATATATTTAATTCATTCACTTGTTATGATAACACTTTATAAACATAATCACTCATATATCCATTTTCCATTATTACCAATATTTACTCAGATATATAAGCATAACATCATATTAATTAAATGGTTTTTTACGAATTATCGGTCATCTCCTTAACATTTTATACTCAAATAACATACTCATCGCGCTCTATATTAGCTATTAAGGCAACACACTGAGAAGCAATGACAGTAATATAAAAAGGAAACGTAAAAGTCGGTACCTCGAAAGATGACTGTTGGATCACTATGATGGGCGGGTGGCACTCGTAATGACGAACTTCGTTGAATTATCATCGCACGGAACTAGGGCACTTTCTTCGTCTGGTATAAGGCTCCATCAATTATGGCAGACACTCTACACGGGACACTGGGGAACGCTCATCATCGGTTCTCTGACTCCTTCACTCCTTGCAGACCCTCGGTACGGGACACTGGGCGCTCGACACTACTTCTATCTCCAAAAACTTCTAACTAACTCTGGTCATAGGTATATGTGCCTTGACACCACTTTTATCTCCAAAACTTCTAACTAACTCTCATCATAGATTATCTGTGCCTTCCTTTCTTATTTCATATTATTTTCTCTTATTAATGTTGACTCCACCTCTTACAATTTCCATTGGTCATATTATTACCATGCCATCGCCATTCGTCCGTGGCTGCCTCTTCTCAATCCCCTTTTTACCAATGCGCATCGAGGGCGGGATTTATAAAATTCTCCCTCTAACTTAACTTTTTCCCATGCTTCGGCTTCAGGGTGGCCTGTGTTATAGCCATCATAAATTTAGTGTTCCCTTTCTTCTTTTCTTCTATTCGTGCAACTCACTCTCTTGAACTTTTATCTTATACTTCTTGCTACAAGTACAATCTATATTTTTTAGTTTCGCTATATTTCTGGCTCTCTCCCCTTTTCTTTTTATTGCCCGTCATTTGCCATGTTTCTTTCTTACATTTAGCAATTATTTTACTTCGTCCTGTAATTTTCAATTCTCCTACCCCTGGCCGTAACACTACTGTCATGTCCCTATGACAATAAGCATAAACAAAACATTTTAAGTATATATTTTTGCCTTTGAAGTTACATTTAAGGATTATTGAGTTACATACTAAATTTTAAAAAAGTCACAATCATAAATGTGATAACGAAACAAAGCAACATTTAATTAACAAAATACATTTGTTTGAGCTACTGATTGTAGTGTTGTTTACGATTTGTGGATGTGTATAAGGTTGAAATACCTTTATAATCTTTGGGGGACACAATTTTCCTTTAATACAAATTGTCGCCAACCTGTGTTTCATGGGACAATTTTCAGTCCATGTACGTTCACCAAAAACTGCAGACATGTTCGAAGTTAAAACAAAATTGTACCTTTATAACAAAATAATACATTTGTAAAAATTAAAGTTGCAATAGAGGGTAGAGTAGCTTATCATTTCTCTACCTGAGACTGCATTAAAAAAGTCTTTATAAATCGAGAGATCATGATATGGTTTTGGGGGCATGCTTTAGCAAAAACAACAGTTGCAAATCTGTGGTAACCGTTACAAGTAAGACAAAAACGTTATTAGCATTTTAACTTGTAAAATTTAACTTGATACCAATAAAATGTTTTCAGATACGTATAAAAAAGATGTTTCAAAAATCTAACATCACTGGTGCAAATACAAAAAATAAAAATATTTTCAACCTAACTCATTGATTTTTTTAAACATCCTTTTTTCTCGAGCAAATAAATACAAAATACGCAAATAGATATTCAGTCAGAATAAAATTTAGGAAGTCGCTCGATTTGATTAACATTTATTAAAGGATGTATAATCGTAAAGAAAGAAAAAATTTTAAGATACCACTAGTAAAATACCGAACAACCCATCATAGCTCTAGAGTTGGGAGATTTTAGCTATCAATCACAAATTCATTATCACATAAACAAGCTATTGAAGTTTAACAGAAGATTAATGCTGAAGTCTTCGATGATACCTTGGTAAATAAGAAGTCGGTGTGAACCAGGTACCATTCATTGTAAACGTTGTGTATATTTTTATTCGGAGGAAATTATTTGTACTGAATAATTTCTAAACAGTTGTATGAATGACTTAACTTTTTTGCATTTAAACTGATTATTTCATTTCATTCAGTTTATTTCAAAAGATTATTTTAGATCATAAGCCCACCATCACTGAAAATCTTTCCCTTGATCCCAAAGCATCCTATCATCGATCCAGATTAATATATCGATCTTGGTAGTTTCAGAAACGCTTCTCCATCAAAATATAACTAAGATATATGGAAACTGGAATGCGAGTATAAAGATAACGTCATTGTTTGAACTCGTCTTCTAGTAGGCAGGATTTATCACTTCACTTTGCTGAGTGCTTCATGAACGGATCTTATTCTGTAGTAATTTCAGATCTACGTTTAAGTCTTGGTTTGAACGACTCTCATAAAGTAGTCATGAATTATTTTATGCTTCAAAACCTTGAAAGTGTGTGATAAATTATACAAATTTGTTTCGATTTTTCGTTATATAAACTATATTAATACGAGTTTGACAGGAAAAAAATATCAATTGTAATGTCCTCGTGGTTCATATATATAATGTTAGAATAAACATCTCGAATTTAGATCATGTGTACACGCAGAATATTTATTCTTGAGTATTCCAACGAAGGCTTAAAGGTTGCATCTAGCTACTTGTTTACATCATGTCCAATATAATTACATGTAATAAACTATACATTTATTCTACATTACTGGGATACTGAAGACATATTAAATAACCTCTGCATTGCTTATGTAACACTCTTTGACGTACAAGTTTCACTGATTAAATCTGATCAATTTACGTAATTCACGACGGAAAATTAGGGTAATTTTATTACCCGGAGCGCACGCAAACTGCACGGATATCTAAATTAAATGAATGTGTAAGTGAACGCCTCACATGTATATTCGATTCATCATTTAGTAAACTTTGTCTATTTATAAAAGGATAGAGAAATTATATTACCTTCTGACAGTTGTTTTAGACACTCTGAAATTGATTTGTGCATTAAATTTCAAAAAAATTACTATAAAGATTAGTTTCCATATACTCTCTAAATGGTTTCACGTATCTTTATACCTTCTCCTATTTCAATAGAAAGAGGGCCGTGGCGGCCTTGTGGTACAGCGCGCTGGTTTACGGTGCTGAGGGTGCTCAGATCGAACCCTGGCGAAGCGCCACTAAAATGCCTCTGTTTGTGTCGTCCCTTCACAGGGGGCAATGCTGGTCTGCCTATATGGCGCTCCCATAATAAAATGGCCAGCAAAACTGCGGCGAATTATAGGTGAATGTCTTCGCGACAAAGTGCCTCCGCATTGGAAAAAAAATATTCAGTAGAAAATCTGCAGTTGTAATCGTTATTAATCTTACCTCTGTGTAAGATTAATAAAGGCATAAATGATGCATATTTTTTGTATTTCAAGTTTTTGGCATACTTCAGATGGCAATAATTACAAGAATTCATTATGTGTAAGGCATTCACTTGTATACTTGAACCTTTGAGCTAGAAAGCTTTTAGGATTGTCCCACGATGTCTCAACTCAATCCTCAACAGTAGATAGAGTCGGGCTGTCATATGAAAAACGGAGAATCAGCAGATAGGATAAGATACGTATCCTTGCTTCCGAAGTCATATTTAAAACATCAAATTTTAAAAGAAATTTGCAATGGTTTTGCGTTAAGTTAGCCATTACTAAGATAAATTAAGTTACTTGCATTTATTAAAAATATTTTAGTCAAATCATGAATTGTAAAAAATTTAATTTTCCGTTTATTCTTCCAGTAAACAGTTTTAACGAATGTTCATCTATGGCATGATATCTGAAACACATGTAACAGAAAAATTACGAATTACTTTTACAAAGAGGCTTTTCGTAAATATTTCTTAGATTCCATTCTTTATATTATATCAGATATGTAATCTTTTTTAACGTGTTTATAGGATAATTCACAAATGAATGAAATCAATTATAGAGCCCAATTTAAATCTATGAAAATCTAGTTACCTTTCTAATACCATCTACACATGTAACGGATTTAAGAAGTCATATGTACATCCCTTTCCAAACAAACAGGCACAGGCAAAGGCACTCACGCAATGGTGTAATATTGTGTTATGCCGTACAGTTCATTTCCAACCATATTGCACTCACGAATAGTACATATGAATTACGTTAAAGCTCATAACAGGCAAATCCTTTTGATGTCAGTGATATGCATTGTATAAACAGCGTCTATATTCACACAGCAAATGATTTTAACTATATAATATGATCAATACTAAATTGACAGTTTCAGACAATTTTATAAAGAAACAAAAATCGCAAAATTGCTATTGCTTTAATTTTAAAAACCGAGCCTCAAAGCAGTTTTGAAAAATAATTGATTGTTACATTTACTACTAAACGTTATGCCCATAAAATTTGTCTATGCGACCCTAACATATAATTTTAAGTGCATAAGTTAATAGGATGTCATTAACTATTTTTAAACTAATTAGAGCGAAAATCATATTTTAATAGCTGAACTTTAGTATATTACCCCATTCGCATATATTTCGCCAATTTTAGAAATTTTATTAAAACCATCTCGTACTGAATCTTCAAAACTTAATAAAAATGGAATTTTGTAAGATTGAAAAGTCGTGGGATGACGCAAAGTAATTCATTATTATACTTATTCATAAGAGCATAAATTATTGCATATCGACGATAGTTAAAATATGCTTTAGAGCTACTTAGAGTTCATATATATTCATTTAGAGGACAAATCATCTAGTGGATATAAGTACTGGAATAATGCAATAAATATTTATTTTGATACAATTTTACGAAATCGGACAGAAACAAGTACAGGAATTTTGGTAATTTCTTTATCTATAGCTAGATTTTAAAAACACGGATTCAGTTCTCAGGCAGTGGAAATAAAATCAATCGACAGAATATTGAAGTTAATATACTGAGTATCAATCATAAGACTAAAATTTGTACTATTAGTACAGCTGTTTGATTTTTTTAAGATCCTCGCCAGGAATGTACTTTGTTCGGTGCGAAACATAAACAGGTTAAGTATCCTAATTCTCTCACTAAATGTCGAAAGACAAATAAATAAAAAATTAAATTATTAATAGACTTCTTCCCATCAGTTGTCTTGTATTGTCAAATTTTAAACTTGAGAACTGCATAGTCCGCGATTTACGTTCTAATGAATTAGCATGTGATACTTTTTTGTTGTTTATTATACAATGTGTTTGTTGTACGCAGCTATATATTGTAACATATTCCGTGCTTGGTGTCAAATCCGACTCGCTAGGTAGCGTCACACCGGTTATGTATAGTGATAAAACAGCTTACTAATAAGAACTTGATACACTAATATCAATTTATTAGGGATTCTGGATTAAAATATTTCATGATTAGGTCGTGTTCTGGAACATCAAATTACACTAGTAATGCCCGTTGAAGTCTGCGATGCACGTTAAAGATTGTCCGTTCGGCTGGCTGGATGCTCTGTCGCTACGGATCGTCGATCTGGCCTTCAGGAAATAAAGCTCTAATCGCAGAAGTCTCAATTGCTAGGAACGGATTCCACTCGTCGGAACCGGCTGGAATGCGGCTAACTTGAACTCCAAACGCAATTTGATCTAATTATCACAGAGTAGTGGACGGCTCGTCCCACAATCTCACCAAAGAAGCTAGCTGCTTCGAAAAAGAGAAGATCAAGCTTTGATCTCTAAACGACCCTTCTCAGCGATAAAGAGGTCTTCACCCTTCGGAAACAGGATCGGGCTCGGCCTAGGATCTGGAACAGATCCGACAGCAAAAACAGTCTCCGACTCTCCTCTCCTCTCGTCTCCTCGTAAAAATCTCCTGCATCCGCTTTTAAAACTTTTTTCCCTGGCGGGATCTGTAACAACCCCTCTCTTTGATATTGGCCTATCATAGGCCCTTGGTCCTGGCCCGTGTGCAAAATGATGCTTGTTCTTTATATCGTTATCGCACGGTGGATCATTACGGCCTCTCATCAGAGGGATGGTCTGCCTTTGTTAGTCTTGTGTTATAGTGTCTTCGCTCTAGACATCTGGGGCCCTCGCTATTGTAAGTCGTTCCTCACCTGCGAGTCGAAAAGCTGACCCTTTTGTAAGCCACCCCTCGGCCGGGGAAAACTATTGCATCTTCGTAGTTCGCCGATGGGCTTACTCTGTTTCAAGCCAAGGTTAATAAATTTCCTGGGCCATGAGGAGGGGAAATGTCACAATATCGTGCTTGGGCGAACTTGAAACGCTTTATATAAATGTAGTTGCAATTGTTCGGGGCCACTTATTCATAGCTTTGCCAGAGAATATATCGCACCCCGTCAAGAAAAGGGACAACTCAAAAATGCAGCATTTGAGAAAAATCAACTTAAAGAATACTATAAAGCTTGAACTAGCCTACAATAAAACTGATACAACTGCCCTCAGGTGGACAAATTGCGAGACAGATGTGTCGCTTTTCGTGCACGATGGGGCACTTCATATTTTTCTATGATATAACCTCAAAATTGCCATTTTTTGACTTGTGTCACACTTCTTGCACGGGTGCGATATGTGTATTCTAATCATCGACTGAATATTCGGGTAAACATACAATTTTTAGTAGAAATAGACTACGTTATTAAAAATATATATGGGGGGAAACTATGCGTGATACCTGAATATAGGCTAGAGTAATTGTATAATTAAGTGATCTTCGTTCCCTGACAGGCGTCCATGACTGCTAGGTAATATTAGAACTTTAGAAAAGGTGAATTCATATTTTCTACATTTCTCCAAACACTTATTTTACAAACGATTAGTTCTTAGAAAGTCTTCCATAGTAAGCATTCCTTTGTTTCATATATTACTCTAAGTACTCTGTCATCGTACTTAATCAGATCCTTTTGAGAAATAGATATCTTCTGCTATACAATCATAATTTCAATCTTTTTGTTTTTTTAACTAGTTTATTTGCCATAAATTAGGTCATTAAAAATAATGAAAAACATTTATCAAAGGAAAGTTGTGTATTTCCCACACGTGCTTACAATAAATAATTCTTAATGAACATATTTGTAGTTCCCCCCTTTTTCTTTTATAATTCTGTTAAAATTGAACGCTTTCGTTTATAAATACTCCTGATTAATAATCAAAATATTTTTTTCTTAGAAGATATAATTATCATACCATTTTTCTCTGAAATTAAGATTTAGTCAAACTATTGCAGACAGCAACCAATTTAAAGCATCTATAAAACAATGCACAACCTGACAGATAAGGTTTGAAATATCTGCTGATAACATTTCAAGCATTTTTATTTATAAATAATAGAACTCTATTTTTTCTCAGACTTCCATCTCAAACAGTATTTTGCTTATCGGTAAAAACATGATATTTATTGATATACTACCCTTCTTACCTCCTACATGGCATCAAAATGAGTAGGAGGAGTAGATTTTATGATGCGAGAGCAGTTTGTGAATTTGTACTTTACATTAAGGAGAGGCAGAAGGCATTTCATGTTAAGTGCTAAGGGAAACACTACTCGACTTTCATGTCAGAAAAGATTAGTGAACTGCAGTTAATACATACCCGTATTCATGCTTCAATGATATACTCGAATATCCACACAAATAAGCCAGTTTTCAATAATATAAGTAATAATTTTTAGATGTATAATAGAAGAACCGAAAAATATCAGACAAAGGAGATTATATATACGATTATTTTAAAATGAAAATTCCTGTCCTACATAAACTCTTATAATTACTATTTTCTCCGATCAAATCTAACAGTTGGAAATCGTAGTTGGGACAACCTCAGTTAGATAGGCACCCTAATAAGTAATTACTTTGCTTATATCTTATAAATGATATATATATATATATGTGTGTGTGTGTGTGTGTGTGTGTGTGTGTGTGTGTGTGTGTATGTATGTATATATGTATATATATATACACACACACACATCAGGGAAACCTAATTATCACATGCTCAAATGAAATGCTTTCAAAGGCATACAAAACTGAACTTTAAAGCTCATGCACTACCCATCATCTTACATAATTAATGTCTTATAAATTTAATCAAATCTAAAATTTGTGACTGAATAAATGTTACTTTAAATTATTTCTTCTTTTGCCTAAAGTCGTGAGAAGATCACATTCTTTAAGGCGTAATTTAATATTTTGTTGGAAGGAAATTCAACAAACAATTGGGTGAATATTTTAAATAAAAATCTTATACAGGTTGTATGTTAATGTGTACTGTAATTATTATGATGAAGAAACGATTAATTAATTTGTTAGGAAGAGTTACTGATATATTCATAACAAATAACTGCCACTAATGTTTGTCAAAATACAAGAATATATGTGTTACTGCAAGTGAACAACAATATTTGTACCTCAGTGGCCCCCACCCCCAAATATTTGCCACTGATGTCAACCAAATAGTAAAATACAAGTGGTATTATGTATAGTCATTTACGTGTAAAAATGTTAAAATGTCATTAAATTTACGTGTAAAAATGTACAATTGTTGAATTACCAATGTATAATTTTTACGATCAAATATATACTTACATAATTTTCTAGTGTCGTACTGGCGCCTGTCACACAAAGCCAAGCTCTTACAACATGGCTTTTGGTTAATTTATTGTTTCTTAGTTTGATTAGTAACACTTAGGAGTGGTTAGGTTTATTAACAGAATATAAGTCCCACCCTTAACCACACCCATTATTTTCCTCCCGTTGCAAATATAGCAGCTATTACTATAATACCTAAAATTTATTAATGCATTTCAACAATCCTTTTCTTTAGAAGGAAAGGTTACATCTCTTAGATAAAAAATATAAGAATTTATAAATTATAAAATGATTAGTTTAATTTGACCGTAAAATTTATATAAGAGCAAATGTCTTAAAAATTATGAAACTGGCTCACAAAGCCAGCGAACATAAATCTATTGATCAATTCAGAAAAGTCATTACACGAAACGCAGCTGGTATTCGTACTCATTGAGAAGTTACTTGGATGTCTCTAATGTGCAATTCTTAAGCGAAGTTAGAGTAAATAATTTTTTATGCTATAGGAATCCCATAAAAGTTTACATAAAACAGAATTTTAACCTCTTCAGAGACTCTGGCATTTAAAAAAAAATTGGTGGAGAACTATTCATGACAGCACCTCTTGACAAGAAAAAGAAAAATCTTGTCCTATGGCAAAAATGATTATATTTTATTCTACTTGACAGTTAGTGACGTAAAAATAAAGTAATGTTGCTTTTGGTATGTTAAAACTGTCGGATTATTTGAAGAAGAATAACAGCATTTAATAATTTAAATAAGGATATGTAAAATATACTCAGTTTTAGTTATTATATTAATAAAAATGCATTTTGCATCATTAATTCTATTTTACGAGGAATTAATAAACTTAGACATATGTGCGCAGTTTTAGTATCAAGTAGTTTTTTTAACTGTGTTTTATTGAAGGCTTTATACAACTGTAAAATAAAATGTCACGCAGAGTGGCAATATAACAGAGTCTGCAGTTGTCTGGCATAGGGTGTTCATTAATAAGCAAGACTTTAGGTAAAAACACAAAGTTTATTTAGAACCTTAATAAAAGTTAAAATATTAAAAGCAATAAAAAAACTAACTTTCAACAAACTCGCTCTATGAGCGTTAAACCTATAAACTTAGAACATTGGTACAAACAAAATCTCCCACAGACTTCTACCAAACGAAACTCACTAGCTCGTGAGTCCGACTGTGTGTGCTGCTAGGGGCAACTTTGCCCTACCTCGAGCGTAATTTACACAAGAAAGATCAAATGAACATACATTTGCATAAAATACACTGGAAAGGACAACAATAAACCATGGGGAAAACAAATGAAAAACCCCATTACTCAGATGTATGACGTCAAAAGTTGCCGTGACGTCATTAGCTGTTAGGTAACAAGCGCTATGTAAGGGCCTGTTCACATAGGAGTCCGTTGCGTTGCGTTAAGGAAAAGATGACGTTAATACGAAAATAAACCAATCATAGGCGTTAAAAATTTCATTGCTAATCGTTTGGAGGCATATGATTGGTTTATTTTCGTCTCAACGTCATCTTTTCCTTAACGCAACGCAACGGACTCCTATGTGAACAGGCCCTTAGTCAGTCGAAAACGATACTAGCATGAATGTCGGAAAGTAATACAGGTAAACTATGTCTTATAAACTGAAATTTAGGAAGTCCTTTTAGGGTTTATTTTCCTAACATAAAATATATAGAACTTATACATTATGTTACTTACACTGGTTACGATAGAAGAGGAAAAAGGTATTGTAGTGAGACAAAATAATGGAAACCCAGACATTGATGATTTTGAATTTTTTTTTTCAGATAAAAGAAATATACGTCTCTCTTACGACTGGGGAAGGATATCGCTGTCATGTGTCCCTTGCAGGGCTGAATGGTGCTCTGGATATAGCGTTTGCTATTGGGAACCACAAGGGTCGAATTCAGACTTCTAGACCAAACACCGCCACGCACGACATCTGGCATGCTTGTACCTTCTTCCCAACCTCTATAAACCACATGGAGGAAATTTCTGGCCTACAGATTTAAATGCCCTTACTCGGCTTAGACACCAGAATATACAGTAACGCTTGTCTAAATTCGAACTGAGCAGCCTAAGTAAAGAATAACGACATCCTAAGCAGCTAGGCTGCCCCGAGATCTTGAAGAATGAACTGATCTACCTTACACAAGAAAGCCACTACCTAGCAAGGCGAAAACCTGGACAAAAGTCGTTTTTGAAATCAGGCTGGACTGAAGAGATCCCTAACCTAAAAATCGACACCAAAAATCCCCAAGGTGTCATGACCAAAATTGTGTTGCACGAACTCGTTACATTTCTAAAAAGAAAAGAACATGAATTCTCTGAATATATGAAACCTTTGCACTCTTTTTTCTCCCAAATTTTGTAGACCATAACCAGAATTTAGAAATTTCTACGTATACAATATATTGTAATGAGGTATGTAATCCATTACTGATTCCTCGCACTTTTGAAAAAAATACTTTGAGAATTCAGAATTTTCCCTGTGAATGTCAAACCTAAAATCTTGGCGAAAAACAATTGGCCATATGTTTATTGTGTATAAACCTCTCGTATTTTGTACTGTTAACAGTTACTTTGAAGGGGTCCATGGAAGCGTCTCTTAAAATTAACAGAGCAATAGTTTTAATTTAGTTTTTGTAAAGGGAGATTTTTTATTAACCCATTCAATAAGTACAAAATGGGGCTGCTTATAATTTTATATAAAATTTTTGAATAGACTTTAGCTTCTATTCTTCTAGTTGTTAAGATTTCATATGGCATATTCTTGGAGTCTTTGGGCCACCTGCAGACACGGCATACTCTTTCCGAACAAAAAACATTTCTATTCCCATATACCAACCTCCCTTTAGAAACGGCAAAGCCATATTTGTTAATCGTTCCAGCCAAATTCTCCTTGAACCTCTTGTTCATAGACAAAAAATGCCGCTAAAAGAATTCAATCTTTTTCTCCAGACAGCGTGAGATTGATGAAAGTGCTTTGACCATTAGAATTCGTTGAGTACTTTTATGTTTCAGGGACTGAAAATTTTATTCGAAGATACTCAAGTTGAGCTAAAATTTTGGAAGAATATGATGTGTTAAAAACTTGGGAAGGCTTTTGCCATTTCTTTACTATTTAGAATCATTTTACATTAACAGTTTTCAGTAAAATTAAATATGTTGCTTCTGAATGCACAGTATATATCAGTTATATATTTCCGAGAGGTTTGGGTGTGAGAGAATTTTAGCTTAAATATTTCCATTTTATTTTCAAATTGAACTGGTAGACTTCGATATGCAAGATAAACTAACTATTTACGAGAAAATTAAACTGTCTCTTAAACGATTAATTTAAGAGACAGTTCAATAACAAATATGTTTTCACATTTGTTATCCGCCATAAAGAAGAAATAATTTTTTAAAAATCACATTGAGTCATTTTAGACACTACCAATTAAATAAACAATACAGCGCCAAAATTGAAGAAACAAGCCGAGAGCAGGAAAAAGTTATTTTTTGAAAATATTTCAATATCTATTCGCGAATTTCGAAAACGAATTCACTGTCCACCAGAATCATTATAGGAGAGTTGTTCTTCTTACCCTTCTTGAAAGCTGAATTTGCTTTCGAAATTCCTGAATAAAGATTCAATTACCATCATTTACCGAAAATATTCTGAGGTTTTTCTAATCCCTGACTACCAACTGACTTGAGATTCGTTTAATAGCTAGAGAATTCTTTTCAAAGCCTATATATAATTCTATTTTAAACTGTAGGTATTTTACCTCCTTTAATAATGCATGAGCATAAAAGTGGTATTTCGTTACATTTCTGTAGGAATCAGACTTTAAGATATATTAAATACATTCTAAAATTTTACTCAAACTGTGCACCACGGTTGTATGCGACTTCCATTTTCTTATTTTGGGGCCTTTTTCCTCACACTAAATGTTTCAAAGAGATACATTTACGTTGAAGCTTTTATTTTTCTTTAACAACATATGCTTCTGTTCAATATTTGTATATAAACTGCTATCCCTTTCGAAAATATTCATCTTCGAACGTCTAGAAAATTTGGGCGAAATATGTCTGGATACTCAGATATAAGGGTAAAAATAGTTCCTCCAGACTTTAACATACATTTAAAGATATAGCATATTTTTCTAGAAGTGACCCAATCGTAGAATCTTTAAACCCTTTAAACGTCACTTTCGGGTAGAAAAATGCTATGAATCGTTCATGGTACAGACTATAACTTGGAGTAGAGTTTTTAAGGGAAGAGAGATACTTTATTCCCTTGAGAGTTGGGTAATGCAGCAAAAGAGAATTTTGATTTTCTCAGATTTTTTACTCTAAAATAATATTTCAATACCATTAAAAAGGCATTTTAAACTCATTTAACATAAACTGAGATAGTGATTTCAGTGTGGGGGAAAACACTAATGGTACGCAATTTGATAGTACATGGATCATAAAATAACGCTAATTCCCTAGTGAGAGATATTTTCTGCATTTAGAAATCTCGAATCTTTCATAATTTTGAAAAGCACCCTCATAGTGTACGGTCATTCTCAAATTATCTCTCCGTTGTAGAATTCTTCAAATAATTCTTATAATAATAAACCTGTTGACTTTTTCAAACACTAACTGACCTCATAGTTTAACTACTCAGATTTGAGAGACTGTTCGATTTCTCTGGTACAGATTTCAAGCCTTTACTCTCACTCGTTTTAACTTGTGATGAGAAGCATAATCTCTTGACATTCAGTGATCTTAACAAAACGCGGAACCATGATGGAATTAATGACATATGCTATATTGTCAGTACTGAGATAGGTAGACTCTATGGTCGGGAGTTCAAGAGACGAGAGCGTGACGGTATGTATGAGCTAGATTTTCTGCAGATTGCGTAATATCAATGAAGAGCATACATACCCCTCAAACAGATCGTTACTAAAAGCCTCTTTTACGGCAGATCGGCCTTAGTGTGCATAGCATCTAAAAGGGAAAAATCCTCCATTCTATCCCTCAAAATGTCTCATAAAAACAGCACACTTCTTTTCATGAAACGTTATAGGATATTCCTTAAGAAACTTGAGGGAAATCAACTTTAATAGAATCAATAATTCTGCAGAAATTTCAAAACGAAAAATTGCATTTATCCTGAGACTATCACTCCCACAACTGGATATCATTCAACACAAATTTTGATAGGAAATTTCTGCATAAAATATCCAACGTAATCTTCAAAAAATATTAAATTACAGACCGCGAAAATCAACAAATGTCAAATATATACCTATAGACGTAAATAAACTATTCTATAAACAGCAAATAATTCTAAACATTCGGGACACAGACAAATCCTATAAAACAAAGCTGACAAAAAGCAGAATGCATTTTCAAACTTATCAAAGATCTTATTCAGTTGAAAAGTTTGAGGCGTACTTTGTGACAGGAAAACATTCATCGTCCATAAATTTTCTTGAGGATAGGGGGAAAATATATTTTGTTCAGATGTTTTAAACGAATGTGTGTGTGCGGGCAAATAACAACTTATCATTCATCTTTTTAGTCGGAAATGAAAGAAATCTTATGTGCCCCATAGATGGATTTTGAGGTGAATCAACTTCTTTTCCACTGAAAACTAAATAAAAATGTCGGGAAGAGGCGACGCCAAAAAATACTGTATCTGGACCTCAGGGAACGTTATGTGGCTTAAAGTGGTTTTCAAATGGGGAGGAACGGGTAAAAATTGCGGAAGGTGTCATCTCTGGTTCATAAAAATAGGTACAGGTTATTGCTCGATGAAATATGGGATAGTTTTCGGAAGGTAAAATATGAGATAATATTTTGTCGCGTGTTTGAAAACTTACTTCAAAGTCAAAGCAAAATAAAATTTACGCTATGGCGCTGATCTATTAAGGAATGACTGTTGCGAAGAATTCCAAACATTCTTTTAGGAACAGTTCAATATTTTATTTCAAACATGGTCTTGATTTTTTTTTCTGTTAAATAATAAAATTAGCTGTGAAATAGCGTACAAAAAAAATCCATGCATTGATTTAACAGAGGCAACAAGACTAGTTTAAATGGATATTTCTGTTTTATATATCTCAAATTCGTTAAACAAAAATGACCCCTTAGTTTATAGTCATGCAAATAAGGCCTACGGCGTTTATTATTTGTTTGGTTTACAAAAAAAGCAATTAAAGGGATAGTTAAAACAAAAGTTAGTTATAAATTGCACAAAAATGCTACATTATAAATTATGATTTTAAACTACATTTAAGAAAAAACTGTAAACATTTAAAATCTGTGTCTGTATTTCAAAAAATATTTTTTACAATTTTTTATAACGCTCTCGGCAGAAAGTTTTAAAATCAACAAATAATCAGCAACCCTTCGGAAATTAATTTTGGAGTAAAATTTTCAGAAAACATGAGATACTAAAAAACTTCTCACACAAGAATAATACCAAACAAGTTTTCACACGAGTTTTCATACAAGAATACCAAAATTAGCATGCCTCCGGTCATGTAAAAAATACAACAGGCAATAATTTGAGGCTTTATGCGTTAGATTTATTAGATTTCTGATACAGAAAGGCTCGTGTTCAAAAAATCTCAAACAAAACTTTTTAAATGTGTATTCAGGTGATGTAAAACACTATGCTGCATGAATGTATTTCTTTATATAGTATCTTTAATATTCATAAAAGCAATGTATTTGAATATTGCACTCCATTAAAATGAAATAAACCAAACAAATGCTCTCGGATCCCTAATACTTTATTTGTTTTTCTTTGCATTCATCCATTCTTAACGTTTCCCCACAATCTCATTGTACAAAATGTCTTTTTACGCAAAGTAGATGTAGTGCATATTCTTCCAAGTAGATTTATAGTATTCCTCCTCAGACTGTTTTCACAGCGTCAGTATTTAAACTATCTTTTGATCTCCTACATATTATCTTTACTTTAAAATTTATTAGGGAAAATAACAGGATTTTTCAAGGATGTACAGATGTCTAATACTATAAAATTGTAATTTCTGAATATAATTTATTGCTTTCACTTCATCCGAAATATATGAAAGCTAACTCGAAAAATAATCACAGTTTGTAAGATTTACTTATACGGGACTAGTGTCTTGAATATTTTATTCTTAGTTTTCCTTTCATTTTATCTCGTCTTCTTTTTGAGAGTGGAGCAGAGCAATGTATACACCAATGTGTGCTAATAAAGTTCAAACTAACAAACCTAACCTTATTCTTTGAGGACTCAAAAGCTCAGACAGTGTTATGGTGTAATACAGAGTTATCTATATATATATATATATAAAACAGTTCCGTAACTCACTGACTGATTGACTGACTGACTGACATAACGCACAGACCAAACCGCTGGATCAAAAGGGCTGAAATTTTGCATGGTGATTCTTCTTATAGTGTAGGGGTATACTAAGAAAGATTTTTGAAACATTCTTAGATTTTTTAAAATTAAATTTTTAATCTGTTTTAGTAACTTTCTTTAAGTTTGCATTTAAAATAATAATTGAAGGTTATAAAATTTATATCACGAGAAAGATCATAAAAATTCCTTTAAAATGAAATCTTTTTCGAATCTTTACCTCCATTTTCTGATTTTTGGTGAGTTTTTAAAGATTAATTTTTAGAATTTAATTTATTAAATGCTGATCCCGTGGTTTATTTTCGTTTTGTGATACTTTAAACTTATTTTGCGTCACGTGCATAACAACGAAATAAATTGACAAAAAATATTTTTTTTTTCTTTCTAATGCGGCAGACGATTGGACATTATCCAAAAAAATATTAAAATACAGTAAAAGAAATTTTTCTCAAACTGTACTATATTAACTGTACTATATTCTTTAGTATGTTCTATTAGATTTAATTTGAATATTTTCTTTAACATTATTTTGTCTATAAAAATATCTTACGATGTTTTTATAAATATTTTTTTGGTATTAATTGCAAACATTGACCTTTGTATTTAATTTGAATGTACTCCGTAGCGAAGCACAGGTATTCAGTTAGTAATTTCATAAAATTATAAAATCTTTAGTTAGTTTGTACTGTTCTGCTATAATGAAGAAAAAACGAAGTTGGCGACAGTTTATAGTTTGTTAGCACAGGAGACAACAGTAAAACAAAAGATGCCCTCTGCAGATAATCATTGCCCATCATCCTGCGCAGTTTATACACTGTAGGTAAACTCTTAACTTCACAGATTAAACCTCTCGCCACAGCCTGATATTGTTACCAAAATTCTGACAGTTTTAAAGGGCTCTAATTCTTATTGGTATTAACTCTAGAACGAGCAAGCCAGTCAAAATGATGAGTTTTAACTTTCGCAGGAAAATAGGTATAGCTGTATAGTTAAACGTACACTAAGGCTGTGATTCTTTGTTGCCAGGCTGTATTAAATGGTTTTCCGGATTTTTCTCCCCTCACAATTATGTACATATCGCGCGATTTCCTTTTGAGTTTCCATCCTACTTATGATTTAGTACCTTGTTAACTGAAACAATATATAAAGTAAATTTTTATAGGCAAATAGTTATATAAAAGTTTGTAAATAGCTAGGTAAGAAATTGGTAAATAATAGTTATAAGATCAGTGTGTAACGATGTATGAGGGGGATTTATCCAAAGAGAAGCATTCAGACTACCTTAAATAAAGAATATTTTTATGGGCGTCAAAAAAAACTGCAAGGGTAAGAAAAAAAATTCATCCCAAACCCTAAGGGATTAGCACTATCGTCCACTCTTCTTGTTGATTAGAAATTTTTGGAAAAAAATTATAAAGGACATCAGTTTTAGCGATTATCTAATTCGCGTTTTTATCATTAATTTTTACACTCCGCCTTAAGCACTTAATCCTTTAAGAATTTTTAAATACCCATGAAGAGTTTTTTTGCACCATTTTTAGCAATTTTTACTCTGATGCTTTTTTAACGATTATAATTGGTAATTCCTTTTTGTTTTAAAACGATTTTGTTTAGTCTTCCTGCAATATTTAATGAATTCCTCTGAATAATCTGACTCAGTAAAAACTTATTCTTCTCAAAATTTTAAAGCAATTTAGCCATCTAATTGTTATTTAAAAAGGGAGCGTTATAAGTTTTTTCGCTATTCCCAAAGTAAATAAATATTTCCTCTTACCCTTAATGTAGAACGTCTCCTAACGAACTTGTATTTATTAGCGGATTTTATAAAATATCTATATACATTAAATTTCAAGCTTTCATCTAAACTGTGCCACACCATAGAGTAGTGACATGATTATTTGCTATTAAAAAGAATTTCTTAACAGTTCAATTCATAGGAAATAAGATTTTCCTCAATCCTCTTTTTTAAGATTGGATCTAGCGAAAAGCAAGTTTGCCCTGAAAGAGATTTGCAATAAATTATTTCCAAACTGTCTACCAACTGTTCCCTAACTAACGCCATCTATGAAAGGGAAAGCTAACTATTAGCTTGAAATTATTTCAAACGCTACCTCGTAGAACCTTTACTGTGAAGTATATATTACAAGCAAAAATTTAAAGTCATTATACACGCTGAATAAAATATTTCGTTTAAAAATGCATAACGTATTACTGACAGACATTTTTTTTCGGACTTGCATTTAAATAACGTGTGTTATAGTATTTGATATTCATTGAAACTTCAGAATATTTACAGTTCCTTATAAAAATCGAAGAAGTTGAATTTAGATTTGAATAATTAGTTCTGCATTAGATATGAAGACAAATCATAAGCCATTAAAAATGTCTCGATGTATCATGTTGAAAATATGTGACAAACCAGCCGCAAAAATAAACTTATTACTACATATACGTTCAATTTTAGAAAATTTTAAGACAGAGGATATTAGCAATCGAATAAAAATGAACAAGAGTAGTAACAGTCCAATCAACTTTAATGCGGAATTTTTCGTCGGAATGTTCAATATAGTGCTAAGTATTCCCCATTATACTGCGCTTACTATCAGCTCTATAGAATAATTTTCTGACAGTAATTATTCTTCAAGCTATGGGAGCATTTATCTCTGCTTAGAATCTGATTCTGTGAGAACAGTTTCGAGAAATATTTCGAAATGCAGTTCCTGGCTTACATTTACATTATGGAATTTTGCCTGGGCTATATCCGATTACTCACTCGAGACATGCAAGCTCTATGATTGAATTCTGGTTGATAATTTTGGATAATTATTGATATAATACAATCACCACAATCAATTTCTAATCATTAAAATTTAGTATTTAATTGAAATTATGTTCCCTATCCGTTCCATCATTATCAGAATAGCATTTACGTAGAAGAACGCAAGAATGCTGGTCTTGATTAATTAACTAAAATTATAGCTTCGAAATTAGAGCAAACTGCTGAGGATTTGTGTGCTATAACAGAATTACTATTTTCGACGCGAATAATCATTGTGGTCGATATTTAAATGATTATTATATAATAATAAGGATTAAAGTATATATTTTCTCTTGTAGATATACAAAATTTTCTGAAAGAGTTAACGGGCTCAAATGATCAGTATTTTGTCAAAATGTTTATCTTTAAATGAAAGTGTGAAAGATGTAAATATTCGGTAAAATTAAATTTCGGTATTATGTAAATATTCGGTAAACAATTTTTTATGAGCTTTTCTCTGTTTAGGAATAAATAAATCGCACTCATTTTATCTAAGTTCTCTTACCTTATTTTATTAAACAGGCGTAATAATTTTATATATGAATTTAAAAAAAGTATAGTTCATAGAAAAATATCTAGGAAATTGTGGGTAGTTGGTTTGGAGCCCGATTGAATTTTTAAAAAAAGTATAGATCATAGAAAAAATAGCTAGGAAATTGTGGGTAGTTGGTTTGGAGCACGACTGTCATCTTTTGCAACACAAACTATACCATTCAGTGTTACTTAAATTTGTACTGCCAAGATAATCAATAAACCAGTTTATCTTATTTATTTCAGCCTTTAATGTATGTAGGTATCGGCGTTTCTACGACGTATTACAGTGGGAGGTTTTTTGGTTGGTTCGTTGAAAGTGCTCCGATCATCTTTTGCTACAAGAGGGCTAATTAGAACGCGACATTCAGTTTAAGCCGGTTTCGAGAGAATACAAACACCCATGCCAACAGCGGATTACGAACCCCCAGACTGGTACCCAGTGCAAGCCTATTTTGGTAGAGTCCGAAGAGATGATCCTTTCACTATATATACCTATCAAAATAATTTATAGGTATAATATATACTAGTATACTATAGAAATTATTCAGAAAGCTCTGTTGAGCTACTATATGGTAAGATTCCTAAAGTGTTCAGCCAACGTTACCTGTTGATGGTCTATTCTATACGTGTATCTGTTAAAACCACAACTTATTACTACCTTTTATTATATAGTTATCTTTACCGCATTGGAATATACTGCCCTCCTATACATAAAAGACCTATCTCAATTTTTTTTCTGAGAAAAAAAAGACTGGGATATGGCCAATTCCCTTAGGACTTAACAGTTTGTTTAGATACATCTTATTTCTTTAATGATTTTCTACTATTTCTAAATAAGATACGGCCTTCTGGCTGGAATAATGTCAGGCAGCTCACAAACAAGAAAAACCAAAAAAATGGGAAAAAAATTGAGTTACGTCTTTTATGCTTAGGAGGGCAGTATAAGCAAGTTAGGTACTACAAACATATTTTTGGAATACTTATTTAAATTTTTCTGTTGCTGAAAAATTTGAGAAAAAAGTTAGAATTCTCTGTCTTTATATTCTTCTGTACGAACAACACTCATTATAACAACTTTCTAATATCAAAAAAAAACCTTTGAAAGGTATTTTTAACTGATAATATTTCCAGATAGATATCTATGATTGTAAAGGTTAAAGTATTTGAATAAATCTCCTTAATTGCTCGACATGTGACTTTATCTCGTAAGATCATTTTCTTTACCTAGTGAAAGTGTCAACCATTCACTGCCTGCATTTCATTGTACTCGGGAGAAATCATCTTTTATTGCTTTTCTAGATTCTTTTGAGAGGATTTTGTGCTGTCTTTCGGTTCCTGAACGGTAAATGTACATTCAAATAAGACTTTCAATGTAAAAAAAAGTTCTTTTTAATTCAAATAAATAACCTACTTATCAAATGGAAGTGCAGTAAATAGTCATTCATTTGGGGATAAAATTTCTCTAGAGTTGCCTAATTTAAACCTCTCACTACTAAAGTTAAAATATATGCATTTTAACTTAAACATACGGGTGGGCTTGGGAATCCATATTTTAAAATAAGTTCATAATTCACTGGATCAGAATGTAATCAATCTTAAAATTTTTATCAATTTAAATCAAAAATTAAATCGTAATTATTTTAATCTATTTCTTTTCCTTTAAAAGTAACAATAAGATCATTTGGAAACTTTTACAATAGTATCCTATGTTTGGGCACATGGAACAAAAATATTTTCTCTCCATTATGATTTTATTATGTAAAACAAAATCCTTAAAACTTTTTGACCCGTATGCATTCCGTATTTTAAAATAACAGGAAACAACTAATGAAGCTATATCTTCACGTGTATGTGTGATGTTGAAAAATCGTTTGACTAAGCTTTTAAAGTTCAGTTATGCAAACTACAGAGTTTTGAAATGGTTTCCAGTACTGAAAGTATTCTCTGAACGTTTATGTCTAGTTTACTTTTTCGATTCTAGAATAGCGTGCTAATACATTTTTAATGCACAGATGGCAAAATTCAAAATCTAAAAGAGACTTTACATCCTCCGGTTACGCTGAATGTAAATAATTTATTCATCTCGGTGGGGAAAAAAATTTTTCATAATAATTTTCAGCTTAAAATGTAGTCAGAGAACCTGATAGATCATTCGATAATGAGTTTCACTTTTAAGCGTAATCCAGAGTTTTGGGTGTTGTGTTTTGTAACTTGTCTCCGAAGTAACTATCAATGACGAGAATAGATTACTAGACTGGAAACTGAAATGAGAAGAATTAACAAAAAAATGACAAAATACATCGGAATAACTTATAGAAAAGCAAAGGGGAGATTTTGGAAAGTCAATAAATCATTCTAGCTCAGATAGCAAATTATTCCTCTTAGAAATCGTATGAAAGAACCAATAGATCAACCAACCCTTTTATGAGTATTTTTTTATATTTGGGGATTACATGACCGAGTAATCGGACAAACTGTCGCGCGTCAGAAAGAAATTATATCATAAGTATGGATAAGGACTTATAACCATTAAAATACTAAACCTAAAATTATACAAGGCGAATTCCACTAAATGTAGTGGCAAGTTGTTGGGTTGTCGCCAAAGATGGCGCGAAAAGGAACAGTCTCTACGAAAATAGTTTAGTTTTGAAAGGATTATTATAATGTAGCAGCTAGGCTTATACCCTCTTATATCATTTGTAATACTATTTGTTAATATTTGTGTGTTTTTTTAATATATGTATGTTATGTTAAATTGCGTGTTCTGTTTTCTTGAGTATATCTTTCTTAAAAATGTTCAGCTTGGATAACAATACTTCGAGTATTCTACGGGCTTTTAAACACAGGCTTCGACGGCAAATTCCGCTAACGGATAGAAGTTTTAATATAAGTCATATCGTTAATTGTTTATAATCGATATTACCTGTTGCCAGTGGCAACAGGTAATATCGATTAGAAATTGCTTCCCCAACCCCCCCCCCAAAGAAATAGAAATTGCTTTATGAATATTGATTTTGCATTATAATTATTTTTATCCGTTCATCTCGCCCCCCCCCCAAGCAAAAATCCTGGGTGCACCACTGCCTGTTGCAGAATAGTATTGTCATGTCCTTTGAGAGGGTCATAGTATATAAGTTCATCTGATGATGCGTGGATGTAGACTTAAGTAATTTGTCTTCTGCTTTTAATATTTAAATCTGAAACCTCAGACAAGTGACCAGTTTCAATTTCTCAGAATGAGGAAGCAATCGGAATTGGATATTTTCGGTATTAGGCGGAATTTTTTACGTCTTACACGTAACCTTGCACGCCGAATGGCTACATGTTTTGGCATGATTAAAGTAAAGTGAATCGATTCATAAAATCATAATATATGCCTTTTATTTTTGAACTAGTACAGCCAATTTTTTATGTATAAACATGCGCACTTCAAATTTGAACACACATTTTCAAGCGAGAACAAACAGTTAATATGGAAATGTTTATTAATCCTCCGTTTTGTTTTTAAGTAGGTGAATTATGAGTGAAAATAGAAGTTATTGGGACCCCGGACAATCAGGAGCCTTGTCAGTGACTTAATCTTTTAAATCGCTTTCAAAGTAAAGTCTAAACATGTCGAGAAGAATCAGAAATAAATTTTTCTATATAGAAACGGGCTGGGAAAACCTATATTAACTTTAATCGCACGTGTTTCAGCCCCAAATAGGGAAAAATGTCATGGAACTACCTGAATTGTCCTTTTACTTTAATCCTCAGCGACCCTATAGATTAGGCAAGACGCTAACTGTCAGAATCTGAGATCGAGATGTGCTCAATCATGATCCACTGCAATGTTTGTTGTCACCAGTCTTTTTAAGGTACTCCGATAAAGGTAGAATTGAAGAAATAGACTAACTTTAGATTCCTCGTGAGACGTTGTAACGTCACGGATCCTCATCTTCTGAGAAAGGGGACCACTCCGTAGAAAGTGGTAGCTTGCGACCCCTTGGACACACCTGCATCCTAGACCCTGGACCCCACGGGAAGTTCCAGTGTGGGAGAGGAATTGAAGCTAACTTTCAGCGCCAGAGGTGGGGGGAGCACGACGTTGTTCGGTTTCGGAGGGCGACTCTGGTTTGGGCAAAGTAAGCTGTTCTGGTGTTATTTGTCGAGAGTTAATCTCTCGAATTAAGACTGAAAAGTGGTCTTGAAATCCTATGTATAAAAATTGCATGATATTTCTACATAAAGGTTAAATATTACATGTTTCTCGTGTGTTCACTTGACTAGCACGTTAGAATGTCACCATTATCAAGTAAAGGACCTTATCACAGAAGCAACAATTATATTCAATAAAGAAAATTGCTCAAGAAAAGCACCACGATAGAAATCTCTAGGATTTTAACATCGTTCGACATCTCTTTTCTCATCACAAAGAAAAGTATACTCAAACCTTCAATTTCTCGAATTTGGTTATGCATAAAAACTAAACAAAGACGAGTAATGTAATGTGCTTTTTGGCTTTGTAAATATTTCTAGGAAAAGCAAATGCCATTAAGAAATATTTCAGATAGCGATGAATGAAGTACCTCAAAAAATAACAAAAGCAAACACTAAATTGCACTTCCGTCCTCTCATTGCACCGGGGAACGTGCCGAATGTGCAATTTAATTAAATTCGGACGGTAATTTTTTTAGTTAGTCTCGCATGCAGCTTTTAGCATGCGTTTCAGGCCATGTTACGAACGTGCGAAATCAATTTCCACAGTGAGAGAATGATTCATTTTTGTCCTTGAGAGCTAGATCTCTTTTGTAATGAAAGCGGCGAACACCATTCTTCTTTACGGTAGAAAGATCTAAAAAAGTCTCGTGTTTATCCAGAATGACAAGTTTATTTCCAGAGAAATTGAAACTAATTCAGCTCACTTTTCTTTAACAGAAAATGATACGAAAGAAATTTTGAATACAAGATCATGACTCTGCCTTACTGTTACCCATTTCAAATGAGCAGCACGGCAGCTTCTAGTTTAAAAAGGACTATCAAAGTGTTACAAATCACTTTTAAAAGGTATCAAGACTTCACATACAACTTTACGCCTCATTCTAAAGACATTCTTTTTTATGCAGACATTTACGTTAGGAGGCATTAAAAATTAACGAGGCAAAAAAGTTTTTCCTTGGACCTAAACTAAAACACTTCAAGGAAAATTTTAGAATTTTATAACCTCATCATCTATTTTATTTGAATAACTTTCCTTTAGCAAAGGCCATATAATTAAATGTGCATATCTTGGACAGGAAGAGTGTAAACACATTTTTTTTTGTTTTGGAAAATGTTCAAACAGCGAAGTTTTCAGTTAAACCTTTTAGTTAACATTTACGTTTTAAATTTACTCTGATAACTATGCACTTATTCATATATTAAGATCAAATAAAACGACTACAAACAAACCAAAGTTTCCGACGGATTTTTTTTCTAGGTAGTGTGACAATCCCCTCACCCCTATGTACACAGACCCAGTACTGTCACACCTGGCAATGGTGGCTGCTTTTGGTCCACACGATAGACAGAATGCGTGTCACTTGTCTTAAATATCTATCTAATTAGCTGGAAGGCTTCTGGGAAAATAAAAACAAAAATGAGCTTTATTAAAACCGCGAACAATACGCCTAAAAATACTCCCAGCGAATTAAAGTACACCGAAGGTCAATGATATTACAACACTAAGAGTGTTTGAATTGACCTGAAATTTGGCAAAAGGGTAGTTTAACATGGCAAATGAAACTGATTAAAATCTCAGCTGCGTATGTAAATATGCACGCGCAATACAGGCGAAAATGTAGCTCGGAGGATATAAAGGTCTAAAAAAGCAAATCCCAAACATTATATTTAGGAATTCGATTGGTATTTCTATGCTAGAACGTAATAAAGGTTACGCCGACCCAACCCTAAAGGTATTCGGCAATAAAAAACTAATACCCAATCGCCGCAACAGGATTCCGCTACACCTATGAGATCCGCAGGACTTCTGCGGATCCACCATACCGCGACCCATTCCACAATACCACGACACATGTAGATCCATCCTTAGGACTCTATTCAATCTGGTTACAATATTAATATAATTATAGTACATGAACACATTTTTAAATACAAACAAAAGAGTTGATAGTGTTACAAATAACCAATATGCCTTGTCGCAAAATGAGGTAATGTTATGAACAGTTGACTGTTTGAAAGAGGGAAAATTTTGGGGTTAAGATAAGTTGGTTCGTCATATGATTCAGTTTCACGCGCTGGGAGAAAAGCGCCATTATGAATTCTAGGAAATAATAGACAAAAGAAGGTTCTACGAATCATCGCGAGGGATCTGGAGCATGCATAGCCGCGGTACAATGGGAAGAAGAGCACTTGCTACGCATGGCTGTAAAGAATCGTACAGCGACATCCACAACGTTTGCACAATATTTGGAGGATGGTGACATCAGGTGATGTCTGCTATAGCTTTATTCATTGGTGATTGCAGCAGCGAGTGATCGTAGCTCAGCGTCCGTTACTGCGACATCGTTTAATCCCATATTATAGACGTCAAAGGCTTCAATGGTTCCAGGCGAGAAGACAATGGTTGACACTAGTAAAGACAACTTTTAATGGAGCAATCTCGAGAGCCAGGAAGTCCAGATCCTTGTTCGAAGGTACAATGGGGAACGACATCTGGAAGGGAGCCTCGAGGAGCAGCATTTTGGTCCACCTCCGAGAGTAATTATTTGGGTGCTATTTCATTTTAATTCCCGCTCTCGCTTTATACGGATAGCAGGTACTAGGAAAAGCCAGTGGGACATCGAAGGGGTCTAGGAATCAGAAGTCCAACTCCTCTTTCTGATCCTCTCGAGCTATCTTTCAACAGAATGTCTTTGCCCAGATCGCTCGCATGGGCCAATGTTTCTTTTGTGACCATTAAGTACTTTCTTCTTCCGTGACATGATCAGTCTCCCCATTAGTCCCCCCGTAGATCATGTGCGGAATATGATTGCTCGAAAATTAACCCGTAAATCAACATCAGCAGTGAAGGATTGTGGATGCGAGTGGAATATGAGGGGAACGACATTTCCCAAAACGACATTCAAAACTTCACTTCTCTTTGCCCTGTCCTGCCATGTCAAGCAGTTATACCAACTACAGGTGGACAAAAAAAGAGACAGATTTTAGCATGTTCCCCTTTTTACTTACAGGACTGTTTCAATGGTGGTTCATTTCCACCAAAACTAAATAGTTCACGAGTATAATTCAGAATTTTTTTTATTTTATGATCTTTTTTACAGAAAAATTTACTTCCTTAACATTTAAAATTTACTCCTACGTCTTCCTTAATTATTGGCAAATTAACCACGAGCCATAATTATAGAAAACATACAGGAAAAAAAGGGCAAATACAGATTTGTTAAAAATTAAATTTTGTCACAGATGCACATAATTTCGTTCAAAAGTACGAGAAATTGGAAAGTTAGGATCAACACAGAATCAAATGATTGATTAATTTGTGTATTCGAGAATATAAGGTAAGTTGGGGTAACTGAGCCCATGGGGTAACTGGGCCATCCCCTCCCAGATTTTTCCTTTACATATCAGGGGGAATTCCACTCTGTTGTGGCAACACTGGTAAGCAGAAGTCGGCAAAACAACAGCCTTTGGTCTCCAGCTTGGTTGAATTTATGTCTGCTAATGTTTTTTGTATTTGTCATCACAAAATATCTTTCTACAAGGGAGAATTCAATAATTTTTTCTAAGTCTATTTTTATCTCTTAAAAATTGAATGTAAAAAATTTTAGTTCAGTTAATGTCAAAATAACCTTCTGTATAGTGTTTTAACCTATCCTGCATGTTAAATGTCTGTGGAGGGTTATGACTCAGTTGCCCCATCAGATTTAGTGATTTGGGGCAACTGGACCATACCTTCAGGGGAACTGGTTCCAGGTATGGCCCAGTTACCCCACACTGATCCACTTATACTTATATTAACTACTACTAACCCAACCTAAGTAACTGAACTAATTAAGTTATGTGAATAATTTGCAATAAGTCAATCAAGACAAAGCCCCTTATAGATAGAATGTTGTTGGAGAAATTGATACTTTTAAAGCTTGAGAGAATTCAAACATGTTTTTTTTTCTTCTGACAACTCACCCAAGATTTGCGGCATATTTACATAGAAAAAAGATGTGAATAAAAGAGGTTGGAACATTTGGCTTTACAAGAAAAAATTTTAAATATAGAAGAAAAACTCCTAAAAACAAACAGAAAAAAGATGACATTGTGAGAAAAAAAATTTTAAGACAAACTTGAAATTAAAAAGATAGAGAGAAACAGCAAATTGAAGATGCAATGCGAGGAAAAAAACCAGAAAAAGAAAAGAAAGATTGGACTTAAACCACTGACTTCAGTAGATTTAGAAAACCCATTGTCTTCAACTTCTGGCTTCTGCAAGTTTAAAAAGGTGAAATCTGTAGTGAATTCAGAGTCTGATGATGATGGCTCAACAGGTATGAGCATTGCGGACTGTGAATCAAACAAAGTTGTGCCTGGTATCACTGTTATCAAAGGACTATGTTATTGTGTCGTATAATGGTATAAAATAACCTGGACAAGTTGTAGATTTAAATAGAGACCAACTGAAAATAAAACGCATGAAAAGTGCTGGTTTAACTTACTGGCGATGGCCATATACTTGGGTGGTCCACTTACCCCAATTATCAAGGGAACTGGGCCCACCTGTATTTAAATATATATACTAGATGTATTACCCGGCTTCGCTTGGGATTCAGTTTCTGTTATTTTTTTCAATGATTAGCCTCATGTTATGATGTTCTAAAGTTTTCGCTAAAATTCTTTTGCGGTAGCAAATAGCATTAGTTTGTTGTCGGTGGTGTCGTTGTTCATCGCTTTCCTCTCCTTTCGATGTTGAAGCTCGAAGACGATCGTATGTTCGACGTGTTAAAAGTTTCTTCATCAGTCTCACTGCTTCGGATCATTACAATTAGAATTCTGTTGCCTTCGAGCTCTTGGGAATGTTTTTTCTTCAGATTCTTGTGTTCGTCAAACTGCATTTCGAATTCTGTTGGCTTCGTGATCTTCTGTTTTTTTTTCATCACATTGCTCATTTCTCAACAATCTTTGACATTTTGCCCTTACTTCTGCAGGATTAAAAGTTGCTCTCCTCTTTGGGGGCATTTTAAAGCATTAATTTACAGCTAGTCAATAACGTTTGAATGTATTGTTATAGAAAAAGAATCAATAACTTTTGAATGGATTGAGATCACATTCAATATTAAAACACAGAAAATCTGATTATTATTATAGAAAATTATATACACGTATTTCATGCTCGGAATTCTTTCTCGAAACTAAATCCTTTGCTACATTTCAATGCCACTTTCAGACTTTCTTAATTATAATATGCACGTATTTCATGATTGTAATTCTTTCATCGCGTCAAGGCTAAACGCACGTGTTTCTAGCTAAGTGAACGTGTCCTTCAGTATATTTGAGTTTTAACAAGTAGCTTTGGATAGTTTCAATTCATTAAATAGATAGATAACACATTCATTGAAAATGAATGACTTTCCATCCTTATATTTTCATTTTTAAAAAGAAATATTCCGGCGTTGCCACGTATATGAAAATAATATATCAAATTCATTCTTGCATGCGCCAATATATGAACAAATCATGTTTTTAATTCATTTCTATTTATTTTTAGGGAAATGTTGTAATTTAATTGGCAACAATGAAATGTTACAATGGCTTTGAACAAAAATATCCGTTGATACCGTGCAAACTTGTTCTAACATAATTCAGGAATGGAACGTCGTAGTGGGATGAAAATAGTCTATAATCTTCGCGCAAGTTCAAGCAATAAGTTGACCAAGTTTCAGCGCAATCGGGTGAACGGTACGGCAGCGCATAAAATACGAACAAACAAACATTCATTTTATATATATAGATATATATATTGTAACAATCCGTTACGACCTTCCGAATAAATCACCCAGACAGCCGGACCTCCCCCAACAGGTGACCTGCGAACATTCTATAGATCGGCGTCAAGGTGTCTAGAAGCAGAGAAAAGCGTCGCATCTAGCTGCCGCCCCTGGGAGGACGTAAATTAATGGATTAGTAGACATGTACTAATGATTTTCTGATCAGCTGATTTATAAGAGCCGACCACGTGGCGTCGTCGTCAAGCGAATCACAGCCAACAAACATGACGTCACAAATTGGGCCAGCCAACGTAAAAATTTGCAGTCACGTGACCGGAAGCGCGAGTGCCGAAGCCGGGAGAAGAAATCCAGTTTTTTTGGCAGACTTGGTCGAGACTCTCATCCAGAGAGCACCTTTCGTCTCAGAGGTCCTGGAGCGACCGACTTCATCCTGAAGTCAACTTTTCAGAGCAGCCCGCTCTAAGCTTCTCGTCAGCTAGAATATTTCACCCTGAAGTATAGCTATTTCAGAGCATCCTGCTCTACAGGCTTCTGTTAGCACGTTACTTCATCAAGAAGTTATATTTATATTTCAGAGCAGCCCGCTCTATAAGCTTCTCGGCAGCTAGAACTTTCCCTTACGAAGTTACTCTATTTTCAGAGCTGTATGCTCTAGAGGTTGCATACCGACCTGATAGTTTTCAGTTCGTGACTGTACTTGCCGACAACTTCTCATCGAAATTATTTGGCTATTAAGAAGGCCAGTTCCCTCTATGTCTAGAGGTAGATCAACAAATTTGTAAATAGTTGTAAAAATTTTCCGACTTAAATTAAATAAAATTGTACTTTAATGTAGTCGACTGACTCTGAATATTTTTAGCTACCCGGAGTCTTAAGTTATCACAATCAATATATATATATATATATATATATATATGGGAATGAGGCAGACCGTACCAGAAGATTGCGGAATAGCTACGTTGTGCAGAATGGCTACTAGATGTCGCTGACGTTTGCGCGGCAAGGTAGAACGTGCAAGAAGAGAAAAACGACACAGCGGTCGTAGGGAGTGACGAGTTAGGTCATCTCCGCGAGACTGCCCACGCATCGAATTGATTTGTGTTGAATGGTGAAGAGAGCGGTTATTATAATTCTGAATGTCCCTATAACTGTCTAGTAAATGTCCCGTGTAATTGTCATGTCCCAAGAATAATAAATAGTGTTTGTTTGTGCAAAAGTTGCATTATCATTCCCCTAGACATCTTGCCATCCTATAAACTTGGGGGATCGCCCCGGATGGACTTTGAGGACAATTAGTGACTGTGGTTAATTTATATAAGTGACTGTGATATGAAAGAACAATCCGTGGATTTATAGTGATATACTTTTTGGATTTATTGTGTTACATTTTGGGATACACTGTGAAGTTAACTACTGATGCAAGAGTCCTGCGAGAAAAGGTAGGATACCTTCTTTTTATAACTCTATTGCTGAGAAAAAGATTTATGAAAAATGTCTACTACTATTAATTATAACAAGAATACGCGCAAAGAGGACATAGTGAATGTTCTTACTGAGATTGGTGAGCAGTGCACCGCAAAAGAAACGATTATAGAGTTAAAAAATAAACTAGAGAAATCTAAAGCATTCCAAGATGACCCGGAATTTGTAATGAATCTTCTTAACCGAATAATTGAGGATCGGCAGCCAAAAGCTGAGCTTGAACTGCAGCTAACAAACTCAAAACTAGAATTAGAAAAATTAAAGCTCCAACGCATAGAACGAGAGGTAGAACTTTGCAAATCGAAAGCAGAAGTAGCAGCTCAAGATGTATCAAATACTGAGGTTTGTGATCTTGAAAATTTGATTAAAAGTGTAAAAACTCTAACAATACAGTTGCCGACAAAAGCGGAAAATTTTAGCCTTTTTTTCCAATCATTGGAACGAGCGTTTAAAGTTAAGGATGTCCCAGAGAAATTGAAATCCGAAATTCTTATAAATATTCTCGGAGAGAAGGCCCATAGCATTTTACTGTACGTTAAAGATGATGAAATGAATAACTATGAGTTAGTTAAATCTTTAATCATGAAAGAATTCCAACCCACGGCTCAAGAGTGTCTACTTAATTTTAGAAGAGCTAGAAGGCAGGTGAATGAGACGCATGTGCAGTTTGCAACACGCTTAAGTGCAATGTTCCAATATTATCTCAAAATCCGTAATGTTTCTGATTTTAAACAACTTTTTGACCTAATGGTGAGCGATAAATTTTTAGACACACTAGATCAAGAAACAGCTTCTCACATTAAAATCACACAGGCCGACTCGTGGCTGACGCCTGAACAGCTAGGAAAGACTTGTGACGTTTTTTTTGTTTCTAAAAATAAAACTTTGCATGAAATGCGGAACTATTCGAATGTTCGTTCTAGGAATGAAAGTGACGCTATCAAAGATCGTACAAAATTTGAATATGGAAACCATTCCCCGAGGCAGTTTCAGAGACAAAATCAAAAATTTTCTAGTAGAGAACCTATATCTTGTTATGTTTGTGGGGGACCGCATTTTGCTAGAAACTGTACAAAGAAATTGTCGAATGCAGAAAACAAAAGTGACCAAAAATACGGAATCAATCACGTTTCAACTTCTATCCCAACTCAAAATGACTATTTATTCAGTGAGCTCCAATATGCCGATGTGTTTATAGACGGAAAACCCTTAGTCGCCACGGTAGACAGTGGTGCGAGTTCGATAATGGTAAACAAGAATTTTGTTTCGGCTGCAAAGCCAATTCATTCTCATATTGTTTTGACAAGTGTGTTCGGTGAGCGCCGGCTGGAGAAGGTTTACAAGTTTTGCATTTCGCTACGCGAAGGCGGGAAAGCGCGAGAGGTCTTGGCTGCGAGCTCTGAGATTGTTGCGGAAGTTATTTTGCCAGCGAAAATTTACGACATGTTATTGAAACCAGAGGAGGCGGTGGCGCCGACGAGCGGTGCAGGATTGAAAACGGGAAAACATTTAGAGAGCGCGAATATAAACAACGATTCATCAGCTTCGTTCTTAGTGAGAGTATCCGAATCGTATGATGATTGCCCTTTTTACCTGTCACACATTACTGACTGTAAATTGAGAAACGAAATTCACGCGCTTGTTCAAAATTATGAGCCAAACAAAACAGAAACTACTGCTTTGAAAATGAAAATAATTCTGACCGATGAAAGACCCATTTGTCAAAGATCACGCAGGTTGTCGCTTCCTGAAAAGAGAGAAGTCGAAAAGCAAATAAACGATTGGTTAGAGCAAGGGATAATTAGGGAGAGTTGCTCTGATTTTGCTTCGCCTGTTGTGGTGTGTAGAAAGAAGGATGATACGATGCGTTTGTGCATTGACTACAGAGCTCTGAATAAGCGAATAGTTAGAGACAGATATCCGCTACCTGTTATTGAGGAAGTATTAGATAAGCTAGAAAGTGGAAGGGTGTTCACGACTCTCGATTTAAAAAATGCTTTCTTCCATGTAGAAGTGGATGAAGCAAGTAGAAAATACACTGCGTTTGTAACAGAGTCAGGCCAGTATGAATTCCTAAGAGTACCGTTTGGTTTGTCCATCAGCAGCAATTACTTTCAAAGATACATCAATTACGTGTTCAGAGACCTGTTGAGAGACAGGACTTTAGTTATTTATTTAGACGATATCATAATCCCAGCTATCAATGAAAAAGAAGCGCATAAAAAATTAAGTCGGGTGTTAGAAACAGCTTCCAAGTATGGTCTTGAGCTGAACCTTAAGAAGTGCCGATTTTTGCAGAGGAAAATCAATTTTTTAGGCCACATCATTGAAAATGGTACTATTCGACCGTCGTTAGAGAAAACTGCAGCAGTCCGTTGTTTTGCTGAACCCAAAAATGCCAAAGAAGTACAGAGTTTCCTGGGGTTGACAGGATATTTTAGAAAGTACATACCTTCATATGCCATTATAGCAAGACCACTTAGTGATTTATTACGAGCCTCAAAACCTTTCGAATTCGGCTTTGAACAGAAAATAGCCTTTCAAAAACTTAAGGACGCGCTGTCTAACGAACCCCTGTTACACCTTTACAGAGAAGGGCAGAAATTGGAATTACACACGGACGCAAGTAAACTTGGGTTAGGGGCAATACTTTTCCAACAGAGTGATGATGGGCGCTATTATCCAATTCAGTATATGAGCAAAAAAACCTCCATCCAGGAAGAAAAATTGTGTAGCTATGAACTTGAAGTGCTTGCGATTATCCAGGCTTTAAAAAGATTTCGAAATTATTTATTGGGAACCAAATTCAAAATTTTCACTGATTGTGCGGCATTTGCAAAAACCCTAGATAAAAAGGAACTAACACCAAAAGTTGCCAGATGGTCATTATTCATGCAAGAGTTCCAATATGAAGTAATACATCGCCCTGGAAAACAAATGCAACACGTTGATGCATTGAGCAGATTCCCCGTTATGCTTGTGAATAGTGATGAGTTGACTTACAAAATTGTTAATGCTCAAGAAAGTGACGAATATATCAAAACCACCAAGAAACTGTTACAGGCAGGCAAAACCTCCGAATTTATCTTGAATAATAATGTCTTGTATAAGATTGATAATGATGAAGAATTACTGGTAGTACCTGAAATTATGCAAGTGGACGTTGTGAAGCATACACATTCGTTTGGACATTTTGCTGCTGTAAAAACTGAAGACTTGGTGAAACGCAATTTTTATTTCCCAAACATGAGAAAGTGTGTTGAGAATGTGATAAGAAACTGTGTTGAATGCATAGTAGTAAATAAGAAGACTGGGAAAGGAGAAGGACTGTTACATCCTATTCCTAAGGAAGATTCGCCATTATCAGCATATCATGTGGATTTCATTGGACCACTGCCAACAACCAATAAGAATTACAATCACATTTTCACGGTCGTAGATGCATTTACAAAATTCACATGGCTTTATCCAACTAAAAGTACCACAGCGCAAGAAGCCATCGAAAGACTAAAGCTACAGCAGAAAACCTTCGGGAATCCTTCGACCATAATCAGTGATCGAGGAGGAGCTTTCAGATCCAACGAATTCGAAGAATGCTGCACTAAAGAGAATATACATCATGTACAAATAACTGCGGGAGTACCAAGAGCAAATGGTCAAGTGGAAAGAATACATAGAACCCTTATCCCGGTATTAACAAAGATGTCCTTAAATGATCCCGCGAAGTGGTTTAAACATGTTGACTCATTGCAAAGAGTTTTAAACTGCAGTACGTCACGTAGTACTAAGTACTCACCGTTTGAATTACTCATAGGAACCAGAATGAAAAATCCCGAGGATGCCATTATAAGAAATTTGCTTGTGGAAGAAAGTCAAAACCAATTTAATCAACATCGTGATAGCATTAGGAAAGACGCTAAGCAGAATATTTTAAAAATTCAAGAGGAGAATCGTAAGACTTACAATAGAAAACGCAAGGAAGCTTATCAGTACAAGCAAGGAGAACTGGTGGCAATTATGAGAACTCAGTTTGGAAGCAAGCTGAAACTCCGACCGAAATATTTTGGACCCTACCGTGTTACTAAAGTTAAATACCATGATCGCTACGATGTCGCCAAAATTGGAGATCATGAAGGACCAAATGTTACATCTTCATCAGCGGACCAAATGAAGCCCTGGACCAAATGTTGACCTACATAAATGTTTTGGCCAGAATTTAATGTTTGTAAACTGTATACTAATCTATGTGTTTTTGTTTTTTTAGTTCGTGTATTTTAGATCCTAGGCTGTTGCAGCAGTGAGGACACTGCTAGTCAGGATAGACGAGCGCTATGGGAATGAGGCAGACCGTACCAGAAGATTGCGGAATAGCTACGTTGTGCAGAATGGCTACTAGATGTCGCTGACGTTTGCGCGGCAAGGTAGAACGTGCAAGAAGAGAAAAACGACACAGCGGTCGTAGGGAGTGACGAGTTAGGTCATCTCCGCGAGACTGCCCACGCATCGAATTGATTTGTGTTGAATGGTGAAGAGAGCGGTTATTATAATTCTGAATGTCCCTATAACTGTCTAGTAAATGTCCCGTGTAATTGTCATGTCCCAAGAATAATAAATAGTGTTTGTTTGTGCAAAAGTTGCATTATCATTCCCCTAGACATCTTGCCATCCTATATATATATATATATATATATATATATATATATATATATATAATAAAAACCAATATCATAGCTATATCATAAACATACTAAGACTTACTAAAATACATGTTATGAAATAACTGCGATGGCCGTTAAAATGACCCTCCCTTACCATGATATTGTACTGCCCGCGTTCAAAGTTATCAACGCTACTGCGATTAACGTCTGTCTACGGAACCACCCACCGTATACCATCATTTCTACTTACATTCCCCCCTGTCAAAATTGTATGGATATCTTTGAATATTTTAAAAACCTTAATAATATCAATAATGATACCATTATTTTCGGTGACTTAAATGCTACCCATCCCCTGTAGAACGGCCCCAATTCTCCCATTAATCCTTATGGTGCGGTCATTAATAACGTCATGGCTAATACAAATTTCGATATTATTGCCCCTACTACCCCTACCCACTTTTCCTTTTCCAGGAATAACATTTTGGACTTTACCCTTGTTAAAGGTAACCCTCATGATCTGTACATTGACTCCATTTGTGACCTGTCCTCTGACCACAATCCTGTGTTACTCAAAATCTCCCTGGACCATAATCCTCTTAATATAAAACAGAAAAAGTTTACTAACTGGTCTAAATTCAAAAACATCCTCGCTAGTAACCCCTTTGCCCACCCTGTTGTTAATGGTATTGACGATATCGACGATCTCGTCAATAGTATCACTTATGATATTAACTTTCGACTATTTAACAGCACCCAAATCATCCCCCTAGTACTAAATCTAAAGCTGACCCTAACCTAAAATTACTGATAAACAACAAATATAAAGCGCGTAAGAATTGGCAACATAATAAAACTGATATCAATAAAACTATAATGAATAACGCTCAGCAGGACCTTAAATATTTCTTAAAGAACAAAGCCAATTCTAACTGGGAACAGTTTATTACTTCTCTTGACACTACAAACAATTATATTTGGCGTGCGGCCAAAAGATTCAAAAACAAATTTAATACCATTCCCCCTCTTAAAATCCCCAATTCCAATCCTGATGCTAGCACTGAACTCGAAAAATGTAACCTTATTGTTAAAACTCTTTCTCAACATTTTACTCCCAACCCCTCTCAATTCCAGCACTAAAAACATTGTCAAGATTAATTTGGATCTCTTTAATAATACGCCTCACAATAGCCCCACCCCTTACATTGTTCCTGTTGACGTCAAAGATATTATTAAAAATCTCCCCGGAAGGAAGTCCCATGGAGATGATGGTATCACTCATACTATGCTTAAGCATCTCCCTCCTCATTATATTTACAAAATTACCGTTCTCATAATTTCTATTTTTAAATTTGAGTATTTCCCTCCTAAATGGAAAAATTCCATTATTGTTCCAATTCGTAAACCCGGTAAACCCCCTTCCTCGCCCGATAGTTATCGTCCTATAAGTTTATTAAACACTATTAGCAAAATTACTGAAAAATTTCTTGTCCTCGAAATTAACAAACATCTGGAAGCCAATAAAACATCATCATTCCCTATCAATTCGGTTTTCGAAAATCTCTTTCTGCTCCATATCAGGCCTACAGTATCACTGAGATCTCAACCAAAGCTAAAATTAATAAAATGTCCTCCACTGCCCTTTTTCTGGATGTATCATGCGCTTTTGACCGAATATGGATTGATGATCTTATCCATAAGCTTATCAACTACAACTTCCCCCCCCTAGCTTATTAAAATTATCTCGTACTTAAGTAATCGTACCTTTCAAGTAAAAATCAATAATACTTTATCCGACCCCTATCCCATTTTACTGGGGTTCCTCAAGGTTCTCTTATTAGTCGAACCTTGTTTAATATCTACATTAACGACATTCCGCAGTACATAAAGACCGAAATTGCTATTTTTGTAGAAGACACAGCTATTTTTGCCTCTAATCATAATCATAAATATGCAGTTAAAGCTATTAATGACCACGTTGCCCTTATTAATTCCTGAATCGTTAAATGGAAAATAAAAATTAACTCGGATAAGTGCATTGCCACTATGTTCATCCATAAATTCGATAGAACCTATGCTAACTGCAGTATTAAAATTGGTTCCACCATTATCCCCTGGTCAAACACTGTTAAATACCTAGGGTTAACCCTTGATAAAAATCTCACTTGGAAACAACATATCATTAATAATCGTAATAAATTTCGTAATGCTAAAAGACAGCTTTATCCCTTAATTGCCCGAAATAGTAAATTGAACTTTAGTAACAAAATGCTCATTTATAAATCTTTCTTAAGACCCTTACTTACGTATACTGGACCAGTTTGGTCGTATGCAGCGGATTCCAACATTAAAATTCTGGCTGTTGCTCAAAACATGAGTATTCGGCAAATCACTAACGCCCCATCGTATTTTCGTAATGTTGGCATTTATAGGGAGATAAATCTCCCCACTATTCAAAATTGTCTTCAAAATCTTGCTATTAACTTCTATAAAGATTTACCAAATGTTCTTATTAAAAATCTTGCCGATTACGACCCTGCTGACCCAGCTAACAAGAGGCGGTTCTGTGCCATTCTTGCTCTTAACTTTTAATTGTTTGTCCTGTTCTTTGTTCGCTCAGTCTCTTTTTTCATCCATGTTTTAGCTTTACTTGTTCTATCGAAGCTTTTTGTTTTCTCAACTTTCTATTTTCCTTCCTACTTTCGTTTTTATTGACCACTGAAGTTTTATGCATTGCTATATTATCCTACAGTGGAGGGCCCGGCCCATGTATTGTAGTTACCACTACTCTTCCTGAAGCAGTTGTATGCTATGTGCATGCTATGTGCTTGCTGTGTGCTGTAGCTAGTGCAGACGTAGGTGCGGTTGCTGCTGTAGGATGTTAGCTTGTTTTATTTTATAATGTTTTATCTTATTATTTTTGTAATAAACCGTCGAATATTTTTTAAATTCTGTCCTGCTTATTTATGGAGTTTTTCAACGGTGAAACGTATCGCATTCTGCATTTCGGAAGTTATTTCCGAGATAATACAAGTACATCTTATAAAGGCAGTATGAGCAACGGAAAAATGAAATCCAAGCGGAAACAGATTTTCTGGTATTTATCCTCCTTTAGTAAACCCACCTCCTTTCAACAAAAAGAAAAAAATTTTAAAACGGAGAGTTTTTTTTCTCTCTTACAAACTACTCCTGTCCCAAATAAGTGTCCCATTTGCCCATTCTGTAAAATGTGGCTTTTATGTTGGTACAGAGGATTTTTTTTAAATAGATATGTGTTACTAAAAGGGTAAAAATTTCATAAAAATTTATTCATAAGAATATGCATCTTAGATCACTAAAAGTCGAAGTAGATCAGTTAGGCCTTTGATTCTGTAAAATTGCCAATTCCCAAAAGAAAAAAAAAACTGATAAAAAATGACTTATTGTAATAAAAGTCCCCAAGAAGTAACAAAGGTAACTTATTGGGATTTTTTGGAATTTCAGTGATAATAAATTTAATTACGACTTTTGAATCCATAATAAGAAAAGCATCTTTAAATAATAGTAACGTCTTCAAATAAACTGCTAAATCATCCAAATTTTGATGACCATAAGGTTAAATAATATTAGTTTATGTATGTATATTTATCCCAGCCCTTGGCTCTTTCAGTTATTTTTGTAATGTCCATGGGCAATAAAATTTAACATATAAAAGAATAAAGTGGGCCACAGTCCATCGGAAATAACGCATGAACATTATTTCATGTAAATTAATACCTTATGTTTAGTTTACACTTCCTAACCCCGTTAATTTCTAATACAAAATTAACTGCTTCCTGATCAGAGTCTTGAAATATAAATGTTAGAGATCCCCGTTGTTACCAACCTCTTGCTGAAAAGGTAGTGAATATAGAAGCCTTCGAGATCTACACATCTATTATTTCTTGGCCTAACTCTTACTTTAAATGATTAACTCCATTAGTTCGCTTTTCGAATGATCTTACAACAGCATAAAATGTTGTGCTTTTATGACCGTTGGTCTCTGTATATCATTACGTCGAATAGAACCTTTGAATCTTCGTTTCAAAACTGTTTATCTGCGAACATCATCTCTTGCCTTTGGTTAAATTTTAAAAATTGATGCGTCATCACGCAAGGAGTTCAATAACAGATTCTGAAATTTGAGTTAATTTGAAGCACTTGCATATCACAAGGGAACGTGTTGGGAGAAGACTTTTAAAGTTCTAAAATTTTCTACCATCCCAAGAGAAAAAAACGGCTGAATCAGTTAAATGCAACAAAAGTCAAATATTTGTTGCTAACCACCTCGTTTAGGAAGGAGGAGTTATATTTAGTTGTCGAACATTAACATCAAACACGTTAAACTACTATTCCAAGTAGAATCTCCATGTTATCCTGGTTCTATGTATTCCCAAAAGATATCCAGTATGATAATCTATCTCATACGCCTTCTTCGCCTTCAATATGTTACTTCTCGGTGGTTGAAACACGGCAACTGATTTATCACATCTTACACATAGACATAATCAATTTTAATCAAGTGGTAATGTGGTTAATCATAGTTGAAGGTGCAAGACTAAGAAATGCATTTTCCTCATGTTTTAAAGAAATTTTTAGATGATAAATTTATTAGCTTCTGATTCATATTTTGAATATCTATCTAATTTTTTTTTATTTTTGTATTCATAACACTTTTCATTTAACAACTTTCAAAATTATTATTTGAACCATAGCACTCATATAGCAAAGATTTTCGTATCAAAGTCCTAAGTATCTACATTATTTCATTCGAAAGAAGATACAACCTAAATGGAACTAAGATGATTCCGATAAAAGGTAAAATTTCTTTCTAAAATTATTAGACAAAGAAATCATTCGTGGGCAATTATCTGCTTTCACGCATTATGTGCACTCTAAGCCTAAAATCTCTCAGGTTCCTAGCAACTTAGCTTCGAATCTAGTAATAAGTTATGCTCTGCAATAAGTTAGATTAACTAAAACACGGCGGTTATATTTATAAACCAAATAAAAGACTAGGTTTTAGAGGAAATTCCTGTCTTGTTATTTACTCAAATGAGATAGATTAGCAATTGTTAGTCTGAAAATTTTAGCCCACAAAGAGGAAATGCCTTCTACTTTCTACGTAAAAAGTGTTTGGATTTTCATGCAAATAATTTTTCAGATTTGAAAGAAATCTCAGAGATGAGTGGGTAGTTAACTGACTTGGCTAATAAGGCGGTAATGTCTTGTTAGGTAGGTCCCATGTTTTGTTCTCGTAAGAGCGGAAGCTTTAAAAAATGCCGTGTTTGCACAAAACACGGGAATGATAATATCAATGAGTCCAAAAATGTCCAAATGTCCTCTAGTGGCTATAAGCAGCGAGAAAAAGATAACCAATTTTATAGTTTCTCTTCGGTCAAAAGAGGTCAAAATTACGGTGGGTAAGCTTGTCATTCTCATTTTGCAATGACACAGTTCATATGAAATTTAAAATACAATTATAAGTCTTTTTTGAGTGATTTGTAATCCTAAATTCTACAAATCCGATGTATGGTATAAATTTACTACGAAATTTCTCTTTGTATAAAGCTTAGTTGGAGCCAAAAGGAATCGCTATACGCTCGAAGTTTTATGAAAACACTGAAAGAATGTCATCGACTATGCATTGTAACAAAGAGTAAACACTAGATATATGAATAATGAACGCTGCTCTTTATTTTGTAAAAATGCTTATAGCAAAATTGCAGTATTCACTTAATCTTCGTATTTAAACTAAATATAAAAAAGGAAACATGTTTTCATGATGGGCATCTAGGTATAGTGCAAAAGAAGAATCTTTAATTCATAATACAAAATTTTTTTTTACTTAATTCGTTCTCCATGCCCACTGAGATGTGTACTACATGCACATCTAGGGTTTTGACTTTATTTTTCTAAAATTTAACCGTTAATTTTTGACTTTTCGTTTTCTATTTTCATGAAGAGTTGTGTAAAAAACAGGACTTATGAAATTATGATACGTAGTCATCTTTTTGTATTTTCTCGTATGAGTTTTGAAATTATTAGATATGCAGTCACTAATATACTATGCAACAACTCTACGAAATTATTGATACACTTTACATTATGCATTAAATTTCCCATTTTGCAGCAAACACAATTAAAATACTTCTATCATCTTTTAATTAGTTCATATATATTCCAGAAATTTAATTCATTTATTTGAACTGAGACTGCATTCAAAATACAGCTCAAAAGACTACGGAAGCCTTTGAGAATATGAAACTTTGTTTCATCTAAATATTGCAAAGAACTTAACGAAGCAATATACACAGAATTCTTTGATTTAAGTTTGTTTCCATTCTCGTTACATCAGTGTCACAATAATATTGCGTAGCCTCATTGCAAATATGTAGACATCTTTTGAAAGTAACCTTTGACTCAAAATAGCATATTTTCTTGGTTTCTTAAATAAACTGGAAACTTACATTTTATTTTTTACTTTGGCTTCACTGTTGGCTTCTTCGTTTCGTAATCTGTATTATTAGAGTGCATTAACTTAATTATTACATCAGATTTAAGAAACTATTCTGAGTCTAAAATTTAACGAAAAATTTCTTAATTTTCAGCATTGCGTCTGAAATTTAAAACCACCTAAACAAATTCATTATTATTAAATATTCTAAAGCATGATTAATATTGAAAGTATTTTAAAATAGCTCATTTCTAAATAATTAAACATTTATTTAAATATATGGTGTTAAACAATGTGTAATTTTAATGAAGTTTTGATATTTTAAAATTTTTATTTAATCATTTAACATTTTATTCTTTTTAAACTAAATTTAAATGCCTATTTCATTAAGGACCAAAATAACATTTCTGTTTTCAAAGTTGAACTATATAAGCCTTCTATCAATTTCTTAAAAGAAACTCAATAATTTGGATTTCAGTTATTCATTTTCTCAAAGAAATTAAAAAATACCAGATTCCTCATTTGCAGAAAAAACAGAAAGGTGATTTATTCTAGCTTCTGAAAAAATCCCATAAATAAAAATCACATTTAAATTCGGATCAAAATCTCTCTTGCGATTCCAATGAACTTTGTTTATCACAGTTTGATAAAATAAAACAAAAATCTTTGAGAATCCTTTTTCGGTGCTTAAACTTCCTCTCTTGTTTATATTTTTACTTGATTTTCTTTCATTTTGAGCTGCATTATTTTACTTTTTCCAATAAACAATGAAATACGAAGTGCTTTAATGAAATGGTTCCAGAGTTTCATTTCAGCCATCCAACAGATGATACAATACACATACAGAGTTTTGTTTTACTCATTTACTGTCCAAATTCAGTTTGATTTTCCTCTCAGTAAAAGTTTTATAGACTTTTCCTATATATACTAGAATTTTAAGATAATTACACATCTCAAGAGCTCTTCATATTCTACTTCATATATTCAGATGGTAATCCTAATACACTGTCCTCCAAAAGTTAAGGTACAACATGTTTTTTAAATCTAATTTAAAAATGAATGAGCAGAGAAACAAGAAATTTTGACGAAATGTGCATTAAATAGTTCTTTATTAAATGCGACAGAGAAATTTACATAATTTACATGAATTGCAGCAAAAAAAAGCCCTCTTGGCAGAAAATTCCATTATTGGAGAAAACAGTTCATCACAGTGTTATGTGGGAAAATGTCATGAAAACATTAAAAAAGGGGTTTCTAATAAGGAATATGTCCACCCCTAGCTGTAATGCATTTTTGGCATCGAATTTTCATGCTGCCAATTAAGTTGTTGGACACTGAAATGGGAAACAAAGACCAGACACGGAGTAAACCTTGTTTCAGCTCATGTAACGACCTTGGAGGGTAACTTAAAGTGTCTGCCTAGGTAGTTCCAAACATGCTCTATCGGATTCAGGTCTGGAGATCAAGCTGGCTACTCGATTCGTTCCAAACCGTGACACTCAAGATAATCCTCTACAAGCCCAGTTCGGTGAGGTTTTGCATTATCATCCATTAGAATGAATTCGTTGCCAATAACAGCGGCATATGGGCGGACATCTTGATCAAGGATCTCGTCCCGATATCTTACACAAGTCAGAGTTATTCTATAGAACAGATGCAAGTCAGTGTGACCACCGAGAGAGATTCCTGCTCAAACCATGATTCCACCACCTCTGTAACTGTATCTTTCAGCAATGTTGAATTGATTGTATCTGGTGCCTTTTTCCCTCCAGATCAGCAGATGCCCTGAATCGCTCTCTAGTGTGAACCTGGACTCATCTGTGAAGAGTACAGAAGTCCATTGCTGTCTGGTCCAGGAAACGTGTTCTCTTGCCCAACATTAACGGGCACTTTTCTGTCATCGGTTAAGTGGGACACTCACAACTGGTCGTCTTGCATACAGACCACAATTGTGAAGGCGTCTTCGCACCGTAGTAACGGATATTCTTGTCCCTGAAGCGATAAAATCATCTGAAACAATCTGAGGCACAGCAATGGTTTTCCTTCTTCGGGGGCGGGGGGGGGGGCGCCCAAACTGGTCGGCAGATCTGTACTGTCCGTCCGGCGCCCAGGCCTATAAAAATGAGCTGCTCCGAACTTGGGAAATCAACCCTCGACTGCGTATACAGGTTTTGCTACGTAGTGACCGGTCAGTAGCTTGACAGGGCGTATAAGCGAGAGCCGTGGTCGCCGTAATTTTCGAAACATTTCCTTCTTCGGGTTCTCATGAGGCAACAATAGTTCCAAAGAAGGAACATTGGTTATACAAGACCAAAGAGGAGGTTCAACAGCTCATCAAACCAGACGAGCTTAATATGGGAATAATTACTTGTAGAAAGCTTGATAGCCTGTTGCTATCAAGCTAAAAATGGATGTAATTGGATTTTGAGTATGAAGGGAGCCGCCTTTAAGATGTTGAAGATTGGATGGGAGTGATTTAGCTTCAAAGAGCATTTGAAGCCTCTTATTTATTATAAGTGTTGGTGCTTTGGGCACGTTGCGAAATACTGCGGTATGGATAAAGCATGTAAGAAATGCAATATGAGAGAACATGAGGGGGAATGTGTGGAGCCTCTCAGATGTACGAACTGTGTTAACAACTTTGTTCAAGTGAAGAAGGAGGATGAGATACCCGCTAAGATGGGACATCTCCCAACTTATCCTGGCTGTCCCCGATATAAGTCGCAGATAGACAGGTTGATTGAGAGAACTAATTACGGCGTGCGCAAGATTGCGCGGCAAGTAATAACGTAGTGTAAAATGGAGAAATTTTGCTACAATCACAACATTGCTCCTCCTCCTGATAATGAAGTATTGATTAGTTCGGAACATATAGCCACCTCTTTAAGTCTGTGGTATTTAAGAAGTGTTCTTTACGTAATTATCCACAGGTTTCTGTAAGTCCTGAGCTACAATTAGTTTTATGAAAGAAAAATATAAATGGTTATAAAATATCACTTATTTAGAATTATTTCTTAAGAACGACTGGATTTACGTTACAACTCCTAATCTGGAATATAAAAATTATGCGGGTAATGATGTATTCATCAAATTAAACTGTTCTTCACATATTTGCGTATTTACATGTATAGTGTTTTTACAAAAGATGCTAATATTTTTAGCTATTGTAAATTATCTGTGTATCAAATATATAATCAATGGCATCTTTAGAGATCATTATTCGCTCAGTTGTCAATTCATTTATTTTTTACTCATTTTCGCTCACCTTGAAAATTTGAGTCTAGAACTTTTAATAGCTTATGTTTGAATAACTTGAATACGGATTTCAATAAAGAAGCTTGGACAGTTTTATGGTTAAAATTATTTCACGTGAAAGGTATAAAAATCATTGTACGTGTGCAGACAGTTAACACCTTTCAATGCTGTATGATATGGTTTGGGGATTTGAGAATTGAATTCATAGTCTAACAAGTCTCAGCTGCCAATTATAATTTATAATGAATGGCAGAGAAAAGTTCTTCAAATACACGTGATAATCTTGAAATGCAGAGGACATGAACAGGTCTAGGATTATTTGTAAGGGAATGGGCCTACATGTTAAACTTTCTGCGGTTGTGGCTTACTATTTAGGAAATTAAGTTGTATTTCTTTTTTAAATCAAATTGTTCCTTACTGAAGAAAATGCCTCCCGTCGTTTAATTTTCACTTTTGCTTTCCTGAGCTCTCGGAAATTCAAACCGTGGATCAGCTTTATTAGTAAGAAAATCGTGCAACTTTAAGGCCATCTGCACACGGAGCAACTCAAAAGAAACTGATAACTGACTCGAATCACAAACGACTCAACACGGACTGGTTTGTGATTCGAGTCAGTTATCAGTTTCTTTTGAGTTGCCCCGTGTGCAGACGGCCTTACTCTGTAGAGAAAGGTATTAAACTTATTTTCAGTTTGAATAGGTGTTCTCTTTTTGCCTCTCATCGCTTTTTTTCAATGAAATGAGTCATTTGAGTTTTTGAAAATTTTAGAATAAAAAGAAAATAGTATAGATTGGTGTCAATAGCTTTGAGAAAAAAAATGTATCAATTTATACGTAAATCTTTCAAGTGGAAGTTTTTTAATGCGTTCTATTAAAATAAATATTCTCGTCTAGCATTATTACTCCAAAATGTTTATTAAAAAATACAAAATTTACTCATAGGTAAGAGTTCATTGAAGAAAAATTTCTATGGATATATTTCGATCTGCGGCAGAATAAGTAAGCAATTCCTAAATATCAGCGATTTTATGAAAATGATCAAACAAAAAAGACCTATTCAGAAAAATTGGGCTTAACAGGATTTTTTTCATGAAACAAAGTAAAATTACTAAAAAATGTTAATTAAAACATACCTGCTTTCTCACACATTTCCTTTCACTTTTTTCTTTTTCTTAAACTTATTTGTTTTTGCAAACATTAATTTGTTTTATGCAATAAGAAATAAATCATTAACTACATAAATTTCAAATAAATTCTCTTTTGATAATGCTATTTCTTTTCAATAAAACGCATTAGGTCTGAAAGGAACAAAAAATCAATAAATGGTATTTTCAATCCAAGATGAATCTAAAAATGTTATTGATATTTTTATGAAAACATACCCAATCTGCACTGAATGGTCTGCATTTAATAAATGAAAGAAAACCCTTTTTTGAAAATCTTATTGCAATGTTTAAACATCATCCTCAATCCATATTTTCTATCTTTGCTTTTCGGTTTTTATTATGAAAAGCAATATTTTTTCTTATTTCAAATTGAAATCCTAGCTATTTTAACAAAGCTCACCCTATCTTTGTTGCTTCAATCGCGTACGAATGAACTGCAACGTACGTCTTTGAGAAACATTTTCGATCACGTTATTCCCTTTTAATCAAACTTCGTTGGGGTTTTTATTTCTGTGATTCTCATTAAGAAATATTCCTTATGCTTAGAATTTCTTTTTTTCCTTTATTATTAAATAAAATAAACATTGATTATAAGGAAATATTTTACTGAAAATGTACAAATACCATAATCACGCATATATTTTAATTATCTAAAAAATGTAAACAAATCGGAGATTCTTTTATCGAAAATTGGGCTCAATAGATGTAAAAGGTTACACTTAGTTATGGTTAGATATTACGTTTCATCAATGAAGCCTATTCAATCAAACGCTGAGTTCTCCAAAAGAAGAAAAAAAATCATTCTTTGATATAACAAATTATTTCGCTGGGCCCAAATTAATACTTTAAGATACATTAACTATCAGCATTTTCAACTTTATATTTTGAAGATTAACTGCTACATTTTAATGAAAACAGTTTGTTTCAGAAATAAAGTATGAAAAGAAATTTTCTTCAGATCTTATATACCAAATATAACTGTCTAATGGTGCGTATTAAAATTCTTCAGTACTCTTCTCAATGGTGCGCATTGCTAAAATAAATCCCGAATGCAGCTAACCAAACTTACAATTACTTAAATTGCTCGAGGAAGATCATACAAGATTAACAATAATCTAAACATTTTGTATAAATTTGTGTGAGTGTGTTGCTTTCTTATGATGGGCGTGCTGTGGGAATGATATGTTAATTGTATGTTATGTGTGTGTAGGTTGCTTTCGTGGGATTTGTGCTTGGGATATTTCTGCTTGAAAGCACCGCGTTATCAATGAATGACATAATTTAAGCCTTCAAAATATTAAGTGAAGATGTTTAAAACTCTAAAACGTAATGCTGGAGTGAGGAAACGAATTGAAGAAACTATTTACTGCAAATCCCCTTCGATATTTGGCAGCACTAGTGGCGATAATTAAAAAGATTATTAAATTTTAGCCAGAGACCATTATTTCGGTAAAACCTTTAATATTTAGCTTCATTTTATCAATAAAAATTACCAGACAACAGAATATATGTAAATCTAACAGCGTTCCTTGCTTTATGGTTACCAATATTCGTCGAAGGGTGATTTTTGTGTTTGTTACCAATTATCATCAAGCCTCAAATTTTCTCTGGTTTTTCAAAATAATCTTTTCTTGGGCGTTGTATGAAAGGAAAAAAATTATAGTAACTATTGTTCTAATTACAAACACGTTCCTCATAAATACAGTGTCGTTTAGCCAAGACCAAAAATTAAAAGAAACAACTCCAAAACAAAACATGCCAAAGGTTACTTTGTGGACGAAAAGCAAGACGAGCCAATTCCTTCGTAGTATGCAGATCTTTTTTTTTTTTATCCTTCAACATGCACAAACTTGATTTCAAGGGATCAGTTACTGAACATATTAAACCTGAGCGCGTACATATTAAATAGAAAATCTCTCCTATTAATGTGGTGATACAGAATGTATCCTATTCCATGGCACAAAGTGAGGACTAAAACAACGTCATTGTTACGACTCAAAACTCCGTCTGCAACTGTTTGTCCCTATAAACGGGGAAGTTTGGTTTTACTCTCCTACGGGAGGGAAAATACTATATGTTTATGTCACGTGTTAAAACGAAAGTAACTTGTTGTCGCGTTGAGATCCGATTTGCGCGGCTCAGAACCATGTGGTGGCTCGACCAGTCGAGTGGAAATATCTGGGCGGCTTAAATGAAAGGCCGTAAATAATTGTAAGATTTCTGTAACTGTGATGTGAGTTTAATTGTAAATAAATGTCAGTGTTTCGTAAAGGACTCGGAGTCGGATAATTAATTTATGTTACATCTTTTTGGTGACCACGGACCTGATGTGATATGGAACTGGACTAAATATTTTGGATAATTTTGGATTATATTTTATGGATCTTGGAGGGACCTCTTGGAAGTGGAGGTAGGCCCTTTCTTATTTTTCCCTTCTATTTAAGTATTTGGGAAGGGTTTGTTGTTAGTTGTTTAGGATAGAAATTGTTAAAACGGAAAAGTGCTGATCGGAAACGAAACAGTATTAGATAGCGAAACTTAAGGGTCAAATAGTAAATCCTTGTTATAACTAGAGAGACTGGTTGAATTAAATTAATTCAATTATGGATATTCAAAGGCTTAAGGAAAAACGGAGGGGTTTAAGGAATTTATTTACTAAGCATTTGACAAAAATTAAAACTTCGATAGAAAAGGAAATAACGGCAGGATATACTAAAGAGATGAAAATTGAGGAGCTATCAAGCTTAAGGGATCAGCTCATTGAAAAAATGAATGAGTTGAATAAAATTGATGATGAGGTACAGTTAATAATTAAAATCGAAGATATAGAGAATGACTTATCAGTGAGCGAAGAATATAAAGATAAGGGAACCGATTCAAAATCAAAATTAGAGATGTGTTTGGGATCTTTATATGGTAGACCGGGAAGTGTAGTGCAGGCAAACCAACCTGAGAATCAATCTGAGAGTAATGTGGAAAACAGTGAAGGTTTCAGAACCGAAACGAAAAATGTCGTTAAACTCCCTAAGCTAGATATAACAAAGTTTTTTGGTGATTGCAGCCTTTGGCTTGATTTCTGGAATTCGTATGAAGTAGCTATACACAATAATAGAGCGCTAAGCAAAATCGAAAAGTTTACGCATTTGAAAACTTATTTAGGGGGTGTTGCTTTGAACGCCATTTCAGGATTTTCTCTTACAGAGCAAAATTATGACGCATCGGTTCAGTTGTTGACCCTGAGGTTTGGAAGGCCAGAGGTCATTATTTCGTCACACATCCATAAACTTCTATTAATTGAACCTGTAAAATCTTGTTCGAATGTAGCAGGGCTACGAAAAATGTACGACGCAATAGAAGTACAAATTCGTTCGTTGCAGTCTTTAAATGTAGCAACAGGTACTTACGGTAATTTACTGTGCCCGGTAATATTGCAGAAATTACCCGAGGAGTTGAATTTGAACTATAATAGGACCTGTAAATCAAACGAATTGTTTGATATTTCAAAATTAATAGAATACATACGGAAGGAATTGGAAATAAGAGAAACGTCTGTAATATTGGCAAACCCAAACCCACACAATACAAATGTAAATGATCCTTATCGAAATAAGGTGAATCAAAATTATCAAAATAAACATCAGTTAACTGTTAAGAGAAATGAGTATTCTAAATCTAGATCAACAGCCGCAGTTTTAGCTACTAAGGTTGAAGAAAATTTACCATCGTTTAATAAATATTCTAGTAGTAATACAAGAACTTTTAACCAATACCGAAATAACTTTCCATTTAGACAGAATACGGGAAATCAATGTATATTTTGTTCTGCCAATTCGCACATGACGCATGATTGTTTATTGGATGTTAATAATAGGAGAAAAGCGTTAATGGCCAAGGGATTGTGTTTTATTTGTTTCCAGAACCACTTGAGGAAATTTTGTAAAAGGGATCAGAAATGCAGAAACTGCAATTCTTTAGACCACAACTCGCTGATTTGCAGTGTTGAGAGAAATGAATTTAAAGCAAATGCGAAAGAAATTCCAAAACAGGCTGAAAGTTCACTTAGCTTAGTTTGTGATAAAAATCCATCGAAGCGGGCGGCACCGCATGAATCAGTCTTATTACAAACATTCACCGCCGCTGTCAAAACAAGTCCTTTAAATAAAACGCAGATGGTTCATTGCATGATAGACGGTGGAAGCACCAAAACATTCGTGATTAGGGATGTTTGTGAACTGTTGGGGTTAAAGGCCATAAGTAGAGAAGCACTTGTTATTTACACCTTTGGGGGTAGTCGAGCTGAGAAGAAAATTTATGATATCGTTGAACTGGAATTGTGTAATGTGAGTGATCCAAAGCGGAAAATCAAAATTAACGCAGTAGTTATTGATTCGATTACATTAGGACAAATTGAAATTCCTTCTAAATGGATTCAGAATATGGCTTTGAAAAAGGGTATCGAGTTGGCAGATCAGGGTACATCCAGAAGTATACAAATTTTAATCGGGGCAGATTGTATTGGGGAAATTTTGGGTGAAACAAATATAAAAATTTCTAAAAGACTAGTGGCAACTGACACCATTTTTGGCTTCGTGATACAGGGAAGGGATGAAGGATATAATTGTCAGGAGGTGCATGCTAACCATTTGACCGTTGCGAATGAAGAATTGGACTATGAAAGAGTTAAGCATTTTTGGGAACTGGAAACAATTGGGATAAGTCCAGATAAGGAAATTTCTCGATCTGATAAGGAAATTTTAGATTCATTTGAGCAAAATACCACGTACAAAAACAAACGATATGAAACTCGGTTATTATGGAAAGAAAAGGATAAAAATTTAGAGAGTAACTATGAAAACGCTAGGCGTCGTTTGTACAGTTTGAGCAGAGTATTTGAAATTAATCGGGAATTAGGTTTGAGATATAGTGAAATAATTAATGAACACTTAAAAGAAGGTATTGTGGAACCAGTAACGGTAGATTTAAGGAAAACCGTCAATACAGGATACTTCATGCCACATCACGCAGTAGTGCGCGAGCAAAAGGACACTACAAAAGTCAGGATAGTTTTCGATGCATCTTCTAAGGGTAAGGATAAATTATCTCTAAACGATTGTTTGGATAGCGGGCCCAATTTGAATCCCGACTTATTGAAAATCATTTTGAAGTTCAGATTAAATCCAATCGCTTTTTGCGCCGACATTCAGCGCGCGTTTCTTGAAGTAGGAATTGCCGAGGGGGATAGAGATTTTTTAAAGTTCCTGTGGATTAATGGGCAGGGGCCAAATCTCCATTTCGATCCTCCAAATTTCCAAGTGTTGCAGATTGCAAGAGTTCCTTTTGGGGTAAAGTGTTCACCGTTTTTACTAACTGCGACAGTGCGGCTTCACTTAAAGAAATATGAAGAATCCCACAGCGAATCTTGCGACATGTTGAAAGAGTTATATGTCGACGACTTAATATCAGGATCTACGGATATCGACCATGTTCTAAAACTGAGTAAGGAAACGATATTTATTCTTGATCAAGCCAGTATGAATCTTCGTAGATGGATATCAAATTCCCCAGAGCTCAATGAACTATGGAGGGAGAATGGCATCGACTGTCGTGAAATTTCGGAAGAGTCTGGCGTACCATTGAAAATTTTGGGTATTATTTGGGACAATGTAAATGACAAATTGAGAATTGACACTAGTCAGTTTAAGAAATTGAAAGGAGATAAGCCGATAACGAAACGTAATATTTTAGCAGCTTGTGGAATGTTATTTGACCCTATGGGTATAATGAACCCCTTTTCAGTACGACTCAAGATAATAGTCCAAATGTTGTGGGAAAGAGGCCTTCAATGGGATGAAGGTGTTCCTAGTGAAATTGAAGCAGAATTTCTGGAGTGGCTGAACGACGTTGAGAAGTTGAAATTCTTTGAGATACCCAGATTATATTTCAGTGAAATTTGCTGGGATTCTGTTGAAATACACATATTCTCAGATGCCAGTCCCAAATGCTATGGATCGGTAGCATACTTTAGAATGAGAAGGTTAAATAGATACGTAACGTGTTTCATAATATCGAAGTCCCGTTTAGCCCCACTGAAGATGATGACACTACCAAGACTCGAGTTAATGGGGACCCTACTATCAGCAAGACTGGGGTCATATTTACAGTCTACCTTTCCTATGGTAGAACCAAGTAATATAATTTACTGGACTGACTCCCAGATTTGCATTCATTGGATAAAAGGAGTTGCAGATGACTGGAAGATATTTGTGAGAAATCGCGTGGTAGAGATAAAGGAAAGGACTGATCCATCGAGATGGCAATTCTGCAATGGAAAATACAATTCAGCCGATAAGCTCACTAGAGGAATAAGAGCACAAGCTCTAATCAATGATAAGGCTTGGATTTCAGGACCACCTTGGCTTGCAGAGTTAAATATTCCAAGTGAGGTAACAACGACGAGGGTCAGTTCAGATACTGAAGGCGTTGAGGAAGAGAAGCGAAAGGTCGTTGCGTTTCATGTAAACTTCGAAACTGTTGAACCACTATTGGACCTTCACAAGTATAGTGACCTAGGAAAGGTCATAAGAATAAGTGCATATATCATGAGGTTTGTGAACAATTCTAAACCAAAATGTATAAAATCTACGGGTGCTTTAACAGCGCAAGAACTCTCTATCGCAGAGAACTATTGGCTTCGAATCGTGCAACGAAATAACTTTGGTAAAGAGTATAACCAATTAAAAACGAAAACCGCAATTGATTCTGACTCTAAGCTATATGGTTTAGATCCAATTTTGACCACTGATGGGTTAATAGTATTAAAGGGAAGACTGCAGAGTTCTGATTTAGATGTTCAATCTAAACATCCAATAATTCTCCCGAGCAAGACTAAATTTACTGAGCTTTTGATAATGAGAGAGCATAAGAACGTGCTTCATTCTGGTGTTTCTGACACTCTCACACAGCTCAGAGAACGATTTTGGATAATTCGTGGCAGGCAAGTTGTAAAGTCCTGTTTAAACAAGTGTTTACGATGCAGACGATTCAAGGCTAAACAAGGAAGGCAGGTAGTAGCTCCACTTCCTGCAACCAGAACTCGGGAATCCCAACCTTTTGAAGTCACTGCAATAGACTTTGCAGGACCCTTATATACAAAGGACAATTGCAAAAATTACATCGCATTATTTACCTGCGCCGTCACTCGAGCTGTTCATTTGGAAGTTGTGTCCAGCTTAAGTAGTGAACATTTCCTACTAGCGTTTAGACGATTTGTTTCAAGGAGAGGTGTTTGTCGAATTATTAACTCGGACAATGCCTTGACTTTCAAAGGTGCAGACACCGAACTCAAGAAATTGTATACGAACATAAAGGACTCAGAAATACAAAATTATTTTGGAAAAAAGGGGATTACGTGGCAGTACATAGTAGAAAAGGCCGCTTGGTGGGGCGGATATTGGGAGCGGATGGTTCGTATGACAAAGGTTGTTTTGAGGAAAATCCTTGGGAGGGCTTTGGTAACTTTTGAAGAACTGCAAACAATACTTGCAGAGATTGAATCCATTTTGAACTCTAGACCTCTTACTTATGTCTATAATGAACCCACGGAACCATCCCCTCTCACTCCAGCTCATTTCCTCATTGGAAGAAGAATAACTGCCTTACCTCCCCATATTGGCAAATCAATTTCTGGAAGTGTATCCAGTACTCATAAAGTATTAATTAAGAGATATTTATACCGTGAAAAGCTTTTAAATCAGTTTTGGAAACGATGGAAGGGAGAGTACCTTTTACAGTTAAGAAATGTAAATTTTAAAAAACCAGTTAATGTAACTTGTCAATTTAATGTAGGTGACGTAGTCTTGATAGCAGATGATAAGATGCCACGGCAAATGTGGAGAATGGGAAGAGTAACTGAATTGCATTTTGGCAGAGACAAACAGGTAAGAGCTGTCACGCTGAAAACAGCTACAGGTCAAATCAAACGACCGATTCAGCTTCTGCATCATATGGAGATAGGTAAGCCGTGATCCAACTTTAATACTGAGGTGGATTTACCAGACAGCTATCAAGTTATATTGTTTGTTTCATTTAATAAGTGCCTTATTTTTTGTTAGTATTAATATTGTTCTTTATTAATTTTGTAATAATTGAGTGTAAAATTTTTTGATTTATTATGTTGTACTTATTATGTTGTAAGAAATAATGAATGTCTTCATTGGGGGCGGAGGATGTTACGACTCAAAACTCCGTCTGCAACTGTTTGTCCCTATAAACGGGGAAGTTTGGTTTTACTCTCCTACGGGAGGGAAAATACTATATGTTTATGTCACGTGTTAAAACGAAAGTAACTTGTTGTCGCGTTGAGATCCGATTTGCGCGGCTCAGAACCATGTGGTGGCTCGACCAGTCGAGTGGAAATATCTGGGCGGCTTAAATGAAAGGCCGTAAATAATTGTAAGATTTCTGTAACTGTGCTGTGAGTTTAATTGTAAATAAATGTCAGTGTTTCGTAAAGGACTCGGAGTCGGATAATTAATTTATGTTACAGTCATCTTTGCAGTAGTAAAACTTATAGCATAACAGCCAGGTACTCAAAGAGGTAATGACTGAAGACTGCATAACAGGCTTAACAGCACTGAAGTTGCATAAACATAGTTTTATAAACTGCTGAATTTCAGATAAATAACATCATGCAAATACGCTAAATCACAAAAAAAATGAACTTTCAAATCCTTTTCTTCGTCAGTAAAAAAAATTTTATTTAGTAAGTAACGGGAAATGTAACAATTTACCACTTACAATAATTTTGCTCTAAAAGACATTTAAAACAGGAAAATTTTCAGTGTTTCCTCTACTTGTTAAAGAAATATATTTCAAAGCAAAAAGGTCTTTCATTATACCCTTGGAACTAGACCTTAACAAATGCATTAGACACTGTATCAACCTTAGAAAAAAAACGTATTTACAACCGAATGAAAATAAAACACATTTTCTGGCTCGTTCAGCCCTGTCCATAAAATAATCTTTTTCGGAATCAGATATCGAATCATAACATCTGTAAGAAAACAATACATAGCCGAAAAATTTCCCAAACATTCCCAGAAGTATCTTTTATTCTGCTCAAACGACAGACTTTTTTAATTCAACCTAAAAATCCCATTAAATCTTGCAGTAAACTTATTAAGCAACCACATCAATCAGGAACAAGCTTGACCTGAAAATAAAAAAGGTTTAATTACTCGACGGGGAAAAGTTTTTTTAACTTTCTTTTGGATGATAAAGATTTCGGATATCGCTCGTAGAGGCGATCAATAGTATTTAGGCAAAACTTCCGAAGTAATTTTAAAATTGCTTTATTTTGTTAGAAAACTACCTGGTAATTTTTTTTTTCTTCAGGAAGGAAATATCTAATCTCGGGGCTTCTCATAACGCCGTTTCTAATTACGAATTGCTATTTATAGATCTGAAAACTGTATCTAATAAGATTTTCTGTATACGGGATAGAAAATAAAAGAAAACAACTGTTCTCCATCTAGACTTGTTTCACTCCCCCCTCACTTCCTACCAATCTATAGGTATAATTTCATACCCTAAATGTCAAGTATTCATCAGCTAACTGAAGCCGTACTTACAATACCTTACTTTCCAAATACACAGAAATGGGGATTTCTTAAAGTAAATAAATTTAAAGTTTAGCTAATAAGCTATTTCTTGAATCTTACGACTGACCAGACTGTACCAGACAGGTCTGACATAGCAGTTAAGGTTTTCCAGGGGAAAGTCCCTGAAGGCAAAATTAAGTTATCCACTGGTTTCGAACCCGCAAACAGTTCTCTCGAACGCCAGCGCCATATCCACTTAGCCATCGAAAGCCGAAACTTAGACCGACATATGAGGCGTTGAAAGGCAAAGTGATGTAAGTCACATTTTCAACTTTTTTCATTTGAGGGCAAATATGTAATGTCCATGTTCTATTTACAATGAAATTGTAAATAGTTATTATTTGCAATATTGTAATAATTGTTATGAATTATAATTTGTTCAATTTATGGTGGAATTTTTTGTAATTTTTGCTGTTAATCTCTTTGACTTACACCACTTGACTTACTGACTTACACCACTTTGCCTTTCACCGCCTCATATAGTGGCTAAGGTTCAGTGGTTAGGAATTTAAAACAATTCAAATAACAAACAAAACCAACTGGTACTCTACTCGAACATACAAGGAAGAACAAGTAAACAAAAAATTAGCAAAATGCAACTGACTTGTTGGGTACCCTTAATTTGTACCCAACAAGTTAGTTGTATCCACCAAAGACAGAGTTAACGCTACCAAATCCACATAACGTTAAATCGGAATTGTTCATCCTACAAGCTAATTGGTCCGTAAAATACTTCGTACGGAGTTCTACACTCTCAGGCCAACTCTTCTTAATGTGGACTAGTATTTCGTTTTGAAGCGATTCAAAATATTTTGCCTATCATGAAAGTATTAATTTTCAAACGAAAAATAACATTCCAGATATTATAGCGTCAATTAATATGGAATCGATCATTATGACAAATTTTCAGCTCCAAGTTAATTTGTTATGTTTAAATATCGCTTCCACTTTTCAACTGTATTCATATGACATTGTCTTAATTCATTAAAGCATTGAATCCTTCCTATTCGGATAAACACTCATATAGATATGCGGATCGAAGCGGCGTATTAAAAAAAACTAATCAGCAAAAAGAAAAATTGTCAGTCAAAAAGCGAGGTCGATTTTTATTACGACTAGGTTAGTGTCATAGGGATATGACAATAATGTCACGGCCAGGGGCAGCAAAATCGAAAAGTACGGGACAAAGTAACATAATTGCGAAATGTAAGAAAGAAGCAGGGCTAAGAAGCAAATGGCCAACAATAAATCTAAGCTACTAAAGATAAAACTAGAAGATAAAAGTGCTGTAGAATGAATGGCAACGAAGAGAAGAAAAGAAGAAAGGAAGACTGAAAATTTATGAGGGCTATAAAACAGAACACGTGTTTCATGATGTCGGAGCATGGGAAAAAGTGCATGGGAAAAAAAGGAGAATTTTATAAATCCCGCCCTCATTGCGTATTGGTGAAAAGGGGATACAGAAAAGGCAGCCACGGACGAATTGTGATGACATATAATAATATGGCCAATGGAATGGAGAAGAGGCGGAGCCGGAATAAATTAGAGAAAAATAATATGAAATAATATGAGGAAGCAAAAAGACAGACAGACAGAGGGAGTTAGAAGAGAGAGTTAGAAGTTAGAGGCAGAAGTAGTAGCAACCTAGCTAGTAAAATGTACGAAGTGCGCCCGATGATGATGATATAAGCCGTGACCGATGCCAGCAGAGCTGTAAGACGAATGCGCCCCATTGCCCAATGCCGTGCACCTAGAATGACTAAAGGAGCCCTGTAATCTACCATGTGTGTATCCAGTGCCTAGAATGACGAAAGGAGCCCTGTACTCTACCGTGTGTGTATCCAGTGCCTATAATGACTAAAGGAGCCCTGTAATCTACCATGTGTGTATCCAGTGCCTAGAATGACTAAAGGGACCCTGTACTCTACCGTGTGTGTATCCAGTACCAGTGATGTGTGTATGAAACGAAGTCCGTTATAGCTCCGTGCCCGATGTCCACAACGACGAGCCAATTATCATCTGTAAAGGTACGGTCCCTTTATTTCCTCTTCATATTATACCGTCATTGCTTCTCATAGCGTAGCCTTCATTAACTTAATAATATAGAGCGCGGTAGTGAAGTAATCAGATAATGGAAGTTAGCGAAAAATAAATGATAATTCGTATAATGAATTAATTCGAATAATGATTTTGTAGTGAATGAATTAAATGTATGTGTAGATGAAGTATGACCTGTTTTGTAGGAACGTATTATATCATATCATTTATGAACGTATTATATGAACGTATTATATCATCAATATATTAATTGGTCATATAAAACCAGAGTTGTTTCCTTCATTTGGGAATCACAATGCAATGAAATGTACAAATTAATTATATTCAGAAAATCATTGACTTATTAAAAGATAAATATTAAAATATAAATAAAATTACTAATTACCCACAACTTTCACCGTCACAGTTAGTTCTTTATATTAAAAGCTGTTATAGAGAGGCAAAACATATGAAGTCAAAGAACTTATGTTCACCTACTGGTAAAATAACATCGTTAAATGTGTCTTATGAAATTCTTTAATTCAAGGGTTCCCTAAGTGTGTGCCGCGTCACCCTGGGGTGCCGCGAAGTGCCCATGATCTCCAATCTAATTTATTGCTAAGGACTATTCAGTGGCGTAGCGAGGGGGGGACGAGGGGGTATATCATGTCCCGGGTGCCACTCGCAGAGGGCCGCCAAATGGTCCTTTTAACTAATTCTATATATTATATTACTATGTTTTTTCGGGGGGGTCGCCAAAAAGGTATCGTGCCCCAGGCGCCAGTTATACTCGCTACGGCACTGGGACAATTATATAACTTGACCAAAGACGTGACGAAAATGGACTTAAATGGGGGAAACAACTCTCCTCTTCGAGTCCGCTATTGTATATCTTTGTGTTTGCTTCGAGAGGGGAGATCAAATCAATAGATTAAACACAGTTTAAGGAGCGTCCGGTTTTGTCTCGTGGCATGTACCATGGTCTGACCATGGTACATCTCATACAGGCTTTCCCAAAGCCGGTGGTATTCTTGTCTTGTATGTGCATTCTTCCTTAGCAAAAGAAAAAAATGTCAAGGTCAATCACCAAAAACCAGTTCACTCCCCAAGGGCACCTACTCAAAGAATTTCGAGAATGCCTCCTGTACATTCTTTGCACTTGCAGTTATTTCACAATAACCAGTAACGAACGGAGTGGTGACATTCCTTCTCCCCTTTCCTCAGACTGCTCATATCGTCTGATTATTCGGGCAGGTAGTCCCGTCGTCAGTTATCTCGCTAGTGGTCGCTGTATATGTGTTCTAAGAAAGCTGTATAGATATTTTTCGTAAAAATGGATAGATTTTTGATTAAAAAAGCTGATAATGCAAGTACTAATAAAGATCATGCATCGACATGTGACGTGCGTGGAAAGGAGCGGAAATGCCGCAAATATCAAGACAGCTACTTGGGTTTTGGCTTCACTTCAATAGAAGTCAATGAAGAGAGACCGCAGTGGGTGATCTGTACTAAAGTTCTATCACCCGAGAGCACAGGGCCCGATTATGAACGCTGGGGGTCCCTGAGCAGATGCTATTTGGGGCCCCCCCCCTTAAGGACATTTATAAAAATACAAACTATTAGAAGTACTAGGTGCATACACCAAGGGGGTTTTGGGGCCCCCTAACATCAGGGGACCCTGGGCAAAGTCCCGATTTGCCCATGCGATAAAAAGGTCCTGCGAGAGCATGAATACAAGTAAATTGAGACGGCACCTTGAAAAAACGCATCCCAACATGGTCTACAAACCACGGGAATATTTTTGCAGAAAAATTAAAAGATTTGCACCAACAAAAAAAATGTTTTCACTAAGCAAGCGTAAGTGCCAAAAAATGCCTTGTTGGCGTCATTCAAGGTGGCATATAGATTAGCGAAGTGCAAAAAGGCCCACACTATTGCTGTGGAATTAGTTCTACCGGCTGCTGTGGACATGGCTAATATAATGATAGGAGAAAATGCGGGGAAACTTCTGACGAATATTCCTTTGTCGAACAACACCATCAATCGAAGAATCCAGCACATGGCTCGGGATCTCAACGATCAATTGATAGAAAAAAAATGAAAGGAAATGAATTTTGACTGCAATGAGACCACAGACAGCAATAAGGATGCACACCTCATCAGCTATATACGTTTCCATTGATGGTTGTACTATTGTGGTGCTCCATGGTATACATTTTCCGCTTACATTTTAGAAAGGTTAATTACTAATTAAATATTCAATGAATCACGTTAACTTATGCATTGAATCGCTTCGTAGCAGCAAACGTCACAGCAAACTCTGATTGGCTGCGTAAGCAGTTATAAGCCATAGCCAGACCGATGGGAGTCAGAGGTTCTTAAGTTTTTAGGCGTGTTTGCTTTAGCCATTTGTCAGTTTGACTGGCGTGTTTAAGTTGAGGCGGTTGCTCCCTCTTTTTCGATGTATCACAAATTCTTTTGGACCTCTCGAGATGTTTAAAGTTGATCTTATCAAAGCAGGTTCGCGCCATAATTTAAGTTGTGTATGTCGGCGTAATCTGCCATTACTATTACTTTGTCAATAAAGTTGTTAAGTTTTGTTAGTGAGTTTGAAGTGATTAACTTACCTTCTACGATATTGGTGGTATACGCAAGCCGCCATACTATTGTTAAAGACCTTCTGTATTGTAAAAGCATTACTGGAAGTGCAACGGCTGAAGATATGCTCGATATCCTTGACACATTTATAACGGAAAATGATTTGGATTGGACAAAGTGCATCGGTACGTGCACTGATGGTGCTCGATCAATGTCTGGTCATTACGAAGGCCTACAGGTGCTGATTCGTCGCAAAGCCCCGGATTGTTTGTGGACCCATTGCATCATTCACAGAGAAGCACTTTCATCGAAATCGCTGAGTCACTCACTGAATCTCGTCCTAGATTGTGTAATAGAGGTGGTAAACTAGGCCACTTAAAGACAGATTTTTTAAAAACCAATGTGAGGATTTGGGGGCCGAGCACACGACCCTTATACACTAGTGCTGCTCGCGTTGTCTCTCACGTGGCAATGTACTATCTCGAACGTTTGAACTTCAACAAGAAATTTACAATTTCCTGAAAGAATATGACCATAAAAACGCCAACAATATCGCAGATCCAGACTTTCTGCTGAAACTGGCATACTTGTGCGACATACACTGCTGGCCACCCAAATTGCAACATCAAGAAAAACAAGAGATATCACAACAAAATTTATTTTGTAGATAACATGTTGACCAAGTATCAAATGATTAAATTTATAGACTTCTGTGAAGTGTGGTTCCTGCCAAAATCAGTAGCCAGAGTAGCCGCCATTGTTGGAGATCACCACTGCCACACGCCTCGGCATTGATTCAAAGAGACTTTGGATGAGTTCTTGGAGTACAGCAGACCAAGCAGCTTCCACACGTTGCCAAAGTTGATCTGCTGTGGCAGCTGGGGATGGAATCTGGGTCAATCGTAGAGCAACCATGGACCACATGTTTTCTATCGGCGAAAGATCCGGAGAGCGAGGCGGCCAGGGAAGCAATTCAATCTGGCGATTGACGAAGAACCGTTGGACAATGCGTGCCACGTGTGGTCGCTTATTATCCTGTTGAAATATGGCTGTAGGCAAGGCCCGAAGGTAAGGAAGGACAACTGGCTCCAACACCTCGGAGATGTAGCGCTGGCTGTTTAAAGTACCGGCAATGCGTACTAGAGGTGTGCGAGAGTGATATCCAATACCGCCCCATACCATAATACCCGGTGCAGGACCAGTGAGGAGGTGCATAACGCAGCTGTTCAGCATCCTCTCTTCACGGTGTCTCCAGACTCGAATGCGACCATCGTGGTGCTGCAGACAGAAGCGTGACTCGTCAGTAAAGACAATTTCATTCTATTCTGCAGTCCACATCCTTCTGTCATCGCGCCATTGGCGGCGGAGACGTCTGTGGTTCTGCGTCAAGGGTAGACAAAGAAATGGACGTCTTGCGGACAGACCACTCTGCTGTAAACGGCGTCGAATGGTACGCGCAGACACTGGATAATGCGTTACAGACTGCATGTGCTGTGCTATGGTTCGTGATGTGACTGAGCGATCCGTCACTGCCATGCGCACAATTTGCCTGTCATCACGTGAAGTGGTGAGCTGAGGTGGATGCGATCGAACACGCCGGTGCGTCGTACCCTCCTGCATCCAACGATCACATATCCGCATTACAGTTGTTTGGTTTCGTCCAACACGACTACCGATTTCCCTGAAAGATAATCCACAATCTCGGTAGGCCACTATCCTTCCTCTGTCGAACTCTGATACTTGATCAAAAGATGATCGCTGTTTTCGACGAGGCATAATTGATCGTTTTTTTGAAAAAACCACAAGAAAAACACAATTGCCGAACTTGAAATCGTCGAAATCTCCAAGCCTTAAATAGCGCTTTGAAGTGGCTCCACAGGCGCGCGTGATGTGCGTCTGCGCTGAAATTCTAATCCTTTGCATATCTCACCTCCGCTAATGCATGTTGTAAATTTCATGTTATTTGCATGTTTCCTTCAGGGTGTTGCATTTACAGTGGCCAGCAGTGTATGTGCGAAGCTGGATTTTCAGCAGTTACTGTTTTAAAGAGCAAATATCGTTCGAAAATTAATGTCGAAAAAGAAATGAGAGTAGCTGTATCAAGCTTTATTCCGCGATTCGGACAATTGTGCAGTGAGAAGCAGGATCACCCGTCACACTAAAACTAAACACACATATACCAAGAGCATTTGGAAGGTAATTTTATTAATTTAATTAATATGTTTCCCTATTAATTACAATTAAAGTACTTGCGTGATTTTAAAACAAGTTGTATTAATTTATTAATGTTCTTACTACTTCTCTAATTTTTTCTTCAGTCGTACAAATTTGAAATACATATTATACATCATACATATAATATACCACAGATAGACGTATGACGAGGGTGCACGAAAAAATTCTAATTCTCTTAAGGGTGCCACGACTTGGATAAGTTTGGGAACCCCTGCTTTAGTTTTAAAAAAAATGAGTTTTGGCTGAAATAGAGTGTTTTTTTTGGGGGGGGGGGGCGGGGGGGGGGAATTCAGGCTGCTTCACAAAACGTTGCGCGTGTTTGACGTTGAATTATGCTTAGCCTTGTTTAGTAAATCAGTTCGTATTTTTGTGGATGCTTTAGTAAATAGCAGTAAGAATACTCTCCCTTTGTTTATAATTTAAAAAAAACCGGTTTATCCCTCCAAACATTAAGCCACTATGTCTAAGAGTACTCACATGTGGGTTTGGAAAAAAATTGTAGATATAGGTAGTTAAATAACCTTAAAACAATGGATGCATGCGTGTGTTGGGGCAAGCAAGGAAGACAGAGCATTGCCCTTTAACATACATTTATGTAATAAATCACATTTAAAGTGTAATTACTACAAGTACAATATTCCCTTTCATATAAACATTTTACATACGAGGACTCAGAAGCAGAGTAAAAAAACTATCAGGTCAAAGTAATTTTTTATAGTATATGGGTAGGCACTTACTACAGCTGAAGTATGCAGCGATGAAAAATAGCATCGACGACACGGGCCCAAAATCACGTCATATACCGGATCATCTTGGCGGGTTACCGGCACTACTCCTAGACTCTGAGGCAGTCGAGACTGTATAATCTGAGCTCTAAGAAAAAAACCAGCCGGAGCAAATTCTGGACCTTCTCTGCTTTTTCTTTCTTTCTTGGAGGGGCTGTTGTCCATTTACGGGGGAGGGGGCATTCTAGCCCACCCCTTTTTTTCTCATTGGGCAGTGGACTGTTTTTCTCTCAGTAGTTCCTGCCCCAATTGGTTCCTTATTATTCTGCCCCTGTCCACCTCCCCACCATAATTTTCATTTTCAATACCACTTTGACCCTTATCTGAAAGTTTTACTGTGGGCCATACTATAACGACCATTTATATTGAAATATTTAGACTTTTGATAGCTATCAATGGCCACACCGACAGCTATTCTTCTATTTCCTCCTGGTGTACAAGCCCCTATTTACTCCTGCCACTGCAGCCTTTACAATAGATTTGTTCTTGGCCACACACCGCTGGGAATTTTACTATTACGCTTCTACAGTAGAGATAGTATGGGGAAAATGTTTCAAGTATCTGCCCTTTCCAGAAAATTATAAAATTTCTAGCAAGTAGATTTCTACCAGTTATTAGATTTCTTTCGTGTTATCGGAATTAACGCGAGGCATCTCAATATTAATAAATCTTCTCTCCTTGGTTCTATTACAGATGTAAGGAAAATAGAGCTCATTTTTACGTCCAACACTTTGCCCAGTTTTAAATTTAAATAAATTGATGTTCAATTATTTAAGATTGTTTAAAGTAAAACAGCTAGGGAACTTTGTAAAATGACAAAATTGAAAGGCTCTAGCACACCCTCGTGTGTGCTATAACTTAAGTAGCGCCACTACGTAGACTTTTATTTGGTCTAATTAACCTGGACCAGATATAAAAAGTTCCTTTTTATATTTCCCTGAAAATTTATAATTAGGTTTCCACTGTATACTATATCAAAGTATATTTTGCTTCACAGAAAACGTCAAGTATTTGAGCTAGTATAAACATTCTTAAAAAGACTGTATGAATGAAATATGCAAAATGGTTTGAAATAAATGAAAACAGTTAAAAATGAAATCGATGGCAAACAACTCATTTTACTTAAATCTAATATAACATTTTTAAGGCTCTTTCATTATGTATGTATGCATATAAATATAGGAAGATGCCGGAGGTATCATCTATTTCCCAAAATTTTAAAACCTGGTTTTTTAATTATGTTTTAAAAAAATATTCCCATAATTAAATAAAAGGTATATTTTATGCAAAGATGAAGCAAGAATGCTGGTTTATGGTTTTGGAAAAATGAAAAATTATTTATACTCTCCGATTTAAATAGGACAGTATTTTACTTTAGAAAATATTTACAGGAGTTACAAAATGATGCTGACCAAAATTCGTAAAGTTGAAGGATTCGTAAAATCAGAGTAAGAATTGCTAGCGATAAGAGGCAGAGTCATTATAATTTCCAAGTCGCGGTAGTAACTTTGTTATTAGACTGAGGATAAATAAAATTTAAATTCGTGATAAAAGGAAAGGTCTATGAGTAAATCGTTGAATGCAACAGTCTTACTTTTAAGGAAACGATCTGAGATGGTTAGTTCCTGTCTCATTGGTTACTTGAATTTTTTGGAGTGCTACGATCATCTTTTGCCTCCCGCACGAATCCCTGGCAATAGTGTTTAGGTTTATGTGAACTTTACTTATTACTTAAAACGTTAAATGTTTTAATGGGGAAAATAGAAAAATGCTGTTGATATTTTATTAATATGTCAAATGTTAATTTAAAACTTTATACTAAATATTACTGAATAGATCATTTTTCTTCCGATTTAATAATTGATATGACCTTTCATTTTCATGCTAAATTGTAACTACTATGTTACACATATTTTATTTTTACATATAATTACATAGAGAAATTTCAAGTACTAAAAAAAACATGTGCTTCAGTAACTTAAGAAATTATGGCTACAAGTACTTGCTCGAGAAGCAACAGATCATTAAGAGAGTCAATGTGACTGTAATTGATAGCTAAAGTTAACAAGTTTTTACTTGATATTTAGCCCTTTTTTTCTAGTTACATTCATGATATAGGTTTTTGTGGTTAAGCGGTTTGGATCCGTTGCGTTAGTCTTTTTGTGTTCTTAAGCAGATGGTGTAATGTTTGTGTTACATATGAAGTGTTATCTGCTTTATTTTTCTTATTCCTTTGTTGCCATTGTTTCATTTGTCGGGAGAATTTCTCTAAAGTGTGTTTATCCTAATGGTCACATTGTTCCAAAACAGTTCTTCCAAACAGGACTTTAAGAATATCCAAAACAGTTCTTCACTTAATAAAAACGTTGGTTTTAAAAGGACTGCGGGTATTTAAAATTATCCATAAGTACACAGCTCATATTTCGTTTAATCTTCTCATCGACATTAAACCGCAGTTATTTCTGTTGCTTTATCATCTTTAAATATTTCGTCTAATCTTTACTTTTAAATTTGAGGGGGAATGGGGGAGAGAATATTACCGAAATAGGCGTGAACCTTCTTATTCTTGATAAGTGTCTCATCTATTTAAGAATATTTGTTGTACAAGGTAACATTCAGTATGAGAGAATATGAAGCAAGTAAATTTTGTAATTAAGAAATTTTAAAAAACCCATATTTAAGGCAGTGTATTTTATCGCAGTCTCATACGAGCAACCATTAAATATACTCTTAAAAAGTTCATTTAGTTTAAATATGTATGTGTGTATTAAGTGTTATATTGAATAATTTGAAGGGGGGAAAAACAGCAAATTTACTTCAATACCCACTAAAGAGGTTTAAATTACACATAAAATAAGAAATACTGTGTCAGTTTACAAACTAAAGCAAAAAAATATTTTTTTAGTTGCCTAATTTATCTGACAATCTCGTTGCTTTAAAAGAACCTATCAAATACAGAGGCAGCTATCGCCATCTGTAGGTGGAAAATTGATTGAAAATTAAACACGTATGTTCGGTAGATGAGTACCGTAAATTTTCTTTAATAGTTTCACTTATTCCACGGTTTACGCATATTAACCTTCAGTAAATTAGCTTTATTATTTAATTATTTGATAACAAATAGGTGAGGGAGCTTTAAACTCATGAGATATATTTATAAACATTTATATCCATACATATGTATTGATAATTAAAAATTATTCTGGAATATAATTTTCATAATCTTATCAGTTAGGAAAAGTTTTTCTTTAAAATACAAGTTTCAATAGAAAGAGTTCATATTAGAGTTTTTGTTTCAAGAGCAATTGCGCCTTCCCTTTTGTACTTTTCTTTCCATATAAAAAAACTTTAGCAATGTAAACATTAATAAAAATTTAAATCTAAAAACTGATACTAAATACTTTGGCTCATATCTGTACTCACGTTGTTAATCTTAAAATTAACAAACTTTTTAACTATTTTAGATATGCAATTATTGTCGGGTAGGACATAAAAGCACACAGCAGCTTGAGATGTATTAGACTATACAATTATTACACCTACTTATAAATCATTCCTTCATTAAATAAATTTTCTGAAACATGTCTAGAATTAACGCACTGTTTTATAATTCGATAAGGGATGTAAATGTAACAGTGCTAGTATTTCTGTCAGACAGCGTAAGCCCACGTTCTTTTCTTTCATACAGTCTCTCGTTAGCTATATTGCCTTAAAAGAAAATTGCCTGTGTCAAAAACTGAAACGGAATTTTACCCAGTTGTTGTAAAGGAAAGTTTCCTTTTCTCGCAAAATTACTTTTAGAAAATGATACAGGGAATAAATGTGGCAGTTATTTCCGCTGCTTAACAAAATGCAATTTTATTCACGGCTTTTCTTCATTTTTACCTCTGTTTCCCGTTTTATTTACTCTCTCATTTAAAGTTTAACATCTAAATCTTGTCGGAATACTATGCATATAAAACACATAATTTTTAATTTAGTTAGGTAATGCATGCAAGAAAAGCAAATTGTAGCAGTTATGAGTGTGACATTTTGTCGTTTTTAAATCTTAAGTTTATTTTGTTTGTATTTTCGTTATAAACAAATATGAAAAAGTTTACTTTATAGTTAAATTTTCTTTTAGTATCAAATTATGAGAAATCTTGAAGAAAAAACTTTCTGCTCTACATTCTTCTTTGCTGAAAATCACAGCAAAGTCCTGTGACCAGTGTTGTACTAGTCTGAACGTTATTCTCATTCTACACTGGGCTAATGTTTGCTCTACATTTTTTTTAAACAAAAAAACAACAAAAAGGGCCTTCCTGTAAATGAGAAGGTTTTCCCAAACTGCTTACGGACAGCGAAGCATAAAACTCATATCAGGGCGATTGTAGCTAGTTTAGTTTTGTTTTGTTGCATAAAAATTTCAGAAACTCCTTCCACTTTGATATAAATGAAAAAAGTGTGCTATAAAGAGAAAGAAATGATATTTTTCATCGTAAAAAAAATATTACATGAATGAAAAGCGATATGCCAAAAACTGAAAGTGTTTTTAATCATATTGTATCCACCTACGAGAAAAATCTCAGTTAATTTATTTGCACTCCAGGAAAATCCCACTATTCATACAACATAAAATATAAACCATTTTCTTTTTTCGCTTTTTCCGTCTATCTGTCTCTGCGTGAGCGTGCGTGTGTGTGTACGTGTGCTTAGGACAACAAAGTGTTAGCACTAAAATGAGACATTTCAGAATCCTGTACACTGAAACTAATCTCGGTTCAGCGGGCGAAATTAACTTATGATTAAATTTTCCTTCAGCAAAAATTCGAGTTAATATCGGAAAGTCGCAATTATCAATTGCACATTATGGCCTTTCTCTTTTATCTTATTCTTTTACTTTTTCTTTTAAAAAAAATGTGGCTTCCACGAGTTTTTTCTGTTAAACTTGATGTAGCTATACTTCTGATCTGTTCTCCCTCTTTAGTAGTATTTTCAGTTCATAGTTCATCCTTTTTCATTTACGTAAAAGATGCTATGCTTGTGCCATCTCTTTGTCATTAATCCGCTTGTCAATGCAGTACCTGCTTTTCTTGTTGATATATTAGGAAAATTTCATAAAAATCAGAATGTTTTTTCGGGAATGTTTTTTCGGGATTCATTGTACCGGATACACTCTACAGGATCAAAGAACCTTGCGATCGAAGAATTTTATATCCTCACAACATATGTCAGAACAAATCAAATAAAAATATATTTCTGTAAGATATAGTGAAAAGTATTACATATGTAATTTCTTTTTAACTGTGTGCTGCCTTGTCCACCTGGCCTCTTGAGAACTGACTTCTAGTAGGTAAATTATTTTTGGATTTAAAAATACCAAATTAGATTCTTTTGGTTGCTTTCTAAGACAGACTTGCAACTAAAAGGTGATTACAGTTCATAACCTATAACAACATTTAAAATTCAGAATAAGGAAACTACCTCATTGAAGTATAAATGCATTATTAAATCACATTTGTTTTTGTAATACACTGATATCTCTTGTAATCCTTTGCATTTCATTTTATACACATTTTTCCCCTTCTAGAATACAAATACAATTGAATATTAGATTTTTTAAACATTTTTTGCTTTATTTAATTTCCAAAAATTTTTTTATGAGTAGTGATTCATTATGATTTTTATTATCAGAAAGAGGGGGTCCCTGTCACTGAAAATGTTAAGAACCAACGCCCTAGAAGAAAGCAATTTCCTGAACAGCAGAATTCACCACGTCTTGCGTTTTCTTTTAAAATTCTCTCCATATCTTCTGTAAATTGGTGTGATGATTCTTGTTTATGAAAATAATTGCACTAATCCCTTTAAGATTTTTTTTTTAGATTTAGATTTAGTATCCTCGGTCTTTTGTTGTTGTTGTGACTTATGCCCCACGGCCGGAGCATGCCAGACCAGGTATCGACTGCGGAGAGAGGAATGTTGCTCCGGTTTGCAATGGCACCACAAGGGTCGAAATCCGACTTAAGTCAGGTGCCACATCAATTTCGACCGAGCATCCCATAGAGGCGACATCTTCTTGCTCTTATCAGTGTCATTGATTTTTTTTAAACCTATGGCTTTATTTGGAAAATTAATCCATATTTACAGGCAACCCACACATCAAAGAACTAAACAGAACAGATGTATATAGCACCACAGTGAAGAAAGTCAGATAAAGGGTGTTAAAAGTTAATAGAAAGTTCAAATTTCTAGCGTCCCAGTATAATTTGGTGTAGTTCTCACTTTTTGGGGCTTCCGGATCAAGTCCTGGGCATGAAAGTAGGTGATCTGCATTCATATTGCCTGTCCTGAAGACCTGGCATTCACTTTTGGTTAGGATGCCAATTCGGTTTAAATGTTCTGCTAGATAGTCGTGGCCTGTTTTAAGTCTGAAATGTGCCACTGATTCTGCATGGGATTTTTGACTAGTCTTTCCAGCTGTCCTGGATCTCTTCCCGACGTTTCCCTTTAGATAGCAAATTCTGTTCTGCCGTAAGTTTTAAGGAGATTTTGTTGTAGATATTTTTCTTTATTGAGCCTGTAGAGATTGGATGAGATATCTGTTGTTCTAGGGTTCCCTTCTTTGCTAACGAGTCGGCTCTTTCGTTACCCTCAATGCCAACGTGCGATGGGATCCATTGGAACACTATCACTTTATTATTGTTTTCAAGGTGTTTAATTATTTGTTTTATTTGGGAGATACCAGGCAATTCAGTGCGATGATTCGTCTTAACAGCCTGTATTGCAGCCATTGAGTCCACCAAAATTACAGCTTTAGTAAATAGGTTGGTATTCAATATAAGGCTGTTCATTACCAATGAAATTGCTTCGATTTCAGCATCAAAGCTAGACATGTTCCCTCCTCCAGTGTCATTGATATAGTAAAGACTACTTTGGAGCCATATCCATTTATTTTTATTTCCTTAATATTTCTTTTTCAAGACAAGGCTAGAAATTTTCCTAACAAAAGTGAATACTCCTGCTCTGTATTTTTAGTTTCAGGAAACCATTATTTTGTCACTTTAGATCCAAACTGTCTTGGATACATGAGATCAGTAAGTTCTTTACAAAAATTAATGTTCATTTTTACGCAACTTGTTAATTTACTCTGCCGTCTCGAAAGAACGTCTCTCAGTTAAACTTAATTCCATTCAACTGGTAGAATTAATTCAAATGAATGCTTAACTCAGCTCCATATTTTGACTTTCTGTGACCATTTATTTTGCATTATTACGAGGTAAAATTAACCTAAATGAGGGGATATGGGTAATTTTTAAAGCAAATGTTGATTTAAAAAAAAACAGGTAAATACAGAATTAAAAACTAATCAATTAAATTTTAAATGGGACGTAAATTTAGTTTACATGGTAATGATGCTAAAATACCAGAAACAGACATTTCTTCTACAAATTCACTCATAGAATTAAGTCAATTACGTTTCTCTCTTAAACAGGTTAATGACTAAATTCATGTTCTGAACTATTTAATGCATGAAACCCTTGACGCTTTGCAACAGTTTCTGCCTATTTAAAAATGAAATATTGATTCAAACTGGAATTATGTCATATGCTAAGAATTTCAGCTCTGAGTATTGACGAAGGAACAGCACAAATTTTTTTCGAATAATTTTAAATACTTTTGGAAAATTTCATCAACACTGCCATGTAGACTTTGATATGGATGAAATGGGTTTAAAAACATTCTTTACAAAATTTGTTATGGAAGCCTCGAGTTAAATAGTGTATATAAATTACAAGATTTATCGAGATATTGCTACATCAACAAATTTCAAATCATTTTAGAAATGTTATATCTTGAAAAGTTTTGAAAAACAGTGCTAACACTCTTATCATACACCCGTAAATCAAGGAGTCAGTTGAAATGTGTCATGCTCCCGACTGTATTGAAAAGAAAATACTGCAGTTGAACTTCAGTGAAAAACCACTCCTGCTGACATAATTTTTGCATACTAAATCTATAAAATTCCGAGTTTTAAAGTTATAAAAAATCATAAGTAACTTCAAGAGCATACACCATTTCTAAAAGAAAGATTTTGAATTCTTTATTTTCAAAGATTTACCTTTCCAACTTTGCCATTTTTTTTATAAACTTATAAATTATCGTTTAGAGTTTTATTTCTATAAAGAACAGGAAAGCAATTTCTGTAGTTTCTAAATTATAAAACTCTAAATATTTGGAATAGAAATGCAGACATGATAAACATGTAGAATAAATTTGCGAAAATGTTCGGTAATTCATATTGTTACGGATGACATTTTATTGTCCTCTGAATTTAGACTGTGAATGCCTCTAGATGTCAGAATCTTTGCTTAATATCCATACAGCAGGGAAAATCATTTTTCATATATTTATCTGAAAATTTATATCCTGAAGTATAATTTATCACTTTTAATGTATAAATATATTCCAGAAATAATTGAGTATTTTTTCGCAATGTAGGATAAAATAACACATATCAGACACTATCCTAAATATAACATTTAAGATATTTTATCGAGATGAAAATTTTAAAAAAATTTCAGATAGTCTCTTCTAACGAAACTACCGCGGGTTATTAACGTAAGGATTACTTATCGTTTCTAACCTCTTTTGTATGTATATATGTACGTATGTGTTATATATGTGTGTGTGTATAGATATATATCAAAATTTTAACACATTTTGGTACTTTTCTGTTTAAGTGTTTACTGCTTGCCCAATCGATACAGACTGGGTTTGGCACGCTGCCAAAATTATAACTCGCGACGACGGACGGTTTTGCTTTCCGGAGGACCGTTATGAAGGAACGTAATCCTACGTTAAAAATCGCAATCCTCCTAGCATAAAACAGAATGTGTATATCAAGAATATTTAAGGCAATTTTTATCTACCTGAATGATTGCAATAAATTTTAAATGGAGAAAATATCACAAAACCTGTCAAAATTATTTGATATTTTTTGTATGACATATGTTAGCAAGAAACTTTAGACATAACTAAATTAATCTTAAAAGTTTTTCATAAGTAAATGAGTATACAATGCATGTGTAAATAAGTATACAATACAGATTTATGTGTTTAAACTTACGTTTAAACACATAAATCTGTATATGAACTGTTTATGAACCCCCATATGAAAAGCATTTATTGTTTACATATGGGGAAATATGTAAACAATAAATGCTCTAGATCACACAATATCTCACAATCTTCTTTGTTGTGAAATAAGATTTTCACAACAAAGAAAAGTCACTTATAAGACATAGTAAAGGAAGACTGACAAATTCTTCAGTATTGTTTTCTACTTTTACTTTAATTCGCAAAACCATCAGCATTCTGTGTTATTTTCATAGATACATGGCACAAATAATGGAATATCAGTGTATTGTTATATTTAATCTCTAACATATTCAGTTCAATTGTTTTTCTAGAAACTGTAGTAAATATTCATTAGGTTTTTTATTCTAATGAAATAAAACTCAGTTAAAATCCTACTCGAAGAAATTTTTTGCATACGAACTACAATACTTGTAACTAGACACTTTGTGAAATTTAAACAATTTTCTTAACACCCATGTGTTTCATGAAAGTATTGAACCATAAAATATTTTGATATGTCCTAAAATTTTAGCATTTGAACGTGATAGTCAAAGAAAGTTAATTGCCTCTAAAAGCATCTCTCAAGAAAAAACTTTCAACAAGCAAATTTTAAAGGATGTAAAATATTCCACACTGATCAATTTAATTTTTTAAAAAAACTATCAGTCGTCATATAATTTTTTTTTCCTTATTTATATAAAAAAAATTATTTTCTATACATACGAGCTACCTTAAAAATAAAGAAATTGTCCCGTTGCCTATTTGCATTAAAAAAAATAGTCTTTATTTTTCAAAAATGGTTTATCCTTAAAAAGAACCACATCTCTAATGGTAAATTACGAACGAAATAATTTTGTTCCCTTTGAACTATTTTTTTCCTTAGAGCAATTAATATTTCATTTGCAAACAATTTAGTCGTAGCTCATTCTAACACCTATATATTAGCAGCAAATAAATCTCTTCTACAAGCTAAGGTGATTAATTTCCTTAGCTATAAGGCCTTCTATTATTTGAAAACAAATTACGTCTAGGTACGCCATACCCTAAGAAAGAAGCCTCTTCATCGAGGAGAAAAAGAAGGGAAATAGCTTTTGGTAAATAAAATACCTATTTGGTGCTTTCTCAACAGCTGTTGGCTTTCTCATAGCTTTTAGATAAAATTTCGTGTTATTTCTTTATCGGTTATGCAATCTTTTTATTATTTTTTTTATTTCCATTATAGCCATTTTTGGAGTTGATTGCATTGAGCCGATTGATAATATAAGACAAAAAATAACAAAAACCGGGAGAAATGGCAACTTTATACTTCGTAACATTAAGAATTTCCTCGCTTATTTTTTTTTCCATATAAACAGACAAAGGTTAAAAAAATCGACATCAGTTATCTATTGTCAAAGAATCACGCTAATGAAAATTCATTCCATTTATTTCACTATTTACATTTACATTTTTAGAGCTTTATAAGGGTGAATTTCTTTGCCCAATATATAGAGCTTGAGAAAATAAGACATATGAAATAAACACGTACCGGATTTTTCGGACCATAAGACATAAGCCTGATTTTATATAAAAAACAGGCTTAAAATTGGCATGCGTCTTATGGTCCGAGGGTAACATTAAAATAAAATGAATATTTTATTATATATATATATATATCATATTTTTCATTATATACATTTTATATATTAGTTATATTTATTTTATGTATTTTTTATTATCTATTTTTTATCTTTATTAAGTAAGAAATTGAAAATCTTTATATAACCTAAGAAATTACAAAATGTTCTTTTCTAAAAATCCTCCCAAAAATTTGAGGCGTTTTACGGTCTGAAATATATGGTACTTTAAATAATTTAATATTCCACATGAAATGAAATCCTTTGAGACAATCACATTACTACAAAAACTTTAAACCAACATTCGCTAAAGCCATTCCCAGGATATTTCTTTCGGAAGCCAATGAAATCCCCCACGAGTATTAATTATGAGCAAAACAATTAGCAAAATATAATTAAAAATGTTTTAAAATATCATTGTAAAAATTTACATCCCACTTATCACAGAATTAGAAAATATTAGCCGTGTATTATGGGACAGAATTAATTTCTCTTAATTTTTATTCTTACAATTGTAAAATACGAGAGCGGTGACGTGGCGAGCATAACTGGCGCCCGGGATACGATACCTTTTTGGCGCCCCCCCCCCTTTCCGAAAAACATATAGTAATATAATATATAGAATTAGGGAAAGAACCATTTGGTGCCCCTGTGCGAGTGGCGCCCGGGACATGATAGACCCCCTTGCCCACTCCTCGCTACGCCACTGTACGAGAGCTATCATTAATTTATACATTTATGGATGGCGGTGCCTCTAAATATCCCTAAGATAACTAACTTATGTATGAATAACTAGGAACACTAAATATTTTATAAAATATTTGCGTAAAAGGAATTTTACATAGTTCACTTCATATACACTTTATTCTCGGATTCACTGCTATGTCAATTCTTGCGGCATTACTGAACACGCCATGCCAGTTATTGTAAATTTGCTGTCAGTCTCTCATCCCTTGGGCTGTCATTACAGCTCTCTTTCAATCTTTCCTCTATTTAAAAAGATTTCAACTGAATCTTTCGATTGAAGAAAAACAGTAAGGAGTTACAGCAGAACACTTGCATTTCGGATAAAACTCCTACAGGGTAATTTTAGTGCTAGTTCTATTGAGAATGAACTTTGAGACAGTTTCTGAATTTACAATTTTATAGCTTCCCTTCAAAGGTTCTATTCTTTAATGACCGAAAATGTTCCGTCTTTCATACAGTCGATATAAAACATAAGAATGATGTCCTAAATTTTTATTCAAGCATCAATGCAAGATTTTGCTATGCAAAGCAATGATTTCTTTTTCATAGTCATTGACATTTCTTATGCTGACTGCACACCATTGGCGACAAAGCCAAAAAACGTGTCGCTTCATTTTTGCGCATGCGTATAGCAAACAAATTTTGTCTCTTCCAATCTGTGTGTCTTTTGACTCTGAGCTTTCAAGTCTTGGAAACAGTCTAACTTTTGTCTTTGTCGCCATGCTCGACAGCCAATAAAAATAGAAAGATTTAGGAGCTCGATAGCTGACCGATCGCTTTTCGTGAACATTTTGTTTAATTCGATTTCTGTTGATGTTTTGAACACAATGCAGGCGTCTTTCATCATCATTTAGAAGTTCTACGAGTAAAAGCAATCTTCTTCCAGTGTAGAAGGACCTTTATCAAACGCTGACGCAACCTGTGAGCCATCCGGCAGAAGAAGGGGGAAAATGTTTTGCTTCCGAAAAAGAAGCTTATGCGCATGCGCAAATAAAATTTCTCTTTTTCCGAGTTCCCTAGTGATGTCAAGGCTTTTGTGACAGCCACAGAGACAAGCAACAATTTTTTTTTTTTTTTGTCTGTTGCCGTCGCTGTTGGTGTGGAGCTACCATTACGAAGTAAGGAAACAGAAATTGAATGCACATCGTAGACATTGGAGGAATTAGTTTCTTGGTGTCTTCCGGAGCCAACTTCTCAGAACAAATCTACTGTAGGTCTGCTTAGCCATCATGTAGCTGAAGAGGATCTAGCACTCCAAAACCTAACCAACCAACCAAATCTCCTGTCCACTAAAATTAGACTACCGTTTCATCTTAAATATCAACTCCCGGGTGCCGTAGCTGATCAGTGACATCTATTTTGTATTTCCCTCTTGTGCTGCAAAATTTAATCTAACTCTCAAAACAGTTGCAATATTGAAGTCTCATATTTGCTCAGCGTATATTTAATGAACACATTTGTCGAACCTACCATTTTTTTCAGGTGCAACCAACCCGAAAGTAAACTTAATCAAGTATATATTTTAGACAAAGCAGGTGTACTTGAGGTATTATTGGCATTCCCCCTTTTTTTTACCATCCTCTCTCAAATGCATGGGTAAACTGATTACCTGAGTGTATCCACAAAGAATTCAACAGTTTTGTGTCTTTCAACATGTGGCACTTAAGGAAACTGCAAGCATCTCAGACGTTGAGTTCATTTATAAATTACATTCAAACTTGTCAAAGGAAATATGGTCATGCATGTAAAATCGTAGGATGAAATCTGTTCTTACAGTCTGCACTTATGATAGGAGACAAATATTAGGGGGGTGAATGATACAATGCATGTATTTGGGAGGAATAAATGAGACAAATGAAGAGATGACGGTTACAAACAACGAAAGTTATCAAATAAGAGTATATACCTTCAGATGAAAAATCTGTCAACCCATGGGAGCACAAAAAGTTCACCAATTATGTAGAAAAGCAAATATTCTGCATGCTTAACTATTAAACTATTTTAGTGAAAATATATCACCCACTAATTTCTTTAAGAATTTTCTTTTCACTAGAGTTAATATCGGAGCACAGAAGCTTATTAATGCATAGTGCAGACACGTAACAGAGGATATGTATATCTTTTATAAAGATTACATTCAATTGTTACAACCATCAGCTATGGATAATTTTCAGTTTCGTGGTAGAAATGTCATGGCAGAAGCGCGAATAATCACTCATGCCAAGCCTTAAAGAAAGGAGCATTGATTCTTAAGTTTTCGCCAAGAACTCCGGTGTACATTAGAAGCTTAAAATAATTAGCTTTGGTCATTTGGGCGTTCAGCCTTCATGTGAGAATTGATTATCAGGACTGAAGTTTATTTATAGGAGACTGATATTTGAAAATAAGCTTTGTTTTGTTACCAAGAAAATTTCCCTTTCTAAGTCTAATAAAAAGCGTAACAGTAACAGCATTTTCAGAAATGCAATTACAAATTGAAAGAAGTTATTTAGAGAGGAAAAAGGGATTAGTTTCATGGAAAGCATTTGACAATTAACCCTTTCATAATTTTCTGTTGATGTTAAAATATGAATAGCAATTTTTGGAAGTAGAGTACTAAATATACATATGTTAAGCTTATTTAACAAAGTTGAGCCCACTGAACAAAAAAAAAGATTCCTTTTCTTAATTTCAGTTAGTTGGTAATTGTCAATGCATTCATACCCCCTAATATATTTTTAATAATTTTTTATCCCAATTATAATTTTAACCCCCAAATTATATATTGTAGGGTATAACATTACTATGAATGTTTTTTGTCCTACAGTGGTTAAAATTAGAAGTTTTCAACATTTTGAATGCTGTAAAGAGTAAAATAAGGTGCCAAAAACCGATTGTTTATGGTATAGATACCAGCAATATAACTGAACTCAGCATAAATTTCTGTTAATTACTAAATTTTCCGATTAAATTGGGATTTTAGAAAACAGAATTATAATTTATGGTCATCAGAAATAAACTATATAACTGTACTCCAAATGAAGGACTACTATGAATTGATATGCTTTCCTTTATTTTTTGTTTGAAATTTATACAGAATTATTAATATTTTAATAGTGATAAAAATTCGTTGTTTAAAAAAAACAGAATCACAATTTATGAGCTAGATGTGAACAATTTAACTGATTATTACAGCATCCTTCTAAGCACTTATCAAGATTCAATCAGCTGCTGAGATTTCATTAACAGTAAATTTTTGTCCGCGAATATAGGCTCCAAGTATCAAAATAATTTTTTTTTTTAGAAATTGCCAGACAGATAAGAGAAAACAAAATCTTAAAGCGAGCAACAACATAAGTATTCGGAAATTACAGCGACCACAGCTTTCGCCTATACGCCTTGTCAAACTACTGACCGGTCACTACATAGCAAAACCTGTATACGCAGTCGAGGGTAGATTTCCCAAGTTCGGAGCAGCTCATTTTTATAGGCCTGGGCGCCGGACGGACAGTACAGATCTGTCGACCAATTTGGGCAACCCTGGGCCCCCGAGTAACAACATAAATAACGTTTCGGGTGTGTGTGGTTTCTAAATAATTTTTAAATTAAAAAAAACGTTTAAAACTTAAAAACTTAATATAAAAAATTCTTTCTTACGTGTAACATCCTTTTCTGCTATGGCCCAATTCTCCTATCTTAATTACTTTTGTACCGTGGATCTTTAATTTTAATTTTTCACTTGTAAATTTTAAAACTTATTTTTTAATTCTATTCTCTCAACTAATTTCATACAGAAATTACTTCTTTATTATCTTAAAATTTTTAACTTTTAAATTTTAATTTCTCTCTACTTAAAATTTTTAACTACTGAGCACATGTACCTTGATAATAATTAATAACTTGCGTACGGGAGATAAAGTTATCAAGACCAAAGCACTCCGCTTGCAAAGACAACTTGATTTGGATTTTTCGTTTCTAAATATATAAACGAATCATTTGGTTGAAATCGGTAGCATACAACAGGTTCTCTACAGTTTTCTTTGCCCATACGCTAAATATATTATCATGAAAATTTGAGTTTCCCCCGTAAGGACTAGTTATATGCCGTGTCCGAGTGAGTATTGGAACCATCATCTGCTAAAAATCTTAAATGTCTTAAAGTTGAATATAAATATTATATGCAATATTTTGTGCTCTTTTTATGTGGAGGCTTTGTCGTTAGATATTCGCCTGTTGTTATTCACCGCTATATACTGGTATAGGGAAGCCAACACTGCTCTCTATGAAGGGACGACACGGTAACGACCAAGCCTTATTCCGGATATGAAACCAAGTCCACAGCGTGGAAGAGCACGACGCTAATCACAATACCATATGGGCAGCTATTATATACAGTATTGTCAGAGGCATTTTAATATAATTGTAAAAATATTTTTCCACAAAATTGTAAATATTTCATTCAAAAATTAGTTTACTTAGGCAGGCCCTGATTTTCCATTAGGCCCGGTAGGCCCGGGCCTAGGGGCCCCCGAATGTTGGGGGCCCCCAAAAAAATTTTATTTTAAAAGAAAAAATCCCAATTCATTTTTTTTTAAATTTTACCTTTTTTAATAGCAATTTTTTTTATATATCCTTTCAAATTTGATTGATTGGTTCATCATATGTATAGTTATATGTATCATATGTATGCCATCGTGCATATAAGGGGTTAATAAGCTTTTCTGGTTGCATTATATTGGTGTTTTAATGATAAAGTTAATATGTTGTATTGCTTTTTGTTATTTGCTAATGTTCTAGGCTTCTACGCTTGAAATCGCCACTTCTTTGTAAAATGGTACTTTCACAATTATTCATGATTATTTTTTCTGTGTGTGTCAGTTTTGAAAATTTTACGCCCACATCAGTTTTAGGGGGCCCCCATTCCAAGTTGTGCCTATAGTCAAGAATTTTCTAAATCGGGCCCTGTACTTAGGTATAATAAAGTAATATCTGGTATAGTTAAAGCACGTGTATGTGAGAAATATTTTTATAAGTGTCACTAAACTATTGCGTCAATGAGAGAGCTTCATGTATGTTGCATTCATTAACTGTAAAAGCATATAATTTTTTTTTCTCATACAAAATTTTGTCGAAATAAAAACATGGAGCTCAACTTATAACAATTCTGTTTCACACAGATATCTCTACACAATACCCCGTTACAAAGTGATGGGGGTGAAACTGGTTTACGACAGCTTTATAAAAGTGCAAAATATTTTTCCACGTTTTGAAGGTTACACTCTGTGCGACGATTTCCATAACTTTCTCTTACATTAAAAGAACAGATAAATTTGTTTCAACGAAGTGAACGCTTTAGAGGTTAGTGGAAAATTTTAGAGATTAGGTGAAAAATTTCTGAAATTCTCTTTTTACGTTGGCATGGATTATGAGCTACCCTATGCTTACTGAATATTAAAGCATGTTAAAATCTGTACTTAGCATTATTTAAATCAACAGTATATAGTAAAATAATCTCATAGTTGACCAGAAACAAAAACATTATGCTAAAAGTAGAATACAATTTTTATTCATAACAGATGAGCTTCATTTTCTTAAAAAGGGGGGGCGTATCAAAGCTGCATTAATATGTAAGAAAATATAATTTACTTTTAACTTTGTAAATGAATAATAGATGGCGCTACATTCCTATTTAAAACAAGCATGTGAAATGGAATAAAATACGTAAAAAATTTTACGCTCACTTAACATTAGGTTTTCCCATTATAAAATTGATAAAATACGAGCATTTTTAAGGATTTCTCATGCTGTGAATTTTTTCCCCCTAGAAGAAAGGGGACGTTTCAGCAGTCAGGTTTGATCTAAAAAAAGTCTCAGGGGAGTGACTTCCTGCATAATCTCCTTCAAGCTAACTTTCAATGAATATAAATTTGAGATTTAAATTTGAAATAGAAGTTCAAGTTATTTTAAGTAAAGTTCAGTTAGAACTTATTGGCCGCGGTGTTGATAGCAAAAAGTTCTCATTTTCTACGTTTAAATACTTCAAGCATGGGGACAAAATCCCACTCTGAATAAGAAATGCATTCCCCTATTAAAACTTAAAGCATTAAAACTTATTTCCATAGTTTAAAGGTCTTATCAAACGCTTTTCTTAAACAATTTTACTGTGTAAACTATATTTTTTTATTGCGGATTAAAAAAAATTAGAATTCGAATCACACTTGAATCAGTGTATGCAAATTACTAAAACTTGATTCAAACTGGAGATAAGAGCAGAAAATAGTACCAATAGTTACACTGCTGGCCACTGTAAATGCAACACCCTGAAGGAAACATGCAAATAGCATGAAATTTACAACATGCATTAGCGGAGGTGAGATATGCAAATGATTGGAATTTCAGCGCAGACGCAAATCACGCGCGCCTGTGGCGCCACTTCAAAGCGCTATTTAAGGCTTGGAGATTTCGACGATTTCAAGTTCGGCAATTGTGTTTTTCTTGTGGTTTTTTCAAAAAACGATCAATTATGCCTCGTCGAAAACAGCGATCATCTTTTGATCAAGTATCCGAGTTCGACAGAGGAAGGATAGTGGCCTACCGAGATTGTGGATTATCTTTCAGGGAAATCGGTAGTCGTGTTGGACGAAACCAAACAACTGTAATGCGGATATGTGATCGTTGGATGCAGGAGGGTACGACGGACCGGCGTGTTCGATCGCATCCACCTCAGCGCACCACTTCACTTGATGACAGGCAAATTGTGCGCATGGCAATGACGGATCGCTCAGTCACATCACGAACCATAGCACAGCATATGCAGTCTGTAACGCATCATCCAGTGTCTGCGCGTACCATTCGACGCCGTTTACAGCAGAGTGGTCTGTCCGCAAGACGTCCATTGCTTTGTCTACCCTTGACGCAGAACCACAGACGTCTCCGCCGCCAATGGTGCGATGACAGAAGGATGTGGACGGCAGAATGGAATGAAATTGTCTTTACTGACGAGTCACGCTTCTGTCTGCAACACCACGATGGTCGCATTCGAGTCTGGAGACACCGTGAAGAGAGGATGCTGAACAGCCGCGTTATGCACCGCCACACTGGTCCTGCACCGGGTATTATGGTATGGGGCGGTATTGGATATCACTCTCGCACACCTCTAGTACGCATTGCCGATACTTTAAACAGCCAGCGCTACATCTCCGAGGTGTTGGAGCCAGTTGTCCTTCCTTACCTTCAGGGCTTGCCCACAGCCATATTTCAACAGGATAATGTGCGACCACACGTGGCACGCATTGTCCAACGGTTCTTCGTCAATCGCCAGATTGAATTGCTTCCCTGACCGCCTCGTTCTCCGGATCTTTCGCCGATAGAAAACATGTGGTCCATGGTTGCTCTACGATTGACCCAGATTCCATCCCCAGCTGCCACAGCAGATCAACTTTGGCAACGTGTGGAAGCTGCTTGGTCTGCTGTACTCCAAGAACTCATCCAAAGTCTCTTTGAATCAATGCCGAGGCGCGTGGCAGCGGTGATCTCCAACAATGGCGGCTACTCTGGCTACTGATTTTGGCAGGAACCACACTTCACAGAAGTCTATAAATTTAATCATTTGATACTTGGTCAACATGTTATCTACAAAATAAATTTTGTTGTGATATCTCTTGTCTTTCTTGGTGTTGCAATTTGGGTGGCCAGCAGTGTATAAGCCTTGAATTTATTTCATACTGGGGTTACAATTATATATAATATAAATAATTTTCAAGGATGCGATTAGAAATATCCTATTACAATTACTCTGACAAAGAACGTAGAAATTAAACAATCCTAGAAAAAAATAGCTAAAATTGGTAGCTAAAAATAGCGGAAAAGAACCTAATAAAGAATTAAAGTGATATTTTCAATGAAGGTCAATCAATCGAATTTCGAGTTGCATAAATTCTGTTATGATAAATTCTGTAACTGGAATATTTTGTACGTATTCATACAGTACAAAATCCATATGCATTAACAAGGTGTAGAGCACACAAATTTTTTCTGTATTCTACAGTAAACAAACTTGTGTGATAAGAATCCATCAGATCTACTAAAGCAGACAGACTGATAAGTGTTTAAAGATATTTATGCAGAACATCCCGGCCCAGAATTGAAAAAAGAAAGATAACCCAAGTAACACAAGTACGTCGGTCAACCCTACTGCCCGACGTTGGAACGGTTGGTCAAAAGTCGACGTTGGAATCTGACCTGAAACCAACTAGAGGCCAACGGTCGTTTTCCGACTCTAGTATACCGACGTCAGTTAGTTAGCCGCGTCGAATTTCGCTTCTCTTATACCTAAGAGGTTATTTTTCTTAGGATTTTTAAAACGGGTAGTTTTATACATTCGTTTTTGTTTTGTTTTGCTTTTTGTTAATATTTTTATATTTAGAAAACCAGTTTAAATAATCAAATGAGATTATGGATATTACCCATTATTGAAATATTTCACAAGTTTTTAGATAGTAATTATATTTCATTTTCATTGTTTGATAATTTCTTTCAGCTTTCCGGTTTTGTTTCGAAGGAAGAAGAAAAGAAAAAACAATTTATGGCATTAAGAATCGCCTAACGCTGCCGCCTTCTAGCGTCGTCGGTCCAATTACGCATGACGAATACGTTAGAGGGCCTCTGGTGCAGTGGTAGGTCCGACGTCACAACTGCCGTCGGCCTGACAATTGGGGTACGGAACATGGCTTCGTCAGATAGCCTCTGTAAACCGACGTCGGTCCGACGTAGTTGTGTTACTAGGGAACAGGGTTGCCAAATAAAAACACCGAAAATAAGGGACGGGTTTTGATAACTATACTACTGGGGAATATGGAATACCCCCAGGGAAAGGGGGTCCGGGGGGCATATTACCATTCCTTACATGAATTCACGCCATTACATCGTCTGGCGGCTGCTGATTGGTCAATTGAGTTTGCATCGGTAATTGCCATAATATTTGATCCTAAGCGCATTTTAAATGAGATAAATGCTAAAATATATTTCTTAGTTGCTTTCATTTCGATAATTGCATAATATTTGATCCTAAGCGTTTTTTTAAATGAGATAAAAATCTATTTCTTAGTTGCTTTCATTTTTATATATTTTTTACCCTAAATTTTACATGGAACGTGAATTTTTTTAAGTGGCGCCACCTATTAATGTAAGAGTAATTTAAAGTGACAAGCTATTTGTAAAAGAAATTTTCGCCGTAAATGCCTTCATATTTCTTTTTTGTGCATGGAAAATTTTAAGAAATTACCAATTTCCGTAGTAATTTCACTGTAAAATTTTAGGAGTAGAATAAAATAGAGTAAATATTACTCAAAATTGAATTTTTCTTGAATTTAAATGTTGAATTTTAAAAAAAAGGAAAGATATTTTCTTTTTTTTTAATTTAAATGTTGAATTAAAAAATGAAAGCTTTATTTATTTATTTTTAAATTTAAATATTGAATTAAAAAAATTGTTATTATTTTTAATTAAAATCTTAATTGCAAGATGCAAATTATATATTTTTTGTTGTTTTGCACACTTTAATTTTTTAACCTTACTCTTAAAAAATAAAAATTATAAATACTCTTCTAAAAATTACCAAAAATAGAAGTACTGAAAATAAAGTGACTGAAAATAAAATTACAGAAAATAAAGTGACTTAATTGTACAAATGCATAAGTTTTGATTCTTGAAAAACAGACATGCTTTCATAAGCAACAGCGCACCAAATACACAAATTCCGCTGTAAACTCAATTGACCAATCAGCAGCCGCCAAACGATGTAATGGTGTGAATTCATGTAAGGAATGGTAATATGCGTCCGGGGGTACTCCCCCGGAAAAGAGGCTCTGGTGCAGTGGTAGGTCCGACGTCGCAACTGCCGTCGGCCCGACAATTGGGGTAGGGAACATGGCGTCGTCAGATAGCCTCTGTAAACCGACGTCGGTACGACGTAGTTGTGTTACTATGGGACAGGGTTGCCAAATAAGGGACGGGTTTTGATAACTATACTACTGGGGAATATGGAATACCCCCAGGGAAAGGGGGTCCGGGGGGCATATTACCATTCCTTACATGAATTCACGCCATTACATCGTTTGGCGGCTGCTGATTGGTCAATTGTGTTTACATCGGTATTTATGTATTTGGTGCGCTGATGCTTATGAAAGCATATCTGTTTTTCAAGAATCAAACTCCCATCACTATTTTTGGTAATTTTTAGAAGAGTGTTTATAATTTTTATTTTTTAAGAGTAAGGTTAAAAAACTAAAGTGTGCAAAACAGCAAAAAATACATAATTTGTATCTTGCAATTAAGATTTTAATTTAAAAAAATAAACAAAATATTTTTAAAATTCAACATTTAAATTTAAAAATAAATAAAGCTTTCATTTTTTTAAAATTCAACATTTAAATTTAAAAAAAAAAAGAAAATATCTTTCCTTCTTTTTAATTCAACATTTAAATTTAAGAAAAAATTCAATTTTCAGTAATATTTACTCTATTTTATTCTACTCCTAAAATTTTACAGTGAAATTACTACGGAAATTAGTAATTTCTTAAAATTTTCCATGCACAAAAAAAGAAATATGAAGGCATTTATGGCGAAAATTGCTTTTACAAATAGCTTGTCATTTTAAATTACTTTTACATTAATAGGTGGCGCCACTTAAAAAAATTCACGTTCCATGTAAAATTTAGGGTAAAAAATATATAAAAATGAAAGCAACTAAGAAATAGATTTTTATCTCATTTAAAAAAACGCTTAGGATCAAATATTATGCAATTATCGAAATGAAAGCAACTAAGAAATATATTTTAGCATTTATCTCATTTAAAATGCGCTTAGGATCAAATATTATGGCAATTGCCGATGCAAACTCAATTGACCAATCAGCAGCCGGCATACGATATAATGGCGTGAATTCAAGTAAGGAATGGTAATATGCGTCCGGGGGTACTCCCCCGGAAAAGAGCCTCTGGTGCAGTGGTAGGTCCGACGTCGCAACTGCCGTCGGCCCGACAATTGGGGTAGGGAACATGGCGTCGTCAGATAGCTTCTGTAAAACGACGTCGGTCTGACGTAGTTGTGTACTAGGGAATAAGGTTGCCAAATAAAAACACCGAAAATAAGGGACGGGTTTTGATAACTATACTACTGGAGAATATGGAATACCCCCAGGGAAAGGGGCCCGGGGGTACTCCCCCGGAAAATTTTCAAGTTTTAACCTTTCAAATAGCCATTTTTAATGCATTTTTCGTTCATTTTTGCAACTTACAGTTTAGGTTAAGTAAACAATGAAATTACATAGAAAATTTGCATATCAAAATTAGTTTAAAGTTGGTTTAGGCATATAGTACAAAACTGATTTTTATTTTATTAGTTTACTACAACTAAGTAAGTGCCTTTATAAAGTGTTAGGGACGTGTATGTAAAATTTGTAATTTTATTATTGTACAATGTACATAATATAATGTGCGCAGGAAATCTTTGGGAGGACTTTTGAGTCATAAAAGTTTTCGAATGAGCGTGTTCCCACAGTCCATTGAATTGTATGATGTATTGTGCTTTACTGTGTTATATACATCCGGATGTGAACAGGCCCTTGTATGCGACCAACTCGTATAGAATAAATTTCTCATTTCGGCGAAAAACAGGACTTTTGCCGTCCCGTATCAAAGTTCCCCGGGACAAAATTTACAAATAAGGGACTGTCCCTTAAAATCATTTGGCAACCAGGCTAAGGAATGCAGTCTCAGTTGCATACCCACCCTCCGCATGCTTGGCAGAATTTCCGGCTTAGAAGCAGCGACTATCAGAAGGATTGTCCCGATCTTCAGCAACGTTAGACAAAAGTTAAGAAAAATGAGTAAATATAAACCACGAAAGACAAAGCATTGAGGGGGGAAAATGGTGACAAATTTGGCTAACCGAATGATTAAAGGAGAAAACTGGATCCCAAATGTAAGCCAAGTCTGTAAAAGCATGCACACAGAAGCGAAAAACAAGGAATCTGGTTTGTAAAAGAGGAGTGTAAAGGAAAGTTATTTTTTTTTGTGTGTGTGTAGTTTATTAAAACAAATGAAATTTTCAAGTTTGACATTCCAAGTAATCATTTGTACCTTTCCATAATTACTTAGATCCAGTGGTGAATCAAGCACTTGGAGAGCCCTAAGAGTAATCTAGGTTTGAGGCCCCTTTGATCTAAATACTAAGTAATTCTATCAAATCAATTTATCATTCAATATTGTAAAGCTGCTTACTTTCGGATGCCCCAAGCGCGCTTCTTGCGCCTGTGCGATAAACCACCACTGCTTAGGTCCGATAATCACTAGTGTATAATTGTTTTCAAATCAATCCTAAAATTACTCTAACCTTTGTTTCCATATTGAACTAGACTGTAAATTCATTAACTGCATTTCAAGACCTAAATTCAGCCACTCATAAACAGAGTACCAGCAAAAAAAATTTTGGTAAATTGTTTGTCATATATTCGCCATTTATGATCTAGACCAGAGCTTCTAAAATTGAGTGAAGATGACAAAATATCAACATAAAAAATTTGCCATTCAGAGTTCAAGGACTTAAATCAAGTCACCGAACCAGCCAATCTCTATATTTCATCGGGAACAGTTGTAATTTATTTTAGAGGAAACACAGCAGATTAAACTATACTGATGCATGACAACGTCGTTTAGGAGCTGTTTGTAAGATCCGAGAGCGAAATTAATATATACGTTTGCGTTGATAACGTGAATTCATCCATTAATAACCACAGAATGAAGTGCTGCTGTTGAATTGACGAGTAAATTATGTGTGAGTATTCTTTGTCCAATTAATCATTCAACGTTATACAAATGCTGAACGATTGCGAGTTGCACTTCGTTCTCATCTCAGTTTTCCCATATGACAATCTAGAGTTAGTATTTGGCTAAAGGTACTAATTGTCTATGGCAAATACAACGGGCTATAAAGATGGTAAAACCTATAGCTTCGTAAACCAATAGCTCTCTAAACAACTTATGCGTATTGAAGAAATTCGGTATCAGAAGATTTTGAAAAAGGAGGATATTAAATACGCAACGTGAATATTTATCGCGTCATATTCAACTTGCTAAAAGGTTTATATCCTATGCAACTACTCAGTCCAACCAGGATGTGAGCATTAAAAATGTGTAACGTTACACGAAGAGGACGAACAGTAGACATTGTCTGATGAAAGTGACTGACGGCATATAAAGGCCGATATGTTAGGGTATACTTCACAAGATTCAACCTCCTGTAACATTTATCAGTAACCATTATATACGTCAAGGACTTAGATGAAGAATGTTTCTGCGATTTCTTTAACTGCACCACTCCAGGGATGACAAGAGACTGGTAAGGCTCATTTCAGATATTTCAGACAAGCGCACTGAGACATATCAGTGATCTCAAAATCGTATGAAGGCAAAGACCTGTTAGGGAAGGACCAAAACCACCAGGTAGAAATAAGAGAATCCTTACTCCCACCCCCGCACGTACAAGCAATCTAGATCTAATCATTAGCACATCGGCTAAACTCATTGCTTATTGATTCTTGAGATAAAATTTCTTTGGTGCTGCATTTTTCTCATGAATCCTTTCGTTCCTCATAACTAGGTAACCATGTCGTATTGCTTGTCTAAATTATTTATTTTGGGCTTGATTCGTAAATTATTTTGGTTAGTACAAATTATTTATTTATAAGAAATTATTTGGGTGCGTTGTGTTTTATTATTTATTTGGTTGAATACAACCCAAGGTTCTAGACATTTTGGCAAACGAACAGGTCAAACAAACTTTGCTTCTAAAAAACCACAAGATAACCTTCCTTTAGATCAACTACAAACAGTAAGGATGACTGACTAAATTTTTATATTTACAAAAAAAACTAATTTATTTACAACACTACTATTTACAATTTACTCAATAACAATATCAACAAAAAACTTAGTGCACAAACTACTCATTTTTCATTAACTTTTAGCATCTATATATTTAAGTTGCTAAGCCGACTTTTTGGGCAATCCGTGAGGGAAAACTACTGCATCAATTTACTTCATTTATGTCTTAAACGAAAGATTGCAATCTGTAGATTTGTCAAATTTGGTTTTTGTAACCGTAATTTTTATTAATTAGTGATAATTTACAATTAAAAAAATTATTTCTGCGCATGCTCAGTGGCATGTTTAAATCTGTCTTTAGAAACTCACTGTTTCTGTGCATGCTCAGTGACATGTTTTAATGGTAAACACGTTTATTCGAGAAATCTCTCTAGATCTCTCTCTGCCATTTTTATTTTTATGATAATTATGTGCGTTAAATATAAGATTAGACCTCATGTAAATTTGTTTATTTCGCGCTGTTTAATTAGCGGTAATTTGCAATTTAAAAAAAATTGCTTTCTGCGCATGCTCAGTATTAGTACATTCATTTACTATCTAGCCGTCATGTTTTGACGGGTACCAACTAGTTTCTTTTTAACTTTTATTCAATGAGATGTATATCATTTATCCTATACCTTTTGTATTCAGGGAGCATATAATTATTAATCATACTCATAGCAAAGAACTCTTATCCATCAAAATTATCTTTTAAAACACTATTCCCGCACTAATCTTTCATTTAGCATGGTGGGGTCTGAACAAAACAAAATGATTTTCACTCACTCATTTGGATGCTAACCGCACTGGAACACGGGTCTCGACGCTCTCCTCGGGCATGGGGTCTCGTTCCTTCCTTCTATGGTAGCTGGCACTCAACATCTTAGGCTGACGTGGGCCTCGGTCGTGGTCATCTATCGTAGGTGTTTTGCTCTGTCATGGACACCTGTCGTGGCTCTGTCGTAGGCTGCTTCCGCTCCTTTCGAAAGATGGGGTAATTATCAGGACATTCTGTCCTCAAATTCTCTCTATCAAAAACTTTTCTCTTCTCCGAGACGACTCAATCGGAACTCCAATATGAAGGCGCAATTCTCTCCACACTTTCTCTCTATTTATTTGTTTTGTGAAGGCAGCGACCCGATCTTCATCATCATCAAAAGCAATCACTCCTATACAGGATCATGAGGCTATCATACCGGGATACATCAACCGGATTTCTGCTCTGCTAAACGACATCTTCTTCGGGAAACTCCCGGGAAACCTCAACCGTTTCTCGACAGTTAAAACAACCCTTCATCACCTGTGATGCTAAAGCACCGGTAAAAGGGAACCCGGTCCCGCATGCAGAGAAAATCCTCGAAAAAACTCTAAGTCTTCTATTTATTTTATTTTTTCACAACAATGTCCACGCCTTCTCATGACTCCTAATCCATTCAGGAAAGCTTTCAAAAATCCACCACTTAGCATCAATTTTCATTTCTTTGATTGGATAACCCCTCAACACATGCACGCCTTCCTTGAGCCACCTCCAGACCACCCAAAGTCCAGTCCACGTGTTTTGCGGTCTACCTCCCAAACAGACCCTCATAAATTTGTTGACAATAGTTTATTTTACTTTAACGTCAACTGTGGCTCCAAACCCCGCTAATCTTGTCTAGGATCGGAAACCACCGACCCCCAACCCCGCTTAACCGCTTTTAAATTGGCTAAGTTACAAAGACGACTGTCCCGTCCTCTAATCAAAGGCGGCTTCCTAAACTTCTAACAAAAATGTAATGAAAATAGCCTTCGATCACTATATCTCTCTAAAAAACATTCAATTTTTCTACAAAATCGAAGGCGCTTCATTACAAACCATGTTCATCTTACTAAGATTCTTGACACTAATTATCAGGACACGGTGTAAAATTAGGAGTTAGATTCGCAAACTTAATGCAAGAATTTGTATGTATGAAGCTGTCAACACGAATACTGCAAAGCTTCATAAATAAGTTTTGATGTAATCAAAGAAAACTTTAAAAGGGTTTTCTTGAATGGTTGTACTGAAAAAAATACTTCGAAATTAACGACATAACTCTTGGTAGAGCGAGTGAAATAATTATTCCATCACTACAATGCTGAACAAAATTAAATCGTTTATAAAGAAGCTATATATCAAGTCAATTTTAAAAATTTAATCTAAAGCAGAGGCACTTGTTGTTAAACATTCACCTTTTGTTATTCACTGCTACATACTGGCTACTTTAATATGGGAGCGCCATATAGATGAATCAACATTGTTCCCTGTGACGGGTACGACACGGAAACGACCAAGCCTTATGCGGGATTTGAACCCAAGCCCACCCAGAACGTTAACCACTACACCATGTGGGCCGCGGTCAATTTAAAAATAAATCTAAGAATACGTAATCTGAAGTTTGGATCATATTGTACGTTTGTAATTATTATTTAGGGAATGTCCTTTGAATCGTGACATTCAGACCAAAGTTCTTTTCATAATAGTTTCAGTGCATATCTTTAATGATGCGTAGTCATAAATTGTTAATCGCAATTGTATAAGCTAATTTAAATGACTAAACAACAAATAACAAAAATATTAGTGTCATTTTCGTCAAATGAAAATCTTAAAACACTTATGCATCACATCTTAAAGTGTGAATTAAACCTCTATTTTTATAAATAAATTTTTCAAAAGTGAAGATCAAAGCAAAAGGGAAAATGTTTCTTTGCAGACATTAACTTAACTTTTAACTATATCTAATCAGTACGTGGGCAACGTTAACAAAAGAGCTTGTTCTCTCCATAATGAGCCTTTGAGACTGCAGAGATATACGACTTTGATTCTTCAAGTACTTGGTGGACTTCCCTTTATGCAATTTCAAGAATGCTTTCGCAAACATATACAAACGTAAACTTTCCTTGCGAACTCGTCTTTTGAAGTGGTTAACAGGAAGTAAGTGTCTGCAGAATTTTCGGCGATACACTTAAGCAAACGATGACTATTTCCTCATATACTCGACATCCCTTGTAAGGTAATAACCTCTAAACCACAGGCGCTGTTATATCAAGCAGACAGAAATGCCGGAGTTTGAAAATTATGTCGGAATTTCAATAATTTTTTCCATTTGTTTGATTTCTCTTGCGGTGTGTCAGGATAGGGTAATAGTGTCGAATCCGAATTTGGATGAAACTCACTTGAATTCTTCTCTGGAAAACAACACAGTAAGTCAGATGCTTGAGTAAACTTTCTAAATATGTACCTATATAGAAGGAACATTTATTCCTTACCTTAGTTTGAATGCGATTGTTTCTTCAAAATATACTTTATTTCCGAAATACTTTGAGTCAACACACTCCATGTTTATGTGTGTGTATATATCCGTGCATTCTAGGATAACTTTTGCTTACTCTTAGAACCAGCTTGAAAAGCATTGGATACCAGGATATTTTATAATACATAAATATTTTGGAGTTCAGTCTCTAGATATTTTTTAGGAATGTCAAAGTCATTTACGTGGGAAATTCCGTGTGTTTGCAAATACATTTTTTAATGAATGAATTAGCAAAATTTCATGCACTCAAATTTTTTTGCAGTTTGAAAACATACACACGCACGAACAATTTAGATTTTTTGCGTAATTAAAACTTTACCATCTAGGGTTTTCTTACTATATAATTTCATTGTATGCATTTAATGTAAAATGGGTATGCATTTATTTAAAAAAGAAGCCTTAATTTTATTAATTTTATATTAAATATACATTATAAAATATGATTTATGATGTATTCCAATGCGTAACAATAAAACATCCTTTCTAAAAGAAACTATCTTTGGACAGTATGAATTAAAAGTTACTTTTCTTATTATATCTATATATATTTCAAAATTAATATTTTTCACTCAACACAAATATAGCTACATCGCTGAATACATTTGAACCCATGATAACAAGGTACTATATATCCATCAATTCTAATTCAAAATAAATACCACACTTATAATAGTTTACATGAAAACAAGTTCCGCAACTCTAATGCAATTTCCTAATGTTTTAAATTTGATTCAATGATGTAAAGTTTTCTTGAAACTTGGGATAAGAGTAAACTAATGTTACAAAATTTTATATTTTACTCAAAATTCTTGAAAATGAACCCGTTAATAGAACGAACGTGTGTTAGCCAAAATCTACAATCAAGTATCTTTTATCTATTTTTTAGCATTGTTTCTATGACCTTTCTTAAGTGACGTAGAAAATGGGGAATTACAATTTTAAAATATATAATTTGTGTTTCTGTGGAATTGTTTATGTTATTTCAGCACCATTTACTGTAAATTTTATCCTTTGGTCAGATAAATTGTTCATACACAAGATATGCTTAAACTATAAACTGAAACAAATATTTTCATCAGAGCTAACGTCTGCTGGCTATGCTCATACCAAGTTCTATATTTAAAGCGTTGAAAAACAATATAAATTCAAATTTTAATGTACTTTGCGTTTTTTTAAACTAACCTATGAATAAATGTATCAAACTTTTCTCAAACTAATGTTATATTACAGGTAACTTAATGGTGGGAGAAATAAATAATGGAACTAAATTATTCAATTCTAAGTCACACTGACGGAGATGTCATTTTGTAGTATGAAGTTGAAAATTTATCTCTATAGAAAACTGACGTCAAACTTGCTAGTACTTAAAAATATGCAGCTTGCAATAGTCATACTATTGTAATTATAAATGAAATATTTTCATTGAATCATTAATTTATTACCTTTAAAACTTGAGATTGACAATTCATAGTTGTATAGTTAATTGAATCAACATACGAATTGATCTTCAATAGCTAATAAATTTTAAATGGTCTGCGTTCCTCTTACTTGTTTTACATACAGAAGTTTAGATAATGTTACGGCATAAACATTTTTAAAAGTCATTGCTAAAAGTGTTACAAAACACTTAATATATTAGCAAAATTCCGCATACACTCGGATTTTAGATTTGGACTGATTAAAAATAGCATGCTGGTCTAATCAAGTTTAAAAGTAATCATGCATATTTAAATAATGTATTTGAAATCGTGGACTTTGAATTCATTGTCCCCAGACTCTTGTAACTGTATAAAAGAAATCGATAAAGGTTTATTTTTAATCCGTATTATATAAATATTATTAATAAATTTTTTAATTTTTTTTTCCTTGGTGTTGCTTTGAAAAATATTTTTTCTTTCTTCAGCGGATACCCGAAACATTACTAATTCAGCTGAAAGACATTCGAAATGTGTCCGATCTTCTTCAACGATTTGTTGCCTTGGATGATGATGATGCAACCCTGCTTGGACGTAAGAATTTTTGCATTTAAATAAGTAGTAATAACATGTGTGCATGAATTTTTTTTTTCACATTTAGTTAAACAAGCGCATTAATTTGCACTCTATTCTATAGCTTTCAATCCAATTAAATTCAATATTTGTTCATTTTTGCAAGAACGTCGTACAGCACGCAAATGTAAGTTTTAAGATGCAATCTGTTGTTGCTTATCCCCCTTGACCGACAGCAACATCAGATCAAGTCCTATATAGGCTATTGGGCTAAAGGGGGCGGCTCTGGTTTTAATAAGCACCACAAGGGTCGGAGTCCAACTTGGCTACGAACCGGTCCAGTAATTTTGAACAGAGTCAAATGACGAGACCAGTACACTTGATCCCGCACCTCCAGAGGTAAATTTAAGAACTTGGAGGACATTGCAGCTACGACAGATTTTTCGTGCACCAGCGACGGGCATCGAACCAGTGACGTTCATATCATTGACTCGCTGCCTCTAAAATACACTCTGGATAACTCAACCAATTCAGCCAATTGACTTCAAGAAGCAATCTTTTCCGTCAGACACATACGTATGTTAAAATTTAGCGTTGTTTTTCGCATCTGGTTTCGCGTCTGAATCTAGTACTTTGTTAAAAAGGTGAAAGTTTTGAGACTTGATAGGAAGACTTGAGCAGCTTTATTAACTTATTAGTATTCATTCTGAATCGCCTTAAATATTACTTTTAGTCTTCTAACATCATAATTGAGAAATTTTTATTCCTAACTTTTCACTTTTATAATTTTACCATGATTTAGAAGTAAATTATCATTAATTAGTCTAATTAGACTAATTACATTAGGTTTCAAGTATTTCTTTGCTTTATAAAAAATTAAGATCCCAATTTGAACTTTATACATTATTTTAAACTTTTGAAAGATGTATTTCATCAATATTTTTATCTCCATATTTTTTCTAAAAAAATGTGTACTCTTTATATTAAAATGTTTGTTTGCTGCTCAGAAAGATTTTTTGATCCACATACGCAACATATTTATAACTTTTTCAAAATGTCTTAGAGTAAGACATCACTAACACGCACGCATTATTTTTACATAAATTCTATTCCTTCATCTCAGCATTTTATAAGTATGTATAAAGCAAAAATATATAGTATCAACAACGATTAGAGGGTTTTTAACTTTATGAGTAAGCAGTTAATTTTGCATGCACGTTTCTTTGCTACTTACAAAAGAACTGAAGTTGGGTAGGTCTAGATGGTTACATCTCTTCCACTTTCATAAATCATTCACATATTTCTTTGAAATATGCTTCCTTTCTCTGGGTGTTCTAATTATAAGATCAATGCTATACAACTTCAAAGTTTTATCCTCCCATTTTCAGCCTATGTTTGTGTTTTCTTTCTCCTCATATTCTCATGGAAACATCTTTGCTCCAAAGTCTTACTTTCAAAAGGTAGGTTGTGTGTGTGTGTGTGCTTATATATATATAAATTGATTTTATATGTTGTAAGGTAAAAAAATATTTGGTGTATACAAGTAAAATTAACATTAACTGAATATTAATAAGCAATGTATGATACACCAACTGGGAAATATTTAGAAATAACACCACTTGATTTTTTATAAACTAAGAATGCAACTGGGGAAATCACAATAGAAATACAAGCAAGAAGAGTTATTCACCAAATGATAAATTCAGTGGCATGTTACTTCCTCCTCCAATAGTGCAAGCTTCATGATATAGACTAACAAACTTTAAACTATCATAGAACTAAAGTGGTTTTTAAATTACAATTAGGGGCTTATGAATGTGTCAAAAGATCTTATCCCTCAAAACTGTTTTAAGCTAGCATAGCATCGCAAACACTCCACTCCAGAGCATCCTATAAAAGACACTATAATTACAATGGTTTCCAACCTAGATTGACAAACTGTATGTTCGGTGGAGGTATATCATAAGGCGCCGAACGCAGATGAAGTAGTTGGAGTTAAGTTAGAGCTGAAGTCGAGACAAGGAGATGCTGCCGAATTGCTGGCGGGCCTAGAGAGACTGGAATGAATGCAGCGACAAGTCAAGTCAAGACCTTCCACGTCGATATCGTTATAAACCCGCGAATTTAGTATTTTTATTTTGCAAATAGCCTGTATTTAATTGAGATATGTAATTAAAGCATGAAAATACTAAAAGGCTGGCAGTCATTTTACCAAGGCGAAGACCTTACAAGACTGAGTATGAGAAATTCAGCCACAGAACGTTCGAGTTACTTTATTATAAAGTGGTCTGATTTTTAAAGTGGTCGTGTCTATGTCAACTATTTTCTTGTTTTTTTATTTTTTACGTACACCTTCATTGTGAAATGTCAGCGTAATTTGAGCTAGTTACTGAAATATGAAGGAATTTGCAATGAAGGTTAAATTAAACGGCATGTTTATATTATGTGCTGCACAAAAACACTCGTGCGAAAAAGATATTTGTCAAGGGTATATAAGATTTAAAACACTTAATTTAAGAACTTGCATTCTTAATAGAAATAAAGGTGCTTACATCTGCCTTTTAACTCTAGAATATCCCCAGGAAAGTATTGAAACTACGAACTTTTAAAAGTTAAAATATGGTGGTTCATGAGTCACTACCAAACAGTTATAGAGGCACAGTTTTGAAAAGCAACTCTGATAGACATTAAAAGATGCTGGATACATTCATTACATGGTCTCTCAATGAAAAGTGCGGCAGAATGTTTCATTTTGACTAAATTATTTGACTATATTTCATTTTGTTCCTTTATAAAAACATTTTGACGTAAACAAATCTTGATTTTGTATTCCGCCTCGTATAGCAGGGAGCTGCAAATACCCCTTGTAATAGACAAAACACTACATTCCGTTCTTAAACATCCTCAAACTTTAACCATGTTAATGAAATCCTAAGGCTTCACTGCAAAGAACTCCCGTTTGTACTGAACGTATTATTCTAATGAAATTCCGCACAATACAGTCAAAAATCTGCCTCTTGTAGCAGTCTAACACACGCATAAGAGTTGCCAGCATAATCCAGTGTGCTTTAGTTTGAGTTTTTAACGGCATTGATATCAAATGTCACACACTCTTCGTTCTAGAAAAGTCACATTTTGCTAAAAGCAAGAATTACAGCTGTAAGCTAATATGTAAACGAAAAATAGGAGTAAAGAAAACATCGCCATGCGCAAACAATAGTACACTTAACGTTGTTGCCAATAAATTTCAACAAATATTGTATTGTAGCGAACTGAGGTTCGTAGTTTCAACCAGTAGATGAACTAAACACACCAGGTATACATCACTCATTACATAAACAAAACAAATGCAATTTATTGAGAAAATTGATAATGATGAGATATGTACACTGCACAGATGTAAGATGAACTTCGTAAACTTAGGAAATCACACTCGATTTAATCGGCGTGGGGCGGAGTAAGAACACAGAAGTCCGCTAGGCTAGCAGAAACTGGCTCTGCTTCATTGATGAAGAAACGGCACTTCGTCCTGATGGGAAAGGGGCTCCCCAATAATATCAACGGCGGTGACCACTGCACGCACCCGGTAGCCATGAAAATATTAAAATAAGGAGAAGGGACTCCTCACTGGAAAATAAGGTAGCAAAGGCTACTTCCACGAAGACTGGTCTCCGAACAAATTAGCGGAGTATGTTTACTCCTGCAGGAACTAAATCGTCGCTGCAAACAGTCACAAGGGACTCTGAACCTCTAAGGGCGGCAAACCCGGCTGCTCTTAAACTGGATCCGCTACGTGTCAGGAACAAAAAGACGCAAGCCACGGGCAAGAGATCCATTCTTTTTTATAGGAGAGCCTCCACCGGATATTGCATCACTCTCCGGAAAGTCGAATGATCTAGAACAAGTGAGCAACGGAAATGGGTTTCCCGGGGCGATAATGAAATATTTTCCCCGGGTCTAAAGCGGTCGCCTTTTTAGCTTGTCCTCAAAGCCACTTCAAAGAGTCTCAAAGGGCCGCTTCGGTAAAATGCGAAGGGCACGAGTCCTTTTGTTTAGGCACGCGGCGCCTCCAGGATGCTGTTTAACAACTGATAGTTCATGAATGAAAAGCACCTGGTGTCTCCTGTCATTTATAACTGACGTCAACCGGTGTCACCCGGTGGCGATGACTAAATTAAGAAAAATGACCGAGGCCTCCTAACGTTTTGTGGAACAAGTCTATCGGATGAACAAAGGGAAAATGCCGTCAGCATTTTGCCACCTGAGTTGTCGGGATTCTTTTGATGACTCTCAGGCCGAGATAGAAGAATTTCTTTTGTTAACGGAGAGGTTGAAATGCAATACTCTACAGTATCATCTAACAAGAGCGCACCATTACGATTAGCGATTATATGCTCAGTCATAAAAGTGCTGATTCCAGGAAATCCACAGATCTGAAAAGTGTCAAATCGGGTTGACTTTCTCATTGCAAACAATAAGCAGATTAACTTAATCGTACTTGAATTTAAAATAATGAGAAAAGTACTTGAACCGTATTCTTAGTGCTTAAAAGCTTTGAGAATAGATTGAAATACGTATCAAATAGTCAATTAACCGATGAACGTAATTAGCAATCAAACCAGTTGTATTTAATATAGATTATGAAGTAACCAATTTATTCAATTGGTCAAAATCAATGCTTTATTAAAAAGCGGATTAAAGAAACTCTCCAGAGCACAAATGTGGTAAAGGACAAATCCTTGTGTTATTGGTAAAATTCTGTTTAAAAATACAATAACAAGAACAATGTATGGAATAATCTAAACTGACCGAAAACGATAACTGTCGATATATTCCTACGAAGCAAAAATCTTATAAAACTACCTCATAATCTTATAAAACTACCTAAAACTACCTCATATACAAAACATTAATCCTTGTTTTAAAAAGCGCAAAACAATTTACAATAAATTAATTACCGAAAATAAGTAAAAGTAATCAAAACCGAAAAAAAAATTAACTTCATCTTATAAATTAACAGGTCCTAGGGCAAAATTCATCATTAATTAGTCAAGCTGTTACATGATTCTTGCAAAAACAAAGGGTAAAACAAGTAGATAACAAAAATTCCTAGGAAAATTCATGTCTTTACAACTGCACCATTGCAATTTAAGAACAAGAACTCCAAGAACGGATGGCATCTCTTTTTTGCACTTCGTTTTTTACGTAGTTGATTCAGTGACGTTGCATCAAACTGCCTTATCTTATTAATAAAAGCGAATGTTTGCGTGTGTGTGCGGGCTACAGACGAATCTATAAAACTTACAACTGTGAAATTTGGCACACGGGTAGTGAAGAGTCTGAACATGTGCACCTCGAAGCCCGAATTTTAAATTTTATTACCGTTAATTTTTAATTAATAAAAAACCAACAATTTTTGAAGGATGAGTCCAGAAAATGGAAGAGCCTCCCAGCCGCCATATTTGAAAATGTCAAAATCGATGCATTTTTTTTATGAAAGTACATAAATGTACATATTTGGAAAGAGCTTTAAAAACTGATAATTTTTTCTGCGTACGCTTAATCTGTTACTTCAATAGTTGTAGAGTTATTTAGATTCTAATCTTATTTGGATATTTGGATTTCACGGGAGGGTTAAGGTCGTGGCGCCATCTTTCGGTTCTGATTACAATTGAGTGCTTTATTAAGAAATATTATTTAATATTATTTTTTAATACTGAACTGCTATTGAAATAATCACAGAATTGTTTTTAAAAAATTAAAATGTTAAATGCATATAAGAATTATATGGAAGAAATGTAATTCTACAAGGGATTGTTTTTCCTGGGTTATACTATAAAAGACAAGCAAGACTGGGTCATGCAATAAAAGAATTATGCAATTAAAAACACCGAAAAAAACATTTCTATTATAAAAGAAATAAATTTTATTAAAATCTTATTACTTCTCTTAATGATATTAAGATGGTATAAAAACATTATACACAGTTTAAATTAATTGATTCAATTTTGTGATGCACCACAAAATTTCAATACCTTTATTCGTTGTTTTTTAGTGTTTCCATTCTCTGACAATGATTGCTGTAGGGAGCGGGTCCCTAAACCGACCGGCTAAACCCGGCTAGTATGCTAAATAAAAGAGTAAGGGGGCGTCTCATTCCACTGAACACCGACATTTCCGAAAAATATATCCCGGCGGGAAAAGTTGTAGCTTTTCTGCGGCATGCTCTAACGATGCATCTATACTGATACAATTTCACTAAACGAGAAAGCCGCCACGATACTTTAATCTGAAGGAAAATAACATTTAGACCAAAAACATAGGTAAACTCGAAAAAAAATTATTTAAAAAACGAACCCCTAACAGATTATCTAAATTAATAGATAGTCTACTAATCTTCATATTAATTGATTTAATTTTCTGCATAATCTATTTGCTACAATAAAGTTTAAAGAACGATTCTTGCAGTCTAGACACGTCGAACCAAACCAGGGTCTACGTGCTCCTTTACGCTTATAGTAGGTACATGCGCCTTTAGTTTTTCTAGGAAAAAATTGTTCAAGTTTGGCAATCTCCATTATTCCCTGGTTAGTTCATCAGAACAAAGACGAAGAAGAAACCACATTTCAGTAATAGGATAAGGTGGTAACTATTGCAGTCTATAAATTTCTTAAGAAGAAAATTTCTATTGTTCCTCTTATAACCATCAACAATGGTCTTTTAATAATGTATTTCAGTACTTAATAACCTCTATCTTTAGAATTAGAATTATTAGCTTACACGTTGTTAACACTAGTTTCAGGTAAAAAAAATAATACAAACAAAATTATATCAATTGTTCGTAACAGTCACATTATGTATACACATCACTGAATAGAAATTCTTATATAATGTTTGAATTTATTATTAATATGCGATATTTTCCCCATTAAGTGTACTTAGCCTCTTTAACCAGCTTAGTTGACATTTGCTCGAATGGGAAACCTGCTATGTAGTACTCTACTGTAAAACTGCACCAGAATTTTTAAGTTTAATAAAAAAAAAAACTTTTCAAATAGTATTAAAAATATTAAAGCAACGAGATCTCTATTTTCAGAGCAAAAAAACTTTTAGAAATATGAAATCTAATTCACTTGAAAAATCCTGTCATTCATATTAGCAAAGCAAGAATACCTTCAGAGCAGAAAATAAAACTTCTGCTACCGATAATATACCAGCTATGGCTAATGCGTTAATATTTGTAAGAATATGTTATTAAAAATTAAGTTTAATTCACAACTATAAAACTACTGATGTTACCAGATATAAATGCACGTGTAACTTTCGCAAAACTTGAAATACAGAAACAAAAGTGTCATGAAAAATGCAGAAGGTCGTTCGCACTTTATGGAAACGATTTTGATAGTTAAGTTTTATGTATAAGTGCCGTATTTTTTGCTGCTATTTGCTTCTATGTGATAGCCATGGTTCTTAACAATAGCTGAAGTCCGAATTTTCCATGAAAGTAAACTTTTTCTTTGTACTGTCATGCCAATTTTACCCCATTCCTCTTGGACCGTTTTCCAAAGCTTGTTCATTGTTCTTGGATGCCGTTTTCTTAATGCTCGTTTTAATAAATCGAAATCGCAAAAGTCCATTGGAGAAGCGCCAAGTGATTTTTCAGGTATTTCATTAATTGGGATGCACTTTATTCCTGTTTTTGATTCTTTCTTTGCTAAATAAGCGGCAGTTGATTTAGACATGTGAGTAGGGGCTTTATCCATATGAAGCTCAACTTTGCCAATGTCCTTTCCAAATACGGCTGGAATTTCTTCTTCAAAAATGGTTTTAAAATATTATGCTGATAGTAAAGTTAATTAATTTTTGGCTTTACTTGAGGGTTTTTTTTATTTTTAATTTGCCGTTGTAACAAAATCCTTCAACTATCATGAATCCCTTTGGGAACTTTTCTGTACACTGACGAAGTCATTTCGTACGGTCATTCTTGTCAATTGAGCAATAGAAAATTGAACTTTTTTTAATTACAGTCACTTAAATACACCATGCCTCATGGAGGGTTACCACAAATTTCCATATTTCAGCAGCTAGGTGCTTTTCATATAATTTTCTACAGTTTGTTTTTCTTTCGGTAATATACTTTGGCAAAAGCAGATGAACTTTAGGTTTAAAAATATTTTTTAACTTCAATTTTTTTTAATGGTTTTACTTACAGTGCCAGAAGACATTCCTAGTTTCAATACAATGTATCCTTGAGTCGGCGGATTTTCTTTTAAGATTAGAGGCTTCAATTTCTTGATATTTACCTGTGTTCGAACAGTCTTAGGATGAGGTTTAGCTGCCATCGTTTCATTTTTACTTTCAGTTAGACTTTTTTCCTTTCAAATTTAATATATTATAAGTACCTTTTTTTTTAAAAAATGCCATAACCGCGATTTTTACACCGCTTTGTAATTGGTTGATACGAATATTTCTGCTCGGAAAGCGCAATTACGTAACCATCTGGCCATCTATTGATTTTAGGAGCCATTTTCAAAATAAATCTTTTATTTTACATTCCAATCAAAACAAAACAGTAGCAGACGTTTATTCTGAAGTTGCGAAATTTTTATCTCAAAATGCTAACGACAAAAATAAATTACAAAATTGTTTCCATAAAGTGCGAACGACCTTCTGTATTTCAATCCATCATAGTCAGAAATGAGGTAGTTTAACGTCTACATTGACATATACTTAACAAACTTTGTGAAGAATAATAAAATCTTTATCTCTGCCTAAAAGGAATGCTCTCTTCAAAAATTTTCAAAACAAGACTTTATTTTATTTAACATCAAGTACTAATTAAAATTAGGTAAAACCAGGCTAAATTTATTTCATTGTAATTAGGGTGTAAATAACTAACTAACCTGTAAACTTGGTCTTTACCTAAAACTGTAAGGGAGTTAGAGTAATTGTATACTAGATAAGGGAGAATCAAGAGAGGGGACCAACACCAAGGAACCTTCCATACCAGAAGAAATCCTTTGGGGGAATCATTCTTTCACGGGGCGGTATTAGTACATGTCCTATGTGAGAACACGAACATTTTATGCTCTAATCCCTATTACTGACCAGATAAAAGACCATTGTCGAAAGGCAATTTGCATAGGCTTTGCTATCCCTAATTCAGTGGCACTTCAGTGTAATAAATTTTTGTATGATCCAGTATTTATAAAAACAAACATGACTCTAAATTTTATTCAGGTTTTCTGAAACTCCCTTACATTACTTCGGGAAATAGTAAGTAATACGATGCAGGGTAAAAAGTCCCAAAATATGTTGATTACATGAAAATGGAAATCAAAACATGCGATGGTTTTCTTAAAGCCTAAATAATTAAAACCTTCATAATTTTCTTAATGCCTAAAGAGCGATAAATACTTTCCGTGGGAAATGGTACTGGGGTGTTGATTATCCCGACCCCTCATTTTGAGAATCGACCTGCCCGAGGCAGCAACCTTAAAACCGGTCTCAGGTCTCTTCTGAAGGGAGGTCTGCAGTACATGTCCTATGTGAGAACACGAACATTTTATGCTCTAATCCCTATTACTGACCAGATAAAAGACCATTGTCGAAAGGCAGATCTCAGAAAAGAACTAGAAGATTTATGCCTAAGCCAGCCATCCATCCATCCATACATACATACATACATGCATACATCCATCCATACATACATACACACATACATACATACATCTGCAGAATTGTTCTCAGTAAAATCTTCCATTGAATACAATTTTGAGTAGGTGAAAACATTTTTATCTGTTTCTTTAACATCTATCACCAAATAAAAATTATCAAATGCATGAATCAGTTTGTGTCAGCTTTTTAATATTCACAATAGAAATTTTTAAAAAAACTACTTTAGAACTATTTTAAGAAGCAGCCGCTTTTAATTTCAATTTTTAATGTTTAATCAACACTGACAATAACTAGTTGCCACTTTTAATTTCCATTCAGACTTCAAAAAAATTGTTATTTACTGATTCCTTATCTTCTGTATGCTTTCATGTTGACATGGAAAGCATGTTGTTATGCTATGCTTTTACTAAATTAGTATGTATTATAACGTTTTGCTCTCAAAGATGAAGGCTAGGATATTAATTTTTTTAATAACATGGTGGTCCCATTATCCTTCGGCATTTGCCCGAGAAGAAGCATCCGCGAGAGACTTTGGTTGCCAACAATTGGGCACCGTATAGATGAACCCAAACCACCCCCTGGTGCCACCAATTTTAGCCGAGCATCCCCAGGGACGACACATGAAGGCCTCGTACTTTCCTCCACCGGTGTCGAATTTAACGTATCCATATTTGGTCTAGACACGAAGGCATTTCATGGCGCTCGTTGTGATTCGAACTGAGCACCCTCCGTCCGAAGCCCAACGCGCTACTACTAGGCAACCTCGGGCCTGATATTAAAAAGGATGAAAGATTTTTTTAAAAATTGATCTTATCTAGCATCGTTATTTCCTATCTAACGTAAGTTTTCTACAAGTAATTCCTACATAGAGTCCACCGTGTGCATAAGAACTTAACCGTGCACGTGTAACTTTATGTGTAAAGGAAAGTTATTATAAGTTTTGGGATTAATTTGTTATAATTTACAGCACTTCATCTCCGATAGAAAGGGTGGTTTTCATTTCAGCGAAGCCAATTTCAAAACTAGAAATAAGCAGCAGTGAATGAAAAATTGTAGAATCTCACTACACTTTAGATGATTTGGCCCTCTATCAGTCGGCTACTATGACAGGAAAACACTATCAATGCACTTACCTCTAACACAATTTTTGCTCCAAAACTGTACTTGTGAACTTGCAGAATCACGTGTTAAAAGAAAAAAAACTGCATCAGCACATGGTGGAAGAACTACTGATGCTGATTTTGAAACCAGAGTATTTCACGGAATTTCTCTTTCACTATTTCTGCTACGAAGAAATACGTCGAACGTGAACATGGACGAACATGAATGTGATTTACCTTCAAAGACGACAGGATCAGGAAAAATGTTCTACGTGTGAATCAAACCCAGGTCACTACGACCGAAATCAATTAGGATATGAAGTCTGATACCATGGGATTTTCGTTATATCATAATCTTAAATAGATATCCCTAGTCAAATAACTAATATTCTTTATGAATTAAAAAAACAGACAAGCTACAGAGAACGTTTTGTTGGATGTTAAAAATACGCAAAATATTTTCTAGTATTATACAAAATTTTCACGTTTAAAATGCATGAAATTGCTGTTAAAAAACAGATATGGCATTCAGTAACTGGGGACAGAAAGAAACAATAATTCAAGATTAGACAACGGATTTAAGTGTCTAAAAGTTGTGAAGAGATTGAGAAAAGGGATTATGAATTTCTCTGCAAGAACCGTGTTGTCCTTATTTTTTTACCTTGTTCTGAGAATGCCAACTAAATCATTTATTTCTTACAATAAGTTACGACGATTCTAAACCTTTATATGTTTTTAATGGATTAAATTCTTCCAGACATTTATACATTAATTGAATTATTTTCGGAGTTACTAAAACATGCTTTTCTTTAATCTTTTCTTATTAGCTTTTAGAAATTTTTAATAATTTCAAAAAAGCAAATATTAATCAAAATTCAAACATTTAATGGAAATTAACAAACTTTCATATTATAGCCTCAAGAAGAAATGGAACTTTGACTTGTAAGTAATAATATTTTACTATATTTTTTTGTATTTGTATAATCTCTTAGTGGTTATAAATGATTGAGAAAAATACTAAAACGTAAATATTTTTATCCTCTAGTAAAATTTTCATTTGAAATAAATTAATATTAAGTAGAATTTAAGAATTTCATTGATATTAATAAAATTTCTTTTTACAGCCTCTAGAAGTAACGCAACTGAGACTGGCAGTAAGTAACAATATTTCATCACACATTTTTGTCTTTATATAATGGTAGCAAATGAAAAGTAAATATTTTTTCTACTACTAATATTTCCACAAGAATCGATCAATCTATCTCAGCTGCGTGAAAGTAGTGTGCTTTAAACTGATTATGACTCACTCTGTAAGTCTAACAATTCAAATATTCCTATTTCAGATAAAATCTCATCATGAACAGAATTTTTAGCAGATTATAAAAGTATTTTTTAAAAAGCAGATTATACGGGTATTTACAAAAGAAGATTACAATATTTTCAAACGACAGAGAAGTATTGTTTTACAAATCATATACATCAGAGACAAGAAAACTAGTTAAGCAAAGACATAATTAGTAGTTAACATGTAAATTGAATGTTACAAGAAATCTCTGCAGGCGAACTGAAAATTTTGTTGAGAGAGTATGTACTGTCTCAGTATAGTTGTTTATCGGTAATATTAACTGTAAAGTTTAAGATATAACAACAGCGTCTACGATTAGATAACTTATGCATCAACACTATACAAATAGAACTATATTAAAGACAATTGAAAAATCAGATTTATTTCCATTTAATTAATGAGAACTCGGTTTCATTTTTAAATATATTTTCTTAAAATTCCAATCCTAAAATATCTTAGATTTCTTTCAAACGAAATGAAATTATATGCCTCGCATAAGGAAGGGTTAAATATTAGAGCTATGGAAAAAGTTTTATCATCAGTTGGAAGACTGCAGGTTCAAAATTAGTAAGGAGTCATTTGAGTAAAAATAACAAAAACAAAAATAATTATTTTTATTCATCTCGAAGAGTACCTTAAAAGGTAAAATACATTGATCATACAACAACACCTTATAAAAATTCCACTTCAAGTGCTTTTAGGAGTGAGTTTTAATTCTGCTTTATGTACGAAAACTTGGTCTGCAGACAAGTAGCTTTCACTCCCATTTTCGCTCCTACTTCGGTGTGCCAAGAAGCTGAGAAAAGCTGCTGCAGATTTCAGTTTCAAAGACATTCTTCAACCTTAAAAACGTCACTGAGGTTTTGATTCTGGTACTGGTGAAAAGAAAAGCTAAGAAATCAGTTATAAACAGAGGGGGAGGTAATATTCCCATGGATAATCCATTTGTGAAAATGTTTAAAACAACTAACTTCTTCTCTAGTAAATATTGGTCTCCTTCTTCTGACTATGTTAGTGCATTATCCTGATAACACTTTAGAAACTCTAATATTCTAACACCAAATTGATCTTTTTGACACAATGTACTTGGGGATACCTGAGATCAATAATCATTGATTAGTTTTTGCATGATAATTTCTCACCTGAAAATATAACCGATATAACATACAGGCTGTACAACTATCATTCTATATCCCGAAAGTCTATAGCATATCCAAGCTATCATCTTAACCATATAGTATATAGTTTTTACGACATTCCGAAGACAAAGAAACATTTCAGAGTTCATGAATTTTCAGGCCTTGTAAATTCTGAAAAAGGTCTATGAACTGGGTATAATAAAATATCCTCATTCTTTATTAAAGCAGTTCTAGACAGGGCGATACTATACAATATTGAGCTACATATTGATGTAAAAAATTACCGCGTTATTAATACATATTCAAACTAGAAATATTCCTTGCAGTTTGTTTCATGTATCTACGATTTCATCGATCATTTCGTTTTACTTTCTCTCTAAATAAAAGAATTAATGCAAATTGAATGAGATTTATAAAACCCAATAGGACATAATATATATTTTCCCGTGAAAACCAGGATTTTATCTTCTCTGTTATCCCGTATTGATCTACCATTTGGGACTGTAAACAATTCCGTTGACTTTAGAGAGAAGGTAAAAGAGTGACAGTTTGTCAATATAAGAGAAGGCTGCAAATCGGGTTAAATTACATCACCACATCGAAATGCTGTAGATCTCCGTGAAAGGTAGCAGTATTCCGATGGGAACAGACAATATTTTCTTGGGCAAGGTTACATGCAATGCTCTTTTCACATTTTGTAACGAATTGAGTAAGATTACATCACACTGAGTGATAAACTATTCCTTCTCGAAACTCAGAAATTACTGGAGGAAATGTTATGGACAGACAGTTATGATTTCAGAAGCACAAAAGGTGTTTAGCACAGTAAAATAAACGAATGATGGTCACGTGACACACAAAATGACCTTGTTTATATGAACTGGAACTTACGATTTTTGAATTACATTTATTTTTTCAGATTTCCTGCTGACAAACCGGTTGTGTGCTGATAACTTTAAAATGTTAATTAATTTTTTTTTTTTGGAAAACATCGTATCAGATAAAATTATACAATTCACAAAACTGAAATTTCCGCATCATGAAATGATTTATGTATCCTTACGAAATTCAAGAGGCATATAAGTAAGAAAACTAACAAAAAAAGGATATCTTATAAATGAAACAATGAAACATAATGGTCTTCATATCGATACAGAATAAATATGCTGAATGCGGCTATACATGATTATACAAGACTAAGAATTTCACCATTAAAATGTTCGATGTCTCTCTGAAGAATGGTTATCTGTATGGCATCAAATTGAGGATGGCTCTGAAATCGGCTTACTGGAAAAGGGAGCTTCTTGGATCTGCAACCCATGATGTTCTGGATCTGTTCAACAAGTGACAAATCCCGAAAGTCAGTTGGCCACAAAAGGTAGGATGTCAACACCTTGTTCAGAGTTGTCAGTTCAATATGGCGCCAAGCCTTATCCTGCAGATGAAGAAGCCTAAAAGATAATAACAAATATAGCTGCTCCACACGAAGCAGGATGCTAGAGACTAAGTGTTACGCCGTAAACTTGCCAGAAACGTTAACCAAAGGTGTCCGTACACCCAATGTTATGCCACTGCAAACCAATCTGAACTGGTGGCATCGAAACGTTACCAGTGGAGAGATTTGCGCTCAACACGTCTCAGAAGAAAATGATTTTCATCTTGCGTGGTGAGCCTGGAAGATTCCTAACTTGTTTTTCTCGTGGTATCATTCTATATGATGAAAATCTTCCCTTACATAGGTGAATATATGCCCCATGCCGACTTTCTCGTGGAATACACAAAGGGTTTTAGCGATCTGAACCCAACCACTCCTCTCTTCATAGTGTCGTTCTTTCTTCCCCCGATAGTAATATAATGCTAGGGAAATTGTCACGCATTTTCCTTATAAAGCTTTGATAAACTGCATCCCTCGGTTTGCGTTTCACTTCGTAAAATTTCTTCAAACGCCATCACGCTGCGATTTCGAATGCGAACAGTGAATTTACATTTGATATTGTGTGCTTTTATTCCAATAATGGGTTGATAGTTTGTTATTAAATGCATGTATTTGTTAACTATTTTAATGATTAAAATTTTTTTTAAAAATTTAAATCTCTAAATTTAATATTTTAAAAAACTTCTCTACTCATTCAGTTATATATTACGTTATTAATGCCATATAAATAAATATCAAATTAGAAAGTTTGTAATTCAAAAGAAGTATTTTTGCTTTTTGTAAATTTTTATGACTTGTGAATTAAAACCACATATAATCAAACATCGCTTAATTCTAATTTTTATTTCTGTAGGAAGAGGATTGTCTGCTGGTAAGTTATTGTATTTCCTTATCTTCAAATTTATTTTGTAATTAGATTTTGCAATTTCATACTCATTCCCTGTTTGAATACAGTTGCTGTAGCCACTATTGCTCAACCAGCAAACTGCCAAACTGAAGAGCATATAATAGAACTGGACAAACCTGAAAATGGAGCTACTCTTTACTGGCCCTCGTGTGTCCGAGTTAGACGCTGTGGCGGATGTTGCACTAGTAAAATGCTTGCGTGCAAGCCCCTTGCTACATCAGTTTTGAATGTCACAGTAAGTTTATAATTTTCAAAACATGTCATTCATGTTTAACATTTAGTCTATTCTAACAGAGTATGGGTAATTCAGAAAAAAATTTACCGTTGTTCACATAATCGCCTTTTTAAAAATCTGAAGTGATTTCTTTGCATTTCCTCAGATTAATTGTCATTTCACTTACATACAACTCCGTCCCTGATGATAAAAAAATTTTACAGCCTTCAGATAAATTTTGAGTTTTCTTTAGTATGTTTTTAAGATACTGAGCAACCAAAACAAAATCTGTATTCTGTTTGAGTGTAAAATTGCAACTCCAGGAGAAGTAAAGCAAGTTTCCCAAAATTCGGTATGTAGCGTCTCCGTAGATGTTATCTGACTCTGATTGATCTTGATGATAAACCACACCAGTTTGTTCATCTTAAAATTGAATAAATACATTATTGTCGATTGAAACTTATTTTTCAAATTAACTGGAGTACTGACCATTTAAACTAAGGAAGGAAATGGATTTTTTCATATGCTGAGTGATTTATTCTTCATTGTAGTCATTTATTGTTGGTTTTAATTGTCAAGTTATTTTGATGATTTTGGTACGGAAAATGTCAGTTTTTTTTTATTGCAAAAATCAAATGTTTAGTACAAAATAATTTACATAAACTGCCATCTACTGAATAACGCAAAAATTCACCTCCCAAGATATGGTATAGAATACTAGTGCTGCCATCTATTGAATAAAGCCCAAATCAACTTGTCCCGAGATAGATTCGGGTTTGACAATAAGATGCAAGAAAAAAAAATCTACCCCGAGACTATTTTTGAACGCACGACATTTTGGAACGCAAGTGCCGCTCCCGAGACTATCTCGGGCACGACAGTTAAAACGTTAAACTTCAAACCTTTAAAATTTTTACCGATAAATGTTTAACACTTTCCGATTAAGCCATTTCTACAGTAATAAAATGCATTCCCAAATGTTTAAATATAAATTTTTAAAAAATTACAAAATACATTAGATTTTTACCATCAACTAACGGCATAACCATTTTCTAAATTACTCATATTGTCACAAGTAATTAAAACTGTCCGAAAATATGGCATATATTTCAAAGTTATTTTTGTGCAAATTTATGGTATACAAGTAATTACGATTTCAGTTAAGAAGATAGCAGCACCTCACTAAATATTATATTGAGGGGCGGTCGAGTGAAGAAGAAATTAGCCCGAATTAGACGATACTGTATCGGAGGCGTGTTTTTCACTCATCATGAGGAAGTAATGCTTTTAGGCACCAGAGGAAGCACTGTTTTTACTAAATTAAGGAGTGTATGATACAATGGAATATTTTGAAGGAAATGTGAAGTTTTAGAATTAAGACAGAAAAAATAGACAAGATTAATAGAAGAAGGTCTGATTTATACTTGTCTAGTGTTGAAATTTTGATAGAGAGGCTACGAATCGATCCTGGACTATTCAAAGGGATTAATTCATTCTTAATTTTAGCCAAATTTTCAGAATAATTCTTGCGTTTTCTCTGACATTTATTTATTTTTTTTTTAACAAACATTGGCAAAGATTTTACCTTAGCTGAAATGTTTTTGAGCCACGTACCAAATTCTAGGCACAGTAGAATGATTTACTCCGAAATCAGCTGCAACCTTATCAATAGCAACGTGTTCCAGCTTTTGGCCTTTCTTCAATTGTAATAACTTTTTCAGTAAGTTCATTATCCATTAATCGCTTCGATTTGGTACTCTTTCTTAATGTTTGCAACACTACTTTCTCCCAAATCCCCCATTTTTTTAGCACAGCGGGTGTTACTTTATTTGACACAAAATACAAAATTTTTCTTACTAAATGTTTTTCTCTTAATCAAAAACAAATGTCTCCATACTATGATCCGTTATTTTACGATCACTATTGGATTTTAAAAATAGGTTACTTGATTACTAAAATGCTTACATCATCCGTTAACCTTCAACGTGTTTTAAAATGTATATACCATATTTTCGGACAGAGGGAGTTTTATTTATTACACATATTTTATTTCTTGCTGAATACTCTTATAGATCCCCATAAACTTCTTAAAGGGATTGATTACGTGAATGCTGAAATATAAAGTATTATAAAAGTAATTACGAAAAAAATATGAATTTGATGATTGGATTATTTTTTAACTCTGAAAACAGCGTGCTTGAATTTTATCCTCCCTTTTTCCTTAAGGTTTATTTAATCTCTGGTTAAAATAATAAAATTTCTTAATAGCACGACTATGTTCAAGTTGACACTCACTAGCTGTCTACCAGAAATTCCATTCGAGTTCAGAGAGAAATGGATACTCACAACTTCTCCCACAGTGATACCATAGGACTCAAAGGTGGCGCCCTCTGGTGGTACTGCTACGCATAATCCTACATACATTGTGACGATATAACAGGGTGTTTCGACAATACTCTCTCTGAAATATTTTGCATAATAATTTGTATGATGAAATATAAGTAGAAAATACTCACGGCTATATCTAAATTTTTTCGTCCTCGGGGCTCTGTCCAAGCATTTTGCATTGTCAGTAAAAGTATAAATACTCATATTATCAAGCACTAAAACTTAATGCTAAACTCAAACATTGAATATTTAGTAATAATTGTAAGGGATACTAGCATCAACCTAAGGAGAAAATGTCTTGGTGTCACCCTGTTCATTTTAATCAGCTTTAAAAGGAAAATATTGGAGCTGGAATAAAACAATTTCCTTCCTTTTTTTTTTGTTTCTTTCTTTCAAAGGGGAAAAAGGAAGATACACAATGAAACTAATTTTCCCTAAATTACTTACTTACTTAACTCTTACTTACTAACTTACTCTCTCTCTCTCTCTGTCTCTCTCTCTCTCTCACACACACACACACACACACACACACACATATATATATATATATATATATATATATGTGGCAACCCAACTCGCAGACAACTCCGACGTCGCGTTCTGCGCATCTGGTTCGCGCAGGATTGGGGAATTGCCGCGGACATTGGAACACCGATCTAGACTACTTCACTTTTCCGTACTAGCGTGGTACGTACGCTTCTCCGCTCCGAATTCACTGCGATGAAGTACGAGCCGGGTTTCGTAACTGTAAATCTATGTTATGTTTATAATTGCTGCTTATACCTTCTGATGTCCGTAATATGGGAATAATAGTTCCCATAAATTGGTGGCCAGAGACTGACTGGACAATTTTGCTTTCGATTTGCCGCGTGGCCGACCAAGCAGCAATCCATCAGCATCGCCCCGGTTTGTCTTCAATTTTGATGAAATTGTGCTTCATATGATCTCTTAAGCGGCTAACCATTCGGAGTACGTCTCACTTTTTCTGGGAAAAATTTTTTCCCCCGTGGCTGTCATCTGCTATAACTCGCACGTGGCCCGACAAGACAGAGTGTTTGTGAAGCTCCAAAAAATTTTTCTTCTCCACCATCCTGATACTGTGTGTTGTGTCCTCCCTTACGATATGTGTGGTGCAAGGTTTTATACCTTACAGTGATTATTCTGAATTCTTGACGCAAAGAGTCAAACAGTGATCACGTGTCGCACGCCTATTTTTTCGTGGTGCCTAACTGCTCGGATAATTAAGCCCTAGGACTAATTAAATGGATTATCACAACTATCTACGTGATCGGTAAGCTGTCCCATTATTTTTTTACCGTAAACTATTAAACTTACCTTCTCGGTATTGCGTATATATGCTCTTCCAACCCTTATACTTTTTTTGTGTAATGTATTTTCGTACTGTGCTGTACCAGATATTATCCCCGTAATTTCCTTACATGCTAGCGTCTCTTTCCCATATTTTTTTGCTAGATTATTTTTGTTTTGCATTTTGGTATTGATGTTTTCTTTGCATACTTTATTTCTATACATACTTTTCTTTACACATGCTTGATTATTTCCCTACTGAATACTTATATCGTATAACAACTGTATTTCACCTTATTTTTGCACAATTACCTTTGGCATACGTAGCTGTTGAATTGTATTTGTATTGTTTCTCTCCTTGATTTATATGATGCAACCTCCCGGCGACCCTTCCGCGAATCTTTCGCGCGTCTCCATTAAACCACCTCCCTTCTGGAAAACCAATCCATACATATGGTTTAGGCAAATTGAAGCACAATTTACCATTGCAAATATTACGGCGGACTCGACAAAATTTAACCACGCCATTGCAGCTCTAGAGTCCAGTGTTTTAGACCCAATTGCTGATTTCGTTCTAAATCCACCTGACAAGGACCAATATAATACTCTAAAGCAGCGATTGATTGAGTTGAATACCGAAAGCCAAGAGTCCAAAATCCGTACGCTGCTAAAAGGTCTCGAATTGGGCGACCAACGCCCTTCACAACTCTTGGCGCGAAAGCGCACATTAGCTGGCACGTCGATAGGCGACCCCTTGTTAAAATCTTTATGGTTCGCGAGGCTTCCAACCTCTACCCGAGGTATACTCGCTACCCTGAGCGATGACCTCAGCACATTGGCTGCAGCTGCAGATAAAATTCACGACCTGGCACCCCCAGAAATAAACATCGTCGCCAGTACAGAAAACACCAATCAAGGTTCCGACCTTGATTCTCGCATAGATAGACTTACCCAGCAGGTGAACGAGTTATCGGCACTGGTACGTGGTCGTAACCCACATAAAGGTGCCCACCGCCGAGAGAACAGCCGATCGAGTAGACGCCCTCGCCAATACAAGGAAGCGGCCAACGGGCTATGTTTCTACCACACCAACTTTGGAGAAAGAGCCAAACGGTGTAAATCCCCATGCTCCCTCCAGCAGTCGGGAAACTAATAAGGCGGCCGCCTGATGGCCTACAACGCGATCGCCAGATCAATCGCATCCTCTTGGCCGATCCCTCGTCTACAATAGAATTTCTCATTGATACAGGTGCCGATTTGTCGGTAATTCCCAAATCGTTAGTACCGAACGCATCAGGCACGTCAGACTTGGTTCTTTTGACCGCCAACGGCTCGAACATCCCCACTTACGGAACTAAACTGCTCAAGTTAGACCTCAACCTCCGACGTTCCTTTACGTGGACGTTCGTCATCGCGGACGTTTCACAGCCTATTATAGGCATCGACTTTCTGAAACATTTTGGCTTACTGGTCGATGCCCGAAATAACTCCCTAATCGACAATCTAACTAAAATATCTTCGAGAGGCAAATCACCTTCAACTAATCCTAGCTCCACAAATATTTCTATTCTCTGGGGAAACTCTAGTTTCGACCAGCTTCTCAAAAATTATCCTCAACTCACAAATCCATCCTACCTTCCGTCCAATCCTACATCTACTTCTGTTTTTCACCATATCGAAACTACGGGTCCTCCTGTGTTTTCCAAACCCCGACGTCTGTCACCGGAATTATTACGGGCAGCTCCTCAGTAATTCGAATTTCTGCTTTCCCAAGGCATCATTCGGCCATCGAAGAGTCCTTGGGGTAGCATATGGTTAGAAAAACAAACGGTGATTGGCGTCCTTGTGGCGATTACCGCAGACTCAATGCCGTAACCGTTCCGGACCGGTACCCTGTACCACACATTCAGGATTGTACGCAACTCTTGCATAATAAGTCCATTTTTTCCACCCTCGATCTGGCCAGGGATTACCACCAGATCCCTGTCCACCCAGATGACGTGCCAAAGACCACCGTCACCACTCCTTTTGGCTTGTACGAATTTGTATTCACTCCTTTCGGTCTTCGAAACGCGGGACAAACGTTTCAGCGTTTCATCCATCAAGTCCTTGTTGGCCTTGATTTCTGTGTGCCATATTTCGATGACATTCTCATCGCCTCTTCCTCCTCTGAAGAGCATAGTTCTCACTTCGAACAAGTTTTTGACCGCCTCAAACAATACAACCTTAAACTGAACCATGCCAAATGCGTCCTTGGTAAACCTTTTGTAACCTTTCTGGGCTGTAAAATTTCATCTTCCGGTATTGAACCCTTACCAGAGAAGACGCAACAAATTACTAACTTCCCAAAACCTGAGACCATTTCCCAGCTCCGCAGATTCCTGGCCATGATAAATTTTTATAGGCGTTTCATGGTACACGCCGCGCATACTCAAGTGCCCTTGCATGAGTTTTTGAAAGAATCTCGAAAGAATGATAAACGTCCTGTGCCATGGACGGACGAAGCGCTTGCTGCATTTAATAAATGCAAGGCTGATCTCTCCCAGGCAGTCCCCCTCGGTTTTCACTCTCCCGGGCAGCAACTCTCTCTAATGGTTGACGCTTCCGATTCTGCCATCGGAGCGGCCCTGCATGCAAAAACCACTTTGGGACTCCAGCGTCTTTCTTTCTTCTCACGAAAGTTAACGAACGCTGAGCGGAAATATAGTACCTATGATAGGGAATTGCTAGCTATCTACTCAGCGATTAAGCACTTTCGACACTCTCTCGAAGGTCAGTCCTTTATAGTTTTTACCGATCATAGGCCCTTAACGTATGTCTTTACTAAGAACTCCGATTCTTGCTCGCCCCGTCAGTTGAGGCACCTCGACTACATAGTGCAGTTTACTACAGACATTCGCCATGTTCCAGGAAACAAGAATGTTGTTGCAGATACCTTGTCACGCCTGGACCACATTGCGAGTATCACCAGTTTCGACTTCGCCGTATCGCATGACCAGGAAATACAACGTCTTATCTCTGGAGAGACGCATACGAGTTTGGTTCTTCAACCATTAAAACTTTCCAACGATCTGCAAATATTCTGCGATAGCAGTACCGGCAAAGTACGTCCTTTCGTCCCAGAGGCGTGCCGAGAACGTCTGTTCCACTCCCTGCATGGACTATCTCACCCTGGAGTGCGAGCAACCAAGAAGCTCATTTCAGAGCGTTATGTGTGGCCATCAATGGCGAAAGACATCACAGCATGGACTCGTACCTGCTTGAGCTGTCAACGCTCAAAGGTACATAAGCACACACGCAGCCCCCTGCAGCAATTTTCTCCGCCGTCTCATCGCTTCGATCACGTACATCTTGATTTGGTGGGCCCTCTTCCACCTTCGGAGGGATTCACTTACTTGCTTACGTGCGTGGATCGGTATACTCGATGGCCGGAGGCGATCCCGATAACGGACATCTCGTCCGAGACAGTAGCACGCGTCTTCATCAGTCAGTGGGTTGCCCGTTTTGGAACCCTTTCCGTCATCACTACCGATCAAGGACGCCAGTTTCAAGCACATCTTTTCTCTGATCTGATGTCACTACTAGGCACGAAGCACATCCGCACCTCGCCGTACCATCCAGCGGGCAACGGGCTAGTCGAGCGTTTTCACCGCTCACTTAAACAGGCGCTTAGATGTCACTCAAACAACCGGTGGACTGAAACTCTCCCATTAGTCCTCCTGGGACTCCGCTCCTCGCTCAAGGAAGACCTTCAGTGCACAAGTGCGGAGCTTGTATATGGCTCTACTCTCCGCCTCCCTGCAGATTTTCTCCATCCATCCCCACCCCCTGCAGTCGAACCATCCGAGTTCGTCCAACATCTCCGTAGCTTAATGCAGAGTCTCTCACCAACTCCCACTTCTGCTCACCGCAATCCGACCACCTTCGTGCACCCTTCTCTCGAATCATGCTCTCATGTCTTTGTGCGCTATGATGGGATCCGGCGCTCACTACAGCATCCGTACAACGGACCCTTCAAGGTAATGGACAGAACGGCTAAATATTATACATTGCTTATAAATGGTAAGAATTGTGTTATTGGCCTCGACCGTTTAAAGCCAGCATTCCTCACCACCAGCGACTCCCTGACGTCGCAGCATCCTGTGTTGAATCCAAATGATCCTGTCACGACTAGCGTACCTACTCCTACAACTGTTACGAGAGCTTCGCCCTCGCCGACTCCAATAACGACTCCAGTTCCAGTGTCAACGCGTTCTGGTCGACGGGTTCGGTTTAACCCCCGTTACTTGTAACCCTCAGTACCTACGGTACTTGGGGGGAAATACTGTGGCAACCCAACTCGCAGACAACTCCGACGTCGCGTTCTGCGCATCTGGTTCGCGCAGGATTGGGGAATTGCCGCGGACATTGGAACACCGATCTAGACTACTTCACTTTTCCGTACTAGCGTGGTACGTACGCTTCTCCGCTCCGAATTCACTGCGATGAAGTACGAGCCGGGTTTCGTAACTGTAAATCTATGTTATGTTTATAATTGCTGCTTATACCTTCTGATGTCCGTAATATGGGAATAATAGTTCCCATATATATATGCGTGTGTGTAATAAATTTAAACCACCTCTAATAGCCTGTAATCAGAGTTCTTTCACTCTATTGTAACCTTTATGCCCTTTGCTAATACTAACCTTCCTCGCCAATTTCTGGCAACCCGTCGACAGCTACTTCTACACTCGCCAGATGAAAACTGGACGTTGCACTGTAAGGTCATGTTTTGGCTGCAATAAACAAATTTGTTCATTATATTCGAATCTTATTATTGTTTCGGCCACGATGTATTTGTTAACAGGAGATGACCATTCGGGTCATCACATATATATATGTAACATGGGAGACAGAACGCAGACTCAGAAGATATCTAGTCTCCCATGCTCAGGTGAGGAGATGCAGTTATGCTCAAAATAAATTTATTTCATGATTAAAGACGACTAATATGAGCTTTTTACGGAAACATTTTTATTCAATACACCGACCGATCCGTCGGTATGGATGCAGCAAGAGAAATTACAGGAATCCGTCCTACTTCCGGATGTCAAGTCTTATATAAACTTCAGTCCATCACGTGATTAAAGGGTGTGTCTTAATAGTTGATTGGTTTAAAGTTGTTGTTGATGTGCAGAACTGATTTAAATTTGTACTGACGCCGCGCAGCGTCTCTTTACTTAAAAAAGACAGCCATCTTTAATGATATTGCCTAAGGCTGTAATAATGGAATTTAACGCGAATGCTCAAAGGGAATTAAATAACTTAAGGGATTAAAAAAGGGGTATGTAATTTTGAATAGTAAAGTGAGGAATTAATAGTTTTTAAATGTTGAGAGTGTTGAATTAAGAAATTACTAGTTTTTAATATTATATATATATATATATATATATATATATATATATATATGTGTGTGTGTGTGTGAGAGAGAGAGAGAGAGATAATAATCACATTTGGAAAATTTAACACAAGGGAATTGATGTGTAGAACTTATGGGAGATGCAGTCGGCACGAGGAAGTGATGCAGTCGGGCGAAGTGTTCATCCAGGAAAACACTGATGATATTTAGGAGAGAAACAAACATGGAGCCAGAGAAGAGGAACACAGCTTTCAGACTATATCCATGAAATCACCTTTTTATTCAACTATGAAGCATCGCGAAGGCTGCAGCGGCCACTGGACTTGCCCTGACGGGGCGCGGATTACATTACAAGGTTAAGACAGGAGCGGACAGCAGGTCTGACAACAACGGGAGTTAGACACGAAGAGAGAGAAGTCTTCCGTTCACGCAAATAGTAAATGAGTGTTTTGCGATATTGACGCCAGAGGGCCTAAACTACTTAATTTTTAATTCGGCGACTTTAGATTCGTGGACTTCACGTGTTCACTTCAGTTCTCCCGGGGATACTTTATTGCTAGATCCCGCGCTTGTTAGATCTGCGACCTATTGATCTGGTTGCAGGATAAGTGGCCATAAAGTTCTTGTAAAGTGTGGTTTCGACGTTATAGAAGGCCTAAATCCAGAGTGGTTCGAGGGCTCTTCAAGAATTTTGACATTACACTGACATTCGGAATTTCATAAACTTTGAACACTCCACATATCTGGGTATGTTACTGAGTTCAGATATTTCACATGTCTGCTTAATGATCTGCAGGGCTACGATAATTTATCTTATTTTACTTTTAGGTTGCAATTTTGGAAAAGGGGTCGTGCTCTATTAACAAGAGAATATGCTTTAAAGTAAAGTAATTTAGGTAGATGCGTTTTCTTGTTACATATATATCAGACTGATATATATATATATATATATATATATATATATATATATATATGTGTGTGTGTGTGTGTGTGTGTGACAGGCGTTCGCTTTGCCTGCTATAAAATATCACTTGCAGTCTTCTCGTTTAACAGTCCATGGCATGGAGGGAAGGCAGACACTCAAAATAAGTACTCAGCATCGTCCAGTTTAATTAGATTTTATTTCAATTCAACTTCCCGTAAACCACTTCTCCAGATCTACACTTTTCAGCGCTCGCCATTTTCAAATTCGTGACCCCGGCTAACGCACGTCCACCATCAACGATTTAATTCCGCGTTCTGCGCAATTCTAGGTCTTCATTTACGCGTCTACTTTTATGGCACATGCGCAAAGCACCACCTGGAAAGTTCTAGAAGCTTTTGTTTTCCCGCCAAACCCTGTACATCAATCTAAAAATAAATTCCCTCCATGGAACTTCAATATCGCGAATCGAAGGTCAACTAACGAAACGGGGAAAAAACCTTTTTTCTCGACGCGTTTTACCAATGATTTTCATATTAGATTTCGCTATTTTTAAGCCCCCTGTAATTTTAACTTAATTATTCTTTCCCTTAATTAATTCTTGACACATACACACACACACATATATATATATCAGACTGAGATAGCATTAAATAACGATACTCAACCTACAAAAAAAAAAAGGAAGTCAGACTAACTATGAAATAGAAAACATACGTCATTCTACTTTCGAAAGGCATAAAACAGACTTTTATTCGGGAGACGTGTAACAAATCGCGCAACTTAAAGCAAAAGAGACCACGAATGCGCAGGTAGAACACTGCCATTTTCTCATTGGAAACTTGTGAAATGGCTAAGTATAGTAGTGTTAAGAAACGTAAACAGAGACCTACATGGACTGAAATTTCATAGATATCTTTGAGTTTTTCAAGTTATAAAATTCACTTGTCTTGGAACTATTTTACAATTTCACTCCATATTTTTGTACTATCCTAGTTATTTATTTAATTATTTCTAACTAGCTTGTAATTCATATATTTTCCCATTTTTTCCTTTAGATTAAATGTATTCATCAAAGAAATTTCTCTAATTAACTTATGTTCATAATTTATGAAAACATCTATCTAGAAAACTTTGTGGCACCATGTGAAGCATGATCTCATTTTTACCCTATATTGACAAAAAAAGGTTTCATGAAAATCCGTTGGGAATAAAACACACGAATATCTAATAAATTTTCCATCGTACTAAATTTTCATTTGCTCTAAAGCTGGAATTGAGCTGCTTACTAAGTGCTTAAAACAGTTATTGATGGTTTCAATAGATACAAGGTGATCCGTCGATTGTGGATTGTAGTTCTATAAATTTTCTAATCCAAATAGCATTGTCTTTTTAGGGGTTATATTCACAAACACAAGCAAACATAACAAGTAAATCGTATTTTGCCCTATGGCAAGACCAACGCAGACCATACTGCAATTAACAATTATTTAAAACAGACCATACTGCGATGAACAATTATTTAACACAGACCATACTGTGTAAAAACCTTCGCCTGTGGTCGGCGAGCTACAACTGGTGGGGATAGACAACAGAGGCTTTCACGTGATTGAGCGGGGAAGCGCTCGGTCCCTAGGAGCGTCAAGACGCAACACAAGGTTAACCAAAAATGCATCGAAACCATGAAAATAGTAGTTGTGACTGATGCCCCTTGACCGACAGTTCATTGTCAGTTCATATCCATAACGGCTATTGGGCGAAGAGGGGCGGCTCCGGTTTTTAATAGCACCACAAGGGTCGGAGTCCAACTTGGCTAAAGGTCCCATGGGACAACTTGGCCCGTAATTTTGAACAGAGTCAAATGACGAGACCGGAACACTTGTCCCCGAACCTCCAGAGGTAAATTTGAAAACTTGGATTTTTCGTGTACCAGCCGCCATTAGTGTACACGGCGGTGGATTTGTCAGTGGCCGGCCTCGAACCAGAGACGTTGAGATTACTGGCTCGCTCCGGTTTTTAATAGCACCACAAGGGTCGGAGTCCAACTTGGCTAAAGGTCCCATGGGACAACTTGGCCCGTAATTTTGAACAGAGTCAAATGACGAGACCGGAACACTTGTCCCCGAACCTCCAGAGGTAAATTTGAAAACTTGGATTTTTCGTGTACCAGCCGCCATTAGTGTACACGGCGGTGGATTTGTCAGTGACCGGCCTCGAACCAGACACGTTGAGATTACTGGCTCGCTGCCTTTGCCAACCGCGGTGTGAAAATATCTGCACATATTGAACATCTTCGGTTGTTGGGAAAAAATTGAAATTATTTTGTAACAGCCTAGATTATTTATTGTTCATTGCATTATTTTCAGGTTCTTCAAATGCATTATAACCTCGAAAACCCAGGTAGTTTTCAAAGTCAAGGCCCAAAGGTTTTTTCAATAGAACAACACAATCGTTGTGCGTGTACATGTAAAGAAAGTCGGGAAGACTGTGATCCAGATCTACAGGATTACAGAGAAAATGAATGTAGGTGCGTTTGTAAAAACTCAGAACAATCAGCATCTTGTAATGGACCTAAGAAACTATGGGACAGCAAAAACTGTGTATGCAGATGTAGAAATATTCGAATGTGTTCCTCGGGACGATATTTCAATATACTCACTTGTAGGTAAGTTACCACCGTTTCGTATAAAAATATTCCATCTGCACGTTTCCTACATAAATCCTCAGGCATCATAACTAACAGTTTTAGACACCCTTCGTCGACCTGACAAATTGAAAAAGAAAATTGAACTATTAATGTATATTTTTAAATGAAGTATTACGAAAGCACTACATTTTGAACACTTAGGAACTATGTATTTTATGCATTCAGGTAGATAGATAAATAATATGTGCGTATATGTGTGTCAGAGGTGCAATCACCAGTAATAGGGTGGAGGGGGGTTTAATTTTTAGCGACGAAGATTTTCATTTTAAAGACGGAATTGGGGGATTAAAACGAATGCTGGAATCACCCTTTTATCTAAAGCGAATTTTTACTTCTGTAGAAGTGGAGGGGGGAGGAGTGACATGATTGAGCCACTGGAGTTCAGTCGTGTACAGACCCTGATTTTTCATTAGGCCCGGGCCTAGGGGCCCCCGAATGTTGCCCCCCCCCAAATTTTTATTTTAAAAGAAAAAATTCCCAATTCAAAATTTTTTTATTTTACAGTTTTTAATAGCAATTTTTTTTATATATCCTTACAAATCTGATTGATTGGTTCATCATATGTATAGTTAGGGCTAGATTTGAGGCGGAACGCGCCGAAACGGCGTTCCGGTACCTCATCTTCCGGTCCCTCTCTTCGGGTCTCCGGTACCTCATCCGGTACCTCATCCTCCGGTACCTCTCTTTATCAATAATTTGGAATACCCCCCACACACATCCCGGAAGGTTACCGTTCCGGCACCTCTATTTCTAGAAATCTAGCACTGTGTATAGTTATATGTATAGTTCATCCATATGTATGTTATAGTGTATATAAGGGATTAATAAGTTTTTGTGGTTGCATTCTATTGGTGTTTTAATGATGAAGTTAATATGTTGTATTGCTTTATGTTATTTGATAATGTTCTAGGCTTCTACGCTACAAATAGCAAATTCTTGGTAAAATGGTACTTTCACAATGATTCATGATTTTTTTTGTGTGTGTGTGTGTGTGTCAATTTTTGAAATTTTACACCCACATCAGCGTTAGAGGGGGCCCCATCCCGATTTGTGCCTATAGTCAAGAATTTTCTAAATCGGGCCCTGATCGTGTATGAATGTGTACATGTGTATATGAAAAAAACCTAAAGCTTTATAATGAATCGGAATTCTGTACTTACTGATACGTGAGCCAATAAATTATTTCTAAATCAGCAAGGCATGTGCACCATTCGCGATCAGGCGTTGTAAATACTACCCAGTAGTGATCCGATGAGGAAAAAATGAAAAAAGTAACAACTAAATTAATGACAAGGTAAAATGACAAAGCAGCCCAATTTTACCAAAATGGAGCACCCAACGCTGCGTTTTTGACGGCTATTGGCAAGCCCGAGTAAATAGTTTGCATCTTGGAATTCAAATGATCGAAAATTCACAATTAATGAAAGACTGCAATCACCTACGACGCGTATGTTAGAGGATGCGCACGTCTGTCAAATCTAAATAGAGCTTTTTCACCACTGAAAGAACTGTGACTGCTCAAAACCAACAACGTCACAGAGGAAATTCTGAACCGAGCAGTTTCTTATGTCAAGGCATGGGACAGCAGTTGGATGGTCTCGGACACAATTTTTATATAACAGACGGGGTCATTTTAGACAGATAATTTCAAACATTGTATCATTATTTTTTTCCATTGTACCATTTTCGAAATTTCAAGATGTATTAAAAGTTACTTTCCAGTAACTAGATGTTGTAATATAACAGCGTTATCTTTTATAGGTGTGAGATATTAAGGCGATCTTTAGCAATTGATAACCCGAACGCACAGATTTCTAACACTTCTTTGGCTGTACACGTATCTGCAACATCTCCTTGATAATAAAATAGTTCTTTCTATCAAGATATGAAGTAAGCAAAGAAATACGGACGAAAGTAACAAACATAACTACCTGTCCTATGTCTGTGCAAAGTTGTGAAATATATTTTTGATTAAAATGTCAAGAAATAGTTATGGATGTTTCGATTTGTTATAAAATTTAATGAGCTTAAATTCCGTATATTTTTCAGCACCAAGTCTTTTTAGAACTTTTTTTTTTTCGATCTGGCTAATAATTAGTTTTATTGTTTAGTGTTTACTATTTAATTACAATGAACGAGGAATAATTTTTTTTATGCAAACAGGAAAGATTTTTGATCAGCTCTTTACACATCAAATATGAAAGCCTGGGCTTTCTAAAATTCTTTCCTGGGAGGGGATATTTTCAGATTCTCTGTTTCCAGTGGCAAACCCAGGGGGGGGAGGGACTGGAAACCCCCCCCCAAAGAAGTAGAAATATTGATTTTGCATTATAAATATTTTTATTCGTTCATCTCGCCCCCCCCCCATAATTATAAATATTTTTATCCATTCATCTCAGCCCCCCCCCCCCCAAGAAAAAATCCTGGGTGCGCCACTGTCTGTTTCCATTACCTCTAACTTTTTCCGCTTTTTTGAGGGGATATGTAAATGCCGGACAGATCTGTTCTCAACAATAACTGCTCAAGCAAAACAGAGCGAAATAATTCTTTCAAACAGATCTTAGTTTAAAAAGAAAAAAAATGCAACTGACAATCGTCGTTCGAAGACAACTAAAATATCCGATACTGGAAAGGACTACTTTAGCCCTCTCCATGGGTGGGCCACGGTCGTCTTCGTTAACCAACCTTAGAGGTAATCATCAACAGTTTTATATTACAAACTCCCGGTTCATTTAAGTCTGCTGTGTACTATCCCTATTGGATTCGCTCACCTCAATGTTAACCTATGGAGAAAATTTATCTACTTTTTACAGATACATAAATGCAAATAATCAAATAAAAATGATATTTTCAAATAGCCTGAACTTTCCTGCACCTTGCAATAGGATTCATTTTATAAATTTCGTCCACCAAAGGAATTTATTAGCATATAAAACACACTATACCAGATTTTTCCCCCGAATAATTTAAATTTTAAAATATTATTTGCATTAAAAAAAAACGAAAATGCCCGAAAGTGTAAAATTTCTTTCTCTATTACGGAGTACAATTTAAAAAAAAAAAAAAAATCTTTACATCCAAGTCGGCAATACTTGGACACATTTTCTCCATAGGTAAACATTGAGGAGAGCGAATCCATTAGGGTTAGTACACAGCAGCCTTAATACATCAATCTTAGCATATCACGCGCTTGTAAACGGTAATAGTCTTGAGATTCACTTGAAGTGTGCAACATATTGAGTGTTTATATAATAAAGGATATTAACCCATTTAAACAGCGCAATTCGAAGGATAAGTCTTGTGTAAAAACAAGAAATCAAGAGACAAAACAAATTAAATTCATAAACTTTATATATACAAATCATTTTTACAGAAATGCATTTGAAAAAAGATAAATGGCTATTTGATTAAAACAAAACGCTTTTATGATGGGGAGGAGTTTATACAAGCTATTATATTCAGAGGGGCATGTACGTTGAAAACAAAATTAACACATATGGAAATATTTTTAAGCTGGGATGACAACTATAAGCGATGAAACACAAGTCGAATTCAGACCAATAAATACACCAAATTTTGATTAAATACAAACAGCTACTGTGCTTATCTCAAACAACAATAGGTTTAGTTCTGCACAAAACAGCTAAAGTATTGAGTACATATTTAACTCATATCTACAACAACTTAGTCATTTCTTACAATCATAGCACTTTTTCAGAAGTAAACAGTTTTTAAAACAATAAATATTAAAGGCTGATCAAATGTCACTAAATAAAAAAAGTGTCGCTGGTTCCTTTGATATGAGATTGACAAATGGAAAATGGCTGGAACAAAAAGTATTTCAAATTTTATGCTTAGAAATGTCACAAAACAAAATGAGTGTTCAGTGCAGATGATTTCAATTTCTCCTGTTAACAGCAGCAAAACTACATACAGTAAGGATTGAGTAAAGAGTTCTGAACTCCTTCCTTGTTTACAAATACTGATAATGCATGCATAATAGAAGTATAGCCAAATCATGCTTAAGTTTTCACATCTTGACATACGCTAAATCATTCCTTTAAAAAAAATGGTTCACAAAAATAATGTTCATGAATAAGGCCAATGTATTCGTGTTTTTATTATTTTTTTTGTGAAGAATATTCTTTAACTAGAGTGCAAACTTCAGTGTAACTATTTTTTCAATAAAAAAAGAAATTAATTAACAAAGCACTTTTGCAATCTTTATCACAATGAAGGCAATATTAAAATAAGTAAATTTCCTTTTTCCATTCGGAAGAATATTGATATTTATATTGATATATCTTTCCTATGAAATAAATCTATTTTATCAGATATGAATACTTGTGAATATATCACAAGACATATAGGAATGTGCTCATCACAGCCATCTTTCGTACATTGTGCAATTTATTTCATAAAGGAAAAGAAAAGAATCTGAAATTTTTTGAAAATCCCTCAATATTTCAGCATTTTGATGCACACTTTACTAAAGCAATTTCAAAACACAAAAATGAGACTATGTTAAATAGCATTCGATTTTTTTACATGCTATTGTGCAATTTTAGGATTGTAATTACCTATATATTAAAATCTCAAAATCACAAATTAAATTCTCCAAGAAGTATCATAAATACTCAAATGCAGGCAACTAAATATTTTTTTCCAGTGAAAGAAAATATTTCAGAAATATTAAGATGTATATTCTATAAATACAAACTTTTTACTTATTGAAAATTACAGTGTTCTGTATTTGAATTAAGAACATCAACTGAATACAATTTTAAAATAAAAAAAGTGCTACATAATTTTTACTATTATCAATTACGATATATTTCACACCAAATAAATATTAATGTTTAGGGACTCAGTAGTTTTAATGGTTTAAAAAGTTTATATTTACAGTGATAGAACCTATTAGTTTGTACCATAAAAGCTGAAAATTAACTATAATGCCCATTATTTATCCAATAATTTTTGTTTGAATAAAGTTTTAAGGAGAAGGACAGAGAAAACTTGAAAAAAGCTTTGGAAACAAACTGAAAATTCATATCTCAACACAATAAAACATTTATGATACTTCTCAGAATTAGTAAGCTCTTAATTTGAATTTAGAATTATTGGCACTGAATATCACCAAACACCAAATTTTGGAAGAATGTAGAATCATTAACATTAGACTATGCAGAAGTCATACATAAATAAGGATATTTTCCCTTCACGGTCAAAAAGATGAGTGATTTACATTTAAATTTGTGAAATTGAGAAATAATTGAATTTTTTTTTATTTTGGAGGGGAAGGGGGAAGGTTTCTATTCCTTATCAAAGATATACACTAAGAAGTTAAATTAATAAGTTAAGAAATATTAATGCACTCAGTATTAAGGAGCTACCTTGTTTTAGAATTTAAAGAAAGAAAAAGTATGATAATGTTATGAAAATACTTTTCTCTGGACACACATCCTCATATAAATTCTAAAAGATATATATCTTCACAAAAGAAAGAAGTAGGAATTTCTCAGTAAAATTGTTACATAAAAATTTAATCATAACATGAAAATTTCGACAATTTTTTATTTTCAGAACATAAATCTTTTGATAATAAAACAAGAAATCAAACACCTATATATATTTATATACTTTGATAACTAAATAATGCACAAAAAAAAAAAATCTTAATGACAATCCAATGCACTTGAATACTTCATTACTCAATGTTTATGTACTAAGTTTAAGTTGTACAGTTCCTATGACATACGGAATAAAATTATCCTCATAAAAATATTGTACCTATAAAAATATTAATTTTCATGATTCGAGAAAAACACAAGTTTGCAGGAAAAAGCAACACTTATAACATGCACTTCCAAAAATACAATATACATTTAGAAGATCAATATGCACACATATCTTAGTATAAAATCTGCTTTTGCTCTATAAATGGTGTCAGTTAAAGTGCCCTACAAATAATTTATTCATATTAAATATTTGATTTAAAGTTTTGAAAGGGATAGTTCAGATATAAATGAATAATGGTTCCCACATATGAAGACATTAGTCAAAGTCATAAGTGACAACTGTCACAAGAAGTGGTCGATATTGATATATATGTATATATATGATGTGATATAATAAATATTTAGTATCAAAACTTTTTTCAGATGACAAAAATTTAACTTCACTAAATGAGATTCTTAAGAAAGAATTGTGTCTAAAGACAGTTTTTCTTGTGTGTGTATGTGTGTGTACATGAAATAAATAACTGAAATTTTATCCAAAAATCAATATTATACTGAATTCTAATTTTTAAACAAGCTTTAGATGCATTCATTGTATTAAGTGAAAAAGTCTTTTGAGAATTAAAATAATCCAAAGAAAATTTTCAGAGAAACTGATATCTGGTTGTTGGAACTACAGATTTTTAAAATTTTAAATAGTAAGGTAATAGTATCACTGAACAGTTTGTAATAATGATTAAATTTCCAATCTGAAATCAATTTTTAAAATAAAGTATTTCAATAAATATCAGCCAATTTAATGATAAACTACAAACAAAGAAAATAAGCACATATGAGAAAACTATCTGAAGGACAATGTCAAATATTTTCTGATTTTCATAACCAGGTGGTATGCAAACACAAACTTCTATTATTAATTTACTACTTGCATAAATAATATAATATATATTTAATTAGCATCTCTCTCTCTCGGACTATTCTTAATGACTATTATAGGTATGATAACCATAAGATTAAATAATCTCACATTTATCTACAAAGATGCTTGTAATGTCAGCTTAAAAGGAACAAAAATGCCTTCATTACTACATTTAATAATTTCACAGTACAAAGAAGCGACTACAAAACAAATAGTAACATTTACATGGAAATTATGAGTATTTTTAACTGTAACATGATAAAGAATATGAATAATATAAACTATATGATCTTTTTCACATATTTATATACTATGCTACTGAAAAATTTTATGAAAATATTCTGAAATTAAATTTAGTTCCATTTGGTTTGTTTTAAAAGCAATTTACAATGAACAGATTCAAAAAAGTTAATATAATCTTGGTACAACTCACTCAAAGAAGCAGCAATGTCACAGTGGAAATATACCCTGTGGTATAAACAAACATATAAAAAGAGTATTAACCTCTTATGTTATAAACACATTTGTTAAATGACTGTTAATGAAAACTAAGAGAGAGACAACTATTTTACTGAACTGTGTTGCATAATGATTTTTTAAAATGCTAATACCATAAAGTTTACAGTGTTAAATTTTGCCTCATTATTGACAACACAGGTATTACTTTTAACTTGTACAAATCATAATTTCAAGGATTTTTTTTATCCAATAAATAATAATGATTCTTTGGCATAAATTACCAATACTTAGATTATTTCAAACTTTAAAGTTTTATGGGTAGTTATCATATACTGTTCTTTTTTTTATTATTTTGCTACAAGATTTCAGTCTGAAATATATATATATATATATATATATATATATATATATATATATATATATATATATATATATATATGTATGTATGTATGTATGTATGTATATATATATATATATATATATATATATATATATATATATATATATATATATATATATATATATATATATATATATATATATATATATATATATATACACACACACTTCAAGAGATGGCTCTATCATGTAGCTACTACTTATATTTCTTATTAGAACATGACAAAGTATAGAAAAGAATCCTGTTATTTGCAGTGTAAGACATAATTTTCATCATTCATGGTGAATGCTTTCTCTGTGATAGCTGATTTATGTAATTGGGCTAAAATATTTTGCTGTTAGGCATAAACTTTATCTTCAAAGCAAAAATTTTGAAATATTTGATTGTAACTAAATCTGCAAAACTATTAGAAATATACTCACTATGAAAATTAATGTATATTTTTTCTTTCTTGTTTTATTTCTGCTTAAATTAAAATTAAAATGAAGCTTCATAGTCATGGATAGTACAGAATATAAACAAATAATTTCAAATAGGAAGTAATCATATATTAAGTTCAGTTGAATTGAAATTTATTAAACTAAGGTCGCATTAAATGAAAATATTTTTTTGTTTCTTGTAGTTTTGTGTCATACATGCATTTATATTTTTAATAAAAATTAAGTTTCTTATTAAAAACAAACTTTTTTTAAAAATTCCATATAAGTTTTCAGAACGTAACCCCACCTTTTTGAACTGTCTCTGGGTCTCATATAACATGGTTTCACACAACACGGCATTTTCTAGGAACCTATCTATCGTGTTATAGGAGGGTTACCTGTACTTGATAAGGACCTGCATAGATAAAAAATAAGGACAGCATTGATAGGAAATGCTGTCCTTACTTTTTATCTATGCTCCAGATATATATATACATACGTGTGTGTGTGTGTGTTTTAATTTATTATTTCAAGACAACTGACATCTTTCCAGACTGAGTTTCTCATGCAGTAATGCAAGTCACGAACCCCGGAACAGAAAAAGAATTCAAGGTTGTCAAGTCCAGTCAAATGGTGACGGTCACAGTAGTCCACATGTCGCATGAAAAGATGATTTACATCAAACTGGAGTGAATGCCGCACCTCAGAGATCATTTTTGCAGGACTGGTGCCGAATCAACCCAATTTTCGGAGAAATTCGATCCTGACACAGTGGCTTAGGATCGCATCGAAAAGAGATTGGACAAGCCTCCCAAATGCACGGAGAATGCTGATTTGAGGGTATGTTTCCAGTTTGGAAACCCTTTCCTTGTGAAACTTTTTTCACCTTCGGTCAACGGATGGTCAGTTTGGGAACCGCACACATCTACCAAATGACGAACGTGCCCCTGTTGATATACATTCTGTCTCTTTCGGCCAGAAAACAAAATCTTTTGATTTCGGATAAAAAAAACACTTGCCTGAACTTTATGAACACCCATCATCCACTGATTTAAGAACTTCCATGACTAGGCTTAAAACCTAAAACTTTTCACTTTCGAACAGTTTGATGTGCTTCAGGATGATAATAAATATGTATACTGACACAAAAGATAAATATATATATCATATATTACGATATTAAACAGCAAATGGAAAATTATTAGAAGTTATATAACTAATTGTTTTATGTAACATGTCAATTGAGTCATTTTGCACTAGTTTGATAAAATATATTTCAGGCATTTACCAATGAATAAAGTAAGATTGAGCTTAACTTTTCAGACATTGTTAATGAATTGCTGGGAGACACAGATTTCACATCTACACAAAAACAACAGGGAAAGGCTGAAAGTTGTAGTTATCACTGTTTCTAGTGTGAATAAAGAAGTTTGGGAGACATCTTACTGAATCAATGCATCAGATACACTTAATTTTAAAGGTTGAGTATTTAGAAAATGGATATATTCTTTTAGTAATAATAACAAAAGAAGAAACAGATGCAGTTCAGATTTAACATGACTTAATTAAAATACAGAGTATAAATAATCATCAATATGAAGTAAATGTGCATATTTTTGAAAACATGATAGTAGGAAAACAAAACTATTTTGGCACAAAATAATATGAATCAGTTTCATTTAAAAAACTGTTTCATAGTCTTCAAGTAAACATACAAGTCAAACTGTAGAATAAATGACATGAAAGAAAAGTACACTACATGAAGAAAAAGCATTGTATGATTTCATTAGGATATACATGTGTTTAATTTCTCTTTAATATACTTAACATCAAAGTTTCAGTACATAAACTGTTCAACAAGCTGAGTTTGACACATTTGTTTATTTGAATATAAAATTTGTTCTTTCTTTATGTTCTTCATTGAAGTGAGAAAGTGAAAACTTACTAATTAATCGATTTTTGAAGAAAAAATTAGCAGTTTAACATTCTGACCACATAGATACAGCAGTGCATATTAAAGATTTACAATTACAATCATACATAATTGTACGAGAAACTGGAATAAATGCGGTTTTGAAATCAGTGTTAACAGTTGTTGTTAACTTAATTATCATTAAAAGAAATAATAATACAAATCAAATTCAAAATTAATTAAATCTTGACAACACTAAAATTTAAAAGAAGTTATAATTTCATACCCCTTTATTTCTAGTAACTAATGAAAAGAATTTAAATAAATCAGAGTAAGTAAAAGACAAATAACAAAATTTAAAAAAAATAATCACAGGACAGATCAAAATCCAATACAAACCACCAAAATTTGTATAACATACACACATTATATAAATATACATATAAGTGGTCACACATATGTATATGCATATAATATGCTAACAAATTTTGCAACACATTGCAGAAGCTGCCTATAAATTACAACCATATATATATTATATATATACACAAGCAATGTATTTCATTCCTATTTCATCTTTTTTATCAGATAAATACAATTACAGTATTTTGTAAAAGCACATTATAAAGTGCATATTCATAACATTTTCATGATCTGAACAGGAAAATCAAACAGAACATACAGTGCATATCTTAATTTTAAAAATATAATCTCTTTATAATAAATAGAAAAAGTATCAACTACACATGCATAAAATTTTTTTCAATGTGAACAAACAATTGCAACAAAGCAGTGCTTTTTTTCAACTGCTTGGAATGAATAACTCTTAAAATTTCATAAGCAACAACAAAATTTTTTTTTCATACCAAAAAAGATGCTTTTCAACCTTAACACTTTAAGGTGTCATTATGAAAAAAATTACTCAGTATAAACTCACACATAAGTCATGCAATAATAGTTCCAAATAAACACTAGTTCAAAAATAAAACTGAAAAAACTGTAACAATATTAATATACAAACTGAAATTTTGATTTTAAATAACAAATTTTTCTATGAAAACATAAAGTAACATGCTGCAGGGTTCTAGCTCGTGGCTATTCAAAACAATGTCTAAACTCTATACATCTTTTTTTCCTTTATCGTATTATGCAATAATTTAACATATTGTCATAAAAAGATTTTATAAACTTGATGTTGTCCTAAACAAATTTCATTTTTACTTCATTTTAAAGTTGTCAATGTTACCATAGTCTATCATATAATATTGAACATAAATAAACATTTACCTTTTACTTAAACATCAAAATGCATCTTTATTCCCTTCACAATTTAAAGAGTTTGAGGAAATGATATTATGAGATGAAAGCTTAATTGTACAAAAATTGGCTTCTTAAGAATATAACAAACAAATAATTTAAACTAAACTGAAGAAGTCATGACATCTAATCAAATGAATAACTTTACACATAAATAATAGGGTGATTTCAAGTAATTACGTTTAGATGATATTCATTAAATTAAGGTGGTTTCAATTTTTTTCTGAAAAACTAATGAAATATTCAGTGTTACAGAAGTGATTTAAACATACCAAATCTTTAAAATTTATAGTACTAAAGAACATACTGTAACTTCAGTGAGATAGCACATGTATTTCTTAATTAAATGGAGATGAATTCATTGCAAAGAGATATAGCACAACTTGTGATAACAATCTCAGAAACTTAAAATTACAGCACTAATAAAATAAAAATGGTACAACAACTTTTGAAAATTTAAGAACATTGAAAACAGCAAGAAAATTAATATTTCATGGTGGTGTAAAAAATATTGATAGATAATTTTCGTTCAAGCTTAGCATTGCATTGATATTGATACAGATTTTGATAGTAGCATTAAGGTATATGATTTCGGCCCATGAAATGTGTTTCAGATTTTGTCCTTCAGAACTGTCTTCAGAGTTTTTCTATAACTGACCTGCAGCAATAGGGCTTACCAGAAGTACCTTGATATGCTGTCACCTATTAATAGCAAAATTAAAATTTCTCTTCATAACATCATATAAAATTGATAATTTTGGCCTGCATCATATACCAACTTTATCATATGTTTTCGATTTTTTAATTATTTCTTGTGGTCCATGAAGCCCAGTAAAATGATTAGATTATATTATGTAAAAAATATCTTCATAAACTTTTCACAAGCTCTCAAAGCATTTCATAATATGTAAGTAATTTAAAGTCATAAAATACAATAAGAACCACCAGCTAATATTTGAGGTTGGCATCTAATAAAAGAAAATTAACAGAACAAACAATTTCATTACATGACTCAAAACGATAGTTTTGTTTAATTTAGAAGAATCTTCATGATAACAATTCGACTATAAGATTTGATTCTCAAATACAGTTTCAATGATTTCAACTATTATCTAATAACATCAAATAAATTTTATGATTCAAGCACAGTTTAATAATGCAAGTAAATAAAATTCAATGAGAAAAATTTCTTTCTTTTGCCCACAAACTGAAAATATCAACTTTGCCAACAATTTCAATACACACCAAAAACTTTGGGCAAGAATTATTCAAACTTGGCATTCATTCACACATGTACATGGAAAAACTGTAATCACAAAGTACTTTAATAAGTATCCGAAAACTATGTACAAAAATATATACATGATAGCTTTATATATATATATATATACATATATATATATATCATTGTATATATATATATTTATATATACATATATATATAATTCTCTCTAAATATATTGCAACCAGGCCTATTATATATTTCATTACACAGAAGTATTCTTCTGCATTCTTGCAGTATAATACTATGATAATTCATATATGGCAGGGTATAGAAAAAACTATACCAAAATTACAGATGTAACTTGAATAGGCAAAACGTAATCTCTCAGTCTTTGCATCAGTTTAACGCTCACAAAATTCCATTTACAGCCACTTATCACCTGGTTGCTTTGTCCTTACAACTGTCAATGGTACAATAAACTAGAAAGGAATGCTAGCGAGAGCATTTCTTCACTAAAGATATCCCAGTTTGAACGTAATTCACAAGTTCTTTTATGGTGCTGTGTAATGTTAAATTTTCTGACTGGTCAGCGACTTCTTTAAAAAATTCTATAAAAAAAATTACAAAAGAATTAAACCTTTAAATTATAAACATATTTTAATGATAACAACTAATACATAATATAGATACAATTGGCACTTATATATATTTAATTTTTTTTATGTGAATCAAACTAGCAAACAACAGAATTTGACTCAATACTATGCAAACAAAAAATCGCAAGCAAAATCTAGAAAAATCTGAAAAATGTAACTGATAAACAATACAAATTACAAATACCCCTACCCCTATACATAACTAGTGCTAAATAGAAAGCTACACATCATAATATAACAATACATGAAAAAAAAAATCAAACAAACTGTGAAAAGGTAAAATTTTCACTAAAATTATATCATATGCTTTGGCATTAAACCAAGTCATTTGATAAGAAGTGTGTTAGCCCATATATGCAAATCTTGTCACTTGCTATGTATTTTGAGCGAAATCTCAGCTCACCGCTCTGCCCGCGAGGTGGCGTGCCGCACATGCGTGGTAGCCGTACAGGGGAGAAGCCTGCTTCCGCCGCTCAGAGTATAAATATGGTGGCCGGGAGAAAAACTCGCCGGTGTGTTGTACGTTCTCGCTCGTTCTGTCTGTATGCATAGATATTATTTACTGCCCTGGCATATGTTATTTTATTTCCTTTATATTTTCGTTTGCTGTATACTAAAGCCTAGTATCAACAACTTTTAAATAAAAGGATGAATTCATAAACCCTGCAGTTACTCCTTATTTTTTGAGACTCTGCCTAACAAAGTGTTACCTTAAAACTGCAAATAGTTCATTTGTTTGAAGTCACTTCTTAAATTATATATCTTAAATTTACATTAATTTTAAAACTATGTTTTTGTTCAACTCTTCAACTAACAGCAAAAATTTTATCCTTAATAGCAAAAAGTGGAGCAACCTAACTTTGTTATCAGTAGTAAAATCTCATTAAATGACAATGTCTCTTGAAGTGAAAGTTTAAATCAAGAAAGTCCAGATATCCATTACAATTTTAAAAATACATAATGAGAAAAAAAGAAGTTAAAGTATTCTTTTCAACTCTCAGAATGAGATAACCTAACTTTCTCTTTAAAATGATTTGTTTTCAAAACACTATTTGATTTTACATCAGTGGGCTGTTACTGCATATATTATGACGACTAATACAACAAATAATATATATATATATATATTAAACATTTCTCAAATCCCATAATCAAAATTTCCCCTCTGTCCTAATGTTGTAAATTAAACTGCATTTCTAACTTTTAATCATCAAGGATAAAATTCAATCACAAGCTAATAAGGAAAAGCAAATTTCATCTGATTATTATAAGCTTTTTAATATTCTAACTACTTTAATATATAAATACAATAGTCTCACTGATTATAGAAATCAAAATGCATGGACACATTCTAAGGTAATTACACCCAAGAGCAACACTTCAAATTAATCATTGTGATATAATAAAAACATTATAAAATATTTTTAAATACTGTTAACAAATATTAATCACTCTCATAGTGATTAAATCAAGCTAACATTTTTTTTTAATTCTACACAGATGAAAAATAAGTACTTTACCTCTTAAATTACTCCTGGTCATATACATATCTGCTTGTTCCCATAAATCATGGCCCATATGGAGATTGGTTAAGTGAGTGTGCTGGCGGCATATCATTTCTAACATGCTCTGTGTAACATTTACAGATGGAGAAAAAGGTGGAAGAGGATTTCTGTGACTGCAACTGACATCACTACTACTATAACCACTAGTTTGTGAGTTGACACTGCTTGCTGGAGAAGGAGTAGGTGAATGTGGAGAAGGAATACTTATAAGGCTCAGTCTTGGATTTGAAGGTATAGGGTGGCTTAAACCTCGAACAGTAGCTGGACAATGCTGGAATACATAAAGTTCTCATTTTACCATATATTGATAAATCATATTAAATTAATATTACTTGCATTTTGTTTAAAATTAATCTGTAAATATCATGATACAATATTTTTACAATTACTTAAATCATTTAATTTTTGAAAATTGAACAGAAATCATACTAAGATTATCTCTGCTATCCCCTTTATAGAGTGATAATAATACAGAAATATAATGCCTCATCTGAATGAAGTTACTGGAGAGACTGGGTGAGATACTGGAATTTGTACAGTGCCTCTCTTTATTTTCTTCCTTTGAGCAGATTGATATTGAGGAGCTTAATAAGCAAGTATAACTGTAGATCCCATGTAGATCCCATATACAAGTACGGCATTAGATTTTTTATTCATTTTTAATTAAAATTACAAAATGTTCAATACTAAGAATTCTCAGTCACATAGACTGACTGCTTAACATTACACGAAACTGTTTAAAGGACACAATTTAATATATTTACAACAAAATGTACACAATGTTTATTACAAGTTAAGATAGTATACTACTATAAATCATCTGTCACAATATCAAAATATATTTTAAATCAGGACTTTTAATAATCATAGGTATTTAAAAAGGAGAAACTGTGGCTCATTTAATAATAAATGCTACATAATAACAAGAACATGAAAAAATGAAACTAAAATAAAAATGTTTGAAGGTATACATCTGAACAACTAGAGAGACTTAAGATTGATTTTTCAACAGAACATTAGGAATTTTAAGAATATATGAAACATCTAAAAATACAATATTATGGTATGTATAAAAGGTATGTCAGCATAAAGGTATGGTAAGTACAAGGCTACTATAAATATGATCTCCATAACTTATATCTCCAAGGTTAAGTTATCAATAATTAATTAGTATATAACCTCAAATCATGCCTTTTTAGAGCAAAGATTATGTACTTCAGGACAATCCTCTAGATTTACTCAGCATATTTATACTTCTTTATATTCACATGAACAAACTTCCTTCCTTCAACTTTTAGCATTAAGACTTCAGGAATCCAGGGAAGAAATTTTGAAATGATTTATCTAACTCAGATATATAAAAATATTTCATTATTAAGCTAAAGAACTTATAATATTTTTAAAAAATATTCTTAACATTAAATAAAGTCATCCTTTTAATTGGAATTTTTGAATGTATGGGAGAGACATAAGTAGCACATATGATATTTTGTCAGAATGAAATATCAAAATTATGAAGAATGCAAAAGGGTTGTCCCCCATATAGATCGGTAAGTTTAAACTTCTTCATTTGTTCTTCATTTACGAATGTATCAAATATACAAAAATGCCTGCATGCAAAGAGAGCAGTCACTTATTTTAGATGAAAAATATATCCTTCTATTATTTCAAAAATAAATTTCTAGCCTAAAAATTTTTTGTTTAAAATTTTCATGATCAATTATTGATTGTAAGTAAGAGTGAAGATATGTGAAGAAGGATTGGAATATCTTTTGCTAGCAGTTACCATTTGCAATCAAAGTTCACAAGAAGGAGAGAGAAATGAAACTCCTCATTAGCAATCAGAATGCAGACATTAAGTGAGACGTGTTTCATATATTAAAGGTAAAATGTAAATATACAGTAATTTCTCACATACATATTTTTTTATTCTAATTTATACAGTTAATTCATTATTTCCAAGAATTGAGACAAAGTAACATTGCCTGCATAACAGTGAGGATTTAATGTTTTGCAATACTCAAAATTCCAGTTATTCTTTTTCCCCAACTAGATGTTACAATTTATAAACATCAAGAATAAATTTTTTAAATCTTGCACACACTACATAATGAGTTAAAAAAATGATCAAATAATAGCATAGAAAAATATACTTACCAAAGAATAGAAGTCAGATACGGCTTTCTGCTGCTCTTTGATTTCCTTTATTTTTAAATTATACAGTTTTACATGCAGCAATGCTTGGCATCTCAAACTGGAAATAAATAACAAACAAGGCTTTTCAATTTATTGAATTTTCTAGTGAAAAAAAGGACATAAAAAATTTATAAAACATGAATGAGACTTGATTTCAACTTACAACAGAAATTTAGCGAAAATTTAATACTCTACTGTCCAAATAAGAAAAATTAATTTCATAAATTATAGTGTAATAAACAATACCCACATAATAAATCACTAAAGTAATGAAAACATGGACTTTTCTGAATAACTTAACAAGTAATATTATTGTAAAATTATACATAATGAACAAATTTTTGGGTTCACTATAGCACAAAAGTAATAAAGGAAAATGTTTTCTTTAGATTTCTGATTTTAACAATCCTCAAATATGTACCATTATTACAAACTAAAGAAAATGGTGAAATGTTTGAATGAAACTATTTTAATAACTGCATTTCATTTAATGTAAAGGTATACAAAATTTTGAAAAAATCATCAAATATGTTTATTCTGCTGAAATTAAGCTTTCTGCCTATGAAAAAAAAATTTGCATTTTTCTTAAAGTTGTACCACTGGGTATACTGGATGAAACATTTCACCACTGCAGAAGATCATGTATGAAACAGTATTTAACGCTACTAGGAAGTCAAAAATATTCAGTTATTCATTGAAATGTCCATGCCTATTTCATGCTACTGAGTACTTTGAAGTAATTACAAAAGTTCAGTAGTACATTAAAATAGCAAATAATTTTAGATTACATTCATATCACAAACATATACAATGTTCATCTATGGTATTTCATATAAATTTTAAAAGTATGGATCAGCAAAGAGCTAAGAACTTTATATAATTAACCCTTTGGTGCCTTGGGTGCATATACATGCCCTGCGTTCAGTACCCTGAAGTGCTTTGGGCATGTATGCATGTATGCATTCATGGATTTGGACACTGGGAGTGATATGGAACCTTAACATGCAGATGTATCCATAATACAAAGTAATACCTCATGCATGAAACCCCCCCGTAACTTTCAATCAGTTGCTTATAAACTACTTCTAAAGTACAAAAAGTGACTGCACAGACAGACAAGGACAATTCAATCTGAAGTAACAGTAGTGATAATAGTGCACTGTGTCAACTCTGCAAACATACTTTAAAGAACTTTTTTAGTGCCATAATATCTGGAACATTTAAAAAGCTTGCCCCATGCAGTCTAAAATATTTAGTGATTCAGTGCATTAATGGTAGATAAATATTTATTCCACATCCCAATGTCCAATACATCAAATGCATTTATCACCAAAAGGTAATAAATAATTTTACTAACATACATTTCTGTTAAAAAGGAAAAATTAATGCCACTTTAACTTACAGAAGTATTAGCAGTTTAAACTCTGTGCTTCCAGGAGAAGACTGTTGAATTCGGACATTTTGGATGATTAAACTATAAAGGTAAGAACTGTGAGATAAATTTAAAGCTTAATTTACTGATATTTATATGATGTCACATACATAATAACTTAAAACAAAAATCAAAAAATCACAATACACTGATCAAAAGACATGTATAACAATGAATATCATAAGGCATGTATAACAATGAATATCATAAGACAATGAATAGTACACAATATTCTAGGGTGACCATCCTTCCAGAATTTTGAGACATTGTTTTCTGTTCCCATTAGAGGTATTCTAAACTATTCCCTAGGCAAGATACAATCTGCTTTGATTTATAGCAAGTTGAAAAACAAAGAATGCAAATATATAACAACAGAGTTACTGTTGTATATTACAGAACTATATAATATTGGATTTTATGCCTTATTTTAGAAATATGTTTTTAAAAATGCAGTAAAATGCCATGTTCAGTAACATGTCTCTACATCATTTAATAAAAATGAATATTTCATTCCCCATCCAACATGTATCTAGGTTACTGAATATACCTAGTTAAAAAATTAAAATGTCAAGATATATCTCTACATACAAAGCAAGAAAGCATAAACAGTACATGTTAAAACATAATATTTTAACATTAAAAGGCATTTTCAAATTTCAAAAACTAATGATAAAAATTCCAAATGTGCCCTGATATTCTTTTAAATGTCTATGTCCCCCAAAAATATGTTTAGCAAGAGATAGTCACCCTAAGGAACAACAAAATATATAGTTCAAGTCAAGATTCAACTCTAATTTCATGATTATAATATCCATAATATGCAAAATTTTAGTTGTAATTTACACTTTTGTATTAATTAATTAAATTCATCTAAAGAAAATGAAGGTACAAGTCTATTAATACAGAACTACATATGAGCATGTTACAAATCTAGAGAAATTTTACTTGCATCACATAAGACAAAAGCAGCTAAACGTAATTTTGCTTTAAATAAGCTAAAGTTGCTATGCCTGTAACTTCTAACTTAAAAAATTATGCATTTGTAATATTTATAAAACAATGAAACCATGATATTAAGAGTTATTCTTTTGAATATTATTGTCCAGCAAGAGAAAATCAGCTTTAAAATATTTCTAATACATACATACTCTTTTATAAATTCAATAAATGAATTGTTAAATATTTATTATTAGGGACTACTTAACTCATTATATTTATTGTTTGAGATCAATATGCACTTAAATGCACAGTTTTAATTTTTTTTAATTGTATGTCTCATTTAAAGAGTTATGATGTAAGTTTTAAAAAAAGACTTGCAATAAGAAGTTTGAAGTCTGGAAATGAAAAGATATGATTTATTCTCATTGTGACAACAAACAAGAAAACAAAAAACAAAAAGAAGAAGAAGAAGAAGAGAGAGAGAAAGAGAGAGATTAAAACACTCAGTTCAAATAAAACTTGAAATAAGAGACATTATAACAAATAGACATATCAAAACCAAACTTTCTTCTGATTGGATACATATGAATAATAATTATAATAGAAAAAAAAGATTCAACAGGAATTAAATACATCTATAAAGTCAAGTATTTCTAAGAATGTAATTCAGTGACTTCTTTATTTTTCAGTCTGAATTTTTATGTTTTGATAATATGCCTTACTAAGCAAGAAAAACTTTAAAAATTATAATTGTCCAGTTTTTGCATAAATTATACCACAGTCAAAACAAAGAGGGAAAATATACGTTTTCCCAAGTGTACCACTAAACTACGCATTTATACTATCATAATGCACATGCAAAAAAACTCTCTTTGAATATGCAAATGAATTTACTAAACACAGATTTTTATTTTAAGTACATTTCATAATGTAATGGTATGTTTATTAAATATGATAAATTAAATATAGACTATTTAGTTTAGAATGATTAGACAAACTTCCTCAGCATGTATTTAAAATGCATTTATAGTATTAAAAAAGGAATTCATAAAAATCGGCAGGAGTATTCACATATATCCATCTATTATTAACATTGCCAAGTATTTTTTGATTTTGTACCAAAACATGCAACACAATTTTTAGTAATTAATATGGAAATTTCCCTAAAACTGATGGAAATCACAGTTTACAAGTGAGAATACATGAGTCATGCCATGAGATTCCTGTACTTTGAAAAATGAGTCTCTATAAACTAGTACAAATTAAAATGTTAAACCATTATGATATTTTTTTCACTAAGTATGGAAGTTTGATCAAGAATATTGCATTGCATCCTCATTTCATGAGATTAACCAAAATAGGTTCAACACTGTTTTTTTACATCAAGAAATACAGTGGCTTTGAAACAAAATCAGTAAAATTTTTTAAAAAGTAATGTATGCAACAAACATATGGGAGTTCTAATTTGACATCCTAGGGATTAATCACTTTTGAAAAAAAAAATCAAAGGAAAATAAGTTACATTCATTTTAAGCTACAGGTAAAGATGTGGATACTGAAAATATAAATTGAAAATTTATTTCTTTTATAGTGTTACAAGATTGAATTTCTCAATTAAAATAAGTATGTGTCAATTAATTCATCTATTGTAAATTTTATTGATATGGAAAAATACTGTTTCCTTTATGTAACTATTCTTAAAAGTTAGAAAAATTATGATAAAAGAGAATAGCAATAGAGTTGGTTGGTTGAGAGTCAGTTTTTGCTACACAAGGACTAATTAGACTAGGGCAGTGGTCCCCAACCCCCGGGCCGGTACTGGTACGTGGATCAAATGGTACTGGGCTGCCAGCTTAGGGCCACAAGCTCAGGGTTCTCATTAATTTAGCGTTCTAGTGAGTTAAGATGTTAAATCACTTTATATTCATTTTTTGGTGTAACTATATTTTATTTTGAAGGCATGTTTAAGTACAATTAAATTAAAATTATTAAATCAAAACAATCTAAAATATAAACAATCAATTATTATTGTATTCAGAATATATACTTATTCAGAATTATTATTGTATTTAGTATTACAAAATGAATTCCTCAAAATATGCTAACTTATTTACACATATTAATTTATGATTTACATCAATTGTTTTTCTATCTCATACTAAAATAAACAAGGCAATTTCCAATGATTAAAATGAAAATTTCAGTAAAATGGATAGAAAAAGATCAATTTACTATTTTAATTCCACCCATCATGAGCTAACAAATGAGGATTAGTCTTCCATGAGATTCACGTACTTTGAAGAAAAAGTCTCTAAAAATTAGTACTTATGAAAGTGTTTGATCATTAACTTATTTTCACAAAGTATGGAAGTTGGAATAATAACATTGTAATGCACCCTGATTTCATGAGATTAACAACTCTAGGTTCAACGCTGTCTTTTACAAGAAATACATTTCCTAGACAAAAAAAATCAGCAAAACTATTTTGCAAAGTCATGCATGCAAGAAACAAGTGTAACATCTACTTTGACTTCTCTGGGAATAATCACATTTTGAAAAAGAAAAATAAGCTACGTTCATTGTAAATTGCAGGTAGAAAAGTGAATAATGAAACTGTAAATAGAAATTTTTTATCATTTCTCTTATTCTGATACTAAATTGAATTCCTCTAACTTCATTATAGTTATTAAAATGAAAAAAAAAACTTTCAATTATGTAAATATTCTTAAAAATTTAGAAAATATATAACATAAGCAAAAAATAAGGAAAAAATACATATAATACAACATATCATGGGCTATTAATGTTAATTTAAAAATAAATTAACTTCTAGTAATATAGATAATGTTAGAACTATTTTAGAACAGATAAAGAAGTTTTAAAATTTATTAAGAACAGGGATTGAGAAAAACTTTACAATATTCATTATAAATTACTAGATATGAAACTATTTAAGAATTTTGAAAAGCAAATTCAACTTACTTCTTCAGGAGCAGAGCACGAGAATGCTTACAAAACGGCATCTCCTGATCTACTCCTGGAGATGAAAACTGAAATTCCTTTTGAAATGTGTGAAGACAGTTTCATTTCTAGTTATTCATAGTGATTATTTAAAGGTTTTTCTATTCTCAGACTTTTTCATTACTTAGGATGCTAAATTTCATATTAGTAAAAAGGATTGCTTGATAAACTTTTTGGTGAATATAATTTCAAAAGTTTAAAAATTATGAGAAAAATATTTTATTAAATTTCAGTTTTGGTTTAGTAAGAGTAGTGTAATGGAATGGCATTTAGTTTAGAAAAAGAAATCATTCTATAGAAATGGTAATGAACAAAAATCTATGAAATAAAGAACAAAAATTCACAATAAAATTCTTTCTAGAAATTAAACTCATAAGATACTTACTTCGAAAAATTTAGAGTCTCTCGATAAAACTGATAGACAGATTCAGGTTCTTTAGTGCACTCTTCTCGCTGTTGACTAGTTAAAATGAATAAGACTGTAGCCTCAAAATATTTCAAAGTTTGGAGGAATGGATCTTTCTAAAATAGAGAAAAAACCAATCAATAGATATATTAAACATATGCACATATTACAACTTTATAATTTGGAGAAACACATCAGATATTTTGCCAGAAAATGTTATTCAAGAAAATTTTATTTATATTCATGGTGAAACAATGCAAGAAAATCGGCTAGTCATTTTTAAATTTTTTTTCTAACTTTAGATTTCTCTAGATATACACAAATATAAGCATACCCATGCCCAAGAACAAAAACATAAGAATACACTAAACATTAAAGCAAAAATACATGCTCCTATCAAATATTTTATACTTTAAAATCCTGCTGAAAATGAATCTACACACTAATTTCTCTTCGCTATGTCTGACATTAAAAATAAAAATAAGCAATACTAATCAAACTGGCTACAAGACATTTAACCAATGTTCCTCTAAATCATTATAATAATGCTTTTCTTCAGTAAAATCTGGAGGGCAAATGGAACCAACTAGAAGATGTCAAGCAGCCCTGACATTACAAAAGATTGTCAGTAATGAAGTGAACAGTAATTAGCAATTGCATTTTTTCTGACACTTTTGTTCATAGAATAACGATATTAAAACAGATAAGCGACTTTAAAATACAGAAAAAAATATGACTCAAATGAAATACAAATGATTTTTATATTAGAAAATATATCTTTAAATACTTACTTCTCTTTCAGCTGCGTGTCTTTGCTTTCTTCCTTCGGTATAGTAATAATCCATGGGCATAATTGGAGCATTACTTTGTCTGAAAAATAAATGACTCAATCAATCTTAAGATCTAGATTTATACTGTCCCAGCATCTAAATCTTCCTTTAAACAAATTCTAAATTAAATGCTTCTATATAATACAGATAAATGAGTATGTATACATATGCATGTTTTCTAAACAGTAGGTAATTACAATAAAATTTACACATGTAAACATAAACCTGTAAGGAAAGAACTAAAAATTTTTTCCCTATAATTAACATAAAGTAACTGTATTAAATGAATAAGTTAAGTAGTAAAATACATATCATAATTATAGTGCCATTAAATTTAACTGCCAGGAAAATGTAGAAAAAAATAACATCTTTGGAATCAAAGATGTAACATCAATATTATCTTATAGCTATGTATTTACCTACTTAACTTGGAATGCTTGCATCACTGGTAAAATATGCAAAATAACATATCTCACTCAGCTGCGAGCCTTTTCAAAGCCTGAGTTACAAGATAGAACTTTAATAGGCCATATTCCTGTGCTAAAAAATTCCTTTTCATAACTGTAGTAAATGAGATTTATTACTCGGTAGGAACAAAATTAACCAAACTGAGGATCTTTCTTTACAATTATTGAACACCAAAGATCCACCAAACCTAGTACGTCCCTGCCACTTTATAAAATCACATTAGTCTTCAAGAATTTGATTTCATTAAGAGGCTTATTTTAAAAACCAGCGATTCATTTAAAATAAGTTTTATGTTTTCTATGTACTAGAATTAATTCCATAAATAAAAGTGATAAAAGAATAATACATTGAATATATACATTGAATTTAAGTGTCTTTAAATTAAAGACACTTAAATTCAATACATTATACATTTAATTAATTTATTTAACAGTTTGCTTACAATTTTTTAAATTACTGACAGATTGCGGTTTCTTTCAAAGAATCAGCTATCAAATGTTCAGTAGTTTGAAAATGCGTAAAATTTACCATAATGGCATAAAATTACCATAATGTTTGGCCATTTTTGAAATGTTTGAACCACTCTAAAATTTGTGCTTGGCCTAAAACGTCATTCTCGAATGCCTTCTTTAACAGTTTGTGTGTTTCTGCAGCAGTCTTACAGAGTTTAAAACAAAACTTGATAGAAATTCATTGTTCTTTCAAATCGGTCATTGCAAAATCCTTAAAATTGTTTAACATCAACAAAGGAAGCCGTTTGACATACTGACTCACAAAAAATGCACGCAGATCCCTTTAGTGGTGTTTGACCATAGCTACTTCCATTTACTCGCATGATTCAAATTTCGGGAACTTTTGGGTATTACCTCATATCTGAAACTTTGATTTGTAAAAGCAGTATTGATTTTCTTAAGCGGTGATTTTAAAATATTAAATTTGATTTTAATAAGCGGCTGATTTTATTAACCAGTGATTTTAATAACAGCGGCTACTGTATATCATTATTTTTCTAGTATATCTCATCAAATTATGTTTTAGCAAAGAGATTATTCATCAATATGTTATCTAGCAGTCAGAAGCCAAGTTTCCATGTTAACAACTATATTTCTCAAAACTGCTAAATTCAGATGAAAAATATAAACACATGTTCACAAATTAAAGTCTGTCTATACTAAAATAAATCACTGATATAACAGGTAACTTAACCCTTTGGAGACAAATGCAATCAAATATGCAGCATCTTGCTTCTAATTTAGCAGGTCATAGGTTACAAAAAATAACTACATCACCAGTATAATTGCATTTTTCAAAATTCCCATTAATTAGGAATTTCTATAAGGGTATACTGAGGGTATACCAAAACTAAACCATATTGTTATTAATTATTATTTTCAAACAATATCAGTTTACAACACATTTTTTTTCTTTACACTATATATGTCTTCAGCATATCTAACCTTATTTCATGCAGAAAACATCCTTGACTAACATATAAGTACTCTTAAAAAACTTCTTATTGACACAGCACATTATTAATCCGAATGAACCCATAGTCCACAGAAACATTATTATAAAAACATTCTAACAAAATTTCAAGTTCAGTTCCCTAAAGAATAACATTACTAGTTTTTTTGTTTTTTTTATCTCAGCAATTAGTAAGCAAACTCATATTTATATGAGGAGCTTAATTTCAATATTTAAGTGGATTAAAAGAAACAAATATTATATACCAAGGAGAGAATTTACTTACTTGAGATTTGATCCTTCTTTCAAGTCTTTTATATCAAGACTATCCCAATCTAGTTCACATACTCTGTTTATGGAATCCAATACAGTGGTTGTAATGGGATGAGATCCTTTGGAATCATCTTTACATGGATCACCCCAAGGGGAATACTGAAATAAAAAATTGGATTAAATATAAAAGAAGAAAATCACAGTTATTTCATCCTGAAATTTCAATGTATATTCTTTTAACATATAAGCATTGGAAATAAGTCTACATCTAGTAACATATAAGGATAAATCATTGACGTAGCAAGCATAATCTGGGCACGATACCTTTTTGGTGCCTCCCCTCTCCCCCGAAAAACATAGTAATATAATATATAGAATTAGTGAAAAGGAATATTTGGTGCCCCTCTGCAAGTGGTGCCTGGGGCATGATAGACCCCCTTGTCCCCCTTCGCTATGCCACTGGGATAAATACAGAAAGTAAGTGACCTTTAAATGAAAACTTAATTTAGAAAATCATGTGCATGAGTGACATACTTAAACCATATAAGTATATCACAGTCTGTTACAGCTGATATCTAGCAACCAGATCTTTTGGCTCTAGATGCCAAGACATATCTGCTCATATATCAAAGATTAAAATTTGGTCAATACTTCTATAAAGTTTTATTAAATTAAATTACAAAATATTCTTTGAAATTCATGATCTATTAGACATAATTAACCCCTTCGAAAAAGTATCTAAAATACTGCAATAAGATTTAAGAAAATCCTATTACAATTCACAAAATATTGTATAAGAAATTCATGTGATGCATGCAAAACTAAATATATATAACTGCATAATTCATATCCATAAACATTTTATGGGGGGGGGGGGGGGGGAATCCTACTTTACATATTTCTTTATTTATTAAAAATTATCACATCCCACTAATCTATGAATATTAAGTAATATTTCAAGAGAAAAAAACATATAAATCTTAGATTAATTATATATTTAGCAGTACAAATATGCATCATATGATAACTTTGGAACTTAAGAGTCTCCAATCTACTGAAACACAGGTTTTTATTTTAAACTTGAAAAATAGATTGATGTATTCTCATTTATACAGCATTATTATTAAAACTAAACAGTTATTTGACATTCATATTTAAATTAGCTAAAATATAAGTACCTATTTCAATCATAAAAGAAAAATAAATAACAGTTTTCTTTCAGAATTTTATACATTACATTTCCAAGCTAAAAAGTTTTCTCTTATATAAACATAAAATCATTTAACATACTCTGAAAACTTTTAAGAAGATTTCCAAGATAAATTTTTCTTCATCTTGTTTATTTATAAAGTGGGAAAGCTTGAAGATGGTTAAGAAAGTCACTCAGATTTTGTCAAAAATATAAATCTATATATACTACAAAGTATATTAATAATTTTATTCCTGCTTTAAAACAGAGTTGAAATACACTATGAGGAGAAACAAAAAGAAAGCAATCTTATCAGAGCATCTTTGAAAAATATGACTTATTAATAATCCACAATAATGCAGTTAAAATATACAGCTAGGTTTGAATGTATTCTAAACACATTTCCCACTTTAAATAGGAGTTATTAATACATTTTAGATTTGTATTATCAATCCTCTCCCACCATAAGTTAGCTAGAGTTACTAATCAGGACAGTTTCACTTTCAGTCACTTCAAAATGCTGTTGCAGTAATGCTTTTAGACTATAAGCAGATTTAGCACTTGTTCGGTAAATTTGGACATTCAAGAAAAGCAGTGGCTTAAAAATTATACTTTGATCATTTAACTGAAAAACTAAGCTTAAGCAAAGAATATTTCAGCCCAAACATGCAATATAGATCTTAGGGGAAAATGGAAAATTCCAAATGATGAAAATGTTTAATAACAAAAAATTATTACAGATAAGTATTTTAATATATAAATTCCCTTTTTAGAAGCAAAGTATAATTAGAATGTTGGGGATAATGGATAGCTACAATTACACTTGTCAACACAGAAATTCTTCAAAGAAATAAAATTATCCAATTACAGAGAAGAATTATGAGTTTTAAGCTTCAAATTTTTATTTGTTGATGACAAATATGCTAACATTGCTTATTTTTAAAGAAATTTGAGCCTCTGACTCTGATTACATAAGGACATGAAAGTAAATAATTATAAATAAATTATTAAAGAAAATAATTCAATGTGAAAGTGCAAGTAAGGAACAAAATGCAATTAGGAAAGAATAGTACCTGACTAGAGGTATCATTCCATAATGGATCTAGTACATTTTTCTCATTACAATCAACATCTTTTGATAGCAGTTTATCTCTGAATTTTTCTTTACTTTTTTCAGGAGAACCAGGTTCCTTTTTTATTGTAGTTTTTATTTTTTCTTCTTTTTCTTGTTTTATATGTTTAACAGGAAGACAAGAAGTTTGTCCTCTTTTAGCCTCCGTCACAGTAGAACTCCTCTTCCCCTTTGAAAAATTTACATATGACATGAATATGAAAAAATTTGTGTTGTTAAAAAATATTAATTATATCCAAAAATATTTTTAATGATATTTTAATGCAGTGATCTAATTTATAAGAGTACATCAGTTTTAGTTTAAAGTGTTCAAGAAAGGTGCATAATAATTTTTCAATATGACTTTAAAAAGAAAAAATATATATCTATATGTTTCTTTTATAAATAAAGTCACATATCAGCTGATTGAAAGGTCAGTAGCAATTTATCTTATCATACTTTTAAAATAACCACTAGAGTATAACATTAATTTTCAAATGCCACTTTAGGTTAATGGCAAAAAAGTAAAGAACTACTAGTTGATGACAATGAGTAATAACTATATGAAAGCTGCAAGTACAAATATAAACTAAATTTTTTTCATAATTTACATACAATTAGAACAGTACACAGTTCAACATAAATAGTTTTAGCATGATAAAATGTAAAAATGTATATTTACTTTTGAACTTCTCTGGCTCATTTGGCTGCTTAAAGAGCTTAAACTGCTAACACTATCACATCTTTCCAAGCCTTTAGATTTACTTGTACTTGCAACTAGATTACTAGGTGACTCTGTTCTCAATGATGTTAGTTGACTGTAAAAGAATACAACATTAATTTAAGCTTAGAGACATAAATCATGAAGATTATCAATACTCTGAAAGTGAATTTTAAAAGTTCACAAAATCAGTAATAAAATAATGCAGTTTCAACCAATAAAATATAAATAATAATGAAAAAACAGCATGTATCATTAATAAATGAGGAATGAAAATATTATATACCTCTGAATACTAAAATTACTAAGAGTTAAAAACTAAATATACAATCAATATGATAAAGCACAGTTGTACTTTTTTTATGTGATTATCGTTCTATTCCTAGAAAATTAAGGAATATCTATAGAAATAGCTATAATTTCAAAGTAAAGTAATTTCGATAAAATTGATTTCATACTTTCCAATCAATTCTTACAACAGATTATCTGTTAGTAATTAACTCAAAATAAAGAAAGAACACATACATTAATATTAAAACAATGCTCCCAAAAATACTAAAAATGTTCAAATATGTCTGAAGCTTGACTATTCAACAAATTTCCTGTAAGTTTTCTTTATCAACTGAATTAAGGCAATTATATTAAAATTAATCATTCCCCTTTCATACCTTTAAAATGTTCGCCTTTAATCGCCTTTAATAAAATGCTTTTAACTAGACAGATACTTTTAAGCTCTCTAACTAGAAGTAGCTTTTAAAACAGTAAAAAACAGTTGTCAGATTCTAGTCAGTTGGTTAAAACAAAAACAAGAGAACAAGAATTTGTTCCTCTAAGTTCTCATTCACATCAAGATTAACACAGTCAAGACAAAGTTTTGCTTCAGAAACAACCAATACGAAAACTTAAAATAACTGATTACATAAATAACTGTGTTCATTCGTCAAATGATCCTAATTTGCATTACACAACAAAATAAAACAATTGTTACAGGACAAAAATTTTAAAATATTCACACTAAACATGAAACTAAAATTGAAATCAAATTTCTTCAGTAAGATCTTTCAAGAAATGTACAGTGATTAGGAATAGGTAAGCAAGGAATTCATATGTTCTGGTGAAGCTTCTAAATCCATGATGACCAATATGAAATGCAGAATACCAATTTTACAACATTTACAGCGGAATTTAACAAAATAAAACAGCCTGTATTTATAATAATATAGTGTATACATAATAAAGTGACACCACATGCAATCATGACAAGGGCCTAATTTTGTCACACTCAAGCTCAGCAGTTCTATCTACTTAAAACAAGTTTACATATATATTACATGTGTTATTTGATAACACACACACACATATATATATATATATATATATATATATATATATATATATATATATAGAGAGAGAGAGAGAGATAGATATATATATATAGGTAGATATATAGATAGATAAACATGTAAGAGAGAATAGCTACTTCAAACATGTAATAAAAGTAATTGAATATATTTCTTATTTATAATCATGCATACATTTTTTTTAAAATGGCTCTTAATTGCTATACTGTCCCTCCGGCATCCAAATTTATTCATTTCATTAATATATCTTCCCCGATATATCGCTCCAGTATACATTTTTTCATTGAGGAATCACAAATTGTTCCTACATGTAAGCTCTACTCTGAGGCGATCTCAGCTATTCTTCAGCATTCAAGAAGATGAAAATGTCCATTTAAAGCACGCACACTGCATATGCCTGTCTCTGTCATATTAAAAGACAGATTTGGACCGAAATTAGTCATTAGATATTAAGTTACCTCAGCATACAAAGGGCCCTGGGTTGCCCCAATTGGTCGGTAGATCTATACTGTCTGTCAAGCCCACAACAATGACATTTCACCGAACATAGGAAATTAACCCCCGGCTGCATATACAGGAATTGCTGCGTAGAGACCGGTCTTCGGTGAATCATGGGCTGGTACACGAAAGCGGAAGGGGCTGAGGTATAAAACGACTTACCTCAGCACGCAATTTTTCCAATTCGGAAGAGGGGGGGAGGAAGGAGCTTCTTGCCTAGTGTCCAAATAGATTTGGGATGATTTTTAATTCCTTATTCATGTAACTATAGATCTTTCATATAAAGATTATAATTATATGTAGAAGAAAATGACTATCTAAATTAAGAGATCCTACTTAAATAAAGAGACTATGAAGAGAAAAGACAACCAAAGAGAGGCTAAAAGAGAACTACTCCTTTTTCCGTTGTTCCTTCTATCTCCAATAACTTCATTTTAAGAATATAGTTTCCTTGCAGATTTCTTCAAAGCATTCAAACTTATATTTTTCATGGTAAAATTACAACCGACATCAGTCTACAACCTGATATCAGCAATTTTTACATGTTTGTCCAACTGAAATTAATCTATATTAAACTCGCAATAACTGTGTACATACCTGTCTTAAAAACAAAAAAAATGAAGACCGGATTCAGCCATTAGGTATTGAGTATTAGGTATTGAGTATCAGCCATTAGGTATTTCCTATACAGAAAGCTGCTTTGTTTGCCTTCCCTCCCTCCCCCCCCCCCTTTTTACGTAAATGGGAGTGGAAGGGAGGAATGGGGTCCTATTTTATGGATTATTTAAATGGATTATATTATTTTCCCATTTTGCAACAGGGGGGTCTTTCATGAAATTATATAACTATATTATTCTGACATTCTGTTTTAGTAAACGTATTTCTCTCTCTCTCTCAACAACCAGTTGAAACCGCTTTACGTTATGCTGATAATTTGATTTTCGGCAATTATCAGGTCTAGCCTTTTTCCTATACTAAATCAGTGTCAATAGCATATTTTCTGATTGATCAAGCACTAAAAGCAGAATAAAATAAAATCACAACACAGTACAAGATAATAAAGTTAGTATACTTACAGCCTATCCTGGTTCATCTCAGGATATGATTTCGGTTTCTTTTTTGGAGGCTGCTTGCTTTCTTCACTTTTTCTTTTTTTAGAAACTTTATTCTCACTAGGATCCCAGGATGGTTTAATTTCAGTAGCTTTAATACTGTTTTTATTATTTACACTTGAAGATGTCTTAGACTTAACAGTTAATGAAGGTTCACTTATGGCCTTAACATTTTTGTCTTTTTTACTAACTAAAACATTTTTACTACTTTTACTACTTTTGGGATCTGTCCTAGGTTTGTCTTTAATGTCTTTTGATACAGAACGTTTAGTAGAAACATTTTTGGAGGATATAGAATCTTTCTTTTGTATGCTTTCATCTACAGCTTGCCGAAACCTCTTGGATGCAGGTTTATTTTCAGAATCAAGAGAATGAACAGCAGCAGGAAGCCGAGATAGTTTATCCAAAGGAATGCTCACCATAATCTTGGTTGGAATGGCACACTCTGACAGTGTAATAGGAATAGGAGAATCATGTGGAATGGGAGATAATAGTAGTGGTGGTGGTGCCTCCACGTGGATTGGGGAGTCATCGGCATGCTCTCTCAATTTAGGCGTTCTTTTTACACTTTTCTTTGTTGTATCAAAATCTTGATTAGCAGCAGCGGAAGACTCAGTCTGGGCACTAGAAGCCCGTTCACTGCATCTTGTAGAACGTCGAAGCTTTTCACCACTTTTGACCCTTTCTACACTTTTTGAGCTTGACCTACTCGGGCTTCGAGATGCACGAGATGGAGAAACAGACGGCCTCCTTTTACTATCCGTCAAATTTTTATAATCTGGAATAGGTGACCTATTACGACTAGGAGAAACAATAGATGAAACTTTGGGGAGTAAACCACTTTCACTTTGGCTGATTGTAGGACTCTGCAGAAAATTTTCTATATGAAACTTACTCTTTTTCCTTTTCACCTCACCTTTCTTGCCATCTGAAACTTGCTTTGGTGGCAATTTTGGGGGCTTCTTTTTGATTTTTACAGAATTTTTTGAAAGTCCTTTAGGATTCGCAACATTTTTGAGTAACGATTTATTTTTTTCTGAGCTGCTTTTGTCTTTTAAATCCGACTTAACCACAGGCTTTTTAAGCCCTTCAGGCTGATCTAGTTTTGTAGAGCCTTTACTTACTTTTGAGAGCTGCTTTGAGTCATTTGAAGCTCTACAAGTTCTTGTTGGATGTTTAAATTTAGATGCAACAGGAGATTTTAATACACTACTTCCTTTTTGGCCACTTTCACAAAGGGATTCTTCACTTAGACTTTTAGATTTCTTAGCACTGGAAGATTTTGAAACTTTTTGACGTGTTTTAATGGAGTAATTTTCATGGGAAGATTCTGAGGTTTCGGAAGGCACAGAACTGGAGGATGTCAATGCAACTAAATCATTTTCATCTTTATCTAAAGACACATCAGGCAATCCTTTAGAGGCACTAGGTTCATCATCTTCAAAAGATTGAGTCACAGGTGAAGAATCAGTTCTAGGACTAAATATTTCCGTTTTGTTCTTGCTAAGACGTTTTTTAGCTGTTGTCATTTGCACTTTGCCCGATTCTTCTCTCTTATCACAGCTATTCTGCAGAACAGCAGAATGTTTATTGGTCTGGGACTGTGGCACAGTCAGTTCTGCAGTTACTGAAGCTTCCGTTTGACCATTTCCTGATGGTGCACAATTCCTGCCGATAGCCAATAACTCATCTGTCACAGAATATGAGGGTGAAGGAGGAGTGCGTGGTCCCCGGATGGTTTGAGGAGGTGGCGGAGGAGGTGGAGGTGGTAGTGGCGGCGGAAGAGCAGGAGGTCCTGGTGGATGTAACGGTGAAGTGATGGGACTCAGTATTTCATTTTTGATATTCACAGAAGGATCAAGCTCTAAGATTTTTGGAATGTCCGCTATAGGGCTAGAATAAAAAGAAAGAAAAACATTATATATGGTGCGGAAAGTAGTGTTTGGAAAACAATAATAACACTTCATATTCCTATAATTAACCTATCTCATTACAGTTACGCCCAAATTTTACGCTATTTCTTACACATTTAAGTAATCTTTGAGATCATTTGCATACTCTCGCAGAATGCCATTGACTGAGTCGTCTTCATCCACTAATGAATAACCCTCTCTTGCATCTTGTGGGACAACCATTGGATCTTCTTTAACTGCAGCAGTACTGCTGTTTGTACTCGTATCCATGGGTACAAATGCAGGGGAATGATTTCTTCGGGTGTCATCGAAGAAGTTGGACAGACCCCACATCTAAATATCAAACAAAATTGTAGTGAGTAATATATAGATTAAAGCACAAAGACACAAGATTTGATTAATTAATACAAAATTCAATAAATGCACATGTGAATGAATACTAACGAATGAATAAGGAAAACCACTAAGAAATATGATTACCTCATTTTGGCATAAAAAAAACAAGAAATTTAAGTTTTTACAACAACCTCTTAACAATTAAAAAAAGGAGGGGATGGGAGATAAAAATGATACACAGTGAAACTTCTCTAACTGGCCACCCCTATAGATGGCCATATTTTATTCAGAACCGATTAAAGACTCCATAGAGCCAATGTTATGGAAGAAACCTCTTTTCCATGGCCATTCCTGAATACGGCCACTTTTTTTCGGAATCATTACTAGCCGCCATAGAGAAGTTTCATTGTACATCAGTTGGGCTGCTCATTTACTACTAATTAAGTAGATATTGATTCGCCATACATCTGTTATTACTTAACAGAAAACTGGCAGATGTGTTTAAAAATGTCCATAAGAAGTTCAGCTGATTTTTTTTTTTTTAATTTAACACACTTATGATAAACACTAAATACGTAACACAAGAATATATTTACAATCAAAGAAAATGAAAAATAATCCTTTAGGATGCTAATGAATGAGTTGTTATTACAAGAATTTTACAAACCTTTGATGGTGTATCTGCATCAGAACTAGTTGGGCTCGAATCAGATGAATTACTCCCTGAGCTGCTATCATCTGAGTCGCTGTCACCACTCTCTGAACTTGATGAATTACTAGGCACCGACTGAGGTACATCCATATTGCTGTTATTAACAACAGTGGAAGAATTGATGGCATTAACACTGGAAGTATGGATTGGAGATCTGAAACAAAATTTATAGATAATAAATTTCAGATTATGACTTAACACTCAATAGAAACACCTGTTAATGCAAATAATTAACAAAATTATAAAAAAACTCATTTAAATCCTTGCTAATTTAAGCTTTAATGAGTGGGAAATATTAAAAACCCCAATCTTGAGTTGTTTCTAACTCGCCCCGAATTAACCTGAATATTCCCAAACAGTTTTTCATTAAGAAGAATCGTTAGGCAAGGCCTTATAATATTTTAGGAGTTCTTAAAGCCATATTTAACATTTTTTTACCTCCAACTGAAAAGTATCTAACACCAAATTTCAAAAGATAGAGACTTTTTAAACACCTTAATATTCCGAACTATAAATACTATAAGCTACGAATCACTGCCTCCGAAGGACTTCCAAAATCGTTTCTTGGCATCTTTTACTTCTGTATCGCGCTCATAAGAGATAATATTTATACCCATTTCATAATTTTGAATGAGTACTTTGGAGATTCAAAGTCTTTACATTAAGGATGGGAGGCTTCAGAAGGACCTCTTTGAAAAAACCATCACCAAAAAACTGGGATCACCATAAAGTATGGTGATCCCAGTAAAAAGTATGCAGTAAATGTTACATTACGATATCTCGGTATACCATAAAAAAAAAAAAAGAAATTACACCAAAAAGACTGTGAAGATTAATGAAGAAAATAAGTCTAATAAATCAAGTTTAGAAGAGTAACACAGAAAATGTAATCAACAAACAATATAGAATAAATCCTTATCAGAGATGGAGGTCCAAGAGGACGAGGTTTGTGGTATAATTAATCCTTTTTATCTGTACTCCTAAAAAAATGTAGTCGGGAAGTCAAGGCTAAAATGGATCTTCAATTTCATCTGATGTTATTTCAGGCTAAGTCTCATTTAACGAAGTCTGTCGTAACCTAGAACATCTCGTTTTGAGGAATGTCCTGCCACCTCAGGCTCACCCCATTTCCTTATGTGCGTCAAAGTTCTCTACTGAAAATTTAACCGTTTACCGCTGAAACTTGAGACCCTTTTTTTTCAGCATTGATCATTGTCTCCTGAAAACCTCATGTTATCCGTACATGATGGTGCAATTAGTAACACATTAGATCGTGCTCACGACTAAGAGGTTTTGATGTCAAAAACGATTGAAGATCTTATGGTTTGAATCGAAACATGAAATTTCGAGGGAAAAAAAATTTATAAAGATAAAGCAAACGATTCTCCTTCATTTTTAAGCACCCCCGTAACGTCCGGCATCAATGAAAAAGTTCTCTCATCGACATGCCTCTTTGAAATAGGTGTACTGAGATTTCAGGAAATTGTATTGAATCAATAACTGCAAATGCTAAATTGCAAGTCTTTCTGCTTTCATTTCTTAAATATATTTATAATACGTTGATTCTCATGATTTATTTCTCAAGTATTTCTGTGAACCGGAGCTTCGTTAGATCTATAAATTCAAAAATTATATGAGATACTGGAAACTCAGGGCATTCCATAGGAGATAAATGATACTCACTTTGGATATTCCAGAGCAGAAACATCCAAATTTATCTTGGCTTCGGTAACCTGAAAAAAAAAAAAAAGAAAGATTTATCTAACGATTAATAAACATACACATCATTCAAATGATTACTGAATAAGGTTAGATTCGCATGTTTTAAAAATTAACACTTTAAAAAAATAAATAAATAAGCTGCGAATTGATAAGATATCTGGTTTTACAAATGAAAACTAATCTCATCGTAAAAATTATGTAGCAGAAGCACAATTTAATAATATTCACTGAATTTACAATAACGCCGAAGAGAGCTGTAATAAAATATTAGTAGGCCATGTCTCGAAGAAGATAAGTTATAGTCCACTTTTGAAGAATAAATCCTGTTTAGGTGAAAATACAACTAGCCCTGAACGAATCATTGGTCCAGTATTACTCCTTAAAATGCAATAAACACTTTGTACAACCCAAATCATTCCCTTATAAGGTACTACGTGCAAAGAATTATTGACGCGATTAAAATATTTTGTGGTCACAAGGAGCCAGAATATTATTTTATGTTCAACGCATTAATTTAAAACCGTCTGAGCGTTTCATCGTTCGCAAAAAAATAAAGAAAAGTGGGTTATATACCTTAAGCCAAGAGAATAACCAAACTTGCGATATCTTTTGGGGTTGAAAATGAACATTAGAAACTTTTAGAATACAGGTATCCCCCCCCCCCCACACACACACACACACTACCTTGAAATTCGTTATACGATAGATTTTAGGCCTAGGAAACTAACTCACAATTTTTTTCCACGTGACTAAATCATAATTCCTTCTTCACGTAGCACTATTTCAGCTTACAAACTTTACTGGAATGCAGTGTCTAGGGTGAGAGGGAAATAAATACCTGAATAGCATAATCTAACGGTGTAAAATGTGAGATTCAAATATGGCCACATTTCACATAAAGACTATCAGTAGAGCGATGTAACCTGTGTTATTACTTTAAATCATAACAAGGCTATACTGAAATTATACTGAGATATATATATATATATATATATATATATATATACACACACACACACACCTCTATTAAAGGAATTCCTTCAGGCACGTGTTATACATTCTAAGAAAATTAACTCCATAAGTAAATAAAGTCGAAGACAGAACTTGATCAACCTCTATTCTACGTATTTAGTATAATAAATATTCGGCTACGAGATAGTGATTGTCCTCCATTTAATTTTTTAGCGGCAACTAGCCTCATTTGAGGGAAGAACAAACTGCTTTACAAACCATGACAAATTTGGATACAACATCGGACCATTATAAAGCGATCTACCACAAAGGAATGCTGGTTTTTGTGGAACCTAACTAGTTATACTGCTATGGAAATACTAACTCCCGCGATTCGCCAAATCTGCAACCGTATTTTTATTTCTATTTTTTTTCCGAATCTTGAGATCACCTTTCGCCCTCGTCTCTCGATCAACTTGAGTGGTTAAAATTTTGACTTGCCAGAACACTGAAACGTCGTCCCTCTTTTGCGAGTCTCAGTTATAGGGCTGCCACCTTAGTCCACACGTATCTACTACATCAACAAGCACTTATTTCAAAAGAACTACTGTTTAAGATATTTCCCATTATTCCCACGAATTAGTAATCATAACTTAAATTGTTCAAGTTTATCTAAACAGAACTATTTCTATAGTGGACACAATTTTAAAGACGACTATTTAGTTAAGCAATATTTACAGGTTCTCAATCAGACACATCTCATATATGAATCCAAAATAATAAAATAAAAGTAAAGATCATATATATTCGGGGGTTCTTGCAACTTTCACTCTTACAACTACTGGAGGCCTATATACACCATGGCCTTGACATTGTTAGTTACAACTCCATACGCCAGTCTTAGATGATCGACCGTCTCGAATTTTATGGAATATTCCACTATTTTCTGTCATCTATAGATGCGTCCCATAAGAATCCTGGCCTACAAAGTACTGATTCTGATTTATGAGCCTAATGAAAAATAACTAGTATATGATAGACTGTGTACTAAAATCCAATTTCTTGCAAAAGGTTGCATGTATAGATAGTTGATGAACTTTCATTTGTATACAGTTTCCAAATTTATTAGTTTAATATTCCTGAACACGAGCAAAATTCAAATCTTCTAATAATGAGAATCAATAGCATATACTGATTCACCTTTGCGTAGCGTCACATCTTAACACTGGTATCGAAATTATTTAGTTTTCTACTGACTTTTAGATTAATGATTAATATTAGATAATAGGAAACATAATAAAAATATGTTTGATTTCTATGGTGTTTGATCTTAACTTCATAATAAATAAACAGCTTACAAATGTAGCCTTAGTTACTCAGTCAACCTCAGTCATAAAATCAGAGACACTAGAAAGAAATTTTGCAAAAGAGGGATGTCGAATAGCGGTGACTAAAAATGATGAGAGTCGCATCTAATTTCAAACAATGTTTTTCAAAAAGATCTCTAAGTCTTTAAGACAAGAAGATAGATCAAAAAGGAGACTATTTAAAGGGTATATCTTGAATACAAGAATTCCGGTAAAACGTCGAACTTGCGGCAACAGTGTGGCCGTCGAAAGAGTGCAGATGACTGTGACCGTCGTGAATCATTTCAAGCGAAAAGAATGCAACACTGCCTCAAATAACATCGAAATTCAACGAAGCGGCCTCTACTAACAGCAGCGTGAGGACTGTACAACGTTCACTGCATGATATGGGCCTAATAGCCAACGCCATACCAGGGCCGCCCAGAGACTTTACGGGGCCTGGGGCAAACTTCTGTTGGGGGCCCCAAGAAAAATAAAAAATGCAAAGAGACGAAAACACATATTCAAATTAAGTTACTCATACTTAAAATTTTGTTACATGAATGATTAACATAATTATTATATTTCATTGCACTGCTCTCTTGTTATATTTTCTGAGGAAATCTAATAAATATTTTTTAAAAACTTTTTGGGGGCCCCTCTGGCAGTTGGGGGCTTGGGGCAAAGTGCCCCAGTTGCCCCCCCCCCTCCCTCTGGACGGTCCTGCGCCATACTCGAGTACCATTGCTTTCCTCAAAACACAGAGCTCTGCGCCGCCGCGTCTAGGCTCGAAAACACTGTCACTGGGAGACTGGAAGCGAGTAACCTGGATTCCAACTGATTTGGACAGATCCATGTATGGAGAAAACCCAGTGATTCAATGAACCTAGCATGTCAACAAGGGACCGTACAGGCTGGTGGTGGCTCAGTTATGGTATGGGGTGTGTTGAGCTGGCACGAATTGGAACCCCTCACACTTGTAAAAATTTCTTTGACCGGTGAACGTTAGGTTAACATAATTTCAGACGCGTTACACCCATTCATGGCATCCGTTCGTTTTAAAGGGTTTAGCATTTTCCAACAAGACAATGCGCCTTCACACAAACCACAGCCGCCAAATTGTGGTTTGAGGAACACTCATCCGAGTTTGAAATGAAACATGAAATGGTCCCCTGACCATCAGATCTCAACAGATTGAACGTATCTTGAATGCCATGCTATGTTCTGTTCAGTTCAAAGCTGAAATCCGCCAGCTGAGAATATAACAGAATTTAGGACATTTCTTCAAGAGCCATGGTATGGTGTTCATTGTCTACAGGCTTTCTCAGAAAGCTCGTGGAGTCCATGCCCTGCCGTGTATCAGCTGGTCCATGATCCAGACATAGATCAATTTTTTTCTGGCACTTCAGTGTAAATATAATTTTTAAACATTCCCCATTTGACTATTATATAAAAATGAAGCTGATAGAAATAAATTTTTAGCATAAATACTTTCTCAGTAAGACAGTTTTGTCCGAAGAAAAAAAGGAATTATGTAGAAGTTGAAACTGAAAAAAACTAACACATCATGGGAAACCAAATTATGATCACTAGTATTAAAATTTAATGACAACATCGCTTTATATACAGTGCCGAAGAATTGTGTCTGTACAAAAGATGCGATCTATCAGATAAAAACACCTTGGATCTGGACAACCCTTTAAAGGAAAAAAAAAGCCTCTCAAAAGAAGCAGAATCAAGCTACTTCTACCTCTTAAGCCGAGTGATTTGGTGGGCTACAAAAAAAGTAGCTTATGATCGGGCTTCAGACTGTGCTGCTTTGGGGCTTATTTTTTTCCCCCACATTTTCAAATCTCCGGTTCCAAGGTGTGTTTATCTTTAAGATCACATTTTTCAGCCTTCGTTCAATCAATTAGCTTTCGTTCAATGATGTCAGCACAACTGGTAAAGAGGTGTTACTTTATTTAATTAGTAACCTTAATCTGATTCTCCATCATGTGCTAGTCTCCAGTTTCAACACACGCACACATATTACATAAGCTCCCGGGTTCAAATGAAGGAAAAATATTTTGTCACTTAAAAAAATTAAGAGGGATCCCGCAAACAGATGCAAGGAAGGGTATTATCTCCATCCCGTCTCCATCCAATACCGTATTGGGACTTATAACAAAGAGGAAACATAAATCCATGACTACTGTTAGGTAGGATGGAGATGCAAAGTGTTTTGATTGATACACACATATGCAATTGTGTAGTCATCTCTCGTGGTCGTAACTTTTTTACCACAGCCCGAGTAAGACTCAAATCTTTCTGCTGTGGGCTGAATTCCGTCCCCATAAAAATTAAAGATTATCAATTCTACCTGCGGGGTTCCTTTGTCTTTTGCCATTTTGGCGGCTATATCATGCCTGGTACTCATAATGAAGGGAAAAAACCCAGATCGTGACTGCTGTTGGGTACTCTAAAAAGGCATAATTTTCTTGTGCCAAATGGGGAGGGGCAATCTTCATATACATTGGGCGATTTGTTTTTCCCTCTTCAACCGAGGCAGATAAAATTAGACAAAATTCCGACTGAAAATTTTTTCATTTATCAGAATTCAATATTTAGCATAGTATAACCTGCATCTTTCATAGAAAGAGATTTAATCCGTCATAGTAAAGCTCTAATAAAGTATTCACTACAGAAATGATACATTCTTATACGTACTTATATGAATAGTATAATTCGAGTGATTCAATAGAATTCATCACAAAATGTAGTAAAATGCAACTTACCACTTCGTCATCACTGTCACTCATCGCCAGATCGGCCTGGAGCGAAGAGGATATACATCTGAAAAGAATAATGAAAAACGTGAAAACGAGTACCGTTATACTTCAGAATCCTCTTATTTAATATGAACTAATGTGCATCTAAATGGGAAGAATTTTCAAATTAACATTTTCTAATCTCAAAATATTTTCAGTTTAAGATCTTTAATTTGACCATCATTAAAATCTCCCAATCTAAACGTGCAATGTTAAACATATAATATTAGAATTAAAACAAATATGAAAAAAATAGCAACGAATTAAATAGTTTCAAGAAAGACAATTCGGAGACAACAAACATTAGATGGTTATTAAAATTAGACATAGACGAAAAGCTAGTTTCACACAAGAAGAAAAAAAAAAATTAATACATGCATATACAGAAATTAAAATTTACTTGTGAATTCTAGAACACTTTTGGATGAAATGCATGATACTTAAAACATATTCAAATCATGCAACAAGTATGGGATAATAAATAAATGCACCATACATTAAATAAATTAGTAAAATGCTAGGGAAGTAATGATTTAAGATAAAACTGGCATCACACTTTCAGAAAAACGTTTCAACGTTTCAATTGACATTAATTTCCGTTCTTACAGAATCCAGCGAAGTAATTAAAGAGCGAAGAGTCTTTTAATTTAGGTAAAAATTTATCAACATAATTCTCTTGAAGAGCGGCATATTCACATAAATACAACATAATATATCTTATTAACCAGTTAAACAAAAATAACGGCAAACACATTAAGCAAGATTTGCACGAATGAAAACAAATATACACCAAACACTGTAAAAATATTATTTAGAATGAAGCACAAACCTAATCAATTTGAATCCAAAACCCAGCTTCAGCTAATTATGTAACTCTGAGAAACGATATTTTCCGAAAACTAGTAAAATAACGAAACATTTCACACAGTAATTATTTTTAGAAACACTACTTCACTTCTCACTAAACTGCTTATCCTCACCTGAACGAAAATGGATGTGTTTATTTCCAGAAAAAGAAAACCTGCATCTCCCCTTACTATGCAATTTTGCTAAGGAGTACATCCAACAAAATACTCTAAAATACTTAAACCCATCGGTAAATCCATAAAAATCAGATTTTTAAATAGCGAAACGTGACTCCCCCCTCCAATTATAAAAATATAACGATATCAAAAATAGATTGACGTTTCGTATATCAAAAAATATCGATGTTTTTCTTTACTTATTAAAAATCCAGTTTAACTTTTGGCTGCCATCCAAGAATTTTTTCTCCTCTAAAATATTACATGCTCTTTAAAAACCTTCAGAAAATTCAATTTCCCCAAAGTTTGTAAAGAAGGCTCGAGTTATTCAAAATATTTTATTGAAATTCGTTGAGTATTTCCTCTGAGAGTAAAGAAGAGTGCACATACACGCCCAAAAAATAAATAATAATAAGTGGCAAAAGTAAGACAAAAATAAATATGTAAATATAGCCTTGAAATCGTGTCTGAGAGAGAGTTCTGAAGCAATGTCTCAATATATAATTTTTTAATAAAATTAAAAATTTGCAGTGCTACGGTACAGAAATAAAGAACTGAATTCTGTAATGGTATTACATTCTATACTACATTTTACACTAACTAATGAACCAAACAAGCATTTTATTAATAGATTTAATAATTTCCCAGACTCACTGATACGAAAGTTTTGAATAGATTTTTCGGTACGATAAAAAACGATATTTACGTTGAAATAAAAAATATTTAAGAGATGAATTTTTATGTAAAGTAATAAAATATTTATTTCAGATTTTCAATAGCAACCCATAAACTTGATCTTATCGTTCGTCAGTAAGAAGCAACCATTGGAATTTCAGGTAAAAGACAGCAACTGCCACAATAATGCTCTTCGCACAACAAGTCCCTTTACTGATGTAAAGGTGCAAACAGTTGAGTATTTATTATCTCATCTCTTAGTGATTAATATGTTTACTTCTCTAAACTATCAAATTATATACAGCGGTGAGTTCGCTTAGACATGGGCCAATCGCTTAGGCATGGGATGACAGTTTTACGATGAATAATTGAAAAGCTATCACTTTTTATGAAAAATCATTGAAAGATTAATCAAAATCAGGGCACGCAATACGGTATTTCAAAAGCATTACGATATTTTTTTCAGTTACAGCGTACACAACCAACAGTATATAGGCAGGTAAAATTAATGATATAGACTGCTTTATTTTTAGACCAGGGCAAGGTCAATCATCGCAGTTTTTGGCGCTGAGGCAAAATCACTGAACCTCCGACTAAAGTACAACTTGGGACACAGCCAGAGCTAGGGCTTTCACAGCAAACAAATTCAGAAAGGCAATGCTAATTTCACTGTATTACTACACTATGTTTTTCCGCACAAAATGTCATATTTCATTAAAGTCGAATATAATCTTTCTTACAAAATATTTGAGCTGTATTTAAACAGATTAAAAAAAAAAAAAAAATGGAAAGAGATCTAAGTTTCAATTTGAATCCTTATCTTTTTACACTTCATTATCAAATTTTATACCCTTCTTCAACAACAAGAAAAAAAAATCCATTTCAAACAAACACAAAGAAATAGAATGACATGTTCACAGATATCTACACCTGTTAAATAATTATTACTTCTATTCACGTGAAAGTTAAATCAAAACACTTAACGCGGGTAAACGTACGTACGAAGTAAAGGTATTTTCGTCATAATTAAGATGCTTATATGCAAATGCACCCAAAGACGTGATCACACATTCTACTGTAAATTTGATTGGCCTATTGTTTCAGGACGAAAAAAAAACATATTGGAATGAAAATGCGAATCAACCGTCGAAGGAAATGTATGTTCAACAAAGCACGGAGAAAATATCTGACCCTAAGTAGAAAGTTCCAAGTCAAATGAAAGATGTTCAATGGCTTTATTACTAGCAGGGGTGTCAAACTCGCGGCCCGCGACGAACATTTTTGCGGCCCGGCCAATATATTGGCACACAATAATATATAATAAAATAACCGACGCAGAATTATAATAAGATAGGAAGAATTAGCTAAATGTTTTTAATGATACTCTTTTTTGCTATTATTAAACAAAATGTATATATTTATGTTGAATATACTGTAATTAGGTAAATAAACCTACGTTTCTATTAATATTGATTTTTTTGCGGCCCACCTATAGTTAAACCTTGTTTGTTTGGCCCAAGGTAGCCTTTGAGTTTGACACCCCTGCTGTACAGCTTCACTCTCGCTAAGTATGCGGATGAAGCATAGTTCACAGTACGCAACACTAAGAATCTACGTGATTTTTTAAACTTGTTGGGTTATTTTTAATGCCTACAAATGTAATTGCTTCTTAGCAAGGATTAAAATGTCCGAAAAACAAGAAAATTTTTAAGTAAATTGTTAAATAAGTAAATTAAATGTACCCTTTAAGATCACTCGTAAAAAGAAAAGGAGGCAGATCACTTGAACTCCATAGAAAACATACAAGCAAACAAATTTTAGTACTTCCGACAAGCAGCATGTACACAACAAGTTCAATTTTTAAAAAAAGACGCGTTAATTACAGTTTTAAACAAAGGAATGCATAACATGCATTTAAAAAGATGAGAAGAATCACGACAATATTTAATTAATGTACTATAAAAGACCCCAGAATACGATCCGCTTTCAGAACAAAGAGTCAAACACACGAGGGAGAAAGATAACTTCTCAAATTAGATTCTCAAAAAGAAAAGAAAAAAACCTCTTGACGCCAAATACCTCTTTAGTTCTGATCACGGGTAACGATCTAAATGGTTTTACCTTTCTTCTTTCAGCTAATTCAAGGGGAGTAATACGAAATAAACAATAACTCGTACAGCCTTAATAAATGCAAAAGTACGGATAACACAAAAGAACGGAACGAAACGACGTCTGTTAATAAGTTAAATAAGCTAACAATATTGAACAGGAAATTGTTTTCACTGATGCGAAATGAATGAGGACAGGAAATGGATTTTTATCTGCCCGGAGAAGCACTGGTAGCATTCCGTGGGTGTTATCGTTTCTAATAACGTCTAATTTGAAAACTCAACATTTAAAAGAGTTTTTGAGTCTATTTTAATTTATAATTGTCGTTTAGACAGAGTGATCAAATGAATTTTAAATCAGAGAAATGTTACAACATTGTTCCACCATCGGCTAATGTTAGAGTTAATTTTCGGCCTAAATTTCCAAGAATTTAATTAGAAGTACACGAGTTATTCATACCGAACAGTAGCATACCATGGTTATATTAAAGAAAGACAAAATGCAGGTAATTTTATAGAATGACTAACGCTTCGTTCAAAGAGCGCACTGAAAGTCACTTGAAAATAATTCTATTAGAAGCGATAGCAATTCACTAAATCTAAAGTCAAATGAAGGTTTGATTAAAATCCATGAAACCTGATAGAACAGAAACAAAGGGAGAATACTAAATAAACCAAGATACCGATGAAAATAAAAGAATATAATAGACGATCGTTGACAAAAATTAGACGGATGAAAAGAGAGTAATTTAATTTTTTTTTTTCATACAGTTATTTACGTAGACAAAATCATACCTGCCAACATTCTCAACTGAGAATTTTTATAATTTCGTTCGTCTTAGAATTTAATAATTACATATAACAATTAGTAAAACATGAAAGAAATATACAGACTGTTGTAACATTTCATTATCAGTTTTTGAACTCAGTGTTTTAAAATAACTTTGTTAAATTACACTAAAAACTTGATGCTTTTTTTATGTTCCAAGAGAATAAAATAATGTTGAATAGTATTTTTTTTAATTACTGATGTATTAGTAGTTATTTCTTAGAAAACTTTTTTTAAGTGGCGGCAATATTGAAAAGAGGATGAGAAGCAACTCAGCTGTAAACGTCTAATATCAAAGAAGCACGTCATCAGCACAAATCAGCATAAAACTATGAAAGAAACAAACAGCATAAATTTACTATTTTTTTTTTAATGATTTTTGACGTATATACTTTTTTCTAGATGTAAAAACTTTTCTAGAAGTGTTCTTAAATTGTTTACTCCATTCATCACCTTCATATGAAAATAACGCCTTGCATGAAATAAATATTAGTTGAAATCAAACAGCTGAACGTCAAACCTGCAATCTGTTTAAGGCTTAGTTTAAGATGAATGTTAAGAGAAAAATAACCTATCAAAACAAGGAAAAAAGTCCTTGGACAAATGATGAGTTAAAGGGAAAGTGCAAAGGTAAACAGTTAGCTTGAATTTCCCTCGTGTTGCTTAATCTGGTGAAATTGTAGAAATACGTGAAGTTATGCAATGAAAACGAACTTAATTTGAACCGACCCAACTTAATTCAAAAATCAGAAATTCAAGGTTGAAGTATATCAATATGCACTGCAGGCTCATCGAAAAGTTATAAATTGAGTAATAGAGGTCTCAACCCCAGGTACGTTGCTTAGTAGTGTCCTAAATCTTCATTCTTAGCCAACTACAAAAAGTGTTAAGTATGTACCTGACAAAAAAATTATGAGCAGGACTTAACGATTAAATAATGTGTGACACTAAGTTTTGAATTATGTACAAGCTAAAGTGACCACAGGTATACAACAAAACTCACTGCACCATATAATCGTATAAAATGGACGATTTGCTATACCCTTCCATCACAGCGCAGTTCTTGCTTAAGTAACAAGAAGAGCCCATGGACTTCAGCCCCAAATCTGTCTTTCAGATAAGACAGCACAAGAGAAAAGAATGAATACTGATATTCAATGCAAGCCTGAAACGTTTTCATTTGGGGCTTGCACACAAGAGACAAATATTTTAATTACAAGATGCGTACAGTGTTTTTGACAGACGAGAGAGGGAGGCAGTAAAATAATTTCACAATCATGAAAAACAATTCAAAATAATACTTTCCAATACTGAGAAATACAAACTAAAATCAAATGTCTGAGAGAACTGCTGATTATCTAATAAGTTTTTGGCAGTAGAATATTACATAAAAATGAGTCCAAAAGACTAAGCAAAAAATTAAGAAATCGTAATCTTAAAATATTTTCCTAGCAGCCTTGTTAAAAGAAAATTTCTCAACGATTTCCCCAAGAGAATATTCTACGTACATTTCTCAGAGTCAATCTGAGACATACGTTACACTACATGTGAACCGATGCAGTTTCCTGCCCTTCTTCCAGAAACTAAACAAATTTTTAGTACTAGGTTGTCAGATGTAAATAAAGTTTAATAATTATAAATAAAGGATTATCCGTTAGAGATTCATAAATAAAATATTTGAATATTGAGTTGCATTGCAAGTTTCAAATTATATTTAATAAATGTCTCTCTCGTATCATGTTTTATTTCCAATGAACAAGCCAGAATACGATATTTGTTTAATTTGACTAGGATGTTCAAGATCACATAATTATAATGAAAACTGCGGTACGAAAAACAACAAATTTGGAAAACTTTAAAAAAAAAAAAGCATTACACTGTCGTAAAATCACAGAAAATATTTTTTAAAAAAATAAAAAGTTGAGGGACTATGAACTGATTTCAGTTTAAAGGAATGTTATTTCGAGTTTTCACAAAAAAATATAGTGAAAATACTAAAGATCAAAATGATTAGAAAAAGATGGAGGTTACAATACAGGTGTCTTAATACACTGCTAAAAATATTTTTGAAAGGTTTGTTACGGATATATTTTAATTCAAAACCCAAATGTAAATACAGATCCAGATCGTGACTTCAAAACTAAAACCTAGTACAACGTCATTGTGGGGAAAATGTTACAATCTGTAAGAAAATCGCAGAAATCACGACAACTAATGATTACAAATCTACAATACTTGATTTATTTTTTAAGTCTAAGTTCCTTTCTTACAACTGATCCTTTCCAACCCGAAGTTAAGATGCGGTCACACAACTGTGACAGCAAGCTTTCGTTAAAAAAATGCGTTCATCGACCCCTATGGCGAATACCCCTTCTGTGTACAAAACCATTTCAAAATGCAGTTGAAGGTCTGACCTCGCTTTCTAGCTTTCACGACAATGTTGAACATGTATTGTGGGATGAGATTTCTCAATGACACTAGAATTCTGTATAACACTAGGAGTAGTGATGGGAAATGGTCAACAATACATGTAACAAAAATTGCGAATAAATAAATTCTATTTTCATATTGAATACGGCATATTTATAACAATTTTTTAAATCATCAATTAATTTGCAAGTTAGAGTTTATAAAATAGCATAAATCATAAAAAACGAGAAACCGTAACAGGGTTTTACTTAATGCGGTGCTAATAAAGATGCGTTTGATGCTACAACACTTACGGGATACATAAAGAACACTTAGGGATGCATTAAAAAAATATTAATAAACTATATAAAAGTTGTAAATAAATGAATTTAAAAAATCATGCACTGAAAAACCTGTTTTCTAAGAGAGAGAAAAAAAAAGCATGCATAATTTTTTTCCCCACATATAATCCCGATTATGATATTTATCAAAAAATTTCCCCATATACAATACAAATCAATATTTTTTTCTGAATGAATCACTAGATAAAACTGGAAAACAGCAGCATAAATAAAAAAAAAGTTTTCCTGGAATTTACAACACTTACTAAAATAAGCACTAATACTCTACATTGGATGTATTAATATAAGAACTAAGTAAAACTACTGAAATGAATAACCAGAAACAGCGATATTACAATTAATTACTGTATTTACTTCCGGCCAGGGGGCATTAGGAACAACAACAAATTATTTCTACATCTAAAGAGTAAGTGACATCATCCATTAATAGCGAAGATAGCGTGTTGTACGTTTACTTTTAACAAAGATTTGTTTAACCCAATTGCTATCTTGATTGAACAGAATTTTAGGGAATAGAAGATAATATAAATACGTCAACTACTTTCAGTGACACTAGCACATGAAATCTTTCATAATGCTGATGAAATCTAAAATATCCCTTTAAAAAATGACCGTTTTATTTGTTACTACTGGATAGAAGTATTTTTACCCGTCAGTGGACATTTTTTCTTTCAAAAGCAAGAAGATGCGTTATACTGCTACAACACATTGAATCGATTTTATCTGAATGATTTTTTATGCGATGCCACTATACCAAAAGATACTCGAGGTTTTTTTTTTTTTTTTTTTTTTTTTTTTTTTTCCCAAAACTTACAGCAACTCAACTCTGGCAGAGCTACGTACAATATTTTATGTAACGCAAAAACACTCGCCAAAAATCACATCTTCAGAAACAAGAGTTACTGAACGACGAATATTTTGGGTTAAAAACGTTGCGCTAAGGGAAATCATAAAATCTCTCCAGACTAACTAATTAATTCACTCGATTACCGTAAGCTCCCATGGTTGGTTTGATGTTTATACACTAACAAAGTGTGCATAAAAGGGTTTTTACTGCTTTTCAAAACTAGGTTTACTTTTCAAAAAATAAAAGAACTTCCGAGAATTAAAAAATAACTAATTTTAATAACGATGCCGATCAGCATTCTGAAGCACACCTATAAATTTCAAAAAATTATATACGGACAGACAGCTCTGGAAAGCATAGTGCGCAAGCTGTGTTCTTCAAGCTTTCTCGCTCTCATTAATCAGAAAAGTAACCCGAAACCGGCCATAGAGCAGGAAGTGAAATGATTCACAAAAGTATCTCAGACGAGGTGGGGTAAAAGATAGTCTTAGACAGAGAATGATAACTAGACTAGATAACTTTAATCACGTTCGCGATGAAGATCACACGGACATCGAAAGGCTATGTATGTAGACACAGTAGCTGTAACACGTATTGAACAAACATTCATAGAAAAAAAAAACAGCATATTAGTTAGTGAGAAACATGTTTTACACAATAGCTTGATACAATCAAAAAAAGAAACCAAACGCTATCAACGAGTGTAAAATTAACTCAGAATACAATACCTAGATAAATAGTAAGTATTAAGAATTCAGGGAGTGATCTGCTTCAACAAGTATGTGTGATTTAATAAACTCGATAATATTAATAGAGCATGCAGTTATCTAGAGGATTAAGAGTTCTCGTCCGCTTATACTTTATCACATTTGCTAATAAAAAAGTAAATTAACTAGATGAAAATAATTACGCGATTATACAACTAACTAGAAAAAAGCCAATAGGCTCTAACAACGTCAGTGTCTCCTGTAGATGAAATGTGCAATATTTAAACGAAAATTTTATTTAGATGAAAATTATACTCATATTCCACATGCTCAGTCCAACAGCTATACGTAAATAATTTCTTATCAATTCCATAATAGCTATGGATTATAAACAATATGATACGGAACTTGAAAGTCAAAGTTTACTATATTTAAATGTCGAGTCCGATTAGAAATGAAAGGGAAAAAAATTACATAAGGCTGCTCTTACTACAGCTTACGATGGGAAAGAAAACCATTACATCCATTTTACCGAGACGTTCAGTATCTCTTCCCATAAACAATGGGTGAGAAACTTGATCAGTCAACCACATCCCTGACAGAAAAAAATACGAAACAAGGCTACATAGACACATTGTGGGAGTGGAAGCAGGAGAGTCTGTTCAAGTTTAAAACACAGGAGACTGTATAAAGGTGACATAAGGGTCACAAAGCATATAACAAAACAGAAAATTTTAGTGGATCATTATCTTATGGTTATTCTGATGACATGTTTAATGACTTCATTCCGAAGAAAACAATGCAGCTATGAGCTTCAAAAATGATTAGCCTCTGTTCCCCAAACGCAGTGGGGGAAAACGGGGAGTTAAACAAACTCGAAACGAAAAAAGAAAAATCGCAATCAACGTAAATAAGTGCACATACACTGAACTGCCTGTGGTGCAGTAGGAAAAGTACTCCATCATGAAAAAATGCCAGTCCCATGGATAATTGTTTTGTAAGAATTTATTTCTACGTTATATGATGGTGTGCCCTCAGCGTTTTTAAACAATACAGAATGCATAGAATCAGCTATATAAGACATACTATTCGGCCCGCCAAAAGTTTAATCACGGCACAGCATCTAAGAACAATAGTCGTTTCCATGACTAATCATATATATATGCGAGTGTGTGTGTGATTTCTTTTCGATTGAGATCATCAATTTCGATAATTCCTTGAAATATAATCCCGTTCTTTCATACTGCACATTATTTTGAATAAGAATTTTTTTTTAAAAATCATGTGTCATAGGTTGTTAAATTTTACAAACCAAATTTTACACATTAATGCTGAATAAACATACTAGCATTTTGGAAAGAAAGTTTTTATAAATAATTAGGCAAAGAAAACGCTTCAATGAATTAATTTACGATTTTCAAAAGCAGTTTATGAAAACACTAATCTATGTCGCAATTCTAAACAGTTTCATTACTCAAAACTAACGACAAAAAATTCAAAAATTCATTAATTCTAATTTATAAACTCAAATTTCCTTTATCTACATTAGAAAATTTAACAAGCATTTTCATATTCCATCGGCCGGTCGCTGACTTGGTTGCTGGCATTCGGTATCAGTCTGAGTTCCGAGTTCCGCAATTAGCATGGATATTTGAAGTCGTTCGGAAATCCGCTTTTAACCGTAGGTCCCTGTCTAATTCGTTCTCGTGAAGCAAAAGATGTCAGCAGCGCTCTCAACCAACCTTATAACTTCAAATGTCTATATTTAACTATCTACTCTTCAATTAAATTTGGACCTAATGATGCACAAAAAAGTCTTCAATTTACTACTTTCGTTCGACATGTAGTTACGAGGAAATTTAGGAATGATTATAAGAAATGCTTTACTGCGAAATTCATTTCTCCTTCGTGTCCTATCTTTATATAATAAAGTATACTTAGTGCAATTTAAACCAAATGTATTTCTAAAGAGCGAAATCCATATAAGTGCATAAATTTTTGCACTGGGCCAGTATGAAAATAAATTTACTTTAAAATGGGCTTCAGTGTTATCGAAAATAAATCCAACGGAAAAAAAAAGAAATGTCTTTAATCACAAAATTATGACTGATACATTTTGCTCGCACACGCTCTGAATGTGTGTATTGTCATCCTGACACTGATGGGTACAATACAGTTGTCAGAAACGATCAATTTTTTTTTTATTTGAATGTTTAAGACAAAGTATTTATTAATATAGCAACAAGTTACAGCTTTGTTTCCGACAGACTTATTATCACAGTACTGCTGCTCTTTAATATATTTGAATTAAATCCATACATTATTTTTCTAACACAGATAACACCAGCAATGTGTTTGCACTATAGTTTATATATATACTTTACAAACCACGAAAATGTGGCATTTGTTCTAAACAGCAAATAATTTATGTCAAGGAGAAATTTAATGACCTGGATTTTTGAGGTCAAAGTAATATTTTCTTGGTTAAACATACAGAGAAATGAAAACACATGAAAGGCCTTTTCCCACTCTTTATATGCAGGTATGCTTTATGCCAAAAAGGAAAAATTAATAACTATACAATGAGGAAAAAACTCTTAAGAGAGCAAAAATTGGAAATAATGCTATTTAACGTATCTCAGTAAGTGCCGCTAACAAATTCAACTTTGAAACTTAATATTTAATAGTTTTATATCCTGTAGATAGCAGACATCTTTATGGGTATACAAAGAAATAAAGCAACATCACGTGCCATTTGAGAGTTAAAAAAGAATATATATTATAAAAATATGGTAATTGTCAGGGATTCAATAAACGACGACAGTTCACTATTAAATGTAATCAAAGTCCAAGCAAAATAATATCCAGCTATTTCACATTTATTTATTTATTTTTACATCCTTATTATAACGAAAATGACATAATTTGAGCCCTTTTCTTAGAAGTCCCTTTTACAATAAAACTCAGCACGAAGTATTTTGAATAGCACAAAATTCAAAAATCTAAAAATTAGTAACACACAACATTCAGGAAGACTTTTATTCACCATTAGAATAACTAACAATTATGCTACACTGATTTCTACCAATGTTAAAATCAGCCATTTTGACTGGCTTCATGATTCTAGAGATAAATCATAATTTTTTTCCACCGTGTGCTTCACTGTCACAAAACTTTTAATGCTAAAATTTACCTTACAGAAAAATATAAGTCAATAAGTATTAAAATCAGCTATATATAAAGAACCTGAAATATATTGTTAATGTAGTACACAGAACCATAAACATGCAGAAAAATACACCATTCAAAATATTTTTTTTTTTAAATCCTTGTCATATGCAATCTAATTTTTAACAATTGCCCTTTGTTAAGGAAAATTAAGTAACTCTTTTATAACTATTAACTATCTGTTCTCATTATTAAACACTATTAAATATAAATGTCTGAAGCTTGTGTGTCAGCAATGATGAATTATGTCAGATTTCAAACAATTAAATCAAGCAGAACATAATTTAGTTTCATCTCACTGTTTAATGATTAATTACATACTATTCCAAAGTTAGGAAAACGTTTCTGCACACTGTAGTACATAGTCCACGAGAGGAATTAACATTTGATTAATGCAAAGCGTAAAACTAGTTAAATTCAAACAGTTCTAAATGAATGAGGGGCATTTAGTTAAAATATATTAGTTGAATTTCTAAAGATCTAGTTGGAAATCGTTTTACTCAATGGGTATTTTTCTCTTCAATTATATTAATTTCATTGATGAGATGGATTAAATTTGTAACCTTTTTTGGTAAAATGAAATTTTTTATACTTGAAATTTTTTATACGATATTTTAAAACTGTATTTGCAAATTAATTTCAGCAAAGCACAGATTGGAATCATAGGAATGTTTCACATCCTTGAATGATTCAGGGAGACAATTAGATTTTACACTGAACTATTGTACAGAGAACATAATGGTACGATTTACGATGGCCAAAAAATTGGTATTTCTAATGATTTGAAACAAAGATAAGGGCCACATAGATATGGGCCCATAGGCAACAAGATAATTTTCTGACAACTGTCAACATGTAAAGAGCTATCATTCCTCCGAACTTATTTTGTCTATTTTGTTTAGCACAACTTCAATTTGATCTGAGCAGCTTTAAAGCGATTTTTCTTTTAAAATATTTTTTTAAAATAAATCACAGCTATCTTCACTGTAAAGGGGGAAAGGGGGGGGGGAAATGAAGTATCTATTATGTAATAAGACCAAATGACCAATTTTAAGTCGGAATTATCAGAGATTCAAAATTATTCTACAAAGCAAGAATGAAAAAGTTCACTTAATATTCTGAATTTGTTATATAATCTTTTTTCTGAATGATTGATTGTTGATAATTATTAGCTTTAATAATCTTTTGACACAAGTCAGTTAATTCCCATACTATCATATAAAAATATTTAGAAAAATATTCGTAAAGATAGTTGTTATATTTGGGCGCGCTACTGCTTTTTAACTAGCTATACCATGATATTCCCAAATAAGACAGAAGGCAAGGTATAACGGAAATAAGGCACAATAGCATAAATTCATAAATATCTGTGCTTCACTATGTATTAACAAAGAAACTAAGCCTAACATATTTTTTATACTGCCAAAGCGAAAAGTGTAAATTCTAAAAAAAAAATTAAGATATTTGCTGTGAAAACTCGATGTGAGAGTGTTTTTTTTTTAAATATTGAGTAAGATTCAACAGTTCAAGAACTGCATTTTAAGAATACAAGTCTGGAGAGCAGTAGCAACAATAACTACGAAAAGGTCTGTTTAAATAACAAACAGTTCTGATCTCTTGCCAGTGCTGAAGACAGCATGCTTAATCACAATACACCACACTCCAAGTTATCTTACCGCTAGTAGCATCACACAAACGCAATGAAAACGGGGACAAGAAAGCATCAGTCAGTATCGAAAAATAAATTTTCCCGCGCAGAAAGAAAGAGCTGGGGTTATCAAGTTAGAAATATTTCTTTACGCAAACACAATCTCGGCGATCAACAAAGGAGATGTCTGATGGGAGAGCACGTCACAATCAATAAAACGTTTCTGTAAACGGAATAAATACTTCGGAACTTTTAGTGTTTCTTACACTTCGGAATTGAATGTTGACAACATTGAAAGGAATGAATACTTAAGGAATGAATTCTCCCTATTTATTAATAATCTCACAGAATTTTTCACGTTTTAAGTTATCATTATTATATAGCATGATTAAAGAAAAGAAGGAAAAACAGGAAATTTCAAAAGAAGCATTTTTAACACTATTCTAAAGTTTAATACAGATAAGAAACGCAACCTAAGAGACAAAAGAGGAAAGAAAATTTTGGCTACTTGTCTTATTTATCTCGTTCTGAAACAAAGTATTTAAAAATTGAAATTTTTAACCGCGTTGGTAGTTTTATTTAAAGACTTCTTTTGAAAATCAAATCTAAATTACAGAGAGAATAGAGCAATATTTTTGTCATTCTATGGGAAAATTCGGTAAGAAAAATTTCCAACTATTTTTGCTATTATTGTTGTTCAAACTGTGTGGCTCTGATTTTTACACAGTTTAGAAAAGTAGAATAACCGAAAACTAAACATATTACTATCATGAGTTTGATTTTCAATAAAAATTATTGGGTACTATTTCAGAATCCATTTTAATAACATTTTAAATTCTCAATAACATCTAGCTTTAGGATTAATAACTTGTGATGTCTCTCTTTTTTATTTTTATTTATTTATTTATTTTTATCGTTCATCAACTTCATGCCATACGTTTATCATATACGTAAGGTTAAAGAAATAATTACATATACAAAAATATCCAAAACAATTCTCACACATATAAGCGTCTAAATCAGTTTAATTCTTGCTTTCGGCAACCACAACCGTATATTCAACGAAAATGAAAATTGAATAGTCTCCAGGAAACAAAGGCAATATCAAAGCCCCTTAACAAATGCTCAGTATGTTGCAGAAGCAGGTTATGCGACTTAAAAAATAATTTTAAAAAAATTAAATCTTTACTTTTAATTTAACTTGCGTGCCAATCCCAAATCGAAAATAAAAACTCGATGAAATGCAAAAAGTCTAAAAAATATTTTACATAATGGGTAAGAAATACATTATAAATCTTCCAGATAACTTCATAATAATTAATCACGATAACAACAAGAAGAAAAAGTTTTGTGATAAAAGTGAATATAACTCTTTAAAGAATGTATTATCGTCACTAATAGTTAATGTAATTGGAAGTTGCAGCACGCTAAAATAAATCAATTGAAAGGAGAAAGTTAATTATTAAATACTTAATTTCATTAATAGAAATATAATCAGAATATATTATTCGCAAATCATATTTAACTCCCCCATTACGGAGAAAAAAAGAAAAACCAGGAGAGAAATAGTCACTATGTGGTACGGAATGCAGCGTGTAAACGGTCCCTCTAAGACGTTTCGTCGCCAAGGCGATGGATGAAATACGAAAAGGGCAATGAACCACCATCTAAGATCTTTTTTTGAGGCGCCGACTTTCTCAACAGGAGGCATGTAACTTACTTAAATAGAAAAATCTAACGTATTTGAAATGTTAATTCTATTATTTTTAAACGAGGCACTTTAACTTCGATACTCATCATGAGAGTTTCTCACATAATTTAAACTCGGCTGAAGAACGGGAAAATAAATATTTACTTTTTAGATATAAGTAACGGGTCTTGAAATAATTATGAACACATTGAATAAACGCAATTTCCGATATTTATGCTTCAACTTTAGATTCAGATAATCTAGTTTTAAATATATACACGTTTAATTTAAAATTACTTTACAAAATTTCCATGTGAAAATTGCCAACTTTTAGTATGATTTCAAATTAGCTTCTTGATTTGAAAGTATATAGGTTATATTAGGTAAAGATGCCCTCGTAAATTACTTCTAAATAAATTGACTGTCATTGGTATAGGATATGTTTAATACAATGATAGTTCTCAAATATCCTGTTCAAAAAAATAAACCGGGAACGTTTACACGACTTTTACCAATAGTTCAACAATATATGTTGACTGTTAATAATTGTATTCAACACGCCAAGTGGCTTTAAAGTTATATATATCCAAGTGCGCAGTATGGAGGGCTTAAATATAAAAATCTTTAGGCAGCAAAAATTACTAAAAAAGCTCTTGAAAAATTACTTTGAGAATATAGGTAAGTATAAAAGAATTTTGAAAGAAAATTTACTGAAATTCCTGACCGACAATTAAAACATATTTCTCAGATATAATAAATAATAATAATAGTGATCGTTTGCTACTTTTAAAGGGATACTACCAATCATTTAACAGAAATTGGATATATTTAATAACGGTAATTAATACATAAAATAAATCCATAAATTACATATACAAGCGTTTAATATCAAGGAATTAAAATTAAAAATACTAAGACGGCAAAAATTATTTTAAAAAACACTTCTCTAGGGTAGAGGAATGCATGAAATATATAAAAGCACGAATTTTGAAACTGAATAAATAAATTTTATATACTTAAAAAAGGTAATGAAGGGAATGCTGAATAGAAAGCAGAATGCTCTCAGTTAAAAGAGATTAAAATTTTCGGGGTCATCCTAATTACCATAAAACAGGTCAACATCCAAATGGCGAAAGCAAAATATCAAAGTTCGTACGTCATTTTTCATAATGAGTTCTAACAAGATGTTACAGGAAATTAACGAAGGGCAGCGATACTATGGATTCGTTAATGATATGCAGAGACAAGGACGCATGAGCAGAGTGTCATAATTACACTCCTGTCTAACCCAAATAGACAGGCTACAATAGTTCCAGCCTATCAACAAACAGAATTAAAAATTATCTAGAGCAGTGAACAAATACATTTTCCCCAGTAATAATAATGGGACAAAGAAATATAATTTTCAGTAGACAAACATAGAAACCTTTATACCTTAATAATCCAACCTAAACTTATACCTTAATATCCAACCTAACACGATTAATATTTATTGCTTAAATTTATTGTTAAATATTTATTGTTAGATATTTATTGTTAGATATTTATTGCTTTGCAATTCCTCTATTAAACTTATATTTTAAAGTGTACTGAACATTTAGCAGATTTATAGAAGTTTAAAAGATTCTAGTGGCTTTGAAAACGGTCTTATGGATTGAAAACGCATTGATCTTCTCTTAACATTTCTCTAAATGGAAGGATGTGAAGTAGAACATCAATAACAATTTCTATTTTTTTCTTTTGTTTTAAGCTACTGCAAACATACAGTGTTGAAATATTGGCAAGTTCTTTGTTTTAGCGTAGCTGCCGATAACTTGTGATTCGAACCAATTTATGAAAAAGGGAGGAATCCGTTATTCGGTCTAAAATACAATCGATTGTTACCAGAATGGAAATTCTGACTTTGCTCACGAAAAATACTTGTTTTATTTCTTGTATTCTTATGACTATAATATATCACGAAAACTTTAGGCAGGGATTCTTTTTGTTTGGAAAAATTGGTTAATAGAGAGAACCCGTTTTATTTTGCTTTAAAAAAATACTTTTTAAACTAGAAGTAACGGCAAGTGTATATAAAATCGAAATCATTTCAAAATGCAGACTTAAATGAGTTTTAAATTTTACAATATATGAACCACTGCTCCGAATCGGGTACAAGTTAATGAATAATGAAATTTACAATTTTATACATGAATTTTTACTGCTAATGTACACAAATACCCCTATACTACAATAGCATTACGAACAGCACAACAGAATGCCCCACAGCAGTAAAAAAGAAAATATTAACTAAGAGTACATCGTATTAGCCTGCCTCTTATCATAATAGTTTCAAAACTCACAGTTATGCATTAACTGGTTTACAAAATTTAGTTAAGTCCATGAAAAAAGTATCCTTTGCCCATTTTCCACCCTTTGAAACTCTCGTAAACTGTAAACTGTTTGGGAAGCAGTAGTTTGAAGGTCACTGTCAGGTGTAGAACGAAAAAGTTAGTCATACAAAGAAAACTTCCTTTTTTAATCATGATTTGTGTAGATCTTAAACATCAAACGTGCGTGAAGAAAAGTCCCTCGAGATCGGGAGTTCCGTCGATGGACATAATTCCTCTCTTTTTCAAGGAGAGTTACTGTTAATTATGTTCTCAAGATGAAGTCAAGCGTGTACTTGACCTTTAGTGAAAATAGGTTTATTTAGATATAAGGATAACGTCCATCGATGCGCCTATGGTAGAATCATAGTTTTTTCCTCATATCAGTAGGATATAAACAATGATTTTTTTTTTTTTAAACTTGTTACCATTGGGATAACTGGCATGTGACATTCATTGTGTTCAAACTAAGAGCCTTAGTATATTTTCATAGACTCCTTGTCAGTTTCTCATTACAGTGAATATATTAAAAAGAAAAAAAAAATTAGCTTTATAAAAAAAATTAGCCTCTTTGGATGTACGATGCTAGTACACGTCTCGTTTTATCTTTGTTATTAATGTTTTTGGGTTTCCCCTTTACGAAGATTAAAAAAAACAAACATTTTTTATATACTTTTATAGAATGCGTTCTGCCAGGAAGTTACAACTTGAAATCAGAGCCGGAATTTTGTGTAAATTATACGCTTGTCTTTCAGTCGGTAAAAAATAGTAGTTTATAAGTCTGTTTCATTTTAAATTATTTCCCCCCCTCTATTTATTCAGTCTCGTAAATTTTCAGTAGAGTGTTATTTTCGAGTAAAGTAGATTACATTTAAAGGTGCTTTTATTTCCGTATCATAGTAATTTCAAACTTCCCCATTTGCATAAGAATTTAGTATGTTGCAGTAGTAATTTTCATTACTATTCAAAATGCTGAATATTTTTTTCTCTTGCCACAGTAGGGCTGTTCACCGAGAAATTTATAATAGTTGCTTTGTTTTTTAATTATCAGATAGCAAAAACGAAACATTTAGATGTTAAACCTATAATATAGTTTATTGTGCTGCGTAGTTTATATTCACATCATTGTAAATAAAACTTATCCTGTTCACCTGGTAAGCTTTAAATCCTAAAATACTAAGAAACTTATAGTCTCACAATTTATTTGAGAGGGAATTTTATGATCTTATATCATAAAACTCAATAGTAAATCTTATCAGGGCCCTTGATATGAGATCCCCTAGATTTACTAAGCACCTAGATACAATAGGTCAAGTTTCTCCGCGACTTCCACATCTTCAAACATGTGAACTAAGTACCTGCTTTTAATCTCTATGAACACCAAAAGAAAGTGCAACAGCTCAGTGAGAAGACAACTCGAAAGGAAGCGATGTCAAGATCTTAAAATTGATTTCATACATTGATTATAATTCTGAAACAACACTTTATCTTTATTTCCATACCTCAGATGCATCTGAAGTAACTCGTCACTGATGAACTATGGTCAAGCAATTAATGCAGGTCAAGATCGTATCCACTGGAGTTAAATCACAATTAACAAGCTGTTGAAACATTTCAGGCAAGTAATTTTCTTTTTAGAAAATATCGGGAGATTTATCTTAGGTACTCTTTAAAATGTGTTTTATTTTCAAAATATGCTTCTCCCCCTTTGGATAAAATATCAGTTTTGACACAATTATGTAAGAGCCGGAAGTAGCACCTAGGTTTATTAAAAATTTGTCAAAATGAAACACGAACGAGGCAAAATAAAAGGAAAGAGGGCATCTTACATAAATAATAAGAAAAGGATTCCTTCAAGTAATAAAAACGATATATCACGCCCACTACATTCCTTTTACTTTGCCGATCAAACAGTCCCGAGATGGGAGAGGTATAAAACATTTTCTCTGCGATGGAGCGGAGGTGGAAAATAACAAACGACTATCCATTCACGGCTGACATACGACAGGGAATCGATGATGGACCACAAAGTGCATGTGCATTCATTCACTGACTAGCCATATTGTACACGTAGATCAGTCTACATAAATGCGACCTAAGTATGTAAATGTAGATATAGGAACCCAAAATCATGCGAAGGGCGCAATCCTAATAGCATCCGTGTGAACCGGTTTCACCTGCATTAACGACTCCTAGAACAATGGATAACCTAAAAAACATTACACTTCAACGAAATTTTCTGCCACTTCAAAAGAAGACAAATTTACTTAACAGGCAGCTCCTAACCCTGTAAGCCACTGTGTTTAATTTTTATTTACATAAATAATAATTAAAGTTTACAAGCATTTTTAACAAATTTAGTAAGACCTAAATTCAACAAAAATCATAAATTAAAACTTCAACAAGCAGACCATATTTTTTTTCTTAAGGTTCTGTTAGTAACATTTTTGTTTAAGGACGTTTTTAATCAGTCCACGACTACTAAACATAATACACACAGTAGCTCAACTAACATTTAGAGGTTAAGAAATAATTTAGATACTGATAGTCATAGTAGTTACTACCCAAAACTGTGGATAGAGCTCTCACCACTATATGGTTATAAACCTTAAAGAGAAAAAGCGTCCTCTGGATGCACAAATTATTGGAGACTTCGTAATGTGTCTCAAAATGTACCTCCAAGAAGAGTGTTATTTCCGAGTAAAGTAGATTACATTTAAAGTTGCTTTTATTTCCGTATCATAGTAATTTCAAACTTCCCCATTTGCATAAGAATTTAGTATGTCGCAGTAGTAATTTTCATTACTATTCAAAATGCTGAATATTTTTTTCTCTTGCCACAGTAGGGCTGTTCACTGAGAAATTTATAATAGTTGCTTTGTTTTTTAATTATCAGATAGCAAAAACGAAACCTGTATTCTAGGATAGCATTCGAAAATCTAGATGACAGAGTATTTAGCAAATTATGGATAGATTAACTGAATGCAGGAAATATCTTTTGAATTTATGACCCTATTTTGCTAATGCTTTGTTTGCTTAACATTAATTTCGGTTTCATAACGAGTCTTAGTTAAACGCTTGAGAGGATGCTTGTTTCAAAAGGATATTAGAACACTGAACAGGTGTCACCAAAACTCTCATTAGTCTAATTTCTTTTAGCAGTGAAAGGAGAGTAATCACTTGTACCCAATAACAGTGGAAATTCACATGGCAGAAACAACCATTTCTATGTTCTTCATACAACGTCTTAGAACGCAAAAAACGGGGATAACGGATACAAAAGTTAGCGTTATATTACAAAAATGTAGTTCATAATTCATATAAATCTAATAGATATCCAATGTACCTAAAACATATGCAATAAACATCCTATGCGAAGAATCAAAACGAAAGCTTAGCCTAAGGTTCAGTGTGTTAAAGAGCAAGAAAAGCTAAATATAGAGAATATTAATTTTTAAGAAAATAACTAAAAAAAATAACATAACATTACTGCTTAATCATCAACAATGGGTAGGTGATGGTAATGTAATAAATATAACATCATATAATAGGTTGTGAATTGTACAATCCCCTTTGAGCATCTGCCATCATTCTTTTGTGGACTAGTCGAAGAAAAATAATATGTATATGCCAATAGAAAAATGACAGCGGAAGTGAAGAATACTACACTTTACATTCAAATCTGAAACTCAAAGAAGGGGTCCTATCTTTGATAGTAAAATGACTTATTCTTCCCCCCTCAGTCCTTGAAGGAGAGAATGAAACTGATCGGAAACTGGAGACGCAACACTTTGATTGTCACTATCGGGAGAAAAGCCGAAATTGAGGGTGGGAATGATTTCTCACGTTTGGGGACGGGTCATACAGATTTCCATCTGGATTAAGTCAAGGGCTGTTTGCGAGAGCACGTAACAAGGCCGTGCGGGACAGGGAATGGGACTGCTTAGAGTCAAATTTTATTCGTGATAAAAGTCAAGATCAGATTTAATGACCATAGTATGTAGTGGGATGGGTGCATCAGAAAAAGTTTTTCCTACTCAAGCATATTACTTGAGCTCAACCGCGAAAGAGAAAAATTATATAACCATCAGTCTAGAAGGATATCTTGTCGCTAAAAAGTGATGCATGATCAAGGTAACTCAGAGAGAGAAAGACATGCGCGCGCATTCTGTACACAACATTAACATCATTTACTATAAGTTAAAGCATAAACATATTAACCTCTATATCTAGACATAGGAAATGAATGAGATGAGTCGTACAAAGTGGAATATACTGGAATGACAAATTCACTCATCAGAAAGCACTTTGTATGCTGAAGTTGATGCTTGAATGAGGATATTTCTTTTGGTCATTTTGGGGGGAAATATAGATTGAGATATTCGTAGAACGTTAATTTCGAATAAAAAAGAGGTGTTTTTGGTCGTCTTTATTTATAGAAGTTCCTACATTACTAAAGAATTCTTTATACAAACACAAAAGAAATTTCATTTACATACTGTAATATTTTTTACATTTGCTAGGTGAATAACTCAATGCGAAATGATAATTTTTAGGATATTGAAGCTCTTTTCCACTTAAGAAAGGGTGGCTCAAACAACAACAAACAAACAAAACAAAAAGGGGGGAGGGAGGGGGGGAATTATTGCAATGCAGTTAACAAAAATACTGTCCTCAACATAATCAAACTTATATGGTCAATGAATTTTTAAATTAAAGTTAAAAAACTTTATTACTGATATAAAAGAAACCTAAATTGTCAGATTTAACAAAACTTTCGCTCTACTATTTTTTAATATGAATTTTTAAAATGGGGTTTCCAATATAAATGGTACAAATTCATCTTTTTGTTATCTATACAATTCATTTACGTTATTTTATACTAAAGATTGACATAGAGGGAGTCTGTATGCCTTTACAAACACACACACACACAATACGTGCTCTTCATTTATTAAAACTTTTCTTAAATAAATTACTTAATGTAATCGTCAAGAGAGCTTTCAAAGCATTATCCTACATGAATGTAATATTTTAGTTTCAATAATTTTTACTGCAAAAAAACTACAACTGCGCAATATGGGTTTTTTCCATTTTCAAATTTGTAAAATGTATTTTGCTGCAAACTAAAGTTTTTGAATCTCTATACAGAACATTTTTGGGGATTATGAATACTACCTAAAACGTGAAAGCGTCACAAAACTTTAACTATGAAAACTATTTCCTTTAAAATAGCGTCAACAAGATTTCTTTAGTTTCAGAAATTTAATCATATTTTTACTATAATTTGTCTTCGCTAAATGTGCTTTATTTATAGACAATTGTGTTATATTTTAAAATGTTTTTTTTATAAAGACTGCAAGCTCGAATTACCGCGATAAAAAAATTACCAAACAAAACTAATAAAGGACATGTTTATTTAGCAAAGTTTCCAAATATGAAGAGAGAAAAAATGTGAATATTCATTTTCTTTGTTTCATAATACTTGCTATTTTCTATGTAAAGAAAGTACTTAGCTTAAAAATGTAACCAAATTCAAAATGGCATTATAAGACAAAATACAGACAGAAATAATTATTCTGTTTTCTGGTGAAAAGGCTAGTGCATCATTCAGAGAGAACATACGTAGCTCTCACCCTTTCCCCTTTCCCATCCAAAATGATAAAAATAAATATCCAGATTATGAAAACACTATACTAGTGAACAACAAACATGGTTGTATTAAAGAAAAATCCATTATTAAAAGCAATTAAAATGCATATATTTAATAATTTAACAGTTAAAAATGTTGCAAACAAATAGTTTCCTTTTTTTTAATTTATAAGAAACCTGCGATTAAACTGATCTTTACACTACACGTTTCCTCTGGATAAACAAAGAAACACGTGTTTCCACACCGACCGCGTACACAATGCCTTTGGAGTGATTATGTGGGTCAGAGCAACAGAAATCGTTAAGAGAAATTATTCACGGTGATATTGTAACAAACAATAAATAAATAAATAAACTATATATCATGTTTCCGCCCTTATATAGCTGTAAGAATATGTAACATCAATACCTCATTCAAACTCAAATATTTAAACACGCTACATATTTGCCTTTAAATTAAAGCTATACTGCTCATAAATATTTATAGATACTTTGATTTTTAAAGCTTTTTTCATTTTTCTAGTGTGTTTTAGTTCAAATGTTGATAGTTTGAAATAAGTGTCTTTACTTTAGATTACACTCCAAATGTATAGGTATATTTTTTTCACTTTATACATTAAATGTCCAGCGAATATAAAACGCCCAGAAGGTTTAAATGGAGACTTATTAAATATCGAAGAAAATATAAGTAAATAAACATACACTTCATACCATCCATAATTAATAATTTTGTCACATAAAAGGCATAAAAATTATCCTCGAAAATACAAATCTATAATAATATTCGAATAAATAACAAAGAAATATAAATGTAAAACCACAATACTTACAAGTCATGGGAAAATTCAGAGAAGAAGGCATCACAGCGATGTGTTGAAAAAGCAGAATAATCCCAATAATTAGGTTTGAACACACGCGTTTCTAACATAAGCCAGCTGATCTAAGGTCAGCCAACAAATGAAATGGTAAAACTTTAATAAGCTTAGCTTCTTCATGAGATCACACACTTCTTCAAAATTAAATGCAATCACTTTCATCAATTCTTTTTGGTCACGTTAAAATAATATTGCTAAATTATTTTCTTCAGAGTGACAGTTTCAAAAAATGACTCAATTAACGCTTCAAGATCCAAATTTGAAAATTCCACAATTCAGATAAGATATAACTCTGTAATGTAAATAAACAAAAGCAAATGTGTAATGTCCGTCTAATTTTTTTCCCCACTGGCACTATTTGATTTCATAATGCACTTTGACATTTCCTCATATCACAGGCCGTCTGCTTAATTTAACATTTTATGATATTCAAAGTAATTAATAAATATCTCCCAGATTGTTTACGAAAGCGTTTGGCCAAGGAGCCACAAAGCGTACGCAGCCACCACTATTGTCCTCTCTTCCCGCACGCGAATGGCGTCTGATCACTTCAGAGCGCAGAAGGTTTTGTATCCCGTAAAGAGAGAGAGAGAGAGAGAACGAGAGGTTGTGTGTGTTTGTGTGTGCAAGAGAGCAGACGGGGAGAAAATGGCAGCCATCGTTGCCTAGCAACGCGGACGGGACGAATCCACAAGAACATGGGGGGTGAGTGTAGCGCACATACGTCTTTTCAAAGGAAAAGAAAGGATCGCAAATTAAAAAAACAGACTCTAATGCCTAAATAAGCAAGACGTTCAAGCCACACAAATGAAATTTCGACAATATTAAGGCGGAACAGGTGGGCGATAGAACTAGATTTACGTCAAACCTTCCCTCTTGTCTACCTTTTGGACTGCTCGCTTTTTTGTTATGTCGACTGCGGACTGCGGATTGCGTTTCTACTAAAAATATATCCCAGGACACTGGTTCCAGTATAGGAGAAGGGGGAAGACAAGTTACAGATGAATTGACATAAGATGCTCTATTAAATCATTCTCTCTCAATTAAATTAACAAAATAATTTCATACTTTCGACAAATCTCTAATAGTTAAAGATGCGCTAATTTAGTCCGATAAAAGTTTTACAACACGGTCTCTGACAAGATTAAAAACTTTTCTAAAGACGAAAATAACTTTTTTTGCGCGCGATCATAATAGTTGACAATGGGTTTTAAGAATTTTCCAGCTGTTACATTAGTATTTAAAAATTAATTCGAACTGCATATGAATGTTTGAGCCCGCGCATTTTAATTTCTTTTGAGCAAAACGAAACAAAACTCAAATTTGAAAACGCACAAATCTTTTCAGATACTAAAGCCAATAGCATTTATACGGAGCGAAATATTACTTTGTAATAACGCTTTGTTGAGATGGTTGATAAAAGTCAAAATAAATTTGAGAGCTTTTTTTCATCCAGTTAAAACAGATCTATCTGTGTTTAAAAACTTTCCTTTTGATCGCGCTACTGTATGGCTACCTTGGCAGCACGATTCCAGTTGTGCGTTTGATGTAAGAAGTAAAGAGGTTGTTGATCTTACACTTTCACGAATACCCGCAGGTAATTCATGTGAAACTGGGCAAAATGCAACAGTCAAGACTTTAAGCGCACATTTTCACATTTCAAAAGGGAAAGCACCATTTATCATTATGACTGTACAAAATGAGACCGAAAGAGACCTAGTTAGACTGAGATCATGGCAGGGCTTAGTGCGTAATGATCAGCACATCTGTAAGCATAACGTGGCTCTTGATTCTATAACCGTGCTTGCCACTTGTGTTTAAAGAAAAGAAAATGGATAAATAAGGCAGCGTGTAGCACAACGATAGTTACAGGCGGACCAGAACAAATTGACACTTCGACGGTGTGTGCGACGTATAAAGAAGCAAAAATATATACAGTCGAACCTCCATATATCGAAGTAGCAAATTGTGCGAAAAAAATTCGATATATAGAATTGAGCTTAGTGTTATCATAATTCTCCTAAAAAAAATTTAAAGCTAATTGTCGTATACGAAACTTCATTTCTAATTTACATGCGAATCCCATTAAATGAAAGTTAAGAAATAAAAAATGAATTAAAATGAAAGATTTATTGATTGCTACATAACTTTAAAAAAACAATAATGCAGACAGTGGTTACAATGATCACAATTATATTCTTTTAAAAGAAAACTACGAATATCTTGCTGAACAGTAAGTTTTGCGGAAAGTTCAAAGAAATGTTTGTATTTATTCAGTCCACTAAAAACTTCATCAGGGACATTTTCCGCGAATTGAAATCCACGATGTATTGTTTCAAATGCCAAAAATTGGGAGATTTTTTCTAAAGTGGAATAAAAATCTCCCAATTTGTCTTGAAAAAAATTTCGATATATAGAGAATTTTTCGATATATAGAAACAATTTTTCTATGTAATGAACATGGAAATTTGCTATGAGTTCGATATATAGAAAATTTCGATATAGGGAAGTTCGATATATGGAGGTTCCACTGTAGATATTAAAGGTCTCAATACTAGCTGCCGGTTTAAGTTCAACTATGCAAATTAAAAAAGGGGTAAAAATGAGAGAAGTGATAAAATTTGATCTTTGCCTATTTCATGAAATTTAGAATACAGACTACATAGTTACTTAAGAAATCTGTACAGCACAATATTCCTAAAATTTATGAGCACGCACACACACACATTTTCGTTCTCTCTCTCTTTCACACACACATACATATTCTTCTCCCTTTCTCTGTCCTCTCAAATTATTCCAGCGAAGTTTTATGATCAAAAATTGTTATTTCAGGGGGTCAAATTATAAAATAAGATTAAACAAATGTAAAAACACGAGACGATCGATCTGCTTACAACAGATACAGCTTAATGAGAATGTTTAACAATCATAGTGACAACGAGACAAAGGATTGTTTAAGGAAAGTATTAACCAGAAAATCTACACAAGTTCTTGCTAAGGAATATTTGCTGAGTCACATTGTACAGAAGAATTTCTTTAGCCACTTTTAACTAACAGTGATATTTACCTCAAGGCTCAAGGGATAAGACTCAAACAAATCCATACAGTAATTTATTAACGACTCGGCTTGACAGCAAAATAATACTGGATCAACAGATAAATTTTTAAAATACAGCTCTTATTCTAGGAGAACATACCTCTCTTAACTGTAATCCTGCTCTAAACTGTAATGAAAATCGCACCCGCTTAGACCCATGATCAGTCATTTTTCCGGGACTTCAGGCGAGCTCCTCCGTCTGATATGTCTGTTTACTTCTACAAAAGAACAAATTTCTCTCGCCTGATCAATTCTTTTTATACGTAGCTCGCATTCTATGTTCTATATCCTTTCTCCCTTGTAGCTCTGCCCCCGTTTGGATGAGAATGGAATGATGCTCTGAGAATGATTTGAAAGAGCTGCATTTTTAGAGAGAGTTTTAAGAGGTTAAAATCGTAAAAAGTATAAGGCGACACTCTGCAACACCCTATCAGAAATGGAATTTTAAAACGAGAGTTCCTTAATTTGCTCCCACCCGGGGAGGAGGAATATATCAACAAGTAGAACACCGGTCTCGAAGTCAGGATACCTGAGTTCGATCCCCAATTCGCGCGCAGCGAATTTCAAATACGTACATGGATCTTGCAACCGAGGGCGTGGCTAACCGTAACGGCCAATGATCGCGAGCGCAGGCTTTCTGTTTTCAGAAGTACTCAAAAGCACATGAAGATAACTTTGAATGTGAAGTAAGAGCGAATATCCAGAATGAAGAATCATTTTCTGCCTGGGTGAAAAAATTTTCGGACTTTTATGCTGACAATTGATTATATTTCAATTGGGTATTTTTGGAGATTGTCAAAATTTAATTGAACCTTTTCAAAACATATCCAACATATTCTACTTTTTTCAATAGTAATTCATTTGTAGGGATTACTATTTATGATTGATTAATTTTAGAATGGTTCTTAGTGTTTTCAAATTAAAAGTCCAAACATAAAAGTTTCAAAGTCCAAATGCACGCGTAGTAAAGAACAAGTGCCCATTGGCTGTTACGGCTAGCCCCGCCTTCGGTTGCAAGATCCATGTACGTATTTGAAATTCGCATCCGGGCAGATCCTTGCTATGATCATTGCTATGGCGTTCGACCATTCGAGAGTGTTATTACAGACAGTCAATCAAACGAATACAAAAAAATATACTGTAAAAAAAAATCTGCATAGTCCAAAAATGAGCAGGCTAACATCCTGTGTTTCTAACCACCAGAGAAAAATTTCTCACTTCATACGAAGTTCCTCATATCATCCTTATTAAGGTGTAGGATCCCTGACATCGTGGGTCATAAAACTCAGGTTCTATCCACTGTCGTTACAGCCTCTCAAAAACTATCCTTCATTTCATATTAATTTAAACTTGTTTGGTGATGAAGCAGTAATTCATATTTAAGGGAACGCGACCACGATAAGAGATGTATCCTTTTCACAAAACAATTTGTAACAGCGCCTAACCACACAAACATTTGTGTTATTTCTCCATAAATAAGTACGAATATGTATTTATTTCTGTAAGTTTTGGCCGTTATTTGTCACGTGGAATCATATGTGGTTATCGCATGTAAATAAAAACAAGCAGGTTTTAGGACTTCTTGGCTTTAGAAACCCGGATATTCCGTAGGATTCCGTAGGAATGCTATGAAAGAGTATAATAGGCATGTACATACTTTTTCATCCCAAAGGAGCGAAGGGGGAGGGGTCTGGTTTCCACCTATTGCGTCAGAAAATAAACAACAAAATGAAAGAAAAAAAAATTCTCGCAGCATTTCTTCCCACAACAAAGCCGAGTCTGTTCTTTGCATTTTCGAGTCACGTTTTTGTGGCTCAAATTCTGATTTATTACTTTTGACTTCAGAGAAACTCACATGAGTAAGAAAAACGTCTAATGACTGGGGGGAGGGGGAGGTGAGGGCTTGTTTTTTTATCTGCTGCAAACAATTTAAACTGTAACATTTACAGACTAACAAGCTCTAAACACAATGGAAGTTAATATCAAATAGAAAAATCCCCTTCCCCTTTAACTAATGAGAAATTTAAATATGACTAATTAAGCGATTAAAGGATGTTAAATTATCATTTATTATTCTGAAAGGACACGCAGCATATGTGTACAAACCACAAGAGAAACGTAGTCAAAGATATAAGGGATTTTCAAAGTGTCCTTTTAACTCGGTGTCATTATCTGAACACTGTTCAAATACAGATTTGGGGTTGGTGGGTAGAGAGTCCTAAGGTCAACTTTTTCATTACAAGGGCCAATTAGACTGGGACCTGTAGTTTAAAGCCGATTCCGAACGGTTGCAAACATCCATTCCAACAATGGGAGTCGAACCCACAGGCTTTGGAGTGAATGCGAGTGACCTAGGCACTCTGCAATTGCCCGGCTTACAAATTTTGGGAGAAGAATTGATTTTTTGAATTGGCTGAATAATACATAGAGGCTGTATACCTATGCCCAGAATCTTAAAACTTAACATAAAGCTGTTTACACTTAAACAAAGAAAAGAACTTCCACTTCCACTACATTTCAAACGGGCCACGGTGATTAAACGCTTTAATAAGTACTAATGAGATACAGGAGAAATCAATAAAAATATTTTACCGTTAAATTTTAGCTTGATCAAGTTCGACGATCCGTAATAATTCATAAAATTGAATTCTTCAGAAAATAATAAATACAAATGGTAGAATGATAGAACGTTACGCGTAAGGAGCCGAGTTTTTGAAAGCTAATAAAAAATTTAAGATTTATTACGACATTCATCATGATATACATTTTTAAACAAATTTAATTTTGTAGAGAATTTTTCGTAGATCCATACCATATAGTACGAATAAATGACGTTAGCTCAAAGAATACAAATGTAACAGCGAACAAACACTTTTATCGTATTATATTAAGCGATAGTTAATGTATACCAATCAGATTAAAATCCGTCACAAATGATTGAGGACATAGTCAAAAAGTAAACGACACGTAGTTTGTGAAGACGTTGACCTAGATCAAAGCCGTCAAAATGAAAATCGATAGCGCCCTAGTACGCACGCATTACATAATGGTCTGTGACACATGTTCTGCTTTTAAATCAACCGAGAATGTTCTCTATCACGACCCTATTAAAATAAAAATTGCCGCTAAAAACATAAGCCTCAGCATCCATCCCACTAAGCGAATTTTACCACCTAAAGTACGTGGAGCTCGATCAAGGAAAGCGAATGACATATCGTACTAATGAGTGGAATCTATGAGCGTATTACTCAGAGCTTAGCAAAATATCACCATAGCTCTACCTTCAACAAGTGGTAATGAGGTAGAAATTTGTTCCCTTCCCAAGCCATGTTTAATATGAAAGCTTAAAATCGAATGATAAACTATGGTATGGTGATAACAAACACAGAAACGAAGCGGAACCCTGTTACATAGTTTCAAGACTCAAGTGTTACTTTATATGGCCAATTAGGCGGAACATCATAATACCGGCCATGGAGTCTTTCCAATGACATCTCCATTGAGTAAGTAGATGATTCTGCTGTCTCATAAGTATTTCAGCGGAGTTGAGACGCAATTTTTCACCACTCTCTACGCTACATATTCTTTTCTTAAGTTTGTCTTTATTATCTCAGAAACTACTTTACAGGCGCTCCTTTTTTAATATAATCTACTAGGATTATGCATCATCATAAGTAAACTACCCATTCTTTAATATTTTGCCTCATTCAGTTCAGTTTAGGATATTGCTACATATATAAACTGGGCGATATAGGAAAACAGTAGCATGAAAAGGATATTTATTTTCCGCAAAAATTTAGCACTTTCTGTATCATATAATTTTCCTTAGATTGAGAGACAATACTAGTGAAAAATAATCGTTAATGCATTAAATATAGGTAATTTAATGGTTAAGAAAATGGTCTGAAATAAGATGTCCACGGTTTAAAATTTCGGATATTCATTTGGTCTGTATGAATGTTTCAATCTAGACAGTTCCCGAAATCAAACAGAACAGATAATTTCAACTCAAAACTTAATTACGACCAGAAGTTAATTTTCTTTCCTAAATGTCAAAATGATCAAAGCTTTTAATTTAATATGCATATTACTTGAACAGACACACACAAAAAAAAAGAAAACTTGTTGTTTTATACAAATTAGAATGTCTCAATTAGTCTCTCTGCTTGGCGATTGTTTAAAGAAAAGCGAAACATTTAAAATATTTATACCCTTATTAACTCTTACATTCCCAAATTTATTATTAAAAATGTACGATTCGAAGATAACATTCATTAATAACAAAGAATAATTAGTATTCTCGAATACCTCGCGGCGTAAATAAAAAGGACTGCACTGTTCTGAATAAAATAAACGATTCTACAATCAATGAATAAATGAAAGTAAAATACAGCGACAACGGGTTAAAAGTTTTTATCGATTGATGATGAACGTAACCCTCGAAGAATATTCATGAATTTAATTGAGTTAGATTCAAAAGAATGCCCTCCTCATTTTAACCCTGACCCATTAACGACAGGAAAGAGATCGCGACATCTGAATCAGAATGGAGTGAGTGCAGTCTTGGAGAAATATTTTTCTTTGTCATCGTTTTATGGGGAGAGTGCCTGCGATGTACTTTTTTTATTTTTAATAATTTTAGAGTCTATAAAAGAGCTTTATGAGACAGAGCTAGCTTAAAAAAACTAAAGATAAACAGTATACTCCTAAGCTTATAAAAATCAGCATCACTAACGCCACGAAAACTACAGAAGCAAATAAATACGCGGAAACACTTAATTAATGAGATAAAATAATTGGATCTTATTCTTATCGCTAGTAAAAATTAGTTGCATCAGGTAAAAATTTGGTAAAAAAATACGTTCATATAAACAGCTTTATTTGTATGTCATAGAAATCTACAATCATTATTGGAGACTGACTTGAGTGAAAGTCAAGCAACCATCTGTCAGTAAAGATCCTTCGTCGACTTATCTCATTTATTAGACTTTTACTGTAATTAATTTTTGGGGGTACTGCATAATGTCACTCTCATTGTAATTAAATACATCCTAATAATATTTTACAGTCTCAAATCTGTAAACACTATTTTAATGGAAGAAAGCTTCATGCAAGAGGAAGAGGAGAGTGTGTTTGAAAAGCTCAAATATGACAACACTACATATGTAAGTTAAGGGAGAGAGCAAGGCTTGTAAAAGCAGAGATGTACCAAGCCTATAAAATGATAATGTTAGACGGAAATGATTTTTCAGGCAATTAGTCTAATGAGGAGAACCCCAAAAACTTGGAAAAGTAGCTCATAATAGCGCAGGTACTCAGAATCGTATTCCTGGCAGCCCTACCAGTAATCCCTAGTTCAGAAGTTTTAACGACTCTGGCCTTACGTTAACCTTTCCATCATCCGTAAGCGAGAAGTTTAGAAAATAAAATGGATCTACGGAGAGAGCATAATAGGTTAAATAGAAATTATGTTCTCTCCATACATTCATTTTTTTTTTTATATATCTTGAAATTCGGCGAGAATGCAAAGATTGTATGACACTCCCCATTAATTTATTAATTTTGAGCAACTAATTTCCTCGACGAACTTTTTATGATAAACAAGACAAGACAAACAGGAAAACACACAGCTTCTTAATATCCAGAATAAAAATAAAAAGGCTTCAACTAGTTTCGAACTAATTAATAGTTCATCAGACAGAACACCACCAGGTGTGATTGCGTCTATGGACAATTTACGACTGCTCTCCCGCTCCTTTTTTAGTTTTATACTAGGTATTAAGAAGCTGTGTGTTCCTGTTTTGCGTTTTCCACAAGTGTTTATAAGCTAGAACTGTTTTATGTTCTAAAAAAATGCTATTAATGAAGATCATATTCTTTCACCAAGGATGTATGACAAACATTTATTTGTTTGTTTTCAAACAAAATATACGAGTTCCCTTTTGCGAAATATCAGAAAATGTCAAAATGATATTTTCACAATCCTGTCCGTGTGTAAATTTCGAAACCCTCCTTTATGACATATTCAGCGAATGCATAATTGCATCCTGAATTGACGTCAGCCAGACCATGGCAACAACACGAAGAGGTCATAAACAATGACCCGCCATCTAAAGCTGTTCCCTGTCGCAAGAAAGGGGTTTTCATTAGCAAAATGAAATTACTGCAGCCCATCATACAGGGAAATTTAATTAACTCGCTAGTCCCGTACTATCGATAAACGGTATAAGAGTCGTTTATAACTAGACTATTCAAGGATAACGATGGTTAAAAAGTGTGACAGCCACAGCGGGGGAAGCAAATGGTCCATTCTTGGAAAGTGGAGGCCATTTTCTAAATGATATGGGGTACCGATGCAACGGACGACACGCGATAGATAACGAGAACTCTGCAACTCCGACTTATCAAAAAAGAAAGAAAAGTTGCCCCGAAAGTTTGTCACACCAGTTGCTGGGATATTTAATGAACAGCCAATGATGTAAAACCAGGAGAAGAAAAATATCGTTTATTGATAATTTTCAAACCAAACGGTTTCGAATCCATCAGATGCAAGCTGGACTGAATTATTGTCATGAGCTTGAAGAAAATGAGCTCGAAATTCGAATAGCTCTTATAATAGAATTCATAATATTAAAGCTTAATATTAATTTTACACATGTATATGCAGCTTATATTTAATCCATTATTCTCTTTGTTGTTTCAAATTGTTTAATAAATATTCGCGAATATCAGGAGGGAATATTTACCTAAAGCTTCCTTTATGTATGACATTTAAATCTAAGTCTGTCAATTATTCTTTCACGCAATATAAAGATGTGTTCAAATTACTCAAAATGCTATGTAAAAGCTATAACCCATGTAGAATTTTACTTCTTTAAATGTTATATTTTTTCTCTAATTTGCAAGCTCTTAACATAAGGATATTTGCCATTACACATTACTATTTGTGTTAACTACTTTATATTAGCAGCTCCCAATAAGCCAGCCAACATTGCTCTCAAAGATGAAGAAGCACAGGAACGTAGAGTTAAAGTCGGGATTTCTCTCCATTTTCACATTTTGATAAATCAGGATCTAAGTGTATAAAGCTAACAATATTCAACTGTGTTGACTTAATTACACAATTTCGATTATCTTATCTCAGTTCAGTTTTAAAACTGCAAAATGAAGTTAAGTTGAAGAAACACAAATAATAAAATTTAGTAGAAATAATAAAGACTATGTATCGGAATGAAACGCAACTGCAATTTAATCACATGAAAACAGACAATTTCCTCACTGTTTTGTGTACACTTTTCAATTTTGTGGCAAATACGTATGCTCAGAAAATTAATTTTCCTCTGTAAAAATACATGATTGACTCATTATATCTTTTATACTATTTGATTAATGTTTTTACAAAATCAATTCTCCTGCAAATCATAGCATTTAGTTTTGGAAAGACAGGACAATGACTGTCGATTCTTGTGCTGAGTTTTGTCTATGCTTCAACTGTCGCTTTGATACTCTAAAACAGTAGTAGTCAAAAAATCAATCTTGGAATTTATCACTGTAATTTAAAAATATATATAATTCGTGGTTTAATAATATATACTAAATAAGTTTCGAATTAAAAAATAAATAAAAGAAAATAAAAGAATGCTACACAAATAGACAAAGCAGCTGTCTATTTCTTCATTATATTTTTCTTTTTCATATTTTTTCACAAAATACTCTTCTTGTAAGGCTCATGTCGCAGTTTGATAGCTAGCAACGATAGGTTGATTAATAGAAATAAATTTCAGACAGACGATTCACTACTTACTATTTGTAGTCCATGACACTATCAGAGATAACGCAGCAATCTTACGACCTCTTTTTTTAGATAACACACACTGATACAAAAGTTCACTCTCACTCGCTCATATTCCGCTTCAGATTAAAGTCAGAAGGGAAAAAATAGTCAGATGTTCAAATATTGGCCGAGACTTTTAATACGTTCTTACTTTTATCACAGCTAGGCAATCAATGTGCATAAAATTAAGGTCGTGTTGAAAACGTAAGAATAAGTCTGATGGATAATTTTAAGTTGCATGTTTATTATACCTGTTTTGTTGTACAGTTATAATTCACTAAAGGCAGTTTGATTTCTTCAAAGAACACCTAATACTTAAGTTATTACATTTTTGGGGGTAAGCTGAAATCGCTACGAATAAACTGAATTTGGAGAAAATAAATATTGTTACAGATGATAATACTAAATATTTCAATAACTGGATGAAATACATTCTTATTCAAATATTTATGTACTTTAAGAAACACTTCACACTACGTAACTTATAACACAGAGCTTCTAGTACTTTTTAGTGATAGCCTCAACAGATATTTCAGTTTGCAGAATGTAGGTGGTAGATATTCATGATATATGTGTTGAGAGAGTTTTAGACACCACTTTCATAGATAGCACACATGAATGAGTAATGGGAAGGAAAGGATAATGAGAAATAAATGATTCTACATTGCAGTGTCATTAAGCAAAAACAATTATTACGAATAACAAAATTAATTAATAAAAGAAATTTAACGTTTTCTTCATTTTGCGTACGTTACCGTTTAACTCAATTTTTTCGTCATATTATTAAATAATTATATACATAATATTGAAACCCAAAAATTAAAAAAAAAAAGCTTACAAGAGAAAATAATTTAATCTATATATTTAAGTTGCTAAGACGATTCTGTAGGCAGTCCGTGGGAGAAATCTACTGCATCAATTTACTTCATTTCGGTCTTAAACGAAATATTTTAATCTATTTATGTGTCAAATTTCGTTTTTGTAACCGCAATTTCTATAAATTAGCGATAATTTACAATTTAAAAATTACTTAATGCGCATGTTAAGTGACATATTTAAATCTGGCTTTCGATACTTACTAAGCACCAGGCCGCTGAAACACGTTAATTTATTTATTCCGAGGAATCTCTCTAGCTCTCTTTCTGCCATTTTTATTTTTAATTATGTTTGTGAGATATAGCATTAAAAATCTCACAGCTGGCGGAATTGTTTATTCGCGCCGTTGAGTAACTATATTTCTTTTTATTGGGTTCAATAGTACTTTTTTTAAATGCACTTCTCTATTCTTAATATTATGGTTTTCAACTTTTGATAATGAAGTGTTGAGTATAATTTGTGTATTAGTACATTTATTTACTATCAAGCCATCATGTTTTGACGGGTACCAACTAGCGATTATTTCTTCTTCAAAAATACCAAGTTTATCCTTAAACGGAGGGCCGTTTCGGATTGGGGGGGGGGGGGCGGGGGGTATCAAACTATTTTTCTCTAATAATCGTAGTTTTCTGTTCCGTCAAGTTTTCTCTTAACTTAAAATTATTATAAGTATTATTATTATTATTGTTATTATACACAGCTTAAAAGAACTGCACCTTACTACAGGAATATTTACAGTAAAATTTAGCAACGGGACTAGCTGCACGCGCGATCGAAAGATAATCATATACTGTTTTAAACATTACAAGAGCCATAAGCTGAAATTTCAAGGAAAAAAAGAAAAAAGAACTTTCGAAAACTCTCTGAAATCCTTGCGTAGGAAAAGAAGAGAGTGCCGCTGTTAAATCAAATGCACGAAAATTTTCCAAATATTTATGAATAGATAATTGCAAAACACAACTTCCACCCATTAATTTATCTTTGAAAGAAGAGTGCAGTAAAATGCCTTGCGTAAAAATTATCTATGCTACTGCAGCCATATTAATGAAAAACATATTAATGAAAACATATTAATGAAAACATATTAATGGAAAGTCATTTTAAGGCTTCTCCATTAATTAAAACGACCCTGAAAATTATAATGAATAAACACGATTTATCACCTATCTACGAGAAAAAAGTTTATATATATATATATATATATATATATATATATATATATATATATATATATATATATATATATATATATATATATATATATATATATATATATATATTATATATATATATATATATATATATATAATATAAAGTATATATATTTATATAATATAAAAAGTTAACTGTTATAACTTAACTATTATAGCTATATCTAAACTTAACTATTATATATACATATTCGCCCTTTTTACAGAACGCCGACGATATAATTATATATTTATAGATACTTCTGTAATATTTTAATTCTAATGGTATGAAAACTGAGAAAAATCAATTTATTTGTATCTCGCCTCATTGTTATCAACATGGATAACACAAATTGGTTAAGATGCCAAAATTTATTTTCCTATTTAAATATTCATTCAAGCGTCTTCCCAGTAATCCATAATAAAATGACGCCTCGCACACCAGATTTTAGATCAACAAAAATTGTTTCACAGAAAGAGCATGAATTAATGAGAGACGGATGGGAAAACAGCAAATAAGATTTCAGCGTAATTTTTGACTGGGAAGGCCCATTACGTCGACTGAGTCCCTGAACTCAGGGGGAAATGTTGGGGGTAAAAAATAAATAAAGGCAAAGCAAGTCGCAAGAGGAGAAACGTTTTTATCCTTATTTATATTCTGACTGAGATTTTATTTTGATTTTATTATGCGTTTTGGCTCGTGTTTATTTCCTTGTTTTCGGCAAAATAGAACCACGAGGCCGACATTTTTTGATTAATATGTCTCACACACACATTTAGCATTAGAGTTTCTCCCGCTCATTAAATTTTCGTATAAGATCATGCAGGAAATTTATACCGTGGATTGAAAAAGTACATTCTAAATTTATGTTTATATTAATTGAATAAAACTTATTGGAAGACATGTAATTTATAAAAACTCAATGAGATTTCTTTTAGACATAAACACTTTTTGGGACGTTTGAAAAACATCAATAAAATTTTTACTATCATTAACTAGCTGATTTTGTTCCTTTTTTATAGACCGATAATCATTTAGTTTCACGAAATAACGCTCAGCTACACTGAACAAAGGAAATTTTTAATGACTTATAAATATTTCACTCTTAGAGAATTTTAAAAAACAGAAGGTTCAATTTGTTTAACATATATAACAATTTTTTAATCATTTTATAGACCAAAATGAACATTTCACCAAAACGTTCGTTAACAAATTATATATTGATTTTGTAAATTTTTAACTCGGTTTGCAAGCAATTTTGATAAATACAGGTACCGATGTAGATTATTCATTTAAGGAGTTAAAGTATCTTGTTATCGACTTTTTTTTGTTTTAAATCTCCCCAGAAATAATTTTATTTCATCTATTAAACACAAAAACAAAAAAATAGTATTTTCTGCTTCAAGAATCGAAATTTTCCAGCATAACTGTTACAAAATTACATATGTTTATAAAAACATTGAGCAGTGTTGACGAGCTGTGTTTTTAAAAGACTAGGCAGATGGGGAAAAACTGTATTTTCTCTTTTATGGAAAAATATATTAAAATGTAGTTCAACAAAGAAATATCAACAAATATTTTAGCATTATCCATTTAGTCTGCAGACCGGGTGTAATTATTATTCTCAAAATTGCTTTCTACTGGCAAAAGCAGTATTCGTCGAAAGGAGGAAAATTATACGGTGGGGTCACACATCAACACACTGTCATGTTGCGGAACAAATGTCGAGAACTGTCAGTCAGTGAAGCGTCCCCATAAGATTTTTTTGTAATTTTCGCTAACCGAATTTCGGGTTACCTTCTAAAATAGTCTTATTTTTTTGGGTCGATTTTGAGACCCCAGAATTCATGCAGTCTGTATTATGACAGCTACATGGTTATGCATATTGACTACGTGCGACTAACTATTACAGCAAATCAAGAAAAATGTCAGCTTATTGCTTCTAAAATAGTCTTACATATTTTTTTGGCGATTTTGAGACCCAAGAATTTATGTAATCTGTATTATGGACTGCTACATGGGTATGCATACTGGCTACGTGCAAATAAATATTAAAACAAATCAAGAAAAATTCCAGTTTATTCAATTCTTAAGTCGTTCTAGAGTCGTTAAATTCCATTTAAAAGAAAAGTTACTGTGGCGAGGAATAATAGTAAACAATGCGGATGGCTCTGAATGCGACATTACAATCAGAAGAATGGTATCAAATCTCAAATAAGAGGAATTCATACAAAGGTTCATGCTGAGAAAACTTTATCCTTAGGGGTAAATCCCTGATACATTACGTTGCTACTTTTAAAGATTCAGTAAGTTTAAAAATCTTCAGTTAACTGAAACTTGGAATAAATCCTTCTGTTTACACTCAATTCATACAATAGTTAATATTGTATTTCTTTTTCGAAAGAACTGAAAAATCTTCGGCAGTTTATTTTGATTCCCATTGAAACACGATGAAAAAGAAACAGAAGTTACGAAATGAATGGACGAAATAATACCACGAGCCACCAGAAAAAAAAAAAGAAATCAGTTCATCACAGCAAATACCTTCAATAAGAAAATAAAATTCGACAGCACTATTGCTTGATTATAATCTGAAAACCTATAAAATAGCTTTATATGAAAAAAATAAAATTCTTAGGAGCTATAGCAAATAACCACGTATTTCGAGTCTAGACAACCAGACAAATACACTCAGGCAGCAAACTTTCAGAGATGATATTTTTCTTACAAACCTGAGGTTTCACTGTAATTTTGATGCTCGGACGTAGGAGCCGTTCTGCAGATATATGCATCGAAAGAAGCTTTAATTTACCAGCTTTAGATAAACTAAGTTCATAAACTTCAAAAATAAAGCAATAACTAATAAATGATAATTCTAAAAGAGTAAACTACAGTTTAAGAGACACAAAGATTCAAAGCCTCAATGATGATTGCCTTTTAAGTTCATGGAATATCTATACGTATGCGCAATATTCGTGTCTTGGAATAACGTGCATATAAACTTTCAGAAAATTTATTCAAGTTTAATTCATATGATCAGTTAAAACATAGTAGCTCTGCGTATTTCTTTGTCTAATAATTAACTTAAATCAGTGATTTAAAGATACAAATTACTCGATTTATTCTTAAAGAGTTTAAAGCTAATGCTGCTAAGGATTCTTTCCCATTACTAGAATTTCTAAAAATCGCATTCATTTTAATAATTTTTCTTGGTATATTTCATTTTATTTTTGCATATATTTTATTTATGAGATCTATATGCATTTAGATATAAATATTCTAAGAATTTGCAGTTCAATCAGTTTCATTACAAATTGAAGAAATACCAAGCCTCTAAACGTAAAATGAGTTTTAAACAATCTTTCTGAGAATTATCAACAAGTTTCGAAAGGTGCACAGTATCAATCAAATGAAAATAACGACTTTGAACCCTTAAATGGTTTAAATCCTGATTTTCCAACTATAAATAGTAAATGACTACAGCGCAAAAAATTAACGAAGTCGCGCCAGTAAAATAATCTGTCATATCCCGAAACAGAAAGTGGCCGTTCAGATAGCTGACTCAGCAACCTCACAAAGCAGTTTCAAGTGCAGGAAGTTCCAGCAACTCTTCTCCGAGATTATTGTAATAATTGCAGGAGGCGGACCAATAGAGGCAGTTAGTTATCAGTCGCAGCAAAGGATGAGGACTTTCCGATGCCAATTACGCAGAGACTAGGCGCGATGTGAGTTGAGTATTTCCTCCCATTCCAAGGTTCAAAACATCGCTTCCAATAGTATTTGAAATTACTTTTATGTGCAGTTTACTTTATACAATAAAATAATTTTGCAACGTGAACAACACGACTATATAAATTTGTGAAAAACACTATTTTGATGAATAATTTAGGACACAATAATTAATTTCTTCTGTTCATGATATAAGATTAATCATCAGATTCTGTTGAAATCCTGACCTCGTCTAGACGACAAATTTTTAGTGCTTTCCACTATTACAAAAGTTGTGCTGCTAGACAGATTCTGCAAGGAACTGGCATTTTTTTTTGTGTGCGTCTGATGATATAAGACCAATATAGGGATAAATGTTACAGGTAGGTAAATAACTAGAAGTTGGGTGTGGTAGTTGTATAGACTGAGAGAAATGAGTAACTATTAAAGGTCGGTAAATGTCTGACGTCATCTTAGCTCTTTTTTCCACGGCCGGAGAGAATACATTTAGAAAGAGGAAAGGCTTACAATACATCTGTTTGCGATTGATATGATCTTGGAGAACTGCTTTATGGTATCATTTATGGAAAAATTTGGAGACCAAACTTTTATTTAATGATTAATTGTTACAGCATGTTCTACTTTCACTCCATGATATACGAGCAGTGATAAATAACATTTATTAACATATTTTATACACTGAACATAAATTTTAAAATCCCTTCAATGTTATCTACAGTTTATACACAAATTTTCTAGAGTGTGTCTGAAAGTAAAGAAAGAGCTAAATTTCAGTCCAAATATTAAACCTGCAACATCCTTTCACAGCACATTTTTCTGTACGCAACACGCAAGGAATCTTTGAAATTTTTAAATTTGAGAGAAAAGTCAATTTTTGAAGATAAAGTATTTACGTGCATTCCACAACAGTTGCTTTCTAGGAAGGATAAATGAAAATAACAGGTAATAGAAACTAGTATAACTATTAACATAACATATTAATTTAGTTCCCATGAAAAGATGGTTCAACAGCGTGAGAACTCACGATTAAATCTAACAAGCATAACATGCGTCAGTCAAACAGAGACCATAACAGACTGATCTTAATCAGATTCCTGGAGAAGGAAAAAAAAGTAATTACTTTGTTAAATGCATTATTCTATCATATTTTTTTAAAAAAAGAGTTCATTATTTTTTCTGTCAGTAATTTATTTATACTCCACAATTGAGTTTCGGGACAAACACAAAGGATCGAAAACACGTCTTCAAAATGTTAAAACTTATTTCAAATATTACACGAGCATTTATGGATGGTATTTTTTTTATTATCTCTCAATCTATTACTTTCACACTCGAGAGTACAAGCCATATCATTTATTTAAAAAAACAAACAAACAAACCTATAAGCAAAACATCAATTAAAAATTTGTTGGAACCGCTATGCCAAGAATGCTATACAGTCGTTAAAGCACTAATCATTTGAGCAACAAAACACTCCTAATCGTAATACGTAGTAAATTGTGTTTGTAAGACAGTTAGAACGACAGAAGTTCCCAAAATAGAAAATTATTTGACATATTTCCAAGTTTACGATATGCACGATACGCTGGTTGTGTACAACTGCCAAAGCAAGACAAAAATAAGGCGCGAAAGCACCGTCGTTGTGAAAAATAGTAAACAGCAGTCAGCTCTTCACTGATGTAGCACTTCAGGACAAAACTACGCGTACTGAATTTTACATATATAAGTACCCTCAAATTATTTTACTATTAAAATCAGCTTCAGTGAATGTTTGTTCAATCAATGCGTTTCCTTTGTATCCCGAGGCTCACAATCGAAAAGGACACAGAGTATTTGAAGCTGCAAAGTTAGAGCATTATTTGATACTCATTCACACAGCACTTCCTAAATTATTGATCACATGGCTTAAAAACTTGCTAAGGAACCATGAAAAAAAAAAACTTATTCACTACAATTTATTACCATCGACGAGACGTTTAGAAAATGGCTGAATACTTTAAAAACTTCTGTAAAATGAGCAGCAATAATGTTTCTTAAACTTAGAATTATTTGGAGATTCTCAGAATATTTTCCCAAAACCCTCACCTTTTTGTACAGTGTCGTATCTTCTACGAAAATAAAATTTATGGCAAAGGTGCGCTCATAATTCTCAGTATAAATGTTTTGTAAACTAACATGTAAGTAACGCTCAGTGTAATCTACCCGAACGTTTTGTTTTGTTTGTTTTTTTCATTTTTTTTTGTTTTTTTTTCATTTGGTTTCTTTTGTTAACATTGTAATTAAATAATAATCAAATAGAACTGGGGGGAGGGGAGTTAAAATTGTTTGGACTTTTTCCCTTACACGGTTGAAATGTTTATATTGAAATTATGTCCATTACACATTTCGTTTTTGCCAGTGGAGGGTAAGAACAGCAACAAGCTAATTGAAGTAGATGAATGGTTGACTGAATACGTAATGTGGCCTTTAATACATTACACAAACCAGACGACGAGCAAAATGGAATTCTTATTGAGAGGGAGTATATGTTTGGATGAAGAATAGGATATTCTGTATTTGCGTAGAATGAATGAAGAGCGTAGACAGAAGCCTATGTAAAAGAAATCATGGTTGGGAAATTATAATGAAGATAGAAAGAGTTTCTTTGAATGCGGGATAAAGGCAACGAATTACTCAATTACTTCGGTTGATTGGTCGAGAACGCTGCAGTTATCTTTTGCTACACAAGGGCTAATTAGACCGGCACCTACAGTTTAAAGCCGATTCCAAACGGCGACAAACATCCATGCCAGCAGTGGAAGCCACAGTGTATGTATCATTAAAATAAAATTAGAATATTTAAAACTTACAAATTGTTGTAGTTCAGCGGTAGTGTCAACAGCTCAACGGCGGTAAAATTTACTAGCAACGATTGTGATATTTACATACATTTCACGTACTTAAAAACATTCGACTATGAAGTGGTATAACTGAAGAAAAGCTTTTTATAATACATCAATTTTAAAACTCATAGGAAATTAACATGCAAATTTCAAGAGAAAGTAGCAGTGAATAAATATGATTTCGAAAGGTATGACGCAAACTATTCAATTGATTATCATAAATGAATGATTTTTCATTCATTAATACTTTATATTCAATAAGAATAAAAACTGAGTATACTTTACAGTAAGAAGTAAAGGTTTTGTTTATATTCACAGAGAAAATTAAGGAACACAACGTTTAAGTTAGCTTCAGAAAGATACCGCAAAGCCCTGAAAAAAAGATGGGAAAATAGTGAGAAAAGAACGGCAGCAGCTTTGATACAAAGAAAGTTAAGCCTTTATATCTCGAAGAGAATGATAAAGGGTTTCATCCCTAAAAATCCAAATACTAGTAATTTAGCGAAGGAAGCGGTCGGACGCATATAAACGACGGCCATTTCGCTCTCAGACCAACCGATCAATACCGCTATTTCCCTAGCTTTCCGATTTATTCAGGCTTTAAGGAAAAAGCTGGCTCATTCCACAGGCTTATAGCATAGCGGTGTGAAGTGCGGAAGAAATAAAATTACTACCCTAATAATTATTCTATTCTAGCCCTTTTTTCAAACGATTGATATAATTTTAATTCATTTTACACAACATTAAATTTTAGTATTAGAGAGTAAAGTAGAACTGGAAAAATATTCAAAATTTCAGTACTTGCTACAAAAATTTCATACCAGCAAACTTCACCTTTCCAAATTTTATTATTAAATAGGCAAAAATTATTTAAATAAAGTCTGCAAGAAACACTAAACAACCCCGTTAACTTTATCTAAATATAAACCTGTAACAGTGTTTTCAACCTCTAGGAAATCTCGTCAACATTTTTTTTAAACCCTCTCCTCTCCGAGTGTTTGTTGTTCTAGACAAGAATAATCTTGCTAGTTACATTTTATGAAACACCTACCGTGTGGTAAAGTATTCCAGCTTTTTTCTTTTTTTATCTTCCAAGCGTAAATCAAGGAATAATATTGTAAGGAAAAGTTAAAGCTAATTTTTTTAAAAACAAATGTGTGTTAATAATTATCAAGGTAGAGCAAGGAAATGTAAAATTTTTCTCGAGAACTAAGGTTTAAAAAAGGCGCTTTGTACTCCTGGGTAGACTGAGACAAATAAAACATAGCATAAATGTAAAAAGTTCACTGCTACATCTCGGGTAGCCAGTAATCGCAAAGACAGTAGTTATTGGTTTTCTTTCATGACAGTTGTCATTAACATACCAAAAAGGTTTTTATGTAATAATGACGCAAGTGCCGTATTTTTCTCATGACCTTGGGCACAATGCACTAGGACAATTGGCTCTTTCGCCTCCTGCCAACCTGCCAAAGAAGCCTTTGATGATAGACAAGTGAACGCAAAATTTGACTATAGATAATTTGACGCAACAAAGTTTATTCCAGATAATGTAGTTACAAATTGGAAACATCTACATAATCCCATGTTTTTTAGAAAGGACAACCAAGGTCAAAACTATTCGTAGGTTTTAAAATTTACTGCTGTTTGAATTATGAGTTACTTAAAAAACAGTCAAACGCTGTATTTGCCCGTTATCTAACTCCTAGTTAAGAAATTTATATGTTTACATTCCTTTTTCAAGTTACATTCTTTTAAAGTTTTAGTTGCTTTAACACAATATGCAAAATATGGGGGAAAAGAGAAGCTATTCTAGACTCAAATATTTAGAATTTAATTTATCATTTCGTGCAAAATAATTAAACCACCTTTGATTCAAAACAAGGATTTTAAATTATACTCATATTAAGAGAATTGCTTAACTAATAGTATGAAGGCTGTACTCATGGTAAAAAAAAGAGACTGATCAACATTATAATTGCCGGATAAGAAACACCCATCCGATAATTGATATAATTAAAAAAAATTAAATGTTAATCTACTTTTCTTAAAACATTAAAGAGTTTGTCGTGAAAATTTACCCAAATGCAAGCAGTTCAGCAACGCTGCTCACAAATACATAGGGTGATTTAGTAAATAATAATAATAATTATTATTATTATTATTATTATTATTATAAATCATGAACGCTTTGTAGAGCTATAATAAATTTAAAATATTTCAAAACGAGAGGTTGAAATATCTGTTGTCTCATTTCGATTTTTTATTTTAACATTTGTAACAAAATACATTCCTTTAAACCTGCATTTTTTATGAAGATGGGAAAAAAAAGGGGGGAAAAAACTACGTAGCAAAGCTGCAACACAACGAACGCACTCGTCTGCGAAAATCCGATTAACGGATAAAAGACATGAGCTGTTGATAGAAGGAGCTGGCCAATAGAGGCTTTCCCTTCATTTTCCCTTATTTCTGAAAATAAAAATTCTCTAACCCTGTAGTTATCCTATAGAAATTCATGACTGTGCATTTTTATACAAATATATAAGGGTGAAAGACAAAAGTTTCAAGTAAGTTAAAAAATTTCAACAAAGCGTAACTCCCAAGAAGTTACAATCAGAAATATAAAAAAAAGTATTCTTCAAACGTTTAAAAAAAAATTATTAATTAAAAAACCTGGAGATTGATAAACAAAGCATAACACCTCTTTCTTATTCCTACATTTGTAATTGAATACTTCTATCTGCATATTTCAATTGTTCCTTTTATTTGATCGTGAAAAATAGCTTTAAAAGATCCATGCATTATCGCTTTTCTATTACTTAAAATAGTTGTTTCGTGTTATACAGCTATTGAATACATGCTTTGGGAGTCAGGGAAAAAAAAGAGGGAGCAGGGGGATGAAGACACCATGACAAAAGAAATAGGAACTGCGCCAAAAAGGATAAATAGAACTTTTTCAAAGTAAATTCTGAAGTTGTACATATGAATGAAACAAATTCTTATTTACAAAGAAAAGTTGAATGGGGATATATACGGATGATGATTTTTTTTAAAAATCTAAGATAGAATAGAGGCTACGAATAAAAAGTAAATTCTTGACAAAATTTCAATCCATGAAAATATGTTATGCTAAAATCTCAATCACAAAGTGATAACAAATTTTTTCTCAGAAATCTTTTTAGATTTCTACCGGGCATAAAAATCCAGCTATCGAATATTTTCATAGATCTGTTTAAGCTGCTGGGTTCATTTGATATCACAAAGTAGTAAAATATTGACTAATCACCAGGTCTATCAGAAAGTCAAGTCTATCACATGAAACTTTATTTGGTGTTGGTGGAAACCAATGCCAGTTAATGTTTCATATTTTAGTGAAATAGAATAAAGTAAAATATAATATTTAATTAATAGTCTATGCTCTTGTTTTTACAATCTTTTGAGAATTACAACATTATCAATCTTCAGATTAATGTAAGCCCAGTTATTCAAAGATGTTAATTGAAAATCTGTATTTGTGTTCACGAATTTCATTATTACTTGCAGATAGGATAGTAATTTGTAAAATAATAACTAAGCAACTTACAATATATATTCCGATCCTTATTTAAAAAAAAAAAAGATGACTTCAGGACTTACTCGGTCTACTTAGATTTAAAAAAAAAATCGCGAGTTAACATGACTGTAAAATGAGTATTATACAATGTTTAGTCGCTCTAGATATAAGGTTAGAAATCAGGTGTTATTTGAATGTAATATTTAAAGACTGATTATAAATACTAGGCTTGAAATCCTTACATGGAACATTCTGCATATCAGAACACTCGTACACTGTTCAAAGCCATCTTAATTTAAAAATAACAATAATTTTACTCATCAAATGATGGTATCCACCCTATAGGGATTTATCTTTGCAATTTCAGCCATAACTAAGAATAGTTTTATCAAAGTCCCTTTAATAACACAAACGATTAATAACCATAAATAAAAATTATATTACTTTCATGATGAATGGACCAACCGACTTCCCATTTTGTACTCAAAATATTGAGATGTAACATATACCTCATAACTGAAATGGCTTGGTATTTGATTGGACTTAAGTCCGTTAACTTGGAGATTTATCCGGTCTAACTCGCTTCATTACTTCAAGATCTACACAAAGAGTCATTAAGGGTTTGAACTTTTAATAGGTAAAAACGCTGTAGACGAAAGAAAGAGATACGTAGCAGGAACGTGAAAGATAAAGACCGTTAAAAAATAACCTAAGAAGAAAGAATTTAAGCCTATTTTTACACAACCCATCTGGCTTTTAGTAGAGAAGTTTAAAGATGTTTTGGCATTATTTGGTTATATGACCCCAAAATCAGACAGAAGGCCACAAAGCTAACTTAATGCTCATACCAACGGAGGGACAAGCTTAATGAAAGTTACAAATAAATTTGGAAGGTGGTGAAAATTTTACTTTGAAAGTTTAGATTTAATACTTGTGAGCGAGTAAGATATCTTTCTTCGACAGAGTGAATGACTGCAAAAGTTGATTCAATTAGTTTATTTTATTTATTTTTTTATTTATTATTATTAATCAAATTAAAATTATTTAATCAAAACAATCTAAAATATAACCAATCAACGTCCCCCCCCCCCCCTCACCGGGCCGCGGTGAAATTATCAAACGTTGACTGGTCCGCGGTGATAAAAAGGTTGGGGAGCACTGCTCTATACGACTGATTCTAAAACATCGTGATTAAAAAAAGGTGAATTTCCATTACTCTAGAACAGAGTTAAAGATAAGACTGAGAAACCCTGCATTCCTGATTTCAGTTCGTAAATCCATGTTGACACGCGGTTGCAAATTGCGGACGGCCACTAATGTTTACATCTGGTAGTAGCAGCCGTTGCCATTCGGAGTGTAGAAATATAATCGATTTTTGTGCCGCATACCTACGCGTTTTATATATATATATATATATATATATATATATATATATATATATAGAGAGAGAGAGAGAGAGAGAGAGATTGAAACAATATTTCGTAGTAAATGCTATAATTATCGCAATTCATGATAAATGAAATAATTCCAATTAATAAATTGCGAGTTATCAAATTACAATTAATGTCTGGTTATGAAACCTACTGAAGCTATAAATGATACATAATTGCATTAATAAAATTAAAAACGTTAACATGAGGTAAGCATTGTTCGTGATAAGAGCACCTGCTGTGTTGAAAACATGCAAACAAACAACGAGTCCATTTCAACACTGTTTTAAAAATTATAAATATCCATACTAAAACTCTAGATGTGCTTAGTTGTACATTTTTAACAAATTGTGGTGTTGTTTTTAATGCCAATTGGCCTTGAAGCATTCCAGAGCATGTCCATATAAGCTAGCAGGTTGAGGGGTGTGACTCTGGTTTATAATGATACTGCAAGGGTCGGAGTCCGATTTAGCCAGGTGCCACCTCAATTTTGACCGATCACCCCAGAGGCGACATTTGCGGATTTCGTACCCTCTCCCACCTTCTCTGACCTTATGGGGAACTTTCCGGTCTACGGATTTAACATGCCCATAACCGGCCTAGACACGGGGATATTTAATGGTGTTCGTCGGGATTCAAACAGAGTCCCCTGAGCTCTGAAAGCCAGCGTGCCACCACTAGGCTACCACGGGCTTTAACAAATTGTACAAACCGGGAAACGACAAGACCAGAGAGAACAAATAAAGAAAAAGAGCTGGTTCGAAACATTTTCTGTACTGCGAATCGGCCCATTTCACTTTTGTTTAAGAATTCCATACCGGGGAAAGGAAAAAAAAAAAAGAATAGAAAGCAAAGGAAAATGCCAGACCAGGAAGGAAAGAGTAAAAAAAAAAAAAGAAAAGAGCATCAGTCGAAGACTCGTTTAACTTTTATTGAGCCCTTGTATATCACGTCCAGAGTCACGAAATCATAGAGGATTAGGCAGGAAACCTGTTCGCGTATTTTTACCCCGCGACACGGTGTGCGCCCTTCAGATAATTCGAAAACAGGCGATTCACCTCCTTTACAAGTAATCTCTGCGGGTGGGCAAATAAAAGGGATAATTATGGGTTATGTATGGCAATTCCATTAGTAGAGTGTGTTTTAATACGGTTTATGAGTCGTAACATACGAATGAAATTTTTTTTATTTTGCCGTCTCATATACCGATTGATTTTGAGTGTAATCGTTGAAGGGAGAAAATGGCAAGAGTTCAGTTGGGTAAGAGCTCAACGGTCAACTTTTTGCTACACAATGGCTAATTAGACCTGGACCTACTGAAAAAATGAAGTCACTGACTGCTAATAACCGTTTAATACTCAATAATAATTATATATGTGTATATATATATATATATCAGTGCCGTAACTATGCAGGGGCAACAGGGGTATCCGCCAAGGGCCCACTTGGAAGGGGGGCCCCATAATGCTGTATTTTTATTATTTTTCCAAACCTAATTAAGAGGCCCAAATGCAAATTCTTGCCTAGGATACATGAATGGCTAGTTACGGCGCCGTATATCTATCTATCTATCCAGATATCTATAGATATATATTAATTAGAATTAAAGAGATTTGATAGGTATGTAATTCTAAGGTGTAAAAATTCTATCCTCTTAGAAGGTTTTTGGACATATTGACATGCATATCTTATATGGAAATTCATACAAAGAGAGAAAAAAAAATCTGAATAACATAGTATTAATAAGGCTTATGTACAAATGAGTACGAAGGAACTGTAAAATTTCGTTTGCACAAGCACCGTTTTTAGTAATATCTGTATGCGAAATATTTCTTCGTTGTTTTGTACTCTTGACCAATATTTGCACTTAACGCTTGATTATTTGCCCTCCTCTAACTTGGCAGGAACGTCTATAGAAATATTAAGCCCCCCTCTTGACACAGGAGTCCTGTGACAGAAATATTAAGAGCTCAAGGGTGGATTTACATTTAATGACGCAAAACACATTCATATAAAGGTCTAGGTATAAAATAGCTGTAGGACTTTTTTAGGTCTAGGTCTTGTATTTAATTTCGTAACTCTCTTCCCCTACAACTGGGTTCTTGGTATTAACGACACAATTAGATACTGTGAGAGTCTATATCCTTAGAATACCATATGTATTTATACTCACCCGAGAAATCAGTGATGTAAAAATGCATACATATTTTACACAGGCAATTACTTTAACTCAAATTATGATGCGAATGGCTTAACAGTATACGTGAGGAGGGGGATAGAATTGGTGACCTTGATTTTTAGAGGAGGGGGAGTATAGTAAATAGTTCTTATGAGTGGGTGGGCCTGAGGAAATTAGTTTACGGCTGGAAGTTATTAAGTTACACGTTGGGAGATTTTATCTGAGGAGCTAGAATTACAACGTAAAAGATTAAAGCTTTTTATTAGCCAATTATAACAACTAGTTTCTCTCTATACTGAACAGATTTCAAAATATGGGCTCAGCAAATAATACAGAGTTATTTTTCCTTTATGAGCGATGGATTGAGCCTACAATTCCCAATTTCATAGCATAAAACGATTCAATTTGGGAACAATACCCGCACACAGTAAAAACTTGGGGAAGTTTAATTTAAAAAAAAAAAAAAATTCTCCACCCAATAATTCAATTTCCTTAGCAAGAATTATTGTCACAATAATTAAAAAAATTGCAATGAACAACAAATGTCTTAACTATAAAATTCTCAAATTAAAGTCATTTTTCGAGCCACGAATTTTTAAGAATATAATTACCTTCTTTATATTTCCCTTCTCGCTTATAACCAGTGAGAACTGCACGCGCATGGAAGGCATTCCAAGTTGGTTAAATAATAAAAAAGAGTCAATATGCTACGTACGCATCACAATACATACTTAACATATTGACTCGTTTTTATTATTTTATTATTGTATTTAGGTAGCAAACAACCGTCCATCCGTGCGTATCTCTGAACGCTTCCTTTTTCCTCTACATTTCGTCAGCAGTATATCTAGCTTTTATTTTCATGTACATTCAAAATACGACTTTAAAATACCTTCTACACGAAAAGAAACCATTTTAAACTTACCCCCTTTGTAAGAACGGACATTAAGAGGTATATATATATATATATATATATATATATATATATATATATATATATATATATATATATATATATATATATATATATATATATATATATATATATATATATATATATATATATATATATATATATATAGATATATATATATATATATATATATATATATATATATATAATATATATATATATATATATATATATATATATATATATATATATATATATATATATATATATATATATATATATATATATATATATATATATATATATATATATATATATATATATATATATATATATATATATATATATATATATATATATATATATATATATATATATATATATATATATATATATATATATATATATATATATATATATATATATATATATATATATATATATATATAATTGAGAGAAGGAAATTCCCACCGACAGTGATAAAAAAGATATTAAAGTATGATCTAACTTTCCAAAACTTAGGTTATTAAAAAGAAAGAAAAAATGCTTGCACTCTTTAATCACCCCTTACGCATGCTCAGAACAATAAGATTATGCAATAACGGCGAAATTCGATGACAATGTTATTGAAGGAAGTAAGAGGTTTGTTCTAGCACATGCCATAGAAACAACCATTTTCCTACAGTCACGTGCCTACTTTCTAAAAATGAGTGAACACCCACCCAAGTTAACTCCTAAGCAAATTTTACACGAGATAGATGTATGTATATTACGTGTGTAGCTAATTCATTTTATTTCAGTACATAGCGTCAGATTTTATTCTCGTACAGCGTTTCGAAATGTTCTCAAAATTAACACTTTCCTATAGGATTCAATTACTTATTTTTAACGAGAGAATTTTAACTACAGGGAAACAAGTAAATTTCGTGTTTTAGCTCATTCCTTCATATTTATAAATAATTTAATATGAAGGTGAGAGTGTGATAAAATCAATTTCGATAAATTTCAAAACCTAGCTGTGTAGCAAGAGGGAAAAGAGAGTAAACCCATCTTAGAGCTAAAAAATCGGAAGAAATAGGGTTAATTCCAATGTCAATTTTCATGGTCCATTTTCAATGTCCATTCTTAACTTCTTCAAATACTTCTAAGATAGGAATTCTGGTTCCACTACTGCCAGGAACACACAGAAAAATACAATTTATTTTCTCTTATAAGGACTACCTGTCATTCGAGGGCAGCTCTTATTACTGCAGTGTATGCCCTCTCAGATCGGGACACATTTTTTTTTCCTTGCTTTTTTATAGATTAAGACTTCCAACACTTTTCTCAATTATTTTATTTTATTTCTATGAAAACTGAAAATTTTAATTAAAAAAATTTATATCTAAGAAAGGAAATAAAACTAGCACAATCCTTGTATTATTTCTCAACAAACATTGATCGAAGGGGAAAATATCACGGTAGCCCCAAAAACTCCAATACATGTCACGAAACTTTTGTACAAAATACCAAATAATATTAATTTAATAAAAAAAATATTTCAAGACTACCAAAGATACGTATAATTCAAATAACTTCTTCTCACGCAATAATTCTCTAAGCTGTTACAAAAATATTTTAGACTTGATTAAGGCTTAAGGATACTTTCAGCACTTTAAAAATTGTACCCCTTAAACATTGTAAAAGTTCCATTTCTCACCCCTAGATGGCGCAACAATATTGCTTCCCGCACTCAGGAGACTGACAAAATGACACAACAGATAAGCCAAAAACGATGTCTTTGTTTGACGTCATGACGCGTTCGACTGGCGGTTGCTAACTCTACAACTGTACTTTCTCGCCTTTTTCCCCAAGGCGAAATGTCGGTTGAATGACGGAAGTACCAGTACATGAAGTTCTACTTTATGTACAGGACTCTACACACATCTGGCAAATCTCTTGGCATATATCCGCTATTAGAGAAGACCGTTAACGAACGGGTGTAATTGAAAGGGGTGATTGAACGCCGATACTGGAAATGTTCATTAAATTGTCTGGTTGTAAAAAGAAAGGGAAAAAAAGAAGGTAAAGGGTTACTGATTTAATAGTTGGGGGGGGGGGGGAATCAATTGTTTCTGAGCTTGGATAAATCTCGCAAGGGAAACTAAAATAGACAAGAAAAACCATTTCATCCCCCCAGAATTTTTCAAGTGAATAAATATGTTTCTCACGGCTTTTCAGATGAACATTTTTAAGCGCAGTGATTTAATTTAAGGCCATCAAAACCACGACTTCGTGATTTATAGCAGACTCAGAAAACATTCGGAGAAATTTTCGATTCTCTGTATACAATAGCTATCTACTATGCTAGAAATCTATCACTGAATTAAAAACTCTAAACTATTTTAAAAAACTCTAAACTAACTAAACTATTTTAATACTGTGAAGTTCAGCAGGCAGATGTAGATTTGCTTTCTTTTTAAACATTTACATTCAGAATAGTAAAAAAATTGTTTAGACTTGCTACATTCGAATGGAATTTTAACAACGGCTGTATCATGTGCTATGAAAAGGAAACGAAAACTATGACAAAATTGACGTTAAAAATTATGTAGTAAAAACCTGGTATCGATACCAGGTAAAATTCAGTGATAGCTTTACACAGATCCAACGACATCAAATGCTGAGAGATTGGGGCAATCTTCGCCGGGCCCTTGGGTTTTTTGGGGGAAAACAAGCTTTAATATGTTAGACTCGGCTTAAGAATTAGGAACTTAGAAAGAATTTCTTTTCCCAGGCCAGATGTGAGTTTTCGGCTCCCCAGGTTTTCCAATGTGCAACCGTAATTCAAAATATGCGTTTATTTACTCTTTTAAATATACGTAATCGACACATAACATGATTTCTCCCACACAAATTTTTTTAAATACTTTTCTTAAATTTTCTTCTAGTTTCTTTCTTCGGAGGGTGGATACAGTGATCTAAGGTAAAACCGATAACATTTACTTGCAATTTATGAAAAGTGAACCCTTAAATCACTTCCTAATTCGTCGGCGAAATATTTGGGCAATTATAAGTGTTGAAAAATTTGAAGAAAATGAGAATATTAATTTGAGTATGAAATAAATCATTTCACTCTATCAAACTTAATAAATCTCATACAACAAGAAAGTAAGAAATTACTTGAAAATTGAGCCTAACTTTGGTAGTGAAGTTTTAATTTGATTTCCTTTAACTTCAGTCCTTTGAATTTACATTAGTCATCTAAGCATATTCTAAATTACATCCCTAAATATCTTAGGATGAGATAAACCTTGCTGAGAAATTCCTGTTTCATTCAAAAATAGTAAGCTATTTATCAGTGATATCTATTTAACGTGCAATTGATACCAATTGTCGCATTTAACTTATAGCGTTTTGAACTATCAAGTAAAAGTAGTGTGAAAAGGAAAGAACACTGCTAGTCTCAAAAAACAAAAGGTTGTTACAAAATTATGCACTTTGACGAACATGACACTAACCTTCAAGTCCGTCAACTGACACAGATTGAGGCTTCATTTTTAATGGGTGAAAAAATTTATTTTATTATCTTCGTTTTGTCTGTTTACGATTGCTAAATATTTAATTCTCTACTTTTACATAAAATATTTTTTGTTTACATGTTTTAGACGGAAAGATTATAATTAATGGACCATAAATTTGAAAAGTCATGGAACGCCAAAAAGGTTAGTTTACCAGAATCCATAAAGATAAATCTTTCGTAATTCATTTTTTGTTCCTTTCCCCGCTTCCCGTGCGAAATAAGATTTGAAAGAAATCTTGCTATGGAACATTTTTCGTGTCAGCTTTTTGAGTTAATTAATGTTCATGCATTATTTGCATAGGGTATTCGATCAATTAAAAAATACGAGGGAAAAAAGGAAAATGGTTGCACTTAATATGCGAACTTTTGTAAAACTCTGGGGAAAGACGTATTCTAATAAAAATCAATTTTTTTAAAATTTTAAATCTCATTTTTTTAACACATCAAGAAAAAACAGCGAATCAACATCAGGTAAATTCATAGACTTGTCTTCTAATAACTGGATGGAAACACTTTTTCTGGCAGCCGCGAACGGTGGAGCCAGGGAGAAAATGAAGAGACGATCCTCTTTCCCGTTTTTCTCAATAAATAAATTTCTAGCAGCCGCGAACGGTGGAGCCAGGGAGAAAAAGAGAAGAGACGATCCTCTTTCCCGTTCTTCTCAAATAATAATAATAATAATAATAATAATAACATTAAAAAGAAATAAATAAATAATAATATTAAAAATAAATAAATTTCTAGAAGCCGCGAACGGTGGAGCCAGGGAGAAAAGGAAAAGAGACTATCCTCTTTCCCGTTCTTCTAAAAAAAAAATAATATTATATTATTAAAAGTAAATAAAGAAGAGAGCGATACCAGAAAGGGTTTTTAAAAAAACAGTGCCCAGCGATTTTTCCCATCTTAGTAACAAAGATTAACATCCGTGTTTTTCCCTATCAAGTCCCTTTCCCCTCCACCGCCTTTTCCATATTCGTTTTTGAGCGCTCATAGAAGAATTTCCCCCATTTCAGCTTCAGCTATAATTTATTTACAATCATTTGGGAAAGAAATTAACAAATATTTTCAAGCCCCCTTTTTTTCTGTAAATCGTCATTTAGAAGAACTTGGGAGCATTAAAACGCTGATTAAAATTTTTTCCACCGAATAATATTTAATTTATTCTTTTATTAATACTGTGGGGCTCATTAGCAGAGATCTTAGAATGGCTAAGAGATTTAAGGGTCAGCACTTCTGTCTAGGCAGCAGAGAGTGCCGAGTTCAATGCCCAAAGAAGCCAATTGCATTTCAAATGATGGAAATGTTTAATAAATATGAGTTCATGCGGCAGAGAGTGATAGTTATGGTTGTGACAGAATAAATTGAGTGATTTTTGACCGGGAATTGGGAACAGGAAGGGAAGAATGAAAAACTTAGAAGTGACGATCATGACATAGTTTAGTGGTTGTTAATTAAGGTTAGCACTTCTTTTTACGAGGAGATAGTTTCGGGTTGGATTTCAAGGCTAGACAATTGCGTTTTAAAAACAGAAAAACTGTGAGACAGAACAGATCAATTGGTTAGAGGCTGTGTTATTAAAGCTAGTAAAGTGTGGGCTCAATTTCCCAAGGGGCTACAGATTTTAAGGCACAATTCTTTTAATGTCTTATGAGCTATCGACTTTTATTCCGATATTCAATCAATTCTTATTAAAGACATTAAAACTGTTGATTTAAACAGCATTTCAGTGCTCCTTGATGAAAAAATATTATTATTATTATTATAATATTTGTTGTTATTACGATCCAGTTTAATTATCATTTACTATAAAAAGTTAATAACTATAAATAAAAATTACAATACACACCTTTTAAATATAGATTATTTCAAGATATTGTGAACAAAAAGGATTATAAACGACTTGCGCTTTTTCCAATTTTTAAAGGAAAAAATATATATTCGTTCTTTTTCCTTTCTTTTCTACAGTCGTATAACTCATAAACGTGAGTAGTTCTCAATACTGGCTAGAGCAGCGGGGTGGATTTAAAAATCTGTGAATTATGGTAGCACTTTATCCCATTTATTTTGAGGACTAAGGAAGTATTATGCACGTGATTTCCAGCAAAATGTTGGAGGTTCCCCCCTCCTATAACAGAACGAATCCTTTGCATTTGTTTTTTCTTTTTATCCCAGGCTCTCTTTGAACGTGGTACCCCTACGGTGTGAGCTGGAGAACTACGCAACGGGATCATTTATGTTAAAGCACTTTTAAGTGATCTTTTACAGACCCGGAAGTTAAATGCATAAGTACCAATAAACCGTTACTTCCACACACTCTCATTTTTTTTTCAGATCTTAAAATGATTATATATATATATATATATATATATATATATATATATATACTTCTGTGTGCGTGTGTGTAAGTAAGTAAGTAAGCAAGTAAGCAAGCAAGCAATGAAATTTTAGAAAATCACAAAGACTTTTTCTGTTAATAATATGGAATAAGTAGAGATTAAATGTAAAAAGTTTCAACCAAGTTCATTGTTCACATCACTAGAGGGCAAGATTTATTTTGAATTCCTTGATCCTTTTAAGAAGACGTTATTAGCCTAATACAGCGTGTTAAACTGTTTTTTTTTTCCACACACACCAACTTTCTTTTCTATTATTTATTTCCTATTCTGCTAAAAAAATTTACGCAGAACACCACCACCAGAGTAAAATAACGTGCGGTGCGTCAGGTGCTTCAGATGATAAGTCTGTATCTGAAGCAAGTCGAAATCTTTCGTTGACGATTCTGCGCTTGAACGCCAGAGAAAGATGATCGTGCCAACCAGTGCAAAAGTGAGCCATGACAGGTAAAATTTAGCTTACGACATAAATTAGGATTAGTGGTGACATCGCGCTAGATATATAAGCTGTACGCTTCTTGCTTGCAATTATAACTTTATTTCAATTAAGAAGCGAAATAAGCTACAGCAAGGAATCGAACGTCAGTGTGGAGCAAAAGGCCAATACTTAACTACTTTTGCCAAATAATAATAATAATAATGCTTTACAGATGAAAGCAATAAATATGATGTTTGCAGATCGTTGCAAATATCAGTAGAGTCATTTGAAGAGAACATTTCAATCCATGGGAACCCTTATAACAACAAATGACTCTCTCTATATATTAAATAATCAAGCTCGTCAGGATAATTACCCGTACATACCTATCCAGATCTATCCTTGTGATTAAACTGCGTACGCGAGTTCAAATAACCAGAAATGAAACTAGTGCCCAAGAGTTTTGGGACTTATTGATTTATCTTTGAACTAAACGTCCTAAAAATAGTAAATGTACTAACCATTATGTGATAACTTATTTTGAAGCAATGCAGTCAATTCTATGCACTCTTAAATGTTTATAGTTTTGTCCTTTCGTAAAATAATTACGATGATGTTAAATTTTATAACAGTCAGTGTATTGCATGAAACTAAATACTTCAAAAGATATATAAAAACTAGATGGACACACAATTATAAATTTTAGATTTTGGTACAAAATTTTAAAACTGGCCCCATTAACAAAGGTTTTCATAATTTGGCCATGCTTAACTTAACTAAAAAAATTATTCGATCAGTACAAGAAAAGAAAGTTGATAAATTTAGTGTAATATTATATTTTTTGATGCTTGAAAGTTTGGTTTTCGCTTGTATGCAGACATTTTCTGGCAAGTGTACCTCTACAGAATTCGCCTTTATAAAAGAGAGTGTCATATACATCAAAATCTGTGATAATCTTATGGCGTCAGATGCAGACACACACACGACTTATACATTAAGATATGTATATAGCTTAAAACATCCTCGAGAACGGAATACAAACGTACATTTTGGGGGGAAATTTTGATTCGCTAAAACCTAATCTCCAATTCCTTTTGTTCTAAGTATTCTGCTGTTTTGTGGCATGGGACCTCAAGACAATAAATTATTTTACGTTGCAATTTATTTCTTCCGGTAGAAAAAAAAAAATTTTACTTCGATTTTTTGAGGTACAAAGCAAGTCACGGGCCGCTACGCACCATGCAATCTTGCTCCTAAGCAGTGGCCTTTAACTAAATGCATTTAATAACTTTTTATTATTAATTTTTAGGCATTTTAAATTTGTTGAGAAAAACTCATTTTCAATATCAAAATACTCATCGCATACAACTGAAGGATATTAAACACAAGATCTAGCATTAAATATGCAAAAGGATCACAATACAACAACCAAGTAGCCCTAATGAAGCTTTTTTTTTAGCAAAATTTGGCCAAATATTCATGACTCGTTAGTAATGGTTCATCACAGATAAATATGGGTTACAAAATTTGATACAGCGTGTAATTAAAATAGGGCCAACTGGATAGAAATTGGATAGTCGACCAGAAAGGGGGTTGCGAGGTTTAAAATGAAATTTTTGTCGAGATACTTATTACAAATATCTGCAAATATAGAGGAGGAGTCTCATAAACCTTTGTGTTTTGTTGCTTTGGGAGAATAGAATACAAATTATAACCTAAAGTAAGTCCTCCAATAAAATAATGCCTAGCAAATGCACCGCATTATGTGGTCTCTTTTTTGTCAATTTTGCTAAAAGCAAAAACATAATTAGATACAATTGTTGCTGGTGATATGGAAACCTACATTACATTCCCAGTTTTAATTTCTTATTTCCACGAAACAACCACTCCCAACGCAGTGAAAACTTCTTTTCCTACAGTTATACTACGTACTTTTTTTTCTGTTCATCGGGAAAGACTACGACTATTTTAAACTAAATGAATGGCTAATAACTCGCCAATACCGTAACTTGTTAAAGAAAATGCCACAGAGACGATAAAATCGATAGCAAATACATAGTTAAAAATAAAACGAAGTGGTGGGAAGATTAAAGATTTTATTAAAAAGAATGCAACTGTAAGCTAATTTTAGGCCGAAAAGCAAACAAAAGAGAGAGAGAGACTAAAAATACCATCGAATAACCCGGTATATTCAAATGCTCAAATACAAGTGGATGAATCCGATGACGTATCCAAGAGAAAGACGTATGCAACAACTACATCTGGTGACGACAGCGAAGCATCTCCAACTTCCCCGCATGACGTAATGTCGGCTATCGATTTTCTGGGATGATGTGCATGCCACAGGGCACATGTACTTTCACATCCGCCCACACATCGGATCCAGGAAAAAGTTTTCTGTCAATATGTGCGTATGTATATAAGCGGTACGAAGAACTGTTAGTTTTAACAGCACTTAAATGGTCTGAATTTCAGCGGGTACTTGAAACATCAAAAAATTATTGTAGCTTGATATTTTTTGATACAGAATTTCTGGGTTATTCCACGTTATTTTCTCAAGGACAGAAACAGAGATAAAATGCTATGCAGACAGTAAACAAAGAGTTATTTGACGTAGGCTGCTCTAATCATTTTTGATCTTATTTGGTTCGGTATTTCCACAAATTTCGGTGGATGGATTTTTTTTTTTTTTCGAATTGAGAAGTTTAAAATATTATAAAAGGCAAAGAGAGACAAAATTAATTTAAAAATTTAAAGGATGTGTTGTCACTACAGCTACTGACAATTTACTTTATAATGCACAATTTATTTTTACTTAAAAAATGTAATTTGGAATTTTAAGAAAAATTGAACGATTAAAATAAATTTCAATCACATTCAAAAACAGTTTGTTTGCCAAAACAAACTATTTTTGTTCTGTTACCAAAGCAATGTACAATGACAACTGTTGTGCTCCGTGGAGAAGGTTGGTCATTAGGAATTTATGGCGCGAAGGCTTAGGGATAATTTTCACTAAACTAAGAACTTAAAAATGCCAAAATTCTAATCAATAAGACAAAAATGGTGTATAAACATACATATTGTGGCAGGTTAAATCACAGAAATAAAAGGTTAAAAGTTATGCTGTTTGTGTATGAATTTCCCACCGAACAGCAATTCACTAAATGCGATGTGGTGCTACGATTCAGAAGTGAACGGAGAGAGAGAGAGATTAAATTTCATGGTAAAATCCAGTAACAACACCAGAAAAAGTAAATAGTGCAGAAAGGGAAGTTCCCCCTATCAGAGATCCATTAAATTTGGTGATGAACATTCAAAATATTCTATATCACCCGCCTTAAACAAGAACATGGCGGTAAAACGTATAAAACTTTTACAGGAACTTCTCAGTAAAAGCAACATGAAGCACTTTGTCCTAGCAATAGATAGAAATGGTAAATCTCCCTATATGTGTCCTATATGTAGACGTATAAGAATCCTATCTTATCTGCGTTTCAGTAATGCAGCCCATAACTTTATTTATGGTTTTATTGCCGGCTATTTATTAACGATTAGCATTTTCAAGTGACTCTGCTTAGCACTTTAGCTCGTCTTCCTGATAGCAACGTGGTGAGAAAATTCCAGAGATTAACGAGACGTCAATACAGAGTACACATCTCCTTTCATTTTAAGACGACCCCACCAACAATTTAATTCCCTTCTTTAGCACAACACTTTATTTATTTATATATATATATATATATATATATATATATATATATATATATATATATATATATATATATATATATCGCACCCCGGCAAGAGAAGTGACATAAAAAAATGGCAATTTTAAGGTTGTGTCATTGAAAAATATGCATGAAGTGCCCCATCATGCACGAAAAGTGACACATCTCTATCTCACAATTTGTCCACATGAGGGCAGTTGTATCAGTTTTATTGTAATGCTAGTTCAAATTGTATAGAATTGTACTTTAATCTGATTTTTCTCAAACTATATGGTTTAGTACTTTCAGCTGATTTTTCTCAAATGCTGCATTTTTGAGCTGTGTCACTTTCTTGCCGGGGTGTGATATATATATATATATATATATATATATATATATATATATATATATATATATATATATATATATATATTAATCACGAAGCCATTCTTTTTCATTACAATCTCATTTCGCTGGAAATCTATTTATCAAGGCAGAATCAGAATTTCAACCACATCGCGAGCAAACTTTGCCTTGGGTGTACATGTTTACTCGAAGTTATTCGGATGCCATTGAACGGGATCTTAAGGCAATTAAAATTAGTTCTAGATATTGCGCAAAAATATTCATTATATATCTCAATTTTCATTGCGAAAGATGATGCATAAGAATAGCCGAGACGCGTAATTGGGGTCGAATTTCTGTCACTGGAGGCGAGCCGTCGTGTCACACGTATTCAGAAATCAAGATGCAGCGCAATCCGTATCTCGGCGATAACAAGAGGCCAAGGCGAAATATGTCATAACTGACATACAGCGAGAGTGCGACTCCTCCTCTGCTCTTTGCGCCAATAGAAACGGGAACTTATTCAGAAGTTAGACGAGAATGGCGAGCTGCCGAGACTTTTCACATTTAAGTTAGTTTCTTTTTTTTGTTTGGGGTCGAATTTAATTTTTCTTACATCCTCCAACTGTAATCAAAGACGATGGAAGGAGACTGTTTCAACACAAATAGCAGCATATATGGGTGATGGATAAGTGATTTTGATTTGCCTCGTCCACCCCAACCTCCTCCTAAATCCTAATCTATATCTACTAAATAGATATTATAACTATGTCAATCTTAACTGAAATCTGAACGTAAAGAGTTAATAGCAATGTTAAACTATCAATGCAAATTAGAAGGCCACTTTAATTTTAAACAATTTTAATACAGCAGGGTGTTGAGTATCACAAAAACATTTGATTGGGTATTTAAAGGAAAAGGCGAGGACTCCTGATCATGCCATTTTAGGCACTTGTATAGAATGCGCGGCTCCCTAGGACAGCGATTCTCAACCTGTAGTCCGCGGACCACTTGTGGTTCATCGGACGTTTTCATGTGGTCCGCGAAATATTGGCCTTCCGGCATAATAATAATAAAAATGTATGTAGTAGACGTAGGCCTATACGGGTTTTCATTTATTTTTGTGTATGTGGTCCGCCATTGATTTGGTAAGGCATATAGTGGTCCTTAGGTATGAAAAGGTTGAGAATCGCTGCCCTAGGACATCAAAATGAAAGACTTCGTTAAAGCATGGGGGAAAATATGGGATATTTCAGTACCAGATAATTCCCAACTTCTAAACGTGAAGCCGGAAGTGTGTCTAGAGGCTCACGCAGCAAAGGGGATGATGAGTAAAACGTAAAAATACAGTAGTATCGTTTCCGAACATCATACATTGAGTAATTTTAAACAATCCTATCAATGCACTGAGAACCGTACACATATTTAGGGCTACTTACGGAAACAAATCTTTCAGTTCTACCAAGAATGCGTTTCATTTAAAATAGAAGTCAAATACATATTGAAAATAAATATTTAATCTACTGGCATAGCATCAGTTTTAGATATTTAACTGGTAACTCTCTGACGTTTTCCTAATTTCCATCCCCACACTAACTCTTTACACTATTACTGGATCTCTAAAAAATGGCTTTCAATAAAAATCTCTTAAATATTTTTTACTAATAAGCATTTTGAAAGCGAATTAAAAATATTTGTAATAGCAGGGTTGTTAAACCGTCGCAATGCCGTAATCGCGCCAAAGTAAGGCGAAATTAGTAATGCGAATCGGTTGTCGAGGGCTGACTTGTCTAAATTAAAATTAAACAAACTGAATGATGTATATCTAACCAACAACTTGCCATAAAAGAAGTGCTTTAAAAAACCCATCTCTAATCGTTCTCCAGATACATACACACTTCAATATCTATATCATCAACATTAATATTGCCATGTTTTTCAAGTTCTTATTCTCTTATTTTGTGAACGATGGAAAGCGAAATTACGATTTTTTCATACTAAAAAAGGTGAAAAATCATTTGTAACTAATCTGGTTTATAAAAGCAATGCTCCAGTGATCAAAGTTCGAGTTACTTGTCACGACCACGGGTTAACAGGATGGTTTCAACTTTTTCATAAATAATATATTCAACTTAAATAATATATTCAACTTAACATTTAGCATTAACGAGGATAAAATGTAATAACAATTAGTATGATTGTTATTTGTGATCAGGAAAGAAAAGAATAAAAGCAATACAAAAATTATTCAAATTTGAGGTCAGCTACGTAACATTTGACCTCGCCACCTCAAACAAGAAAAGCTTAAGAAAGATATCCTTGAATGAAGAACAAAAACCCTTGGGGAAAGGGATAAATGCATTCTCGATACGCTTCTGGGAGGCTATTCCGACTGCATACGCATAAGGTCTAGGTCAAATTTGAACAGATATGAAAGCAGGTAGATATTAAATTTTAATAAACCCTTTAAAGACTTGAAAATGTATTCCACTTGGAATAAATAATGTATTTAATTTACGGAATGTTCCCCATAATGATAAAATTTTAACTAAGAAAGAATGCAGGAAAAAATTGTTTAGGTGGTCAACGGCTTTTTATGAACACTATTAGAGAATAGATTTGTGTGTTTAGACTTTTACAGGGTATAAAAAGTAAAACCCTGCTAGCTGAAAGGATTTGAAAGACTAGTTCTCAAAAGAGACAAGAATGAGAGTTATAAAGCTCTCATATTAAGTAAGACAACTATACTTAAAAATAAATATGCACGTCTTCAGAACAGTTGCGGGCACATCATGAGTACTAATTTATTGAATTTACTTTACATTAAGTATCTTGAGGGAAAAATTTAGTTTCCAGTGAAACAATTAAAACTGCATTATCTATTGTAAAAATCTAGAAGAAATTTTACCCCTGCCAAAGGTCTTTGAATCAGTCTACAATCTGAATTAAAAATTTATCTAGATATATTTTAGTTTTGGCAAACACAACATGTGTTCAAGTACCTTTACCACTTGAACTTAGATCACTCACTCGCTAGGAATTCGAACTAACGCGTTTAGGCAATCCAATGTTGATAGATTCAAAATATCGAAATTATGTAAAGTAGGTTAATCCATGCAGTCAAGAATATATATCTGCTGCATACTTTTATCTACTACTACGGGCATTCACACTTATTCCGCTGCATTGAAAACTAATTCAAAAATAATCTCCAAGTTACAATTAAATTTCCCTTTCCTGTGTTTCAATAAGAAGCAAATGAAAATACGTAATAAAGAGAAGGGTAATAAATCTGCAGTTTCATTTGTTAGATAAAATGAACTAAACGAGAAGAGTAACTGAAAAATTTGCATTACAGATATGCTTGTAAACTATATTGAAAGGAAAAATAGAACTTGAAAAATTTATTATTTATATGTTTTCAAACTCATCGATCTTTTTCTGTAAAGTACAATGTATGAGTATTGTATAGAACGAACCGTGTAACTCTTTGTAACAGGGATGATTTTAGAGCTGAACTCAAGCAGCCTTGTAGTTTTCTGGAGTGCGTTATGACAATTTTTAAAACTAACTTACATAAAGTATATGAAATCTATATTCAAAATATCAATGTTACATGTTTCAACACATGAAAATCACACACAGAGATTATCAAGTTCAACATTTTGATTAGACAGTTTTTAGATTAGGTAAGGCTCATTTTAGTGCACGTTAAACAAAGTATCACACCATGCTATCTCTGAAAATTGCACAATACGAGTTAAGAGTGCATAAATATCCAGCAGAGCTTCACAGCAACACAAAGCTATAAAACACGTAAGCACTTATCTTCAGTTGCAAGCCTTTAGAACACCTATAGTCACTTACTTGTCAGGCTCATTAAGGAGACTTTCAAGTAACTCTGTCGCTTTCTCCGTCTCCAAGCAAGGCAAGTTAATTTCCATCCCTTCAGGATTGGCTGCATAACTATCAGTCTTCTGTGGCATTTTGCCCAATCTAAAAAGCAATTTATACTTACCAAATTTCTGTTGCGTCACGTAGAAGTTTAATAAACACATTATGCACTAGATATTTATAGTCTCAAATGCAAAAAAAGTAGCTGAGAACTATAACTGTGCAAATTAGCGTGCAATACATGAAGCAAACGAAAATATGAGAAACTAAGCTGATCATCCTTGCTCAGAGGCAAAACTTGACCAGGTACAACGTAAAAATGCTCCGTTTAAGTTTAGGAAAAGTTGAAATATTCAATTATTTAAAACCATATGTAATATATTTAAAAGCTGTTATTTTTCACACGAATATCTCTCTAATTTTTTTCCCCTTACAATTTTTTCTTATCTGTTTAGCATGTAAAACAAAAAAAAAAAAAGGAAATTCTTTGCTTGATTTTTAGACAGCGCAGACTTTTCAGAAACATGGATATATTTTAATAAAAAATATTTCTCGGAGTTTCAGATCTCAAAAAAGTATTTAATTTAAAATATTTCTTAGAGAAACAATAAAAAAGAAATGTACAAACTACTGAAGCGTGAAAAGAAATGTGAATCCTGGGTTCCGAAAGAAAACTTATTATAATTTGTAATAGATGTTTTTATTAAAAATTTTATTGCTTTTCTTTGCCTGGATTAAAACAAAAATATTAAAGCCTCCAGTTATATACATTTGTGCGAAAGCAACACTTCGAGTTTAGAATAACTTTATTTAATAACAGAGGCCATAAAAAGTAAATTTCTATACGAAAACTCAAAAGGAAAATTTGAAAAAATTGGAATTAAAAAGTAGAATCGCTATTTATCATTTTAACGATACTCTCTCAAATATTTATACCTCTTCAGCAGAATACTAGTTGTTCTAATCAAACAAATCAATCGTACTGAAGTAAAACGTATAATCTGGTAGCTGAACTGGCATAGGTAAAATATGACATGCAAAATTAATATCTATTAGTTATAAGCTACTATAATGAAACCAAGAAAATATAATAGCGCAGTATTACTGGACATTAAAACTTGTAGCTTCTACCACTATATTAAAAATATTCTAACTAATGCAAAATACCTACATGAAATTAATTTTTTTTTTTTTAAATTGGAAATTCCCAAAATTTCACCAACGGGTAGAAATAAAAGGAATAAACATCTACAAAAATTCTGTAGTTTTACAGAAACGTGTAAGATAAAATACCTTTCATGTAAACGGTAATTGGTGTAACCAAGTTATATATGTTGAAAAGATAATACAATAAAATGTTGATAGGGTTGATCAAACTTGTGTCATGGCTCGTTGGACAGTGTCAAAACAGAAAAGTAAAGCAACAAACGAACATTGGGATGGAAAATTCACATAATGTTCATTGACATCATGCAACTTTGAGTGAGCAAGGATGAAAAGCACGGATCAAAATACATAATATATAATATATATCAGTGTGTTTTGATGGAAAGACTCAAACAAAGCTTACTTATAATTTTCCGGCTCCTTCCGGCCGGGATCAAGTTTATCCAGAGGATCAACAACGGCAGGCATATTTAAGTCAGTTTTCTTCAATAACCTAAAAACAGAATTCTACTCACCATTCGAAAACCAGAAAAAACTAAATGGTTGACTGGGACTAAGTAAAAACAAAACTAATTTACCTTCTCCGGTGAGCCACAATAGTTGAAGATTAAAGACTTTACGTATTTATTTTTACATATCAGCTAAATAGCAATCAATCTATTTTATAAGCACATTAAAGATTACAGCATGAATATTTAAAAGTTAAGCATAAATCTGTGTTTATCTATTTTTTTACTACAAGCGTCCACAATCGACGGTGGGAAAAAAATTTCTTACAGGGCGATTAGGTCTCACGCCTGACCTCTGTAATGGGTCAACCAAGGGCCCTAAAGCTCACGGGCGTATCCTTATCCCCACTCCCGCAGCCCTTTGTCTCGTCGAGCCTAAAGACAGGCATTTATAAAAAAGATCCATCTCGGGGACAAATTGCTATACTATATATTTGGGTTTGGCATTTTATCTCGAAGAAGAAATATTTTTAAAGGAAGAGTTCACCATATTCAAATCAATTACATGCATACTGTCAGGCTGTTAAAAGTAGCTAAGTATCATTTCTGTTGACGTCATAGATTTTGTTTCATATCATTGCTTTTTCCTTCATTGTGATGGCAACAGGAAGCTGATGTTGACGTCGCGCGAAGAATTTTACATCGGCTTCGCTGTTGCGATGTTCTGTAAGATGATGTTTATGTAGGCTTATATGGAGTCAGACAAAATAAATGTTTTAAAAGGAGAACGAAAGAATATATATAAATATTTTCTTTTCTAAGGGTGTCTAAACACAGGTAGCTACAGAGGAATCAAAGATTTGGGGTTAAACAGACTATATGAGTTCTTAACGCTTTCACTTTCCACATTACGAATTGAAGACTTATTCTTGAATTAATTTCCACTCACATGGAAATGTTTCACATTTTATCTCCTGATTCCCATGGTAACATAGGGAAACGTTTCCTTGATATGAAGTAAGCTTAAAAACCGAAAATAACTGAGTTTTGCACTTTGTAAAAACATTTCATCAACTTTCGCTAACTACGTGTATTCACCTGTATTTTATAAATTACAGTTTATGCAATATGCAGCTCAACGTTATACCAGAATGTAATGTTATATCAGTCAAAACTCAATGGAAAATATAAAAGAAAAAATACCTGGTTTTTAATACTAAGCATTTCGATCTTACAGAATACATAATTCGATCGTACAGAACATCCTGCCCTGACACAAATCAATGATAAAGAAATTTTGTACCACAAAATGTTGTAATTTATATTATACCGTAAAGTTAATTATGCTTTAGAAAATTTAACTTAAAAGCTACTTTAGAAACGGTTCTTTTTTCTTGCAAACGGAGAAAAAATGAGCGAAGCAAAAGCAAAATAAAACTTTTACTGAAAACACTGTAGCAGCAATTTACAAAATAGTTATAACGGCAATTCTACATTCAAGATATAAAATCCCAGAAATTATGTTAAATATGTTATAATATATAATTTCCGTGCTATAATAATGACAATATATGGTATACTGTTATATTATACTGTATAGAGTGCTCAAATAGTCACAGATATATAAATGTGCTCAAATAGTCACAGATATATAAATGTGCTCAAATAGTCACAGATATATAAATGAGTACACTAATAAACGATGGTTAAATATATTAAATAATAATAATTTTAATAATCCAGAAAATTAAATACTTACGGCGAAGGTGTGCTTTGGCGAGAGTTTCCTTCCTTCTGCTTTGGCGGTTCGGGAGGCTGTGGCACAGTAGCTGAAAAGTAAATAATAATGTATTATATATATAGAAATAAATGCTTCAGTAGTAGCGTTTCGAAAGCAAAACAAAAACACAAGGCAACTTATGTTAGGCGTCAAGGAACATGAAACACATATATCTAAAAATTTCCTTCTTTAGGTAGGCCGGACGATGGCCGAATGGTTAAGGGCGTTGCATTCGGTACCAGAGTCTGTGGGTTCGATTCCCGCATTGGCATGGATGTTTGTAGCCGTTCGGAATCGGCTTTAAGCTGTAGGTCCCAGTCTAATTGCTCTTGTGAAGCAAAAGTTGACTGAAATATGCCCAAATAACTTTTTAATTTTTTGGATTCCGATTTTCTTTTCAGTTTTTCTTACCAAAAACTCAGTATTATTTTTATATGTTTTAGTTTAACTTTTTCTCTTTAAAAGTTTAACTGAAAAGAAGGATTTAATTTTTTTTTTTTTTTTCTAAAGCTAAGAGAAAAATAGCAAGTGAAAAATTCATTTTCAAAAATCGGTATCGCATGATCTGCGTAGAATAAGTGTGTTTTGTGGATTTTATAACGTAAATAACCATAAAAATTTATTTAAAATATACATGGTTGGAAATTTTAAAAATGTCGAGTGCGGCTCGACATATGAATGGAAAGGGTTAAATTTTTCCAATGGCTGTCGAATTTGATCCAAAGATTTTTATTTTTTTAAATTGTACTCCGTGATGCAGAAAGAAATTTTTACTCGGATTAATTTAATTTTTAAAAAAGAAACGCAAATAGTGTTTTAAACTTTAATTACTCCGGGAAAAATGTGGTATACTGTTTTTATTTTAAATGCACATAATTTTCTTTAATGGACAAATTTTCTAAAATGAATAAAATAGAAGAGTAAAAAAAAAAAAATATTTCTCTAATACAGAATACAGTTTGGGGGAGGAAGAAAGAGAAAAAAAAAAGGTAATTTCTAAATCTAAATCGATAATCATTGGAAAATTTTTCTCCATAGCTTAACATTGAGCCAAGCGAATCCAATATAGCTTCTACCCAGTAAACCTTAACAGTTATTTGAAAATAAACAACAAACTATTTAGGTTTCTCACAAAAAATAAATATGGCACGTTTCGTATGAACGAAATAGCTTCCTTCTTTAAAATTAGATTACAGAAGTTTACAATGAATTTTTTCAGTGAACAAAATAAAAAAAAAGCGAAAGTGTGCCAAAAATATGAATTATAAAAGTAATGGGGGGAGGGCATACAATTCTTACAATGACGCCAAGACCACCGAAGAGTTTGCAAGTGGACCAAAATCCATTTCTCCTCGACACACTTTTACGATAAGAATTTCATCCATTTTATTGGCAACAGTAAGCAGTCTTTGCTCCTCGCATATTCCCCCTTTCGAAATTTCATTTTGATATATTTGGATAAGGTTTCTACGAGAGATGAAGTAAGATAGGAATAATTTCAAAGCTCGCGCCGATGAAATGGAATCAACGTATCAAAGTTTTGTTTTTCCTCATTTCCTACTTCAGTGGATTATAATATATGCGGAAATTCAATCTGAGCAGAAGAATTCGCATTGAAATTTATATCAGAATACTAAAAATATCCAAGAAGCTTTGCTTACTCCGTACTTAGATTTTTTTAGTATTGTTGCGATAAAAGATACAACTCGCCACTGCAAGAGGAAACGCTGATTATATTTCCCCTCCACTTTTGAAAAGAATTCTTAATTATTTTCTGACGAAGATCTGTTTTATTATTCCATTTTGTATTATACGGCACACGATGATTTTTCTCGCACATTTGACAAGTAATCAGTTAATTTACGCTAATTACTTAATGGCAATTCACGTTATTAACAAATTAAATCTCCCTCTGGGAGGTGGTACTTTTAGTTTTTACTATTACTCAAAGCCTTTCATGTGACGGTTTGAGTAAAAACTGCTTTCTAACTTTTAAATAACTAGCAAACACGATGTTTCACTGCCGTAACAATAAACAACGTTTCGCTCGTCGCAAACGTTTTCAAAAATGTAAAATTAATTAACGTAACTTTCACAAGGATATAATTAGCGTCATAGAAAGCGGGTGCGCAAAATAGCAGAAAATAACATAGAAAGAGATTCTGGCCCTTGAACGATAATTTAGCTGGAATTAATTTAGTTCTGCCCGTGTTTTTTTCCCCTCCTGTAAAACACGAAATAAAATTTTCTACATATTAGTCTTTTCATCTTGAAATTTATTGAAATTCCATCAGTGAATGGCAATTATAAACGTTAATTAGACACTAGTTACAAAACACGTGCTTTAATCAAGTTAGATTGGGAAAAAAAATTGTGAATTTTCATTACGCTAATAAGGCAATATAAATTTTTAAAGGAAAATTGAAATTTCACTCACCTAGCTTTATTTCTTGAACAGCTTTCAAAAGATCCTCCTATAACAAAAAGATACAATAAGTTATATTTCAGTGAATATGAAATCTACTTTTATATACTTTGTAATCACAATATTAAAAAAAAAAAAATCACAAACACATTTCAGGAATGGCATTTCATAATACTCACTTGCAACTCTATTTACATTTCATTTCCCGAGTAGTGATAGCAGTATTAACTCATACGATAAATAGTTAACATAATTCTCCCACAGACAAAAAAATGTATAACTATAGATAGAATATTGTTTGGGCATACAAGTTAAAAATTTCTTAGGAACTCATTTAGCTATAATTCAGTAATTTGTAATAATGTAGAAAATAATATTAAACGCATGGAAGCTGCAATGGCATAATGTATAGACTAAAACAAGGAAAATGTGAATTATACATCATGATAAGATACGTATATTGCTTAAACAGTGATTGCGTTTTTAAGATACAAGCCTATGACGAGTTCATTAACAATTTATGCTGTATGGGCTAACATGCTAGCCAGAAAAGTATGGGAAAATATATTACATGAAATATTTTCAATTTACTTCTACAGAGACTTGAATTAAATTCAGGTAAGACTGAGTATTTATATTAAATCGACACTTGATTTAAACACTTAGCAGTATTTAAATCAAGAGAACGATGTGTTAAGAGTTCCATTACAAAGTTACAAATCAGAGATTTCTTTGGAGGTTTCGATTAATTTACTATTTCTTCAACAGAGAAAAAAAAAGCTATCAATTGAATAATATATATTTATTAAATATTTTAAAAATTATTTCAAATATTTAAAAATATTTTGTTTCAAATAGCGTAATTGAACCTGGTTTACAGAATGCTTTCTTTGTTCACTTATAACTAGAAATTAGGTGGCTTGTGAGATGTATTACAAAAATAACTGAAAATTTCTTCTCTCTCTCACGCGCACGCACACACACACAAATGTGAACAAAGCTTCTTACTGTATTAAAGATTATTTTTTTTTAAAGTAATAAATTCATTTTGCTTAAGAATGAGATATTTGTAAAGTAAGCCTATGTCCAATGAAAAATTTCGTTCTCTGTATGTGACTCAAAGAATTCAAAATTTGTGTGAAAGGGGAAAATGAAATCCCTAATAAAAAAAAACTGTTTTTTTTAGACTTAAGTAAAAAAAATAATCTGTCTAAAGCCGAACTTCAAAAAAACATACGTGTTTGAATTAGTTACAGTTTTAACTTTCCAGTTTCTGAGCTAAAAGCGCGGTTGGTTCCATAAAAAGATATCCGCTGGGGTGCATCCATTTCTTACTTTAAAACGGTAAACTGTCTTCACAAACATCTCGACTAAAAGAGATGGGGCATTATATCATTCGCACAGTTTACAGAAAAGTAAACGAAAGTTGCCTCGAAAGAGGCGATTCTACTGCCTTCAAAAAGTGACACGATGCCTAATGGCAGGGAATTTTCCTGCTCATTTTCCTAATGATATAGAGATATGGTTGCCAAACTTGAAGAAACATAAATCCGGGTCATTATGCGAGGAGTAAGATCTGTTCACACGCGTTTTACGCTGACGACATGAAAATCGTCAGAAGCTATGAAGTTTCACGGATCACTGAAAGTGATCCATGTGAGTGAAAGTGAAATTTCTAACTCATTTTCAGCGCTGATATACATTAGGACAAAGTTCATATTCAGGAAATGTGTCCAATACGAGGTGGAATTTATAGCCATCGTTGCTTTCAGCACCGTAATTCAAGCTAGGACCCGATTTAGAAAATTCTTGACTATAGGCACAACTTGAGATTGGGGGCCCACCTAATACTGATGTGGGCGTAAAATTTCCAAAATTGACACACACAAAAAATATTCATGAATCATTGTGCAAGTACCATTTTACCAAGAATTGGCTATTTGAAGTATAGAAGCCTAGAACATTATCAAATAACGAAAAGCAATACAATATATTAACTTCATCATTAAAACACCATTACAATGCAACCAGCAAAACTTATTAATCCCTTATATACATTATAACATACATATGATGAACTATTCATATAACTATACATATGATGAACCAATCCATCACATTTGAAAGGATATATAAAAAAATTGCTATTAAAAAAAGGTAAAATAAATTTTTAAAAATTGAATTGGGAATTTTTTTTTTTTTAAATGGAAAAGTTCTGAAATATAAGTACGTAAAACTTCAAGATTTATATTAAGCTTAAAACTTATGAATATTCAAAACTGTGAGTAAACGGGTAAAAACTTTTTTCTTGCAATAAAAATTTTCTTGCAATAATTTAAAGGCTAAAATAATTTATATCATCATAAAGCTGATTGTGACTGAATTATCTTTTGTTTGAACTTTGGCTACATGCCTAGGTGCGTAGAATATCATGTGTATGTCACATGCCACATAAATGACAGAAAACCTTGTGCATGAACTCTATAGCAGCAGCTCTGGTCAAATTTCCAGATTGCCATGTCTAGGACATTACAATTTTCGCATTAATAATGCTTATTTTCATGCAACTGTTTCTAACAAGTTTTTCATGAAATATGAAAAATAAGTGGTCCATCGTTTTTCCGGAAGATTCTTGAATTGCTACATACAGAAATTATTCCTCTCAGTAGATGACATTTTGTTTGAATCTACAATCTGTACCTGAGAAAATTTAAATGCAAATGCCGTTTCAGTAAAATACAATGAAAATCCCTTTCAGAAGCAGAGTAAGAATTATAAAGGCTTAACACATGTTGCAACGATAAAATCAAGCTACTCAAAATAATACCGAAAATCACTAAAAGGGACATTCTTAAGATTAGTTATAAAGAACCGATATCTAGCATGCACACTTATCCCATATGCGATAGTGTGTATGTTATTTAGACTATTAGTGTGAACTTTAAAATAAATTAGCATTATGAATCAAAATTCTGTTTATGAAAACAATTTCCGCTTTCAACATGTGTTGCTGTTCATAGCAGGCAGAAAATGCATTTTGAAACAATAAATCTTGTATTGGATCTAGAAATATATGAGACTGCCCCAATCATATAGACTAAAATATTAGTATTCCATACATTCAAAGACGGCTGAATGAAAGGATGTTCTAAACAAGGCCCTGGCCCACACTGGGCTATCGTGCCAACGATGACACATCCAAAGATAGTGTCCTCTCTCTCAAACTAGAAACTAATCATTGCTGTCCTTATTATCTCTTATAATGTGTATGAATACATGGAAGAAGATAATGTGTCTGCGTATATAAAAATACTCATATTTACAGTATGCACATTAGGCACATGTAATATCCCACCAAAAAGTCACCTTATTTTTTATATAATTCGCTTTTATATTCATCAATGTTAAACATTCTAAAAGAATCTGATGACATATTTTCAGAGTTTGGTGCAATTTTCAGAATTTTAAACTGATGTAATAACGGCTAAATTTTTTAATACGAAAACTTCTAGATCTGGGTTTGAAAGTTTAAAAAAAAAAAAAAAAAAAAAATGGAGAGAAAACAAAACGAAAACCAAATGTTGATATCAATCTGGCAGGTTTGCTTTCAAACGGCACTTTCCAGCTGAGTAAAATTGCTTCTGCGTGACTTAGCGAAAGCGAGATAAATTGAATTTTCTCCTGGAATTGAAGAAACCTGGGAAAACAATAGAAAATTCTGGAGAGCACATCTGTGAAAGAAACTTCACTCAGCTACCTAGAAGAGCTGGCAAGTTTTCAAACATTTGAACAGAAAATTCTGCACTCCACGTGACACTGTAAATGAGAGTAGAAGCAGCCATCTAAGTGATTAAATTATAAGGAGTTACGGCTTGTTAGTTTCGCAACTTGTTCAGAAATGTATTTTTCTTTTTCAATTAAAATATGGACCATTTGTTTACAATTCAGTAACAACAGTCCCTTTGCTTTGTAATGGGAAGTGGATAACAACTGTTTTCGCTCTAGTTTTAAAATGTATCTAACATTTCTTCAAGGGGAAAATAAATTACAATATTTAACTTGTAATATACATCTTTATATTACGAAATATCTCCTGAAAAGAACAGTTAAGGGATCCGTTGCTCTCATCTAAGCTTTCAATATGTCAAGCATAAATCTTGTTAAAATATACAGCTACTCATATTATTTTTCTTCTACAAAATTGCAGATTAAAAAAGAAAATTTACACCCGTAGAGAAACTTCAGTACGATGAAAACCAGCTGTAGCCCTTCTCTTAGGCACTAATGACTTCCACCAATCAGACGAGGAGTCAAAATTTAGGACAGGTGTTAGTCTATCTGGAATTAATGTGACACTCTGCCAGTCGTTAGACGACATCCAGACTACCCTCCACAAACACTATTGAGAAGGAAATCAGCGGAGGCACTTCAAATGCATTTAATTAAAAGAGCCGACGATGGAATGGAGAGAAATGTTTCTACGCACGAGTAGCGCATTGGAAGATATATCTTACAAGTATGAATGATTGCCAGACGGTTAATAGAACGCCTTGGCAATTGGAAATCTCGTCTTTCCTTCCGAGAGGGTGCTGAAGGAAGGAAGGTGCTTAGTGCAGTGAGGTACAGAAGCAGATCCGTAACCAGCCAACTGTGCAAGAAGGGATTATTTAACTGACGGAGGGGGGGAGGGGGGGGGTCGTTAAAAATAACTGCCAGATAAATGAAAGTGGTTGATTATTACAGAAAAATTTAAATGCATTGGCTCGTATTTTATTTTGTACCGCGATATTTGACTAAAGGTTAATATGAACTGCTTCCCATCGTTTACGTAGGAAGAAAAGAGGAAAATGAGTGTCGATTCCGAGGCATGTATAGTATCTAAAATATCAAATTTATTACTTTAAGGTTACCCTAGCAAGAAAGAGAGAGAACCTCTGAATTTTCCCAGTTCTCTCACTGTAAATACGCTAAAAGGAAATATAAAAAAACGTTAAAAGTTAAAATAAAACAACTTCATTACTCAATACCGATATGAGATGTCAGTAAACTCACTGATAGTTAAAATTCTTGTTTTACTTTCCCTTGTTTGTAAAATGGCAGATATTTCATCTAGTCAAAAATATATCTATTTATAGAAAGTTCCGAAAAGTTCCCACTTAACTTTGAGAATTGTTCATTGAGACAATCATACCACCTCGGCCTGATGATGACCTATTGATAAGTTGAAACATGTAACAACTTTTAATTTACTGTGGTATTGAAAAAATGTTTTTTACGTCGTGAAGATCTTTAAAATTCCTTGAACTTGGTGTGACTTCTGAGGAATTCAGTAAATAGATTCTATTTTGGCCTACAGATGGCGCCAGCGAACCTTCTACGGTTTTTATTTTTTTCCTAAATCCTACAGCTTTTTGAAACACTTAAATTTTCCTTGGGCGATACTGTTAAAAAAAATGAATTTCAGGCTAAAAGATAAGGTTAAAGGCTTTTCTTTAGTTTTCCGATAACCCAGATAGGGAAAAATAAACAATGTATAGTGGCTGATTGCTAACACAGCCGTTCATTCACATAACACTAAAGGAAGTAAGCACACGAATCAAAGGAGTAACTTCCTTTCGGCGAAATAATTGGGGCGTTAAATTGCATAAGTCAATTATTACACGTAAACTATGTGTCATTGATGGCGATTAAAGTTTTTTTTTCCATCGGTGAAAATGAATAAATAAGAATTTAAAAAGCAATAAGTGATAAGCTAATTGAGTAGCTTACACTTAATCAATGCCTCGAGGACAGAGAGTTAGCCCTGAAAGACGTCTCTCCCTGAAGAACATCTCGATAACAAAGTTTGTTTCAGAGAAATCAGGGATATAAAAAACCATATCAAGATAAATATACTTCTGTTTGGAAAAATTAAAAATGGGACCGTTTCAAACAGCCCATACAAAATTTAAAATACAACTGTGGACTAGAATTTCAGTGAATTTTCATGTTGACATTTATACAGACAACAAGACTAACAATTTCAAACGATTTAGGGGGTCTTAAATAAACACAAAGAATTGGGAAAGTACAAATATAGACGAGAGGTATTTAACTAAGAACATTTTCCCTAGCAAGCATAATCATGTGTAAGCTACTTATAAGCGTAAATAGCTTGAAATTATATTTAATCCATTAATTTTCTCCCTGTCACACATACATCTCCTTCCAAAATATCGAATGTTGGTTAATAAAGCCCATTAGGTAGTCCGACCCGACAATCTCAATGGTAAATAATAAAAAAATAACAATTAAAAAAAGAGAAAAAAAAAGTGAAAAGTGATGGAAATAAATGGTAAAATGTTTCATTTTACCTTGCCCTCCATTTAGCTTTTCAGTCTGAAGATGGCGAAAAAATAGTGTGCAGATAAACTTCCAAGTCGCATCAGAAGGGAAGCATTTCCGGCACGATTGCCCCCAAAAGTGGCCCAACCCACCTGCAGAGTAGGGACAAACGAAAGCTTCGAAAACTGGTGAGGGCTATCGGCATTCTTTCTATTCTATTTTATTTTCGTTCCCCACAGAAAGTTAGCTACCATTCTAAACGTATTTACAATATTAATACTGGTTATGGTAAGATACTCGTACTTTTCGAGAACTTGAAAATACTTTGACAGGAAGACAGAAGATAACTCTTAACTAAATTCGACACGGTTTTCTGGAGTACAATCGTTAAAACGTTAGGAACCCAAAATTCTTTATAAATTTAAATAAAGGAAAAGATTATACGTAAAAACGAGACATGAAAGGAACCGGCAAATAACTCACTAAAAAGTCAAAAAATTATCCGGTCACGTTATTTAACACTTCCTAAAGCAAAGATATTTTTTGTCTTATTACTCGAAAATTACCGAAGTTCTCGGTAACGCGCAAAAAGAGAGCATTTCTGTATCAGCCTGTCATAAACATGAACTGTTTGACAAAGAAAATTTGTCCAATGTAATTTAATTTTATCCTTTTATTTTCCGTATTATAATTAAAAAATTTCCTGCTGTAACAAAAGAGATGTGCCTATATTAAAATGCAAGGTACTGGTTAAAAGTATACACTAGGCGACTAGGCAGTCATCACGTTCCCGCGTTTAGAGTCATACAGGCAGTTTTCCATTTTTAAAAATTGTCGTCAGAAACGAAGTTTTCGGTTGAGTTTTAACAATTAATGATTACTTAGGGATTATGCATTCATTAAAATTTACTAAGAAAAGTTTTATAAGACGTTTGTTAACGATTTTTTCAAAAAATTAGTGTTTTATGTTAGAAAAAAGAATTGTTCTATATCAGAGTCTGACATCGTTTAATATTTATTTTTCTACTATGAGAAACTACTTAGAATGTTTACAAATAATATCCACCGTCATATAAAGACCCTTTAGTTTAAGCATATCTTTACTTTCATCACTTACAAAGAAACCCATTGTATATCCTCCATTCCTCTTAGTGCACCTTTACGCGAAATTCTATAAGTACTTAATTACCCGAAGAAGTATTAAAGAAAGGTAATAATATATTCAGAATCCCTGGTATTCAATGATATTCTTATGAATGAAAGAAGAGCTAGCTGCTTTTCCGCTAACACGAGGTGTAGTCGTTTTTATGAAAGACCGTTTTTGTATTTTTCTATCGATCAATGGTTCGCTGAAAGGAACGCAATTTGAGAAATTGATGAATGTATGAAACAGACCTTTAGGGGTCGCGAAAGTAAACGAATTAATCCATTGGAAAGTAGGAAGGTATGAAATACCTTACATAGCGTAAAGATTCTTAGTAATGTGGTTGATTTGTGGCATGAAACATTTCAAAGTTCAATTTAGATAATACTAAATAAACTTAGAAGTCAGATGATGTATGTACCTTAAATTTCATGTGAATTTACAGTTCATTTGAATCACTCATTATTCTCAGTTAAAGGTGAAATGTTGATTACAAATTTACATTCACATCTTAAGTTTGCAGGAAATTCTGTGTTGCATTTTCTAACTATATGCCAACCATTATTCATAATAAAGAAATATCAGGAAGCATACATCACAAGAGAAAATGCTGACTAATTATGTTTTCACAGCAAGATAAAAGCACTATGAGCTTACTAGTGTACAGGTTCGTTCATTAGCATATCAATACGCACATGCATTAAATTTAAATCTTCCAAGATCATGGCAAAATAACAAATCAGTGGGAAAGCATTGGTTTCTAGGATTTATGTTGTATCACAAAGAACACACCCTCAGAACATCTGAAGCAACAAGTTTGAAACGTGCAACAAGCTTCAATAAAAACAATGTTGATGCTTGCTTCCCTAATCTGAGGACATTATATGATCGTTATAATTTTACCCCTGATCGTATATATAACTGCGATCAGACAGGAGTTTCTACTGCAAATAATCCTCCTAAAGTCGTGGCTGCACGAGGTGTAAAACAAAACAGTCAAGTCACCTCAGCTGAGCGTTGCGGACTTGTCAGTTTCTGTTCCATTTATTGTTACTGCCATGAGGTTTGCAGTTAGAATCCGTTACAAAGATTTGTTCCTAAATGGAGCTGCTACAGGAAGCCTTGGTTTTCAAGCAAAAGTGTATAGACGTCTGTTGAACTATTTCCACATTCACTGAATCATATCATAGACTTTACAAAGTGCTCTAAGTGATAGCCTATACTCCTAATTCTTGATAATCATAAAGTCGTATCAGCATAGATGTCATTAATAAGGCCAAAGAAAGTGTTTTTTTTTAACTTTGGTAACGCTTACATATCAGCAGTTACCCAGAAAAATATTACGTCAGGTTTCAAACGAACAGGTATTTTCCCCCTTTAACAGTGAACCATTTCCTGGGGATGATTATTTTTTGTCATCTGTCATTGACCGCCCAGAAAAATCTATCCAGAATTCTGCCGCTGCTGAAGACTATAACGAATCTATGATTTTCAGTTGCAGACCTCTTGTGATACAGTTCCAAAAGCTGCATTGACTCAAAAAGGGCAGTAATGAAGACATTGGTGTTCATCCATCAACATCAAAACAGCAGTTATTCAAGTTAGAATCTCTTCCAGTCAGTCCATCAGATATTCGTCCCTATCCGAAAGCAAATGCATGGAAGCATACAAAAAAATCTTAGAGGAAGGAAAAAGCGTAAAACCAAAATCCTAACCGACACATCATAAAAAGAACAACTTGAAAGTGATATAGCTGGAAGGCAGAAGAAACTTTTTAAGCCCTAAAATGAAAATCTAAACGGAAAGTAAAAATGCCGGGAAAGAGAGTAATTAAATTTCCAGAAACTTCCAGCGATGAAGATACTGTAATTTCATTGTATGATGATGATATTTCAATTTTTCCGATTGCTGATAGAGATGTTTTGGAAATAAGAAAATCGATTGGTCAGAAGATTCTACTGATACTGGAATAAAAGATTTGGTGCTGTAAAGTTTTGTACCAAAATGACAAAAGTGAATTACATAGGAAGGACTGAAGCTATAGATAACAGTTTTGGCTATAATGCCCAGTTTAGGCGGAAAAATAGTGAAAACCGGAGATTTTGATTTCTTCGGCAACCGGATGTAAGTTATGTTCAGAAGACAGATGTTGTGTTAAAATTATCGCCCTAAAAGTTGGTGGAACTGAATGTGATCAGTCTCGCTTTTCATTTCTAATTGATTTATCAGCCTATAGCGTTCGTTAAGATGTATTTGCAGTCAAACTAGATTATTCGTGTCTTGCGCCATACCTTCCACAGAGCTGTTCTCTGCAGATAGGAAGGACTGGGACACATTTTAAAGTTCACAATTTATTGTCTTTTTAATTGCTGTTTGCATATTATACTGCCATATGTTTCCAGTACATTGGTTATTGTTAAATCTTGTATCCTGATAAATAAAACTGGAGTTTTTGCAACAAATAAAGTGGAAAGCCTTTTTTTTCCTAAAAAGTGTCCGGTTTTTCTACACTCTGCCCTACTTCATTTTGACAAACTGATTCTTTTAACAGTAAATCTCCTTTACAGTATGAAAATTACTTGTAACTGCATCTGACGTTCTGGAAACAAACGAAATTTCTGACAATGCCATGAAAGTACATTGATACAATCAGTACTTCCATCTTTTATCCGAGAAAATAAAATAAAAATCAGAGACCCCAAGAACACAAGAAACGCTCCAACAAAGCTATCCTTGTTTTCATTCATAAACTTTCCTTCTTTTTCAGACTAGCACTACAGAGAAATCATTACGATCATTATTAAAGTGTAAGATTTGGAGTTGAAGTTTCAAAAAGTAAGTTTCAACACATTTCCAACAGTAACCTAAAAGCACTACTATTACCTCATAAGACAGTGTGGGTTTCATTTTCATATAGATTCAGGGAGATTGTTATTTACATAAGGATCTTCATATTTGTTTAGTCATCCTCTAAGTAATGAGAAATCAATAAATAATATTTAGACAGAGCCTAAAATCTAATTTCACAGTATTTCTTTAACTATCTCCCAGTACTAAAGGTGACATGAAAATTTTTATCAAAAACATTCCCTGGAAAAGATATAAATGATAAATTTGCGTTTCCACTGCCGTTATTGCAATGACTGCGATAAGAGAAGTTCACGTCATTTCAGAAAATATTGTGCAAGAAGTTATCATTTTAAATGCCAATCACATCAGATATTTTCATTTGCGTGTCAAAGCATTAGCAAAAACTACATTCACACGTATAGCGTTTCGCTTTAAAAAGGAAACTTATTTTCCTGAAAAGTATTTTTTTGCCGCCATCTGTTTTACATACTATTCAACGACTTTATGCTTGAGCGATTCACAAAATGTTAGGCTATTACAATGTTTAAACTTTCAGTTTAATGTACCTTACCTGAATTTGTAAAAGCCGATTACACGTGAAAAGACACGTCGCATAAACTATTTCGTAAATTACAAATGTATATTCATGTGCTATTTTGAGTGATGCAGTGACATTCTAATTGGTTGGTTGGTTTGTATTTAACGAAATATCATCTAAACTGGCTGCAAGGGAATACTTGTTTTAAAAACACCCGTCAAAATAAACCATCTGTGCGTAGTTTGGAAAATTTTACGATATCCGTTTGTGAGGATTCGCCGAACAGTGCAAATAAACCGGAACAATTAATTACAACCGTATATAAAGCCCTTCCCTCTCTCAAATTTCCGATTTCAAACAAGTAGTTGCTGTAAACCATTTTAATAATTTCCCTTTGATTTTTCGGTGAAATTTGAAGACATGGAGAACATTAAGAAACGTTCATCGCTTAGCCATTTCGCAAGGATACAACAGAAGAGAAATAATGCACCTGCCGTATGGATTCAAAATTATATAACAATAAAAATAGAAAAACTTTTACCTAAATAAAATTGCTTTTTCCGTTGGGAAACTGCAATAGTAATACCAAAAGTAACAACAGAGATTCATGATAGACAAACTGACATTTCGAATTTGTGCACTGTACGTAATAAGTGACCGCGAATTTAATTTACCACAAATGAAGGCACTAGAATTCCAACAAACTGGATTTGCTATTTCAAAGAGACATTTCTCTTTAAAAAACATCACTGCCTTACAGTTTCACAATACATAAATGTTGACAAATTTTTCAGCGAAATTCGCTAAAGTTATTTAAGTTGCGCCTGGGAACCCATAATATATCATAATGCACTAGCACCTAAATAAGAATTTAACTAAAAAACGGTTTTAGAAATGTTATTCAACTTCTCTTCATTGAACGGCTAGTATTTATGCATAAAGGATGCACAAGAGTTTTAGATGATACCAGAACTATACTTAAAAAAATGCTTAAAATTAAATGAAAAGAAGAGTGGATTAAAGTAATCCATTTTTCCCAGTTTCTTTTAATTATAAAAACCGGGATCAGATTAGCATAGTTAAAAAAAAAAAAATACATCACAAACAGATAAAACTACGGAATATTACAGTAACAAAAGTATGAATTATAACGAGAACTACGATTTTGTATGCATATTTTTTTTAGGGAGACAAGACTTAAGTGATGCATAATTATTTTACTTATAATAATTATATATAATTATCAACCTACATGAGCTTTTGAGGTTTCAATAACAAATCCTTCAGTTATAACGTCTTTATAGTTAACGCTATGAAATCGCACTCAAAAGGAGTTATGTTTTCCCTCTGTTAAATTCCCCTCTGAAATCATATATGTACTTAACGGTGGCAAGCTCATAAATGTACTACTTCTAGTTTTTTATCGTCTTCCGGTCCAGCTTCACAGTTCCGTAAAAATTTATATCCGCAAAGCGCATATCCTGCTGTAAATGAAGTCAATATATTCAAAGCCATTGAACAGGATTTTCAGCAATTTCTTTTGATATATCACAGTAAAGAGGTTTTTAGGCACAAACAGAATATTTACATCTTTAGGTTTAGTATCAAACCTACAACTTAACTAGATATTTTTCACAGGTTTAGTTAATTTTATAAAATAATTCTTTTTTGTAAGTGAACAAGTTGGAAGATAATTTTAAAAGTTTTCTTTTATTATTATAATTATTTATTTATTTATTTATTTATTTTTTTTTTTTTGGGGGGGGGGTGATTTTTGATTCCTAGATACAAAATGTAGTACTTCTTATGCATAAAAATATTTTGTGGTACTGTTTTACAGTCAAACTAAAATGCGTTAGCGGAAACAATTAATAGGTGAGAGACTTTCCTACGCATTTTCTGATAATGTAATAAAATCTTGCTTTCAGACAAATAAGAAATTTACAGAACTGTTATATGTAAAAAAAAGAAAAAAAAAGAAAAAAAGAAAAGAAAAAAAACCCGAGGAACTATTTTTAACACAAATAAAAAATATTAAATTTACAAAAAAAACCAATTTTCTTGTTTCACTAGAGAAAATTTACATGTTTATTAACAAACAAACAAATAAATAAACAAAAAAGGTATTTTAAAGGGAAATAAATATGAGTTAATATACAAAAGTAATACATTCGAAATATTTAAGCACAATTTTTCGACTTCATATTTTTTCCTAATTGCCAATAAAAGGCTTAATTTAATACATGTAAAGAAACTGGGTTACCATTATTGATTTGTCAACGCAAAGTGTTACGTTTGTAAGAAAAGAAAAAAATTAGCAAAAAATTTTTTGGAAGCAAAAAACAGGTATCATTTTAAAGTAAAAAAAAAATATGTACAAAATAAAATCATAAAAAATATATATAATTAATACATGAGAGATATTCAAACGTATTTTTCCAAACTTAAAAGAACCGTTCTTTCTTGCCAAAAAAAGCTGAAAAAATATGAGGAAAAAAGAAATTTGAAAACCCAGTATTGAGTTTTTAGGGCAATATGTTAAATGTACTTCAACAGGAAAATTTTCAGCAACTAGGAATTAGTTTCCAGTAAAAACTGGAATTATTTTGAGCAAAAGGAAAATTAATAGAATAGAAATATTTAAACACATTTTCGCTAATTTTATACATATATATAAAAAAAAAGTCATCCGAACTAAAAATAAGCTGTAGATATTTATTGTACAAAAATGGAGTTTGGAGTTTGTCCATGACTTTTACGATAAGAAAAGAACGGGAGAGAAATGCCCTTTTTGACTTTTTAATGCAACGTATTAAGTTAAAAAAAATTAATAGTAATAATAATTATAATGCTGTATATTTTAAAGCAAAATAAATATGCGTTAATGAATGAAACAAATGCGTGACAAATATCCGAATGCCAAAAATGTTTAGTTAGTGGTAATAATAATAAAATAATAGTTATAATAATAATGCTGTGTATTATAAAGCAAATAAAAAATGAGTTAATGAGTGACACTAATGCATGATAAATATTTGAATGTCACAGATGTTTAGTTGGTGGTACCTAACACGAATGATTATAAGAAGGCGGTGGTGGTAATAATAAATAGTTATAATAATAATGCTGTGTATTTTAATGCAAAATAAAAATGCGTTAATGAGTGAAACTACTGCATGACAAATATTGAAATGCCACTAATGTTCAGTTGTTGGTACCTAACATGGATGATTATAACAATGTGGTGGTAATAATAATACAGTGGAATCTCGATCGATCGTGCCCCGAATAAATTCCATAGAAAACAAGCAAAAACAGACCGCATGGATCGTTCCTCGATCCATCGTTTTCCCGCAATATTCGTTCAGAATATCGCAGCCTTACATTAATTTATCGGATCGATCGTTTTTTTCATAACAACTGAACCTGAAATATAAATGTTTGGATTGAGCTAGAATGACGCTCTAATTAAACAACGAGCAGAACTTTTGAGATGCACGGTCTCGTATTTTTGTTCTCTCTTGTTAAGCGTGGTTTCGCTTTATTGTACCACTCCCATTATTTGTTCGTCATTGGTGTTCCTTAATTCTTTAGCCCCTGGAGTACCCTATTTTCGAAAACTCATTCCAAATTCTCCGACTATTCAACATATCTGTTCTTATCAGCAATGGCTCACAGTCAGCTTTTTTTGCTGGCCTTGGGATGGAGGCGCCCTGGTGTTTGGTCTAGTGTGTGAGAAGTTACTGATTACTGCAGTTCTACACTGGCCGATGAGTGTTTCACCCGGAAGCAGAACTTCCTGGTGGTCTTATGTCGGACCCCATCCAGTGCAATGGAATGGTTCTAGTTAAAAACCATTCACGGCTGACGCTTCTTTATACTCTCACACAATAACCGATACCGAAAGGAATGCAATTTGCAACACAGGAAAAATATTGTTTACTTGTGGAGAGAAAACCGCCAAAAAACAAACGAAGATTAAATATACTTTTATTTGAATTAAAATTCCTGTGTATCTACGTGTATTTCTTTTTTTATTATTATTATCTTAATGGATTTCAGTACAACTTTGTAATTTTATCTCCAATTACACTACAAGTATGTATGCATTTATGTATGTGAGTAAATATATTTTAGGTATTTCAAACTTTAAGGAATGTTAATACTTTTTTGTGAGTTCCCGCATCTATCGTTTTCCCGCATCCATCGTTTAGTTCAGTCAGTCCCTTCCGAAACAATAGATCGAGATTCCACAGTAATTAAAATAAATAAAAATAATTTTTAAAAACCATCTTTTCACAACACATTTAATGGCCAAATGGTTAAATATTCACAACTATTCTAAAAAGTATTATCTTTAAACATTTTTATATAATTTCAGAGTAACCGTTCTTATTACGTGAACCACGAGAATTTTTTTTTTTTACCTCTTTGGGGTCGTCAGGAAAGGGAAAGCCACTCTCATCAGTTTTGGGCGTCTGGATGGCAGTGAGTGGGGGAGGGACGGCCTGCTTCATCTCCTGAAACATAAATCAAACCAGTGTTAAATCACAGGAATATAAGCATACGCTCAAACAAATAAATCAAGTAATAAAACCATTTATACACTTCTCGCTCAAGAGTATACAGTGGTATCTCGATCTATCGTTTTTCAAGGGACCGATTGAAATGAACGATAAATGCGGACACATAACAAAGCAATATGATCATTGGGACTGTATAAAATGAACGACACATACGGAAAACGATGGATCCGAAAACGATCGATCGAGATTCCACTGTATTTCTATGGTTCCCGGTATAAAAGGACTTAAGTAAAAAAAAAAGTGATTTTTAGATATTTGTTAGTATTGATAAAAAGTATCATATTGATATTAAGTCTATCAATTATCTATACAAAATTACATTTCTTTGCACAAAAGACTCAAATCGAAATTATTGTTCTGCGATTGGTATAAAAGCTAATCACTTGGTATATTTAAATCACTGTTTTTGACTTAAACCCTTTATACCGGGCACCATAGATTTATTTATATACGAAATTGTAAAAAAAAAAAGGGTCAGGTCAAGATTTGCAAGTCTCAATGATTGAAAGTGCATAATACTCAGAGATAAATAATTTATGATACACAATTCCACCATTAATCTATTTGTAGATTTTTTTTTTTTTTTTGTTCCTCATTATGACCACTCTGGGACACATGACCTTTCTCTTCTTTTAAAATTCATTTGACTAGCTCAGGAATCGAGCCCTCAGTTTTTAAAATACATCAGTCGTCCACTACACCTTCAAATTACAACTTGTTATTCACTTGCAAGCATTGCGTTTTCTTGCGCCTTAGCGATCTATGAAATGTGGGGATGACCCCTAGTTAAAATAACTCGATTTATTTCCCCTCACATTTTATCAATTTTTTCATCACTTAAAAATGCAACTGGTTAGCCCAAGAACTGAACCCTAAACCGTCTGCTTTGCAAGCACCACTAAACCATAATATGATCTTCTCTAAAATACTTTACACTACATATTTACCTTATTTAATACTTATACGTGTTTAGTACAAACTGTACGAATATGAGTAGAAATACGTACAAATTACGGAAATCCTGAACTTAATAGATGGAAATAGAAACAATGATACTTTACAAACACATTCAGTTTTTCTTGCAGATACAATATTTTTGCATAGTGAGTTAATACGCAATTCAAGTTCGAAAAGAGGCATAATTAAGGGTGCTGTGCATGTTCATATAAATTTATTAAAAACTCAATATTTGAGCATTTTCTTAAATTAAGTGTTTTAACGATACAAGTAGTAACTTTTTTTCATTCAAAACATGCCTAATATTCTGTAATCGCACACATTTGTCACCTACTTTAATTAAAATATGCTTTCCACGAGCTATTTAAAAATGCGAGAAAATTTTCATAAATGAAATATCGCATCAATTTAAAAACCACGACTAAGCATTTTCCCCCCCTCTCTGCTCCTATTTTTTATCACTAATTCCGCAATCTATTATCATTCCCCGTTTTGAACGAAAAGAGACGGTTTATCTTCATTTTAGGTCATTGGTATTTCCGAGCATATTTCACATTTATTCATGAGGAAGATTCAATTTATCACCAAAAATAAAGAAAAAAGAATTAGAGGTGTAAGAAAAAAAGTTATAAATACAGAAGAGAGCTATCTGAAATTAACTGATTGTAGTATCACGAAATGAAAAACTTTAGCTAATAAAAATTCAAATTTTACGTTTCTTTGAATGTTTGCAGATTTCGTGATAAATACTTGTTTTTATGATTAGATTATTCCAACTGGATATTTTACAAAAAAAATTGTATCGAAACAAGTATTTATTATTCTCTAAGTAACTTTAAAATAAAAATTTATCGGTTTTGGCGAAAGTAAAACATTGTCCTGGTTATATTCCTTAGATTTTATTTGATAAAGACATATTCAAAGTTAAGCACATCTCTTACATTACTAAATATTTTATTAATATTTATAATTGCTCTACCTCAGCAATATATTTCTTCTTTTATTTTAAGCAACTCTATAATGATTCGATTGCCCTGGGCGCCTTCTCTCACTCTTGCATTTTAATTTCCCTTTTAAGCGGGGTCGTGAACTAAACCCACTCGTCTTACTACTTATGGACTGACAAGCTGATCATTACACCAGGGAGACCTGCCATAATATAACCAAGAGTTTACGAAGTTTGTACTTAATTAATAAGAAGTTTGCTATTGTAACCATGGGTTAGACCGGCCGTAACTTAACCTTTTTTTCTGTCGGGTCTTTTTTAACATACTCGGGTTTGCTACGTTACGCGGGCCGCAATGTACTACACTATACTTCATAATATAATAATGTAAGAAATAAAACTCAAAACCTAAATGTACTAAACGCTTATTTGAGATTTTTTATGTTGAGACAAACTTTTGACTATTTTAGAGAAATCAGTTTGATACTTGCTGCATGCTTCTCTCAATACGTCAAAGTAAAAAATCAGATTTCTACATATCTACGTTCTTCGCATATTTCGTTTTGGAATTTGATTATTCACAAAGATTCACTGATACGAACAATGTGAGCAGCCGGTGGCACATTATTTTACAGTTTTGGATTTTTCAGGCCCTAATTTCCAAAATTATGTTTACAAAAGCACCTGCTTGATGATAACTGTGGGTGTTTTGGGCCGCATTTCAAGAAAAAAGATTTCATCAATATCCACCAATGACGCTATAAGAATAACGAACAAAAAAAATTTCAAACGTTAAAAATGAAGTCTAAATATTGCATTTTAAAACTTCACCCCAAATCGTAAACATATCCGTTAATTCACCTCAAATATACAATGATGGATTTATAAAATAATTATTTAAACTATTAACAAAACAAGGAAATATAAATTAAAAATCCACGAACGTCGACGATAACTATGCAGGAGAAAAAAAAATACAAACATTGAGTTTTGCAACTAACTTCAATGCAATAGACAATTTAATTTTTTTTTAAGGAGGAATTTTTAAATGATATTTTATACACCTGGTAATTTTTTATAACCCTTAAAATGTACGGATTAAAATATATCTATGGTGCCCGGTATAAAAGGCTTAGGTAAAAAAAGGGAATTTTAGATATTTGTTAGTACCCATTAAAATCTGTTGACGTATAAAATGCTTAAGTCCATCAATTTTGTATACAAAAGTACATTTCTTTGTACAAAAGACTCAAGCCGAAATAATTTTTCTGCGTTTCGTATCAAAGCCAATAACTTGGTATATTCATGTTTTTGACTTAAGCTCTTTAACCAGGCACCATAGATATTACAACAACTATTCATTCAACTATTCATCAAGTATGATATTGATATGCATATCAAATTAACTTCCGTAATCTCTTGAGTGAGTTATAAATATCAAGCCAGAAACACACCTACAAACATAATAGGATTATCCATATTTGTCACAAAGCCAGAACTCAAACCATATCAGTCAACGGATGAAATATATCATACAAGATAATTTATCAGATGCGTGCTACTGAGTCACAATAATAAACCCCGTCGCTAGAGCCCTCCTAACCATTATGAAAGCTCAAACTTATATAAAAAAGAAAGGGACATTATATCATGCAACGAGATAAAAACGAGCTCCAGTAAAAGCGATAGAACGGTACTCGAGATAGACTGCTTTATTCTCAGAAAGCTGAAGGGAGATGACACATGAAATGAAGCCATAACATACAGTTCTCACTTAACAAGATGGAGAATCGATTCAATGAGAACAAACGGTACATATTATGGCTTATTACTGAAATATTTTCTTCGGGAACAGATTATGTTTACCATTTGATTTTCCGCGAAATAATGTCTGCAGAATTTTGTCTCCGATCACTAGATAATCAAAAAGGAGGGTTGAAAAAAAATCATTGCAAACACATATTAGAAATCAAATGTGAAAATACATACTAGAAATCATATAAGTATTTTTAATGATTGAAAACTAAGAAATAAATATTATGAAATAATTTCACTCTGATACTCTGTATTCAATTGAGATTCATTTGTTACTCATTAACATGCGTACAACTGATATTCCATTGCTGAATAATGTGACCACGAAAATTGACTTTTTAACTTCATCAGGATTTTTCAACAATTTTTTCAACTAATTTATTTAGTTGCATATAAAGCTGTGCAAATTATTTGTCTCTGAATAACTATATATAGTCATTTAATAAATCCAGTCAAATTGCTATTGGTCTGTCAAGCCTGGCCCTTGTAACAGGCGAACTAACTTAAACCTACTAAACACTGAAATCTTTAATATTAAACCAGACAGCAACTGCAAGAAAGAAAAATTATTAATAATCTACAATTATGATTCTACTCAGTCCAGTAATTTACTAGTAGCGTGTGGCCATTATTAATCCCACTAATTTCACTAACCGAAGAAAAAATTATTAATATACAACAAAGTAAAGCATAAATTAATATTCCACCGAGATAAGTACAAATTTTTGATTATGCGTGTAAGTAATCCTATATTAATATATCTGAATTTTATTGAATTTTTTATTATTATTTTGATCAAAAGAGTAGGTATTTAAAAAAAGGCAGCGCCATCTATCGGTATATCACTGATAAACATGTTTTCTGAGCAATTACCCAGTGTTTACTTTGCCCTCCTTTTATTGAACAGAAAAATAAATCAGGTTAATGCAAAAAATTTCTTTGGTTTAAAAAACCATACTTCCTAATACATTAATACACATTTCTGGTCTATTAATTGATTGTAAAAGTCAATGGCATTTCATAAGAAAAACACATTATTTCTTCAGTAAATTCAACTACACATAAACAGCAAATAGGGAACAAGATGATCACGGAACATTTCGAGGTTTTAACTGCTGCAACTGAGTAATTAATTGCACTATGGGATGAAATTTATAACGCAGGATTTCATGAGCTTAGTGAATTGAGCTTTATAAAATGATTTTCTTCTTTGATTCTAGAGGGAAAACATTCAATTAAAAGTTAAAGTAATTTTAGACTTCTACACTTTAACACTTCATTCATTACAAACCAGAGCACTGGGAGAAAGTCAGAACATGGAAAAACATTATGAAGAATGGCTTTTGAAGGTAAGCACCTTTCTTCACTGAGAAATGCAACTGTACAACCCTTATTAATATTTACTTTATTGGCAGAATAAAAAGATAGTAACTTTTAAGACATTTTCCCGCAAAATGAATTTATTCAATAATCAAAACATGAAAAACCCAGGATGCTTCCACAGAATAAGGCAAAAGTGTTTAATTGTATGCGCGACGATAACGTTATCTGTTTACCATAATTTATTAATGTTATTTCGGTATTTACTCATACACAATGACAGTGCATGAGAATTCGGTCGAAGGAGGATAAATCAATCTACAATAAAAGTCCAAACCAAAACTTAAGCGTGAATTAAAACCACAACCAATGTTTTGACTGAGGTTTAAGAAAAAGTTGCCTCAGATAATCGGAATTTTAACCTATATAATTATGACTCCCCACTGAATCACATAACAAATGTGAATGTTGAATGAACCATTTGACAAATCTAAAAACTCGTAAAAAAGGAATTCGATAATTAAATGTTTTTCCCTTTCACGCCTGTTAGAGGAAAGAAGAAAAATAAACCAAGGCGAGAGCGTAATTACAGCATTTAAACAATGCAAAGAACAGGAAATTAGAGATAAAAGTTTTGAGCCAACATCCGAACCTGTAAACATCCACCGTCAACAGACTGTCAGGTTGGTTGGCGGCGCGAAGATTTTCATTCTGAGTGCGTGTGTGAGGTCGAGAAACACTCAGCGATTCGTATAAAGTCGCCATACGCGCTCTACTTCAAGTGCTTAGCTGTCCCACGATATAAAGAGGGAAGAATGGTGGAAATCCGTCGCAGTTTTTAGTAAGAATACAGTAGAATAGAACGAAAAAAAAAATATTAAAAATCTCGCAGTAGACCATTTGGCGTGTTTAAAATCAATAATATAATTTGAAATATTATCGTAATTCGAGATGAAAAATAAAAAGGTGAAATTAGAGGTAAATTACACGAATTTGGAATCCGACAAATAGTGTCCCGACAGAAGTTTCCAAGTTACTTTTATTACAACAAGTCGATGAACAAAATACGTTAGTATCTCTACCTCAATGGTTCCTCAGATTTGAGATAGTTTATTTACAAAAGAGTGTCTTTGCTATTTAAAAGACAGAACGCACACTATACGAATTAATTCTTTTGAGGGCTTCTTTTGAGTTTATCAAAAGAAGCCCTGAATTAATTCGTATATTTTTGTGTATTCGTTCTGTGGAAAAATATTTTTCACTGGAAACCAAAACTCAAGGTGATTGTTTTGTTCGAAAACAATTCGCACGATAGTAGCGAAAATTTATGCTGCTTGAGAAACGGTCATTTTTATTCCTGGAATATTTTTTTACGATTGAATAAATCTGTAATTCAGCTTTTAAAGAATTAAACTGAGAGGGGGGGGGGGAATTCCTCATGACTTTGTGGATTCCCAAAGGTTTCACTGGCCACAGTCTCGGCCACTGCTCAAACATTTTCCCTTGGAATTGTTGATAGTCCTTTGTTATGGGCCTTTCAACATAAGATAGTTATGAATTTAAATAAATAATTCAACAGATATAGATAAAAAATTATACTAAAATAGACAAAAAACAAACAGAAATCAAGCACTCTGGGCATCCACGCACCAACGGCAAGATTCTGTATAAGTGCCGGAACTGAACCATAAAACGACATTATGAATTTAAACCAATGGTAGAGATGGCATAATCCAACAGCTTACGTATTTAACTGCTAGTTCAAACCTTCATTTTTAATTTATCAACATAAACACACTGCCAATTTTGCAAGTAAAAATAGAATAATAGTTGAACTAAGGAAAGAACAGTTTGAATCCTCAGCTTTGTTCCAACAGAAAAAAAAAAAAAATCTGATAACGCTGAGAAAACATAAGCTGAACTATCATATTGGTTTATCTGTGCCGTTTTCAGTACAGATAACCCTAAGCGATAAACACTGATAGCTCAAATATCGGGGTGCGTCTGCTGATTGCATTTAAGAGAATACTAAAAATTCCCCCTATATTGTACGGTTCAGTGCAGTACTGACCATCACGCGAAGGGTTGGGGAAAATCATGTTCAGAACGGAAACAGTCAACATTCGCGGAATATTTTATTTCCGCCTATCCAGATCTGAGCAAAAGGAATGGTTGGCTGACTTTGAAATCTGGCTAACATTCAAGACGCGTCTCCAGAAACAATGAAGGAGGCAGCTTCCACTGTATAAAATGCAGCAGCTACAAAAGAAGCTGTTACAGACTAGTTTCCGCTGATTGAATGCTTCAGAGCTTTGTTTATGCACTAGGGAAAAAGTCATTCATAAGCCGCTTTAAATCTACCTTTGCTGGAACTTAATTCATGAACTACGAATGGTTTTTAAAACATACTAGTTGGCACCCGTCAAAACATGACGGCTAGATAGTAAATAAATGTACTATTACACAAATTGTACTCAACACATCTTTTCCAAATGTAGAAAATCATAAAAATGTGAAGAAAAATTAACGTGTTTAAGCAGCCTCATGCTTAGTATCTAAAGCCAGATTTAAAAATGTCACTGAGCATACGGAGAAAGCAATTTTTTTAAATTGTAAATTATCGCTAATTAAACAATTTCCACCAGGTTTAATCTTATATTTCCCAAACATAATTATGAAAGAAATGACAGAGAGAGATCTAGAGACTCCTCGAAATAAACGTGTTTATCATTAAAACATGTCACTGAGCATGCGCAGAAACAGTGAGTTTCTAAAGACAGATTTAAACATGCCACTGAGCGTGTGCAGAAATCATTTTTCAATTGTAAATTATCGCTCATTAATAGAAATTGCGGTTACAAAAACAAAATTTGACGAATCTACAGATTACAGTCTTTCGTTTAAGACCAAAATGAAGTAAATTGATGCAGTACTTTTTTCTCACGGACTGCCCAAAAAGTCGCCTTGGAAACTTTTTGGGCGGTCCGTATCTTAGCAACTTAAATATATAGATGAAGCAAAGCAGACGAAATTTTTTAAAAGGCAAAATGAACTGAGTTTTTATTTTACAAAAGTTTCACGAAGTACCCTTCCACAGCACTCTTTCATAACCCGAAACTTCCGACTTTTACGGCAAAATGTCTCAGAGGGAACACGCTCCGCAATTAAAGTTCAAAATTTTGAGAGAACTTTGAAATTTCCTGTCGTGTTTAGTTAACAAAAGATTCTTACATCATACAGACCTAAAACTGGTTAGTTCATTCTTTACACCGAAAGAAAAGGCAATAGTTTTCTTTGGTGAAAATAAGAATCAAAATTACTAAATAATTGAAAATGCTAAGCAGCATTTACCTGTTTAGAATAATAATGAACTTATGAACCAGAATCATAAATAACTTTGATGCAGAAATAAGTATTTTGAATACAAAGTGCGTCACACGTTATTTTAAAGGAAAGAAAGTTATCTACATTAATACTATAGTAAAAAAATAATTAAATAAATTGGTATTAATTAATGCATATGGTTTATAAATTTGTATTTGAAAAAAAGGGTTACGATCAATTTGCAAAAATTTGAAGAAGTTTTATATTTTTCAGTAATCTTATGCAATATATGACGTGCGGATAAGCTTCAAGTCCAAAAATTCATGTGTATAATTCAGTTTTATAGACATGAAATGCTATATATAAACATGAATTTATTGAAGTGAATGTTTTGGAGAAATTATATCGAACCCTGATAAATAGGCAAAATATATTAAACCTAAAACGTATAAACTGTTTAAAACTAATCAAATGTTATTCACTTTATAAATTCTTTACCAGAGATAGTTTGAGAACTTGTGAAGATTTATTTCCCAACACAAGACAACTAGATGGCAGCAGTAAGTTAGGATATTCTTTGAAAGCAAAAGTCGTTTAATGTAATTATCGTAAAATAGTCACTTAATGACTGTTGAGCAGTTATCTCCAAACACTATTATAATTGCAAATAGTCGAAGAGAAACTTAACTGAAAGAATGCAACCAAACTAGTGCATGCATCAGCTGGACTGACGGTTGTCAGAGGCTCAGAAGAAAGAAAACACTCGAGTGAAGAACCTTGGTCACGAGAAATACTCTTCAAGGAATCCGAGCTACAGGATTCAATTTTTTTAAAAATACAATCAGCATCCTTCATTACCTTTAGACCTGTTACTTGGAATAAGAGCGATGTCGTAAACAAAATAAAACGACGAATGTACTTCTAGGGTTAACTATTATGATGTTAATAATTATTTATAGCTAAATGACAGCTCCAAGATTCCCTCTCGCAAAAGAAATGTAATTACACAAGAAGCAATACAAACTTATTCGTGAAAATTTCACTAATTGCGGTAATTAAAATATTTCAGAGGGTTCGTTGAGAAATCTAATTTGATTCAAATACTAAAAATAAGAATATATATATATATATATATATATATATATATATATATATATATATATATATATATATATATACATAATATATATATATATGTGTGTGTGTGTGTGTGTGTGAAAAAGTTGGAAAAACTACACATCTATTAATTAAAGCAACAACAACAAACGTTGGAAGGAGTGGAGTTTAAACACCAACATTTGCATCGGGGGATCACAGTACTTTCACTTGTAAGAAGAAAAATTTATAATAGTTAAAACTGAAAACTAACACATAAAGATAAACTAAAAAATGAAAATTATTTATTTAGCTTTCCTTAATATGCTGGTTTTCAGTCTTAACTCATATATTATTATATACATAGTTATCAAAACAAATGAACGAGAGAAAAAAAAAAAAGCAGAAAACTAATGGACTCAGTCAGTTCCAGCAAATGCATTCAGAACTGAAGCCCGGAGTTTTAGCCTGATGACTAATTATTAAATAAAATTTTCAAAAATATATATAAAAATAAAATAAATATATAAAATAAAAAATATATAAAAATAGAAACAAATTAAAAAACTAAAAGTATATATATATATATATAAATTAAAAATCTGTAAAATGACAGCGGTTTAATGAGAAGATTGTTTTGTAAAATGGTTGAAATCCTCAGAAAATATTCACTTTAATCATTCAGATATATGTTAAAAAACACTGTTCACAGCATATTCTAGTAACATAGTTATTATCCTAATCTCGTATTTTTTGAATTAAAAGTGAGCTAAATGCGCCTTTACATATTTAAAAGGTAATCGGAAAAAATTAAGTATTATAAACATAATCTCTTTTAGTGTCAGACCTAATTCGACATTCTCTTAACATTCATGTATGCATTAGGGCCGTAGTTAAGGAGGAGCAGCTAGAAGGGAGGTGCCCTTTTAATAACCTTTTTTGGAGAGCCTCCCCCCACCACAAATATATATATATACATATATATATTATGGAACAGATTATACTTTTGTAGTCCATTTTCTTTCAAAAATATTCTGCAAATAGACTGCAGCCATAAGTCCGTCAAAAGCTGTTAGTTAATTCTTAGATTTTATGCAGCTTTATTCCGAAATGAAACTTAAATTTGAAACATCTTAAACGAATTCTTATATTCCTTTGAATATTGATAAAAACAGTAAACTTATTATAATTAGTGAGGGTAATCCCTTTTAGTTATTTAAGGGTAAAGAAGCTATTAACGTTTAGTTATTAAGGGTAAAAAAGGCTTACCCTTTAAGATAAATAAACCCCACAGTGCTTCTATAACTAGTTTGAGCTCTGATTTGAGTGCATTTCATACAATTATATGCATGTATGCACATATTTATGCACAAGAGTATGTATTCACATGATTATCTCTCATATATTTTGCGAGGCACCAATAATCGAACGTGAGCTGACTGTCTATATACGAAAAAACACGGCGGAACAACAAAAGCAAACTATCGCCGAGGGAATGCCCCGCACCAAATAATTTCCCTACGAAGATAAAATATTGGAAAGATCGCAAAAAAAATATTATTACATAAAACATGTTTGGCGAGTCGGTAACTTATTGAGGGTACATAGTCAGTCTATCTTTACACAGATCTAAGGAAACAAATAGAACCCAATTTAGCGCGACCTTCCGCAGTAATGAAAACGATCGAAAATAGCCATTTCCGGCCGCTCACGGATGGGCGCGGGAGCCTAAATTATGGAGAAAACACTCCTTCTGGGGTGGGCAGCGATATAGAGAAGAAAAAAAACTACGCTGAAATAAAGGGTAAAAGAAATGAGAGCTTCAAAGGTATTACTGAAAGAATTCTGTAAAAATAAACTCCACAGCAGTGTATTAAACAATATATGTGAGTGCAAGTATGCTATTTACTGTGGAGTAGAACCCCCCCCCCCCACACACATATTATATATATATATATATATATATATATATATATATATATATATATATATATATATATATATATATATATATATATATATGAGAGAGAGAGAAAGATAGATATATAGATAGATATAGGTGTTTCAGTAATCAAAATATTACATACAATTGCTTAGGTGTAAATCACTTATTTGGCCCTACGTATTCGGGTAGTATTTCAGTATTCCCTACCCCGAACTTGACAAGAGTTATTAACAAGATAATCTTACTTTGTTTTAAAAATAATATGATTTGTTTTTGTTTCATGTTTGTTTGTTTTTGTGTGTGTGTGCTGAGAAAACGATACTTCTGATTTTGTCAAACTTTTATCATATCAATTTTTTATTATATTCCATTATTCCGGATTTTAATGGGAAATTCCGTTAGAAATATTTCTCTGGGTGGTACAAACTTTCGATACAATTTCTTTACTTCGGATAGTACGAGAAAAAAAAATGTCCATCTACTGCGTGGTAGGTGTTTTACAAAAGCTAAAGGGCAAAAATATTTATGCCTAACAAAGTGGCCTACAGGGTTGCCGGAAGAATGACAATGTCAGCATTTCTGGTTTTCCAAACAAAAGGATAAGTGCATCTAAGCACTGCCCCCTAGAAAGCAGCGATCCCTAGAAATCCCCCTAGAAGCTGTGATCTAGGCCGCTCGGGACCAGCGTCACGAAGACGGGACACAGCAGCGTTTACCCTCCAAGGCCGACCCCCCCCCCCCCCTTCCAATTTCGTACGCTAGAGAAAGGGCCGTGGTCCCCTTGAACAAGAGGGGTTTGAGAATACAGTGAATGTTTTCTCATTACCGTTTCCATTACAACCTAGTTAATTCCGAGTTGAATTCATTTATGAGAATATCAATTTTCCTATTAAACTACAAGTTTTAAATAGAAACAACTAAAATACTATTCACTAAATTTAACAGTTTCCGCAAATGTTTGTCTCAAATGTAATCTTTGCGTATTAACACGCACATTTTCATTCAATATTAAAATAAATAAAACTTTAAATAAAACTGAAAGAAATGCCAACTTCTCGTGCGTTTGGACAGCAGTCGTGGACATATCTCGCCTTACTTGTATGCAGTTCAGCTCGAAGCAGTCGGTGAAAGTATGGCACAAGTTACATTTTTCTCTGAGGTATTAATTTAATGTTTAGCGAATTACTGAATTTATTTCCAGTAAACCTATACGTGAAGATGACGAATGATTCAAGCATATTTAAGAATGTGGTAAAGTAAGAAAACGACAGAAATTAGTCCGCCAACATTCAAAATATATATACAAAAGTATTCTGCTTAAGAAATTAATTTTTATCTCAGTAATTACGTCACTACCTCATGCTGGGGTATAAGATATTTTTAAATTTATATTCTATGGATGTGCGCTGAATTCCCATTTTAAGTAATTATCCAATTTTTGGATTATTAATTTATGTATCACAAAAGTTTTGAAACTAAATAAAAATTGTCCCTAAAAATAAGGCTCTTATACTAAGGCATACCGTACTAGGGTGTACTGTACCAGAAAAAAAAGAGAAAACTAGCAGTTTATGTACGTTTTTCTCAAACCTTTCTAAATGACGGCTATATATCATTCATTTTACCTCTAAATATTATTTACACAAAACTCTACGTACACGCAAAACAAGAGCACATAGCTTCCTAAAATCAACTACAATACTTGTGGATTTTAAGAAGCAATGAGCTCTTGTTTAAACACTGTTCATTTTATATCGCACATAGGGTCATTTTTAGATTATCCGAGCAAAAATTGAGCTTTAATTAACAATGAGTTCATTGTTCAGTCATGGCGTCTGTATTTTTACTCGAAACATAATAGCCTGGCATATAAAGGGATGCAAATTTCATCATTTCCTTCATAGGGAATAAATGAAAAACAAATTTTCACGAAGATTCATTCAGTTGCTCACCCGCGCGCCCAAAGCATTCTTAATACTGTTATACAGATCATATCTTTTGTATCACGGCAATTACCGAGCTTAATTTACTCTGCAAAATTTCCCTTAACAAAACAATCCAGCGAAAGGCCGAGGTTTCCCGTTTTTCCTTCGCGACACTTCTAGTCGGGAGACGTCCTAATTATGTGTGAATATCGCACACACATTCCAGACTCGAAAACACATATTTTCACATACCAATGCAAGGGAAGGTGTTCACGGCGATTTCGGTGAGTTTTTAGGTCACTCTAATACGTCAGAGAGGTAAGCGTGCCTGAGTGACCTAGCCGCTTTTCGTAACCACTCAGGGGCCGCCGACAGGACACTTCACGGATGCCAACGCACACAATGGCCTCACCACTGACGTAACCCGATTGTCAGAGGTACGAAAAGAGGAAAAAAAAAAGCTCAATATGAGCAATTCTTTACAGATTCACAAAATCTATGCATTGAGAACAGTAGAGGTATATGCGCTGTCAAATGGCACGAAAATATTTATCGCAAAGGCAAATGGAGAGTGATACCGGGCAAAAAATCTGGTTATTGCCACCTTCATGCAAATTTTACTAACTATATTTAGCTGATGTTAACAAAATAAAAATGAACGAATGATTAATACTTGTATTATTTTTTAAGAACTTACTTATCTTGTTAGAATTAATTTACAAGAACATTTTGTATAATAATTCTTGTCACTGACGCAATCTTGTAAATTTTACGAACCATATTTAATCGATGTAAACAGAGTAAAAAAAAAATGAATAATTTATAGTTTTTTTTTTCAAACACTCTCTTATCTCATAAGAAATAATTTATTACAAGAACATTTTGTATAATATAATGACTTATAACTTAGAAGGTAGATTAATTTCTAATTTAAAGATCTTTAATTTTTACAAGATGATTGTCAAATATAACTATTTACAGCTTAGAGGATTGGTAAATTTCGATTATCTTATTTTAGGCTCTTTACGCGTTACCTATATCTAGCTGTAATTGCTGGGAAATGCACTTAATATTCCAGCATCTTAATTTTTAACTTTTTGCTCTGCAATAACCCAGCGACGTGAGAATTTTTAATCGCAGAGTAACCTCGCTAGTTCAGCGTTGTCCTGTCGAAGTCATAGACTTGATTCTAACGAATGCGAGAACCTTGTTGTGTGTTTACACGGCATACACAGAAAGATTAATCCAATCTACTTGAATTGGCACCTGTGCTGAACTTGAATATTTTTAGGGAAACATTTGGACTTAAAAGTGGATTTCACTGCGAAATTCGTTAAATAAGACTCACATGCCTGGTACCCAACCTTTATATTGGCTTTATATTGACCGATATATTTGGTTTAAGAAAAATATATACATATATATATGAAGTTAGAAAAGTAAGGATAACGAGCAATTTAATTTGAAAGAGTAAGAAACGGGGTGAAATAAAGAAAAGTACAGACCCTGAACAAGGAAATGTCTCAACAGTTTGCACCATACCGCCAATATTTTCATAAAATTTCCTATTTCAATAACTATAAAAAGTAAAATTTGGTGGAATCTGCAAATAAATTGATGTACTTATAATAAAACAGAATGCTTCGTTTCTCAGCCAGAGAAGTAATCGGAAAATATATAACGAATATAATCATGAAGTAGCTAATAGGCTACACCAAAGGGTTAATGCTGATCCGAAAAACTGTGGAGATTAGAAGAAGGGTTTATAGGGATTCTGGAACAACTACTCTGCCTTAAAGAACGACCAACTTTAGGGTGGATAATCTGATCTTTCAGGTGAGACGCACAACCGAAATAAAAGTAAACCGAACCGTTATTACCATAACCAGAAAATTAACGTATCCTGAACATTGAACATAAATTTTAAAAACAATAAAAAACTTATTAAACATGTATCTTTTAGAGAAATAAACATATATAATGTATTGACACTTAATAGTTTTGGTAATCGAATATTAGTCTATAGTTTTCTGTATAAAACAATGAATTAATGAATGGATCTAAAATATACGACTACACATTATTTTAGGACGATTTTTCAGATGAGATTATTCCTGTGGAGGACTAAAAGTAGAGATAAATGCATCATATTTACAGCACATGTTAGGAAAAACAAGTACAGGAATCAGTCTACTACAACTACGATTCGAACTCTCACCTGGGCAATCCCAGATACCCGTGTTCTTAGATAGGAACCCTTCAAGCATTGTTTGAACATCGGCATAAAAAATAAATTTTATGTAAACACGCTAAATAATAATTTTGGTTTTTCTTCGGGCACTGTTTTACGAGATAATTCACACTCATTCCAGCATTTAGAAATTTGTTGACATCTTTGTTAATGATACATCAAAAGCGGGGAGTTACTTCTACTTCCCTTGATAACAAACGTTCTTCAAAAGATTAAATCTACAGACACCGTCCCGAACAATACATATACAAGGACAGGAAAAAAATAACTATGAAGAAACATGTCGAATCATTTTTTTTCTTTTTTTCTTCCTCAGAGCCTTTTACGCGATAAGTAAATCAACGGAAGCTAGTTCCGTGTACAGAATAAATATTTTTTTTCTATCGAACCAGCGTTAATTGCTATTTTTTTCTAATCCGGTATAACAAAATATGCTCATTTCGCCTTTAAAAAGGGCAAGATTAGCGAACACACTATCGCAGGAGTCTGCTATCTCTATGGTCGTTCACACCTGGAAGCGCACAAGTGGAAAGAAAAATTGTTCCCAGGGGCTTAGAAAACTAGATAACAATTTTCAAGAATTTAAATTTTTTTTTAATAATTGGGGAGGGGGGGGGGCTTCCTTTAAATATTTTCTTTGAAAATATTTTTAGAAAATGGTGTTCATTTTCCGAACAAGCAGGGCCCGATTATGAAAGCTGGGGGCCCCTGGGCAGATGCTATTTTGGGGCCCCCCTCTAACGAATATTTATAAAAATAAGAACTATCCATGGGCTATACATACTATTAGAAGTACTAGGCGCATACACCAAGGGGGTTTTGGGGCCCCCTAGCATCAGGGGGCCTTGGGCAAAGTCCTGATTTGCCCATGCGATAAAAAGGCCCTGCGAACAAGTCGATAGTTATATTCTCTAATGAGTAAGACAGCACCGCAGAAATAGATAGAACACGCATATTCATATACAGTATTACACATGGGTTTTGCAATTCATCCACGTAATCTAGATGTTTGTGTACATGAAAATACATTGAAATAATCTGAACGCATATTAAGTTACAGATATTATATATTTTGCTAACTGATTGAACTTCTTTTCAGACAATTCGTTAAAACTAATACATTATTATAATTCTGTGCTCAGATGGCAAAATGTTATAAGAAACTTACGTGACAGCAATTCTAATATTCAAGATGTCATGAAAAAATCTGTAATTTGTTTTTCATGACCAAACGTGGTACCAATGTTTCAGAAAAATAGTTGGCTATTACTTACAGTAGTTACAGTAAATAGAAAATAACGGAGAACAAAAATCTGGAATGTGAAAAACTCAATTTTTTAAAGAAAAGTTTCTTACAACATTTTGCCATCTGAGCACAGAATTGTAATTGCATTTTCTATAGTAAGAAGTAATTTTTAGATGAAAAATGTTAAGATTTCTAAGTACATAAATTATATAAAATAGAAATACCAAAGAAAGAATAGCTTCCATTTCTCATTGGTTGAAACGAATTTATGAATCAGGAAGTCTAAACAGGAACTTAACTGAATACGCATCAAGCAATACATATTTTCACGCCACCTGTATTCCTTCAGAGGCCCGAAAGGGTAAATGATGCTCAAACGGTTGTCATTGTATTTTAAGCCCATTAAAATGAACAATAATTTAGAGCATTGGGGATATTTATGTTACCTATTATTCAGATTTTTTTTAAAAAACCTCATTTATGTATGCTACACGTTTATTCTGACAATGATAACGAGGAATCATTTCTTAGAATATGAAATAGCTTTCTATAATGAATTCTCTATCACAAGTCAAAGCTTATTTTCTAGAGTGCATTGATCTATAAAAATCTATAAAATACTTGACACTTTCTTCCTACGGAATGGTGCACAACTTTATCAATGTAAATATATGAAACAATTTATCAATAAGTGCTACGATTGTAAAGTGCGTATGACAAAAAAGTTTATTCAAAATAAAACTCATCAGTCAACCACTAGTTCTCTATACTGCGGGATAGGGCAGTATGCCAATCATTTTTGAATATTTCATTTAAACAGTGATATTCAATTCCATACACCTCCATGTAAAAATATTTAATATTGTCACAAACGAAATTTTTTATATGTAGTAGAATTTGATTGCATTTCAAGACAAAATAGACTTAAGAGAAAAAAATCAACTGAGCTAATTTTGCAGCTTGTACAGAAGGTATTTACGTTATTTATGAAAGTATAAATATGATTGGCAGGTAAGTCTTTTCTCTGACTGGCTGTTACAATTTATCGATGGACACTATTTAAAAAACTTCGATAATACTGAACAGACGTTGAGAAGCCGATATAATATGTGATGCTGAACCTGGATCCTGATTCGCTGGCTATGATTACTTATCCAAAACAGATGAATTTTATATTTCCCACGAGCGGCATTATATATACTACAATAAGGCCCCTGCCTTATTATCTACAACTTTTAAACTATTCTCGCATTAAACCAGTTCACGCAAAATATTGGTCCCTCAGCTGCTGTTGGAATCGAAAACTGTTAAGATTGTCGGTTGTAGAATTGATTGAAAAGTGGAACCTTCTAATATTTACATGATTTGGCGTTATGGTGCTTAAAATCGCATAATTATTTTTCTCAGCTACAATTGTTTGAAACATTTTATTTCATAAAGGCGAAAAAAAGGTGATTTCAGTCAAATTATATTGAAAAATAACACCCATTTAAATGCAAACTGTGCTACTCTTCAGCACGCCGCAGTAAATAAAAAGTTGACTGTTTTGTACCAAAATCTGCCTCTTTGGTGGCAAACTTTGCAGCAAAACCCTTAACGTGACCTCACGGGTAATGTGTCACCGGTTCATCTTACCCCTTAAAAGAGTGTGGCTTATCGCCTCTAGTTACGCCGATGCATGAAATCGTATGAGTCACATTATCTGTACCCACCAACTGGTGGAAAAAAAAGTAAGGAAAAAAAGGTGCACGCATGAGCGCGAAACTTCTAAATACTTCTCAGATTCGGGGTATTTTCGCCAGTGACCATACTATTGAAGCTGGCCTGATATTTATCCGGAAAGAATAGAAACGCTCTTCACAAAGGATGCACAGAAACTATTCGCTGAAATCCAGGTGCGCCATCGATCGACAGTGGAATCTCGTCACTCAAGGCAGCAGGAAATGGATCGATGGAAATGTGAGAGATCTCAAAATAAAAAATAAAATAAAAATAAATAAAATGAAAAAACCTCCCCCACTCTTCACAGTTTTAGAGGCACTCATAATTATTGATGCTTACAGCGAACGAAATGGCTGTGGTTAATATTTTTTTGTTCTACTCTGTTCTGAAGGGGGCGTAATTTTTTTAAATGTGGATTTAACATATGAGATATAATGGATTTCATATGAAGGATATACGTGGATGATAATTAAGCCCATAACAAGGGCAAAATTAAAGTCCAAAGCTGCCTGGTATGCTGAAGAGGAATGAATTTGCAACTGGCTCGGCCTAGCTGGGTGTGCCCTATGGATTGTCACGTATGACAAAATCTTGTAGAGTTTGTTAGGGAATGTAATATATTATTTGCTGCTTAAAACCGTTTTAAGATAAAGGATCAAATGGTGGTAGCAATTCTCCCATATAAAGGTTGTGCCTAAAATATCATTGCTTTAAGAATTTACATATGAGACAAACACCCACATACACACCAAAAGAAAGAGGAAAGAATCGTGGTTGCAGGGGACTAATTTGTCCAGAAGTTGTACTAAGTGTTTCATGTCTAATATATGGTTAAATTTTAGATAAAATCTAAAGAATTGTTTCGAAATGGTTTATTATGCATGTTTAAAGTCTTGTAGTGGGTGCATACACCGGGGGGGGGGAGACTAACTGATAAAAAACGTTTTACTTTTGAGTATTCGGAAAATTTTAATTCAGCAATGCATAATGATACGCTGCACTAAATAAATGGGTTTTATCAAAAACATATTAATTTAATGTTTGTAAGCTGCAAACATTTGGGATTTTATATGAATTGATAGCGGACGTATACTACGAAAACATTAGCTATGTGTTACTATTATGTTACTACTATTATGTTACTATCATATAGTAACAATGTATTTTAAACGTCCAATATTTTGCTCTACCTATTACTCTAGTAAATAAATGGGTAAATTAATATCGTATAAATAACATGGTTTTGTCAACAGAAGCAAGAAATTTAAGTATAAAGTTGCTTTTCTAAATGGCATATTTATCTTCAGTTTAGTCCTGATTCTCTTCAAGAAATTTAAAACAATGGGTTCATCGACACTATTACGATAAGTATTGAAAGTTTACACACATTAATAAAAATCCACAACCTAATTTAATAAGTCTAAACTATCCTTAGTCTATCACTAGATCCATCAATCACTAGAACTGTAATGAATATCAAAGGTAGTAGCAAAGGTAAAAATATCCACGCCTAATCTCTCTAATCTGTGTGGGCAGCACATTTGAATGCTATAAACTTGCTTTATTGGCATGCGTTCATGCAGATTCATAGACGAGTTCTGCTGTCGAACAAGATCTCATCATAACATGAGTAATGAACACGGGAGACCAGCTTCACCAGAGAGATTTTACTTTGGCAATTATGAACAATGAACAGTAGCAGTTTCAGCATGACCCTCGCTATACCGCTTATTCACCCAATATGTCCACTCATTTAAAAAAAAGCATATTCACACAGTATACATATATTCAGTTGATGTCTCTAAAGGTACAATGGATTTTGAATCTTTTTCCTTCAATGAGGTAATTTGAAACAATGTTATATAACTAGTATTAAGCTCAAAATTTCGCTGAAAACTTAGTGAAGATGCATTAAAAATATTTGCAGTTACCAAAAATTTTGAATTATTTTAATAAAAAGTACTTTTAAAATATTAAATGTCCCATATTCGTCTCCCTCCCATGAAACAAAGAAATTTTAACTTATGAAATATTTACAGGTATCAGAATCAAGCTTAGCTCTTATAGTCAAAACTCCCTACATTTTTAGAGAAATTATTTTTTTGTCATTTAAATAATCCTTAATTTCTATTCAAAAAACCAGCAGCCACCCAGTTAGGTGAAGAATTTCGCACAAATTACATATGTATTGCATTTTTATTTGCTGAAATTTACTAATACTTATATATAGTGTAAAGTGCTAATTTGAAACAAATATGACCGCAGGAAATGCGCACAAAACATTTCAAACATATTAAGAGCATGAAATTTTATTAATTACATAAATGCTATTTAAAATATTTAAGCACATATCTTGTTCACTAAACACGTTTCAAGTACGTGTATCAATATTAATTAACTATGCACATACTACTATTAGTAAACACTGTGCTTGTATACCGAATCAATGCAGAAAATTATAGCTGGTTAATTTTAATTTCTCCGCGTAATTAGTACATTAAGCGCACCCCAGTTGAACTTTTCATTTATGAAAACATAAAAGTTTATTGAATTGTTCTACCATACAGTCTGAAAGTTTCGAACAAAATGTTAAATAAATAAATGTACTGCAACCAAATACAATAGTTTTAGTAACTGAAAAATGTAGGAAGACGCAGAAGAAATAAAATCTCAAAAGTTTAGAAAAAGAAAATTTAACTCTTAGTTAAGAAAATGTTGGCTCTTTTAAATTTCAACAAATCGCTGTCTTACTTTCAGGAAGTGTGAAACAATAAGCGAGTGGCAGAGAAACAGAAACAAAAACATTAAATATGCCATTGTGTCTTCCACTTCGTTATCCCGACGCAGCAGTTAAATTTGGGGCTGGGGATCCACTCCAAAACAAAAAATACAAGCAACGTTAAATGTATGCTTACATTCTCGGTTTTATTTATTTTTTCTTCTTCAAGATTATGTAACAAGGAAAAGTTCCTGGAATAATCATGTGTTTACTAAGCATTCTGGGACGCCTTATCAGTAAATTAAAAAGAGCCGGGATTCAGTAAAGTGTGTTCTTAACTGACATGTTGTTTCAAAAATAATAATGAACACATCAGTTTAAAAATGTGACGGTCATTTAAGGGATATGAAAATCTTCCAAGAGCGAAAAAAATTAAAATATAAACGACAGAGAAAGGATGATGTGTTTTGAAATCAAACTAAGGGCCTTATTATACAGAGCCACAGCTGTGGCGCGTGTTCGCCACAGAACTGTGGTGCTGTGCAGTGGCTCTGTATAATAAGCTCCATAGGAAACAATGGTCCGCTACCGCAGCCACAGTCGCGCAGGCGAGCCACAAGAAGCGAGGGTAGGCGACTGGAGTGGCTCGCCCAGGCCACAGTCGCGACCTGTAGCCACAGCTGTGGCTCAGTATAATAAGGCCCTAACAATCACTCTAGACCAGAGGTGGGGAACCTTTTTACCATTAGAGGCCACATGTAAATTAGGTAGTACTAAAGGAGGCCGCATAAGTTGATGAACCTATAAATGCGACTTTTATGAAATTATTATAGTTAGATATAGTTTTAACAATTTGGTGCATTATATAGAAAAATAACAAAAAAAAATTAAGTCCTTATTTATTTATTACTTGACATAAAAAGTTACAATATAAAATATTTTTGTATTCACATAAGGATAAAAACTTGTTATAACATTAATCATTAATTATTTATTTATTTTTTTTTTGCAGAAAAAATAATAAGTTTTAACGTACATGGAGTCAGTCACAACAATAATAGTAAGAAAATAGTTTTTGTGTAGAGATCATATAACATGTCTGGTAGTATTGCAAAGAAACTCTGAGCATTAAATTAAATATAAAGTGTAGTTAAAGTATCATACAATCAAGGTAAACGAAGCTCATTTGGATAAATATACAATTGTAGCGACTTTAGACAACAATTTCAAAATGTCAACTTTATTTTGGCCGACACTGTACATACATTCATGCCGTTCTTTATTTAATTCTATTGATTTGGAAATTGTTGTAATCTATATAATAAAATATTAATTAATACAAGTGTTAGCTTTTATGAAGGCCGCAAGAGAAGATCACGGAGCGTCGCATGCGGCCTCAAGACCGCGCTCTCCCCACCTCTGCTCTAGACATAAACACTTGCTTATTATTTTGTTATAAAGGTTTTTTCAGACATTTTTGCTTCGATCTGAGGGCAAGCTCTCAACGCATCTGACAATGCTTGATAATATAGTTAGCGTGATCTACGGAACGAAAATTTCAGGGAATAAGATGAGTACGATATTATTATAATTATTAAAGAATTAGTCATTAAGTGTTACTGATTAGTATTAGTACAATTAATTTATTTTTTTTATTATTTACAAGCTGAATACCCGTACTACGCTACGGAGTACATTCAAATTAAATACAACGGTCAATGTATCCAATTAATGCCAAATATATATATATATATATATATATATATATATATATATATATATATATAAAAATAAATACAACGATAAATGTATGCAATTGATGTAAAAAAATTATAAAAAAAAGTGACGGATATTTTTTATAGACAAAATAATGTAGAAAAAAATATTCAAATTAAATCTAAAAGAACATACTAAAGAATACAGTACAGTTTCAGGAACTTATCTTTTACTGCATTTTAATTTTTTTTAAATAATGTCCAATCGTCTGCCGCATTAGCAAGAATTTTTTTTTTTTTGTCTATTACGTTTTTATGCATGTGACGCAAAATTAAGTATCACAAAAAGAAACGAAACCACGTGATCAGCATTTAATAAATTAAATTCTAAAAATTGATCTTTAAAAATTCACCAAAAATCAGAAAATGGGGGTAAAGATTCGAAAAAGATTTCATTTTAAAGGAATTTCTATGATCTTTCTCGTGATATAAATTTTTAAACCCTCAGATTATTATTTTAAATGCAAACTTAAAAAAGTTACAAAAACAGCTTAAAAATTTAATTTTAAAAAATCTAAGAAATTTTCAAAAATCTTTCTTAGTGCACCCCTACACTATCAGCAGAATCGCCATGCAAAATTTCAGCCCTTTAGGTCCAGCGGTTTGATGTGTGCGTTATATGTCAGTCAGTCACAGAACTGTTTTATATATATAGATTATTAATATTTATTATTTATTTAAGTTTTAGTTATTAAGGCATTAAATTAATTTATACTTATTATAGTTATTATTTAAGGTTAGACAATGTTGAAACAAACCAAACGCTCTGAAAGTTCCCTCAATCAAAGACTTCCACCACCCATATCACAAATCCTTTTCAAATTTTGTAGTTCAATCCTTTCTGCATTTAGTCTAACCTCTATGGGGAAAAATTTCTCATATAATTAAGATGCTGATCATGAATATTAATAACAAAGAGCATATTATCTCTATCCCACATTCTTTTCAAATTTTGAAATAAGATTTTTTTAAATTGAAACTCTAGGGGTAAAAAAAAAAAAAAATCTGAAATAATTAAGATGCTCAAAACGAATTTTCATAAATAATTTTCACAGTTTCGAAATTTTTTGGAAACTATAATAGACGCACCAATGCAAGATCTGACTGAACTCCTATTTTTTCTAATAAACAACGAGTGTGCAGCATTCTCCCCCATACGCAGTATTCCTAACCAAAGAATTCTGTCCATATCCCAAATTCTTTTCAAAATTTGCAATTAAACATTGATATATTTTTAATTATGACTAAAATTATAAACAATAATTAATATACAGCAATTTAATTTTCAAAAATAATTTAGATACATTGGAAAAATTTTAGGGAAAGGTACTAAATGCGCCAGTGGAAAATCATTAATTAATATTAAATTAAATAATATTGAAAAGTATTAGGAATTAATTTCTAATTTTTTCAATAATGAAAGAAAGAGCACAATTTATTTTAAACTAAATTAAGATTAAATGTTAAACTGATGAGCAAGAAAAACTAAATATTTTATCAACAAAAAGTTTCAGTATTTTCTGTGTCGTATACCGGTGACAGATTTACATATTTTCGCTCCCTCCCTCCCCTTATATCTCTCATATAATACATAGCATCATTGAAATGCAAATCTGGTAAGGCGTCTACCATATTAGAATGTGAACAATTTAGTTCAAAATATGAGTCAGCCTTCGCTCAAATATTCTGGAAATCTGTAGAACATCCAAGGAAAAAGGAAAAAATATACATATTCCTGGAACTCTCGTGGAAAAGTATGAAAGAGAAGACTTTATGGTAACTGAAGAGTCAGCCGCATATCAAATGTCGTGTGTTGCAGTAATGGACCACGATGGCTGAATTTAAATAAGTCCATGTAGTTTGGGTTTATCTAAAGAATGTAAGATGGTACTGATGCACAATTGAGGTGAACATCCCTTTGGTTTTGGATGCGTGCGAAGAATAACGAGAAATGATGCATTAAGAGGTACCATAAAAGCATTTAAAAATCAATATGGGAATGTCAGGATAAGCAAACTGCAGATAACAACGAAGATTTGTGTAATATATGTAAGTGTCTAAAGACAACTTAATGTTGATAAAGTTAAGTCCGAATACTCGAGTAAATTAACTGTTTATCTTCCTTGAGGCATCGAGATTCCAGTTTATAAATCTAACTCTGGGAAAACAAGGAAAATTAATGATTGCTGGAAACGAAGCTTCAAAATAAATCTGAAGACAATACATCGTTTGACCCACTTCCCGTATTTTAGTTAACTTATATTTCATTATTAACCCACATTCGTTGGAAACTATAAGGAAAAATGTTCAAAATATTTTTGCTAGTTGTACATTCCAAAATTTATTTTCATTCACTTGTCTTAAAAGCTATTAGAACTACAGGAACTGATCCAAACAGACCGTTAACGCACTGCTAGGGCTCAAGCATTTTGAAAAATTTCCGAATTAGACATTCAAGGAGATCGATAAATGCTCAACTTATTAAATTCAAATTAATAATTTCAGTATCCGCCATCAAAACTACAGAAATTATTAATGTAACTGAAGGAGAAACATCGAAATTATTAATATAAAGGAATGTATAACATTAGTAAAATCAGTTTAACCAATCAGACAGACCAATTTGCCTCTTTGAAAAGTAAGTCTAGGAACATACATTTCGGTAAAAGTTGAGTTTTAAGAATCCGTACTATATAACCAAACGAACATAATCAAATGTACGAAAAATCAATTTTTAACGTAATTCAATATGCTCCTTTTTCTGTAGAAAAAGAAATACTTTTTTTTCCTGCTACTTAAATTAGAGGAAATAATGTAATGTATGTCACATCGTTTGGTATATAGCATAATTGTATTTGTTGTCTCAGTTTTTTTCACTTTATTTGAGACATAATCTAGTAGCATATTTCCATACACTACTAGAACTACGCGCGTACATACATACACATACAAACGATCTTATGAAATTGATCTCAAGTTACCATATTGAATATTCTTCCCCTATACTATATATTTCAAAATTCAGCGTCACCAGTAGTCTAAATAGTAGTCTAAAGGTAATAAATCAAACAGGATTAAAAATTACAGTTGCTACTGGAAAAATATTTCAAAGGCATATCTTTTCGACAATGCCCCATTCTGTCATGCATGTGTGTTCAAGGGAGATAGTAACTATCTTTACTATAATGGACTCAAATAGGAAATTCTCAATGGATTTATTTATCACCGGAATGAACTTAAACTGAGCCACAAAGAAAATTTCCAAAGGAAGGCGTAGAAAGATAAACACGCTACTCATATTCTGAAGTCACACTTTCTGTGCCTCGATTCCACCGAATTTAACCCAGCCTCTCAATGCGAGAGGAAAAGAGAATCGATGCCGGCGCAATTTGAAGGGAGATAATCAAGAACGGAGTCGCTGCAGAAGAGAAAGTGAGAGGAGAAAGAATGTTGCGCTGAACTCCCTCTCATCAGAGATTCAAAATGGTTCGGGGAGAGGGAAAAGCACAGAATGACCAATTTTATTCATTTGTTATTATTAATTTTTTGTCCCCCATTTCCGAAACGTGTGAGCAGGAGAGTAACTCACCAGTCGATTTTCGATATATTTAAAAATAGCTAATTAACCTTTTCCTTACGGGGTGGGATAGCATGTATCCCAAGAATACGAGAACAAGAATGAATATGAATATATATATATATAAACCCCTTAATGGCCGTTCTTACAAAGGGGTATGAAATTCCCCGTTCTAAAGAGGGAATCGAAAAAATGGACCCCGTACGCTAAATTTTAAAAGAAATATAAACAGATTATTTGCGAAGTGGGGTAGCACATTATAGGTATGAGTATCCATAACCACCTCATTTTCCAATCAATTTTAAAAATAATTGGTTAAAAAACAGTGTCATGAAATGGTAAACCATTTTAAAAGTTTTTCAATAATTACTTAGCACAGATGTTCCTTCATAGTACACTACATACAAAATACACGCATGCACTCAGAATGCCTACACATACACATATAACAATTGAACCCACAAATATCTATAAGAAAAAAATAATTAAAAACCCCAAGCTATTTAATTCACTTAAATTTGTCAAGGAAGATCAACTTAAGGCCTATTCATTAACATAACATAGCTTGGCGGCGTAGTGCATGACACAACTGTTCAGAGAGCAGGTTGCGGTACCCATTCCCGAGCTAGATAGTAGTATGTTTATAGAAAGAAAAATTGATAAATATGACATAATGGGACTGAACGGATGCCGTAAGTTACGAAGAAACTGGGCAAAAATATTAACGAGTGTAATAATAAAAGTCACAAACATCCGGTATGAAATTGAATAAAAAATTTAACGGAAAGAAATAAAACAGGAAAGAAAAGAGTAGTTTAAAATATATTTTCATCATGCATTCACAACAGGGGAAAAAAAAAGTTTTAAATTATTGATTCTAACTGAAGAGTGTTTTGATTATTACTATGTTGTTTGATATGAATATTTTATGACAATTTTATGCTTTTGTTAAACGTGCAACCTAGTTTAAAAGTAATGCAATCAAACGTATATTTCATTGGGAAAATGATTGACAATTTCGAAACAAAACCTAACCTATTTTCGAGAATTAGATTTAAATAAGACTGATTTTAATACAATTTTGAAGAAACTATGTATAAGGAAACCTAATCGTTTTATAAAATAAAAACCATTAAAATTCTTTCATAAATTTTACAAATAATAGTATTTGTGTTCCCTTGTAAGAGAGTGATGGGTAGTGCAGTATCGCAGCGGAAATACTAAGCGAGCCTATTTCACCCTAACTAATATCAAGATCAATGGATGTTGAAGCCTATTTATTAATGATTTTAGGATACAGATATAAAAAGGCTCCATGCGTCTGATGTCCCTTTGAACTTGTAATAAACAAGTTCAAAGGGGCATCAGACGCATGGAGCCTGTCCTCTTGTCGCTCCGCCTCCAAATAGAAACAATTTCTTAAATCAAAGACATTTTTTGGAGAAAGAAAGCCGAAAAAACTTTACAAGTAATTCACTAACATTACGTTGCATTAGCATAAACTGCAATGAGTATTCATGCTCGTGTAACTTGGGTAATACCAGAAGTAAGAAGACATGACGATATTCATGAAACTCACAATATTAGAAAAAATAGTTTAACTGAAAAGTACAGATAGTCAGTCCTTGTGAATAGGAATTCAAGCAACAAGTACTCCTAAAAGATACAGAAATTTTGTTTTGAATTCTTGGAACACGCATTGTACGCAAATATCTTTACTTACATATCTTATTGAGCTTTTCCCAGGCTAGACCAAACGCATACCATAGCCAGGTTGGTTTGGTTTGGAGCGCTACGGTCATTTTTACCATAGCCAGGTAATAAAATAAGAGTGTTTTTATAATGCATAAATTCCTTTTACAGGGAGCATGCAATGTGAACTATACCTCGATGCGCTAAATATTAGAATATTATCATTGGTTACAAAATTAAAGAAGTCTATATTCTAAAAGAAGCCGTTTTCATACGGTCGGTCATGTATAAAAAAGTAAATATACACGTAGACATTCAGTTTCTTTTCCAGAGTCTTAAAAAATAAATATTCTCAAAAAAGTCGTTAAATTTCCTCTTCTGGCAAAAACACTATAAAACTCTAGAGTCCTTACGCATAACACGGGGAAAGTGAACATAAAAATGCATCTCAAAATCTGATATGCAAGCAATCAATCTCTTGCAGCGTTGCCTCGAAAATCAAGAATCATAAAATGAGTGCAAACCCACGCGATACTGTTTTCACAAACAAGTACGAAAGAAATACAAAAATAAAATAGACTAATGATCCCAGAGATGTCATTTGGATGATTAGCAATTGAGGCGCTATAGAAAATAATTATTTCGAGAAATGAAACACAAATGAAAGGTAAACAAGACTCTGAAATTCGGAGAAAAACAGTTTTTCAGAAACACAAATGCATTATCATCACGATTTCTATGAGGTAGAAATGCAAAACACGAGGAGGTTTAATGACGCTCTCTTTAATCACTTTCCTTGATCTAAGGAAATTTAAAAATCAACCGAGCATATTGTCTGAAGTTTTGGACTTAAATGTGCTACAAAAAACAAATAAAAATTTAAAATTAAATAAACGTTTTTTAATAGTGAAAATAGAAAATAAAAAAAAGTGCGTATACACACATTATATACACTGAAGTGCCACTGAATTAGGGATAGCAAAGCCTATGCAAATTGTGTAGCGCTGCGCATCATGTATGCGCAAGTGAGGGCGCTGTGGTAACTGCATATATAGCGCGTACTGTGGTTGTTCTGAATTAGTTGTTGGAATTGCCAGTATGGGTAAACTGCCTGATTTAGACGCCTTCGATCGCGGACAAATCGTAGGTGCGCGACGCATGGGCCATTCAATTTCCGAAATCGTCAGACAGCTAGGATTTTCAAGGTCGACAGTGTCAAGAGTATACCAAGAATACATGGATGGTGGAAAAAAAACTAGCTATCGGGCAAACTGCAAAGGACAATTAGCCTTGACTGTGCGTGGTGAGAGACGGCTCAAGCGTATTGTACGTAGCCAGCGAAGCCAAACATTAGCTCAAATTACCACCCAGTTTAATGACGGTGCCAGTCGTACAGTCAGTAAACGGACTGTGCAACGCTCGCTTCACCGTATGGGTTTCGGGAGCCGTCGACCTACGAGAGTACCATTGCTCTATACTCGCCATCGGGCTGCACGTCTTGCCTGGGCAAGAGAGCACAGAGACTGGAGTGTAGAGGACTGGAAACGAGTAGCATGGAGTGATGAGTCTCGATTCCGACTACTTAACGTCGACGGGAGGCTGAGAATATGGCTTCAGGCTCATGAAGCCATGGATCCTGCATGCCTAGCTGGAACTGTAGAAGGGCATGGTGACTCAATCATGGTCTGGGGTGTTTTTTCGTGGCACAGTTTGGGATCTTTGGTGCGTGTACCAACCTCCCTCAATGCAATTCGGTACGTAGAGTTGCTGGGTGATCACCTCCATCCGTGTATGCTGTTCTGTTATCCGCACGGTAATGGAGTTTTCCAGCAAGACAACTGTACCTCTCACAAGTCCCGGTTGGCTACTGGCTGGTTGGATGAGCATTCCTCTGATTTCTCTGTCATGAATTGGCCACCCAGAAGCCCAGACTTAAATCCTATTGAGCATCTTTGGGATGTTTTGGAACAAGGCGTGAAAGGCCATCACACAGCACCAAAGAACCTTACTGAATTATGAACAGCTTTAGCCAATATTTGGCAAGCCATTCCCGTGGAACGTTTCCAGAAACTTGTTGAATCTATGCCTCGTCGTGGGGCAGCCGTTATCAAGGCCAGAGGAGGCCCAACTCGTTACTAGGTAGGTATCCCTAATTCAGTGGCACTTCAGTGTATATATATAACTAAGCATTTGCAAAGTTCTACTAATACACTCACTTCCAAAAGCTAAGCACGGAGCGGTAAAATGCGAAAAAAATGGACAAGTACTGTTTTGATTCAGATGAAATGCTGCAAGTAAGTAGCTCTATGTTTATTCATGAAACAAAACAAAGAATTACATACAGAGATAGAAAAAATATTGAATTTTCATTTGGGATGTAGAAGGACGTAGAAGTGAATTTGCAGCATAAAGTGGTGTTGCAGTGAAATTCTTTGTTATTCGCTTGTCTGCTAACAACTTTTTCGGTATCCATCCCTTATCTTTATAGCTCGAAATACTGGCGCTGTTGTCGACTACATAGTCGTGAATGTGTAATTTGATGTTTTACTTGCCTTTTATGCAAATTCTCGGGTGCGCCGACAACAGTGTCATATCTTCCCCTATCGGCGACTTTTGGAACTTTTTTTTTCTTGGAAACTCTTTCCCATGTCGTTCATAGTCCCTCTATGAATTTTGGTGGAATTCCGACTGATAGATCGCGCTACAGATCACTGAGTAGTGTCAGTTAAAAAAAAATAAATAATAATCACCCTGTATATGTTTAGCAATAATATTGACTTCTCATATAATAATTAATTCGATAAATATTAAGAGACCCGTGGAATATATCCAATTTTGTACGAGTCACCCATCCCAAATGAAAGGCAGTCTTATTACCCAATACATTACTAGTTATATTTTGCCGCAGATAACGGATTTCCCTCTCAATGCCTTTTCACATTTTCGTGTTTAAATTCGAAGAATGGATTTCACGAAATGCAACGTAGCTCAAACTTTTAGGAATTCAAAGGATTTCTTGGAATACATATGCAGGTCGAAGAATCCAACGACGTTATAATTTGCGAGAAATTTGAAATGGGCCATTCGAGGGAGAAGGGGGGACAGTGAGATGGTTTCCAAGAAAAGCGTGAGCCTCCACCCCTTACCCCCTGTCAACTCTCTTCACGGGGATCGATGCCGGCATTTCTGAGGGCAGATAAAAACTGTCGTTAAGGAGAAAGGGGTTCTAAAATTAGGGGAATGCACATACCTACGAGGGAATTTTAAATCGTTTCCATACACATGAGTATTAGATTTCATTCTCTGTTTAATTTTTACCAATTTAATTTCTTTTCGCGTGATTTTCGAAATTAATTAAATATGGGTTATTAAAATACAGATTTTATAAAACAATACCATTAGAGTCCCCCCCCCCCAAGAAAAACGAAACAAATAATAATTTGATGTTGTATTCATACGAAAGTTAAAAGTTACTTTCAATGCATTCACATACATAGTTTATGCACCTTAAGCAATTCAGATACCGGACAAATGGAACAAAAAATATAAGAAAATGAACTTTAAAGAATTTAAATAAATGCAAACACGAATAAAGGATATATTTCAACCCTCTAAATATTCATTTACAGAATTTCACATGATCAGGGGGTTATTCATACATCTCTGTTACTACGAGGCCTGATTATACTGTATTGCATAATGTGTTAAATTCAATAATCACTTTTTATACTTAAATCCAATATAATATGATATAATTATGAAGCTACCCGGTAGAAACTTACAGGTATAAAAAAAACCCACAAATAAATTATAAAACTCTGCGATTAAAAAAAAAGTTGCTGTTACTTATGCCACTTGACCAACAGCAACATCAGATCAAGTCCCGAAGGCTATGGGCGATGAAGCTGCGGTTCCTGTTTTGACTGGAACCACAAGGGTCTGAGTCCGACTTGGCCAAAGGACCAGTCCCATAATTTTGAACCGAGTCAAGTGACGAGACCAGAACACTTGACCCCGCACCTCCAGAGGTAATTTTGAGAACTTGGAGGACATTGCAGCCACGACATATTTTACGTGTACCAGCTGCCATTAGTGTACACGGCAGTGGATTTGTCAGCGACGAGCATCGAACCAGTGACTTTCAGATCACTAGTCCGCTGCCCTTGCCAACTGGGCCACCGTGATAAAAATTCTGTGAGCAGTAAACGGTCTAAATTCAGTATAACCTCTGTATTTATAAGTTCCATAAATCTGGTATTAATGTTCATATAAAACCATTTTTTTCTCCTTTGTGAGTGAATTTCATGTATTGCGTTTTCGAAACTTGCAATATTAGATTTCATGTGATTCAGATCAAAGTTATTTCATTTATCTGTGCTCATTTTACTGACAACGTTTAAACCATTTGGGTAATAATAATAATAATTATTATTATTAATAATAATACATGACAACCATTATCTCGAAAAAGTTATCAGGTAAGTTCGCAACGTATGAAGTCAAGTCATTTCAATACAAATGTGTAAAAGTCTGCACTTTTACATTTTCTAATGTATTATCCACATCAGTATCATAGGATAATCTTATCACTGCACTTCAGCCTTAAATATCGATCCACATTAGAAGACATTTTTCATGGAAAATTGGACTTTGTTTCCTTCAAGATTTCGGAAGAAGTAAAATGAAAATGGTCTATTTTTTCCGTTCATTGTCGTTTTTTAATTTTGCCTTTGTTACTCAACATTGTGTCCTCTCCATGCACGAAAGGCTTTATCCACATGCCGATGTCAAAGTGTCAGGCATCTTCGGTTCCTTAAATCATATATGCGGGTGTCGAAGATGGAACAAGGGCAGAACATTTTTTTAAAAAATATTTCGCTCGAGTTCCTGAGGCCTAATTACTAAACGCGAGGGCAATTTTCGATATAATGAACTATATACAGGTCCTAATTATCATCTAAGGCCACGACTTGGGTCACAGGGCCCTATATTTTAGGAGCTTACATAATCCGTATTTTAAGGAGACCGTATTTTAAGATATTAAGACCGTATTTTAGATCCGTATTTTAAGATAACCGAGGCCTTTAATTCATGTAATAGAATCCCAAATTAGTCATTTATTTCTGAATTAATTTTTTACTCTTTTATTTTTTTAAATATCGAAGCATTTTTTATAGGAAGTAGGGGATATACTAAACTTCATTTTAAAGAAATATTTGATAATACACTGACTAAACCACCCTTCCAGTTTTAAACAAACTTCCAGTCTAAAAACAAACTTATTTGCTGGGCTCGAGGAAATTCATTGCAATGACATTTTACTGTATATTCTCTTATAAATGAATAGGTCAGAAATTAAAAATATTTCCATACTTAAAATTTTTGAATGGCATTTTTTTAAACTAAAACTTACATAAAATTGCTATAACGCACACATAATCATGATTTTTAATAGTGAGTACTTAAGGTCACAAATTAAAAAAAAAATAATCACAATGGTGAAAACCAAATAACAAACGTATAAATTCGTATCAAATGAAAAACTCGTTCATTTTTATGAAGAGTATTAGCTGAAAACCCGCACTTCGCTACGGAGTACATTCAAATTAAATACAACGGTCAATGTATGCAGTTAATGCCAAAAAAAATACAAATAAATATATTTATAAAAAAATCGTAAGGGATATTTTTATAGACAAAGTAATGTAGAAGAAAATATTCAAATTAAATCTAATAAGACATACTAAAGAATAGTACAGTTTGAGGAACATTTCTTTTACTGTATTTTAATATTTTTTTGGATATGTCCAATCGTCTGCCGCATTAGCAAGGAAAAAAAAAAAATCTATTTAGTTTTTATGCACGTGACGATAAATTTATTTAAAGTACCAGAAAAAGAAATTACGTAATCAGCATTTAATAAAATAAAATTCTAAAAATGAATCTTTAAAAATTACCAAAAATCAGAAAATGGAGGTAAAGATTCAAAAAAGATTTCATTTTAAAGGACTTTATGATCTTTATCGTGATACAAATTTTATAACTCTCAAATTATTATTTTAAATGCAAACTTAAAAAAAAGTTACAAAAACAGCCTAAAAATTTAATTTAAAAAAATCTAAGAGGAATTTTTCAAAAATATTTCTTAGTGCACCCCTACACTATAAGAAGAATCGCCATGCAAAATTTCAGCCCTTTAGGTCCAGCGGTTTGGTCTGTGCGTTGTATGTCAGTCAGTCAGTCAGTCAGTCAGTTAAGGAACTGTTTTATATATATAGATTAATAAAATACCAAATATAACAAAAATAGTATCGAATAAAACCAAAATTCCCATCTCACACCTGAGTCAGAAAAACAAATAAATAAATAAACCAAAAAATTAATTATAACACACACCCGATTTCACCGAACTCAATTCATTCAAATTATTAAGCTATTTCCCATTTAAAAGAAATTTATATCTTATTCGCGCTGTGAACAAAACTAGTAAAATCCTCCTACACACATACGTTCAATCGATTTTTCCCCCCAACAAAAGCTAGACGGACCCGGCTGCCCGAACAAAAAAGAACCAAAAAAATATATTCCTGCCTAGAAGGAAGAGCGACAGGAGAGGAGAAATAAAAATAAATAAGTATATAAATAAATAATAGAAAAAAACCGCTCGCATGATTTTCCTTTCGCATCCTCCGCAGGTGACCCGTTCTGCGAACAGGTCAGCACAGGCGGTATTGCGGTCGTGATAAATAAGACGGGGAGAGTCTTAGCTGGAGAGAAAGGGAGAAAGTGTCAGAATATCGCTGTTCGTGGAGTTGTTCGGTGTGTTACTTGCCGTGTTGGACGCGGCATAAATTTTGTTACCACAGAGGCGAGTGTTAGGTTGAATTCCGTGTAATTCCTTAAAAATTCGCCCTAATTCCTCAAACGGACTCATGAGCCCCAAAGTTCAACAACTCAAAATTTGAAAAAGATGAAAACTACGCAATTGTGGGCAAAAATTGATAAATATTATTTGCAAAGCTACAAAATGTATTTGTTCAAGGTTCAAAACGTAATAAAAGCACTATAAAATTGAAAACTGCAATATAATAAGGTTTTGAAAGGTTTTAAATTCAACTGAAGCAGTTTTCCCATTTCGGTCATAATAGTCAATTTGTAGCTAATTCATTTATAGGAAAGTTTTGGACACACAAACAGGAAAAATATACCATTTTAAAAAAAAATTAATTTCATTATATTGTGGTTATTAAGAAGTCATTTATTTCTGTTATAGCTAGATATCAATGCCCTGCATATGGATGCCCTAACTAAATTAGAATGATTTTTATGAAATTGAGAGGGAAAAAAACTTATTTGTTGAAGCATAAAAAAATAACCCAAAACTACGAAAAGAAAGAAAGATATGCAAAGTTATGAATTAGTAAAAAAAAATCTTTAAAAAAAAATATTGAAATATTTTAAATTTAAACTAAAGCAGGCTATACATTTGAAATCGATATATTATAAGATTCTAAATAAGAATTCCATAAAATCTGTCTCACTATCATTAACTGTGTTTAACAATATAACACTGATAAAACCTGAAATTCAATTTTAAATTCTAAACGCGAATATTGCCCCTTTTCATTGATGATACATATGTACAGACTGGCATATTTTAGAATCAATGACTGGCATTTCTCTGCTCATCTCAAGTGAAATCCCCGTTTTCTCCCTTTTAGTATAATTAATGCATAAGCATTACTATATTATATATGCAGAGTGCCAGTAAAGTCTTGTTATATGTTAAAAACATCCCAACATAATAAGGCAATGATAATGACAGTACATTAAAGATTAACTCAAATATTTTTAAGGGGGCTTCTCAGATCTAGTCACGTGATGCGCTACATACACGGTACGCTATTCCTTTCAAGAGATGAACAGCACAGAGAGTTGTACAGAACATCAGCTGGTTTGCTAAATTGGAGTCCGTGACCCTTGTCCGACGTCTATATCATCGCGTGTTTAATAGAGATCCTCCGCCTGGAAATAGCATTCAACGTTGCGATTACCAGCTTAAGGAAACTGGTAGCTCATATGACATAAAAAAAAAGTTCCGCCGTGACATTTCATGTCAGTGGCGAGTCAGTTGAAGCCATATCGGAAGAAAAACACAAGGAGTTGAAGGAAATATCTTCAAATAAGAGGAAATGTGCAATGTTTCGTGAATGAAATCTATACGTTTGAAACGCGAGGCAAGACTTTGCGGACACACTGCATACAGATACAAACACGTGTTTGTGCATGAATAATGCATGGAGGGATGTTAAGTGTGATCAGATTCCCTGTTGATGAGAAAGGTTACAGCTGTTTCAGAATTGAAAATTCATAAGTAATTGTAACTTATTTTTGATAAATATAAATTTGAATAAAAGTTCTACTTTTAATGTTTCTGCCCATGCCCATGAAACTCTGTTTAATGCAATTGGCTGACATCAAAACATGTATAATCAAATACGCAAACATCCTTAAACACTCACGTAGACGAACCAGTGCTATAACTACAGGAAGGTTAGAGCGGCTAAACTCAAGATCTTTTTGAACTTCCCAGACATCCTGAATTTCAGTGCATTGTTATTTGCAAAAATCTCCTAGTTAACAAGCGTTCTCATCCTAAATTTCCTTCAAATCGGATAACAATGAATTTTTTATTTATGAATGTTGATTCGTAGACACTTCAAGCTTGCTTTCTAAAATGAATTGAACTTTGAAAAAATCTAGACGAGTTGTTCGAAACATCTGCGTATTAATATAAACTGTACCTTTATCTTCATGATTAGGGAATGAATTCCCTATATGCCAGTCATATCTATTTATAAATCAGCTATTTGTCATCCCATCTACTAAATTTTCTAACTCAGGTTCTTAGCATGTGTTCCGCGAATTTGTCCCAGATGTTCCACGAACTTTGTAATGATTTTTTTCTTTTTAATATTAATTTAATATCCTATTTTTTCTTCATAATTCATGTATGACAAAAATCAATATTTGTAAATCTTATACTGGTTTCAATTGAAATGTAACCGCCTGTTTCGGTTCAATATCTTTAATAATAATTGTGTGCGCCACTGTATACAAATATTTTTGTTAAACATTTTTAAATGTAAAAAGACGCTTAAAACGTAAACATGCAATTAAGCAAGTTCAAACAGGGGAAGAGAATAAAAAATATATGACCCTTTACAGGCCTTATAATCCAAAACAGAGTCTCAACATTAAGCATTTAATTACAAAACGCAATAATACACATTATTAGGGTTTTTGTTTGTTTATTTGTTAATTCGAGCAATATGCTTTTTATGTTTATTCTTTATCTGTTTTCTCAGGTGATTATAAATTCGCAAACAATCAAACTTTTTAAAAAATAGAGTACGTTGTTCCTTTTGAGATTTTGCTGAATACATAAACATTAATGTTAGTATCCCGTGTGTGTATGTGTGTGTGTGTGTATATATATATATATATATATATATATATAAATAAACAGTGGAACCTCGATATATCGAACAAGGGTAACAAGAAAACTTCGAATTATCGGGATTTCGAAATACCGAGGTTCGATTTATCGAGGTGATTTCTGACCAACTTCGACATAGAGGTTTTTCCCAAAGAACGAACTGAGTTTCGTCTAAATGCTATTGATTTTATCAAAACAACTGCGATATAGAGGTTTTCCAATAAAAACTTCGATATATAGAGATGCGATGCCAAGCCAAGCAAACTAAAATTTCGAAATATTGAGGTCTTCCTGACCTAGACCTTCAATAAGTAGAAGTAAAAATAACATGAGTGTTAGGCAGGTTCAAGGGTAATGGAAAAACTTCGATTTCTCAAGGAATTCGATTATATCGAGGTTCCACAGTTTATATATGTATGTATGTAATATATCCACTACATCCTTAAATTATACCCTGAAAGAGAAACTAGCTCATATTTACATGGCTGGAGCTAGACTCAGCCTGAAAGGAATAAAATTTTGATGCAGTCTGACCGAATCGTTTATTTGAGCAACAAAAGTACATCCGTTCATTTCAGAAGACGGCTCGGGAGTTAATATCGCCCTTCAACCTTGCGCGCGAGAGGCGAGGTACATGTAACTAATATTTTGTAGAGTCAGCAGATATTGGGGCTCGCGATGCGAACCCACTCTTCTGAATCAGAACATGTACACGTCTAGAAATGCAAAGGCATGCGATTCATGGGAAGTTCTGTTGCTAAGGTTTTGTAGCGATAAAGTAATGTTACCGGGGATTGGATTTAGGAAAGGGAATTTAAATGCTAGAATGGAGGGCATAATATTTAGTATATTACACACACACACACATATATTATATATATATGTGTGCGTGCGTGTGTGTGTGTGTGTGTGTGTGTGTGTATGCAATAGTGTTCCGTTTCTGGAAAGGTTAAGAACCACTGCTCTACCTGGTTACAGTCCCCTGACACTCATCTATACATACTTAGGAAAATAATTCTCCAACATCTAAAACATTGAAGCATGTAATTGGCTGGTTAGCGGCATCGATGAAGTCGATGAGAAAGGAACTTCGTATCAGGGTTACATAGAGGCACCGCTTTTCGCCGGGGCCCGCCATCTATTGTGTTTGAGGAGGAATAATTTGACCGGGGCTAATATAAATACAATAAAAAAACGAAGCCACGAGCGGAAGGAAACTAAACAATTGCCTCTTCTACTACTTCGCTATCGTGAGCTGACCTTGAAACTATGATAGTGCTGAAACTCGATAAAGTGGGAAAAGTTGATGGAAGACAACACTGCGGCATACGTAATCACACGACTGTGGCATAATTTCAGGTGCCGAAAAGGAAACGAATTGAGAAAATGATTCTCTTTATTACTCGCTTATAGACGGTGGGAGCATTTTTTTTTTTCAGACCTAAATCTCCGTCAATAGACTATAGTATCGTACTCGATGGTCGCTAAGCGAATTTCGAGGCACCTAATCACCCACGGGAAAAAAAAAAAAAACTCATTTGGAAACGGCTTCGTTAATTTAAAAATGAGAAAATTTAAAACAATCATTAAATTCTTAAATTTAGTACAATTAAAACGTATAAATCTTTAATTCTGAAAAAAAAGTTTAAAATTTATCAAAAATTTATTTGTATATTACACCAAGACAGATGTAGGGAATATTTAATTTAAAATAATATCAAATTAAGAAAAACAATCTCTGTGAAAAAAAAAGGGTTTCCCCTTCCCCCCAAAAATAATATAAGAATTACAAACAATAAAAAAATCTGGAAACAGAGGAACTAAATGAACTTATTTGTATAAATTTAAAACCAGTATGGGAACCTATTTAGATATAAGATTTAAATGAGCAAGAGAATATATAAATATGCAACCCATACATAGAGACTTAATGTTTAAAGTGGTTTAAAAAAACTGAATCTGTTTTAGAATATAACGTATATTTTGTACTGAGATTAAAAAATAATGCATGTAATTTTACAAAATACTTAGCTACTATATTAAATATTTTAAATTAAACATAAAAATTTTCATGAGATAATTTAATTCATTTTCTTTCTATTTTGAGAAAATCAAATGTTTTTGATTAGTGTAAAAAAAACCGGCGTACAAGATGACTGAAACCGAAATTAAACGAACCAAATCACTAAATTTTTTTTTAATTTAATGATGTTAACTACTCGGTTACGGTCAAATAGTTGACTATGACTTGTGTTATAAAACAAATAACACAATGATTTAATACGATTCATTAATTTCTATAAAAGGCTTTTGAAAAATCAAAGTGATATTTGAAGATACACACGTTTAGTTATTTATTTAGCAATCTTTCCTTCCAGCTAATCACCAGAAACTATTTAAAAGCATTTTTTTCTAAACGGAAGAAACTCCTCAGTTTCCCACGCACTAGAAACATTCATTTAGCTCTATTTGGAAAAACGTTTCAACCTTTCAGATCCGGCTGTGTTTGCCCTGCATTTCTCGTTTGTGACAAACGATAACAATTGCTTGTTCTAAATAAAGAATGTGGGAATTTATACTTTCAGTTTCACATACACTAGAAGAAGTGTGGTCAATAAAAGGGGAAAATATGTCAAAGTTTGTGTACTTTTAATTTATTGGAATCATAATTTATCTCTTATTCCAAGAACCTACATCTCGTTAGATAAAAATAAAACAGAAAGATGGGGTGCGACCTACTTCCTGCCTATACTCATTTCCAGAGGCTATTTATTTCCGAAAACATCCTCATCCGGGAGAGTAAGCTAACATCTGTAAAACAGGTATTTTAGCAAGAGGGCAGTGTTAGGAACACTGAAAGTATCTTCACGAAACTCTGGGCGATGGAGATGACCAAGTGACCTTCTAGAAATCTGATCAAAGAACTAATCTCGGTCAGTTTTCTGTATAGAAATAGTTAGGTTCAAGGCAAAACATTCTCTTCCACCTGAAGGTCATTTTTACAATAGCTATCTTTTATTGTTTAAATATATTCTAAAGTAATAAAAACTACATGAAGAAAGTGAGAACAAAAAAACATTTAAATGAGGACTGAATCATGACCTACAACATGTAGGTGGGATCACTGTCTTCCAACCAAACCCATCAAATGAATAGAAACCTTTACTTATTACAGTTCTATAGGAATTATTAGGGTCTTCTATTAACTCAAAGCAAGGCTTTCCTTTTCTCTAAAACAAAGTAATACCCTAATTACAGCGGTACAAGACAATGCCTGAATTTTTATTAACAACCAAAAACAGTGTTAGTGTCATATAGAACAGTTATCCTAATTAAAACCTTCGTTAACGATGAATAAGAGGTTTAGAGCGTGGTATGCTGATAAAATGCTACCACATATATTAACAATATGAATTCTTGATTCAGCAATTATGCTTATCTCAATTGAAAGGTTTTTTTAAGGGTTACAAGTACGTATTCAAACTACGACTTCCAAAGCATTTAATATAATTTTGGCCAACAGACTTCAAATGTCGAGATTTAGACTGCGTTTAAGTAGTGAAAATAGAAACGTAGTCTCATATACTGACTCGCAATCTACATTGAATACTAATTTCATCGCTAAAAAAGGATTTTAATATGAATTGCGAAAAAAAAATTGTTTTAAGAGCCGAAACATGTATCTACTTATGCCAAGTGACTTTTTTTTCCAGGTACATAAAATTTAGAAATATACGTAAGTTCCCTCTGTGATTTAATTCGATTAAAGTAATTTAGACTCCTGACGGGCATATGCAAGACATACTTGTATTTTATTTACTGCATCACTTCACATGCCTGGCTTTAGACTTAAGTTTCCATTAGTATTAGGAAAGATTTGTTACACAGACTATATTAAAAAGAAAATTATTGAAAGTCAAAATCCATTTATATCTTGGTATTAACAACATATTTTCAAACGGTCTTTTAATAGTTAGTTACAACTATTCTTATCGATAAAGCACTTAGAATCTGATGTTAAATCTTTATTTAATGCCTAAGAGTACAGGTGAATTTTTTAACCATAACAATTATTGTACTTGACATGATTAATCATCGAAGAATAAATCATCTTCTCAGACCACCAGATGCATTTGATCACTCGTAATAGTACCCACATCTGCACGCATTGATTACAAGTAAACGTATTCAGATTTTAATCGAATGAGGGTTCACTAACACGTTACAAGGAAATAATGTACTTTCATTAACACAGACATACGACAGAGTTCAATTAATATTTACATGCTAAGTTCTTAGGTCTCGAACACGCAACACCTCTCCTTTGTTTTGATATTATATAGGTTTTAGTGGGAATGTTTTTAAAACAGCATTTAAAAAATGAACTTCCTTTTAGTGAATTATGAATGATTACCACAAATATCATGCTTCTCGTGTCGGAGAAAACTAAACTCTACCGTTGTGTGTAACTAATTAGACATCAAAATTACAAAGAAGGATTATTATAATATTACGTCAACAGGTATAAATAGGATACAACTGTAGATAACTGAATCTGACGGCAAAAAATTGTTGAATATATATTTCTATTTAACGAGGACAAACACTACAAAGTTTTTAAAAAATTCTGATGACAGGAAAATATTCACACAAAGATCTCAAAAATAACAGAATGACATTCCACGTATACATTCTTAGAGAAGAGTGTTTCTTTTGGACTGTACAGAAGTTCTGTCACCGTTAATTATGTTCCCTCTACACTCTTTGGTAGTTACTAACGTATTTCTAAACGTGTTAATTTACCTAGAGCACTCATCCGTGTTTGTTTAGCTAGCAGTTTCTTTTTTCACCCAGAAGGAAACAGCGATTTCTTTTTTTTAACGCATCGCCTACACACAAAGAAGAAAAAACCTGCGTGGATTGTTTAGCGTCTTCAGGATTCCATTGTGTTAGGCCCATCTTAGCGTTTCTAACATATTTTCTTGTCTCTTAGAATCGTAATAAAAAGCATTTCTCATCGTTTATGTACATTTCCATTGGGAAATTAAAAAAAAAGGGGGGGGGGATTTCACCATCTGGCTTATTTTCGGCAAGATCGAACGGTGCCTAAAGCCACAAAAACGTGCCGTTCAACTTCTTCCAAATTATATCAGCAACATTTCCTGAACAACCTACCTCGCCCGTCACATGTGCTACGAGAAAATGAAGACGGGATCTCGGCAGGAGGTCGACCCGTAGGGATTTTAATCACAACAACACCTGATTAATGTTCCTCAGAGGAATAAAGACTAGCACCAATATATAATGGTTACTTCCTATTTTTAAACATTAATTCAGGTTATAAAATGGCACCATACTGAGCTTTTCCCTAAGCAATTTTTGCACGATATAGAAGTTGCAGGAACCAATACAAATTAACACCACACACCGCTTATAAATAAATTCATGAATTATGGATTAAAAAAGGTTTTTTACGTAAAGAAACCCCTTTAAACTCATTCTATACGGTGAAATAAGTCTAAATATCTTGGGTATTAACAAACAAAAAAAAAAAAAAAAATGAACTGAACAAGATGGAATATTGTGCTATTTGCTTCATGCAGCTTGTAACAGCGTGTGAGTGTGGATTAAATGCAAAGCTTTCTCCCGTCAAGAATGAAAAATTATCCTCTTTTTTTTATTTCCGTTATTTCAAACCAGTTCTTCCTATTTTATACAATATCTTTGAAAAATTTTAGAAAATTTTTGGTAGAAATTGGAATACTTCAGATATTGGATGCAATTTGTATAATTGTGCTACTGTTCATAAATCCCCCTGAAACCTAAGAAAAACCACAATTGAAGCAATTAAGCACGGAAAAATCTTCAAAGAGAGAGAACAAAAATTCTCACATTTAACCTTAATAAAGCTACAAGCGATATACGTATATCAGCACGGCAGAACGGAAGTAATGACCATACTTTCTCGACATTTATGAATTTTACATTACCTACATATCACATAGGATCGGTATATTTTATTAATAATCACTAAAGGGTACATCAAGTACACAAAGGTGGTATGAAATAAGACTTGTGCCGTAAAGTCCCTATTAAAGAAATTTATTATTTATAGTTATTTGTATTATATTAGAGTGGTAGAAGAAACTAAAGAAATGCAATTTTAAATTTCAGTTCTTAACTAAATCTCACTTGTGTAATGGACCTCTTTAAATCTTCAAACGAAATAACAAAAATAAAAAGCACCGAATTAATCTATTTGATCCTCATACGTCACTACAGTAACAATTTTCAAATTTTAGTAATTCTACCTAAAAGAACATTCATTAAAAGCTCATTTACTTTTATCTTTAAAAAGCCATTTGGGGAATGACTGTTGGCCTGGATCCAGAAGCATCTAAGCTGAGTCAGCAGAATTTCTGAAAACTCTGTTCGATACTTTAAAAGAAATTTTAAATTTTTTTTAATATGCATGGCTTAAGTTATTTTCAAATATTTCATGTGGAAAGAAATGTGTCTGAAAGGTACGCTTATAGAAAGAAATACATAAACCAACGAATTCAAACATTTATAAAGCCGTGGGCTAAATAATATAGATTCCCCAAAATTAAAAATAATTCACCAGAATTAAGATAATGGCACAAATCCCATAATCCTTCGCTCACTGTGTAGTAAAATCTATATATTTAAATTTCTAAGCCGATTCTTTGGGCAGTAAGCGAGAAAAAACTATTGCATTCTGGTCTTAAATGAAAGATTTTAATCTATAGATGTGTCAAATTTGGTTTTTGTAACCGCAAATTCTATTAATTTGCGATAATTTACAATTTAAAAATTTCTTTCTGCGCATGCTCAGTGACATATTTAAATCTGGCTTTAGATACTCCGTCACTCAACACGATGCTGCAAAAAAAAACGTCAATTTTGTTTATTCCGAGGAATCTCTCTAGCTCTCTCTCTGCCATTTTTATTTTTAATTATGTTTGTGAGATATAGAATTAAACCTGTCGGAAATAGTTTACTTCGCACTGTTGAGTAATCCTATTTCTTTTTATTGGGTTCAATGGTAATTTTCCAAAGTGTATTTCTTTATTCCTAATATTATGATTTTGAACATTTGGCAATGATGGGCTGAGTATAATTTGTGAATTAGTACATTCATTTACTATTCAGCCGCCATGTTTTGACGGGTACCAACTAGTCAGTTTTAAGTATAAAATTAATCATTCAGCAAAATTAAAAATTCGTAGCTACATGCGAGTTAGTGTAAAATAAACATTTTAATTACATTATATAATGTCATAGTTTACGTTATATAAATATTATAAGAAGGTACGAACCCCCCAGATTTCGTCCCTGGGGGTGCTCCATCAAAACTGAGGTGACACCAGGGGGTGGTGTTGATTCACCTATACGGTGCTCCCATTAAATGTAACCAACGATTCTCGCGGATTATGTGCAAACGTCTTCATTGACAAGTGCCCTGCATTGCCAAACAAACAAACATAAATGTTATAATTAAATTATGTGGCAATCATTTAATAAATGCCCAATTCCTTTTTACTCAGATCTTAGTTTATTAATTCTAGGCCCTGGTTTTACAACACAGTCGACCCTTGACATTCACGGATTTAACTATACTCCGGTTTGGCCAATCAATTGTTTAATAAGAAATTGTTTGGTGTTTTTAGGTAGCTGCTGTACTAAAATTATTAAAATTGACTACATAATGCAAAAGCGTAGCAGCGCCGGAAGGTAGGGGGCACATGTCTCAGATACCTTGTTGAAAATGGTAATAAATAAAAATGCAAATTATATGAATTATAAAAATGTAAATTATATGAATTATAAAAATGTAAATTATATGAATTATAAAAATGTCACAGTGACAAATGTTTTTAATGTCTATGCATCTTGAAATTGGCGAGGTGAGGGGGCGCAGCTAATAGATAGCCCCTATGCGTTCATTACTCTTTCTCCTGGCATGTTGCGGTAACCTGTATATATACCCATACATGTTATATGCGGTAACCTGTATATATACCCATACATGTTATATGCGGTAACCTGTATTGCTGATACTGCAATTTCAAAATAGTAAATCATACTGTAGTTGTACAGTGCATTGTTTTTCACCTTCTTTTGAGAGTTTAACACAAACTTATCTAGTGTCAAGGTTTGGGGGGAGGGGACAAATTGCTAGAAATATTCATAAATTAAACAAATTTAGGGTGGTCTTATGCCATGGAACCCATGAATATAGAAAATTGATAGTACAGCTAAAATAAACGCAATGAATGAACTCAAGTACTCGGGGGAAAACAAAATAGACATTTTCAGGTAATATTGGGAGTTTCCAGCATTATTAAGAGTAAGAAATGCAAGAATCTTTTAATTATAAGGGAAAGAAAAGTTCTCGCTACGACGCATATTACAGAAAAGATTCAGCTCAGAGTTATGAAGACTTTGATAATTTAGTCACTATGTCCAACCGTTACAAATCAACTTGTCGCCAGTAAAATACATTTTTCCTCATTTTGACAGACGTACACCAGAACATTTATTTGGAATGACATCTTCGTCTTTTCTTTTTAAAAATGCTTAGTCTTCACTTTCAGTCATAACACGCTATTCAGAGTAGAGGGCTCACTTACCAGATGAAAGAATCTCAAGATACTTCTTCGGTATGAAATACACTTTTGAATTTTTTTTTTTGTTTTCCTACAGTTCCTATAGATACGTAGATGATACTATATAGTGGTTCTCTTTTCCTGAAGAGATTAAAAATATGACCACCTGTAATGAGTGAAACACTCGTCGAAATTATAGGGAAAAATTAGTAATCGTTAAATTAGTAAGTATAGGGACAAATTAGTAAGACTAAGACCAGGCCTACTGCTTACATCTGTTTACTAGAAAAACAAATCAAGGTAATGAGATTTTTCTTAATAAGTTGCGAGATTATGAAAGATATTCACGTCAAGGTATTTAAGAGTACATATAACACGAAGCTCGTAAACGTAATCACAAGCAGCCGACTATCACTGGTGAAAGGAAATGCCACAGAAACGCTCAAGTTCCCAGACGGCGAGTCAAAACAAAACACGAAAAGAACACGGAACACAATACAGAGGAGATTACCGCGAATAAAGAATTAGCCGCATTGTTGATACGGAGGCCACCGGATAATAAGAACACGGTGGACCCCAAAAAAGATTAAACGCACGACACTAATAGGTCAGAGAAAAGGTTGCAAATGATTATCAGGTTTGATGCTTCTCCTCTCAACCATTAACAAAACAGCTCTTAATTTTAAACACTGATCGGACAATCATTCGGCTTGCAACGATTGAAAAACTTGGCGTGCCCTAGATAACAAGTTTAAAAATAAATCCCCCGAAAGAGGTGTGGGCCCGAGAAGGAAAATAGGAATTGGACGTTTTCTTGGTGCGATTGGAAGCCAACAGCCCGAGACATCATTTTTCCCGAACACTCTGCTACGCTTTACCGAGGAGGATGCGATGCGCTCTGATTAGCGAATGTTCTCGAAATTGGGAGTCAGCGAGCCCCCAGCGCCAACATTTGCAGACAGTAAAAATAAAAAAATCGCCCGGTCTGTAAACAATTTTAAAGATTCACTAGAGAGGCTTAGAATTTTTTTTAAGCGCATTTTAACCTATGAACCTGAAAAGGCTCTCAATTTTATCGCAAAAGTTTAAATCAATTTGTTTCTTTCTAAGGAATGAATAGAAAATAGGTTACACATTTGAAATGTTATTAGGAAACGGACTTGACATGTTGCTGAACATTTTAACTACAATCCTATCCTACAAAGCCATGGCTGAATCAGTCCCTTGGAAATAAATATTTTTCGGTCAAATCGCAGAAGAAAATTTTATTACTATTACGCCATGTAAAGCTCGATTATTTATTAAATATTGTTTTTACTCATCTGAAAATTTCCAGAATACCAAGAAAACTGTGTTACAAATATTTTCAACGCAATCAGTAAAAAAACTTTATTTTAATAAATTGTTAAGTACAATCCTGTATGTTTTTCACTTAGTACTCTTGATTTTTACGTCTTCAGAATTACAACAGGAAAATCCTTTTAAGCAATTTATGAAGTCGTAAGCGATTATTTATTTATCACAATTATGACAACAGAGTGAAAATTTTCTGTACTTGTTTGTTCCGTTAATTTAGACAAGCAGAATAAATTAGCGTATTTTCCAGCTATTCAAAACCTCGTATCCAGGGCCGCCCAGAGACTTTACGGGGCCTGGGGCAAAAATCTGTTGGGGGCCCCAAGAAAAATAAAAAATAGAAAGAAATGAAAACATACATTCAAATTAAGTTACTCATACTTAAAATTTTATTACATGAATAAGTAACATAATTATTATATTTCATTGCACTGTTCTCTTGTTATATTCTCCAATCAATATGACAATATGTTTATTTAAAGAACAAGAACTAGAGTTTAATTACATCTAATAACTTAGTAATTCAGCAGATATTTAGATTATCAACTGAGGTATCTTTTTTGCTATCTATTTTAGTAGTACTGTCTTCAATTTATTAGAAAGAATGTAATTTTATAGCAGTTAGGACTAAACAGTTATATATTTCATCAAAACTAAATCGCGTATTTTTCAGCAGACTATTTTGGAGTAAAAGAAATCTAATTAATCGAACAATTCTTTTTATCTTGGGGGGGGGGGGGGGGTCCCTTTTTTCAGGGGATTATTTTGAATTTTAAAGTACGGTACAAGTTTCAGAATTTTCTTTCGGATGAAATCTAATAAATAATTTTTTTTTTTAAATTTTCGGGGGCCCACGGTAGTTGGGGGCCTGGGGCAAACTGCCCAAGCCCCCCCCCCCCCCCCCGGGCGGCTCTGCTCTTATCTCTAAAACACAAAACTTGTTGCCATAAATTTATCAAAACATGTTGATTTCACGAATACAAAATTCCTTTATTTAATTATTTGATAATCTGAGGGTATTTTCTTTTTAAATCAAGAGAGAGATAATGCGTCTTAACTTCAGACTAAGACGTATGATAATTGATAACTGAAAAAGACTCACATTTAAACCAATTTTCTGATTTTTAAATAGCATCACGAAGTTTACGGACATAACTTTTCTTTTTCTCAATTACAACCGATTTAACGAAAGTATTTTTTGTATTTTAAAAACCTGAGAATTTTGAGCAAATAAACTTTTTTTAAAACTACGAGATAAATTTTTTTTTAAACTACATTTTTTATTCCAAGTAAGATTTGCATGTAATCTAAACCTTGCGTTCAATTCATTGGTGGAAATTTATCAGTGCGTCCTTGAAAACGAGCAGCTGCACATTTCCACTCCGTACAGGTGCAATGGGCCCGAGCTGGTCCATGCTAAACATTCGTTGAAAGTTCTCGAATAACTAAACGTTTTTTCGGCGTTTCACTCAATTATTCTTTAATTTTTTTCAATTGTTTCATCTGAACAAGGTTTATTTACAATTTATTAACAGTCATTCAAGGGAAAATTTGACGTAAGAAATATGTTTTCACACATGGAATAAACCCTATACTAAAGGTTCAAGGTTACAACATTTTAACATGCATCACATGCAATATATATCCTTTTCTCATAATCACAGTTTATACATTCAATTCAGACGACATTCAACACAGTTTATACGTTCAATGAAACCTACTTTTAAAATGAAAATATTTGGAAAATGGGGAATCTTACTCTGTGTGATGTTAACGGGTTCTATATTCATAAAAAGGAGGTTCATTCATCGAACATTCAACAAACAAAGAAAAAACATGGACTAAAGTCATAAATAATCTTACATGTTGGAGTTTGTCAATAAATAAGTTAATGTTATAGTATAAGTTCAAGTGAATTTTAATTTTACTTCGCAAAGAGAAAGTAAACAAAAGGGAACAGAATTTTGAAATTTTGTTGATTGACAAAGTAACACAGTATCAGTAACATCTAAGATTACCTAAGCATTTATTTCATGATGTTTAAACATCGCTTTTGTTATTAACTTTCATACTAAGATACTAAATAAAGGCCAGTAAACCTCGATGTTACACACTAGTAATAAAATACGCATATACATGTTCTTTTAAACGATTCTTGTTTTTCTATATAAATTAAGGTAAAGGTAATATTGTTTTCATTTGCTCTTTATCTGTTTTATTTAACAAAAAAATATATTTTGCAATGAAAAATATTTTTATTGATATCTATAATAGCTAATTTTAGGTAGCCCAAAACTAATAAGGTGTGAGGATTATATGATAATTATTACGTACATATAAGCAAGTGACCTCATCAAGACCATTAGAACGTTATTCTGGGTAATTGCGATCGCAGAACATTGGGTTCTCACATTTGAAATAATGCGCCTTGATAGTTGATGCATTAAATTAACTGGATTTTTCTTAGTATAAATTTGAAATTCTTAACTTTAACAGTACTTTTCACAACTTTTCAATACTAGATGACGCTACAAAAACATTTTTTTCCCCCAGTAACCAAAAACAAATTTTTGAGTGACAAAACAGGTAGAATTAACAGCAGAAGGAAAAAAATATATTCTTCATATATCTTCTATTAGCCATCTTTACAAAAATAACTTTCAGTGCAAAAAACATCACTTAATGAAATGAAAGAAGTTTGTTCATTATTGTCGAAATGTCTGTAGATCTCTGCCCGTCATAGACGAGTTTGACGACATACCACGTGAAAGAGAAAAATGCTCAACTCACCCTTAGGATGGTTTCTAATTCATGATCTCTTTTGGGACTTTCGGCAGGTTTCTCAGGCTTCTAGATAAAGGGGAAAAAAATTATTTTCAAACTTGAAACTGCAGATTAAAATACCATTAAAAATATTAAATTTTCGTAATTGTTATTCTAACTATGGAAATTTATTTGGAAAATTGAGAAACAATTTTATGAAGTCATTTATAAGTATATAAATATATATATGATATGATAAAAACATGAAATCATATATAGTATATGAACTGTCTGTAAGGGTCAAATTTGGTTCCCCAACAAGGCGTCTGTATAAAATATTGCTCACCCGATTCTTGTATAAGTTAATTGGAATAGACGCAAGAAAAAGGATAAAATTTGAAAATTTCTGTAATGGAAAGGAAACATTTAATCAAAATGCATGGGAACTTGTTTATGCTTTGTACTTAACTATAATATATTGATCAAGTATTTCCTGATGAAGTTCACATTCAACTTCAAATTACCTAACACTGTCTTAAGATGACTTGGGAACTGGATTTCCAAAAAGTTCCTTTAAAAGGATTAGAGAAAGCAAAAATACCTAAATATGTCTCTGTAACTGTTGACAGGCAAAGTCACGATATTCCAGATCTATGTAGGGAAAAAACGCTACCTCATTCCTGAGATTTTTTCTCATTTTTTTTTTTTTTTATAACGCTCATCTGATATAACATCTGAAATAACATATTACACAACTCACATATGCAAATAGAAGCGAAAATGGTACCAGGCAGCCTGTCGTTCGTAAACACAAATGACGCTATGAACACAGACGAAGGGTAAATTAAAGATGTTTTTTGTAATTTCTCAAACATTCGCTAAGGATAATAGTGGACTACCGGAATCACATTTTTTGTTTTGTTTTATTTTTAAAAGAAAAGCTACGAGAAACTCTTAGAAGCCAATTTTCTCTCGCAACTGGAAATCAAATGCTCAACTACCAAACTTACAATTGCAATATAGCTGGAACGATTTTCACTCATTTTCTGGAATATTTGCTCAGATGGACAGTTATTTTAGTTTCTAAAAGACAAGATTATCCAGAAGAAATGCACTATGTATGTTCAGATACATAAGAAAAACTCAGACGGTGACAGGGAAGAAAACTTCAAATAAAATAACTGTATGATAAAATATATATTAAGTTATTAGTGAGAAAAAACTGGGAAATACATCAAGACAATGAACCACTATATATATATATATACACACAGTGGAATCTCGATCTATCGTTTTTCAAGGGACCGACTAAACTGAACAATAAATGCGGGATCATAACAAAGCAATATGATAGCCAGGACTGGGTGAAATAAACGACACATACGGGCAAACGATGATTCGGAAAAAACGATCGAAAGTGATTCCATTGTGTGTATATATATATATATATTCATATTCGCGCACATATATATTGCATCGTGCGTATTATTAGAGATAATATATATACTCAGCTAGTAAATGATTGTTAACACGAAAAAACGTAAATCTTTCAAAGTTATTCGTGTAGTAGGGTAGTAGCAGACATTCTGTCAAATATGATTCCAAATATGCAATAATAGCAAGTGTACGCTATTTCTCCCTAAAACATTTTTTGTAATAGCTTCTAGAAGGGAGAGAGTTCACCGAACACAGTTTCAATGCTCTCCCTTTGAAAGTATATCCTAAAATCACATTGAAATCAATTAGTTTTAGCCCTAAAAGCAAAAGAAAAATAAATATTGAAGCAATTTGACTCCCCTTTGAGTAGAAAGTAATTACGTCTATATAAGTGAGGAATTCATTCAAGTGTTAATCCCATCTCACTCTTTATGACTCAGTTCAAGGCAAGCCGAATATTTTATTCCTTTTAAAAAACCACAAGTGATAATTGAAAATAACAAGATCTATTCTTCTGAACGAGAGTCTCTGATCATTTGTGGCAAATCTAATTAACAGTTTCAATGTTATAAAATTTTATCACATTAATATCCGAATGGATGCATGGACCGATTGTTATATACATTAAAATGCTTGTCACAATGTTAATATACACATAACAATCCCTACATTTTAGTAATATAAGGGCATTAAGTCGGTAATTCTGTCGACGAATGTAATTTTGATTCTCTGGAGAAATGTCGTATCAATGGAATAAGTATTGGACTTGAAGCTTTGCAAGAGGGATAAACAACATTAAACCCAATATTCATGACCATCGTACCACGACGGCGAAATATATCCGATAGCAATGAAAAATATGAGTTTTTAACACGAATATGCACAAGAGAAATTTTCAAACACAGCACAACACACTGCAGAAATCTAACGTAGGTTTTCGCGTATATTCATACACGCAAAAAGAGAAGTATTCAAAAACCATTTCCTTTTAATTTCTTAAAAACAAGTTTAGGAGAACAACCAAATCATAGATTGATACTATACACATGTTAAGGTGACGTGAATTCTATGGGAGAATTTATAAGGTAAAATACACTGCATTTTTTCGCGATAAAAATTTAGAAAACAGTCTACATCTCAATTATATAAATTAATTTGGATGAAAATTATTCCTTAACTGATTAAAACACCGACAAAACAAAAGCCACGTCATAAAGATTTACACGAATATCATATCGAAAAAATGATTTGTATTTTCAGCTCGAAAGGGTTCTTTCTGCTCCTTCAAAAATTATCCCGGTAAGTATTCCTGTGTTAGAGACACTCTCAATCTCGTCTCTTGCAGAGGAGGAAGTTATACTAGGTACTTCCAGGTTTCCATTGAAAAAGAAGAGATTTTAAACAGGGTTACCCAAAAATGGAGCCTAATCAATTATTATTCGGACTAGTTCCAGACACACAAACAGCAGGGAGAATTTCCATGGGAAAAGAAAGTTGATAAAGGATATGGTTAAACTGAAATGTAATACAAGTTACAAATCAAATTCCGCATACATGGTGTAGAATAATCCGTCATATATTTACAGCGAAAGTTATTTAAACATAAGCGCTTCATATCATTTTTGCACATAAACCTCATCACAGCAGCAGGAATTAAAATTCAAATTATCTGCGCTCCTAGCATTTATCACTAACTATGCACTTGAACTCAGCGGCTGGGAAAATCCTTTCGCGAAGGATTGCCTAGACATACTGCAATATAAGCCTGAGGAATACATGCTTGATACGCAGAATTAAAGAAAGCGGTCAGATTCGTGCAGTTCACATGCGAGTACAAAGCATTTGAACTCATGTTTTAACTGGAATTTCAGAAGCTGAAACGATATCTTACTTTCTTTTATAAGACAGCATAAGAGTACGCAAGATATACTGCGAGAAATTAAAAATACTTGCTTAGTAATAATTCAACTATTAGCCATACGTTGCATTTTCAAAGGCAAAGCAGTGTATAAAAGATATTCATAATTCTTCTCAGATGATATCCATCACAAGTGAGATTGCAAATACATGTAAACATCGAACGATAACTGTATTAGAAAGGAAGAAAAGTTAACGTCTACTAACACAAAATTAAAGACATTTCTATTTTGAAGACACGATAACACGACAGAACCTGTTCTTCGAACAGAAAATTAAAATGCATGCAAATTCAGAATAATTAACTCTTTGGGAACGGAAAACATCAGACAGAAACGCTATGCAATAATACGGGCGTGGTCTTCAAAAAGTTTCTTGCGTGCACCACGGTATTGTTGGGAAACCCATTTCACGAAAAATAAGGTAATACGCATTCATTTATCCTGCTTTTCTATGAATTTTCTTCACTTTTTTCCAATTATCTATTCTATTCTCTCTCTTTTTTTTTTTTGGGGGGGGGGGGGGGGATGGCGTTGTATATTAAAATATTTCCGAAGTAAAATTTTATTCAATATGTCAAATTATTAAGAAGTATGAAGGTACCCATAAGTTTTTAATTTATTTAACCAGTAAGTTAAAAACTTATGGGTACTTACGTAACCAGTCTCCTTTTATTCACAAAAATATGAATCGATGAACTATAAGAACGCAATTAACTGTATAGTTTGGTACATTAATTGAAGGGATATTTATTAAATTTTAATGTCAAATTGCTAGGAAAATATATATCCGATAAGATTTAATTATTTATAATTAAATTATACTTTCAAGATACGAATAATCACACGGCAAATGTTCTGAAAAAGGAATTTCAACCTGTCCTCTAAACCTCGATGCTTTGCATCGTATGATCGATGCAAAGCAAACGGTTCCTACTAGCTGCAAACAGAAAGTGAACGCTCGGTAATGCAAGTTATTTGAACATTTTCAAAAAGGAAAAAAAGGTAACAGATCAAATACTAAAGCTCATTTCAACACCATTAAGACGTTTAACTGTGAATTATATTATTATTTCATCTTTTTCCAGGCTGTTTAACATTCGTAGGACCGAGATATTTTGATATAGCAAAGACGTACTTTCAGTTCAAGAAAATTTGTCTTGTTATCCACGAAGAGTTGTCGGCCATAAACGTGTTTGTAAAGCTATCCCGCCCCTTTGCATTGTATATCAGTAACAGTTTTGCCAATTCAACATACTACATTAGATGCAAAACTGACATACTAACAAACTAACATATTAACAACTATGCTAGATGCAAAAATGTCATTTAAGTCGATTGATCTGCAGGTTTAGTAGATATATATGTTATTCAGACTCAGTTACGACCATCGGAGGATTTTAATTTGGTCAATTATCTATTAAATATTCTAAAATAGACGAATGACATAACTATTTTGAATTCTATAACTCATAAATGTCGTGAAACTGATGTGTTTGAGTTTTTTTTTTTTTTTTTTTTTTTTTTTTTTTTTAAATGGAGGGGGAAAATTCCTTAAACTACAATGACAGCCCAAGAAAACAATATTGTCAAAAAATTAATCGGGTATTCTTTATCGGTAATGAACAGGAAATAAACTTCTATCCTCATGAACAAGGAAGTTAACCTGGGATAATTTCGATTTGCACCATTAGTTTGATCTCTCTATATAATGGAATAAACCTGATGAATACCGAGACAAACTTCTTGTCTGGGAATAAACTTATATTAATGCATCTATATAAATGCATTGTGAGTCTTAATGAAGAAAGAAAAAGGAATGTTTCGTAATTATCCCAAGCTGAAACACATATTCGTTGTGTCTCCGAAGACAAGACTCTAGCTTAACGTGAAATGGCTGCCACATATAGAACTGAGCAACGAAAGTAAAAGAATCAGCCGCATAAAATCTCTGCAGGCATTATAAAATAACGAGGAAGGATTGTTTTTCCGAAAAATAAGGAATATGAATAGAAAGATCGCTGCAAAATAATGATCGTAAACAAACGCAGGAAATATATACAACAAACAAAAAGTAATTACAAATTACATAAACATAGAGGACTAGAACTAACGCCATAAACAAATCAAACTCTAGCAAAATTTTTATTTTTATTTATTCAAGTTTTAAATTAAAGTGTAGGTTCAGATCGAAGACTCACGCCTCTTCAGTTATCAGGAACGCGTAGTTTAGATGTGATAGCTCTCAACGAGCCATTTACAATATTCAATGATCAGACGACTTACTTAGAGATTATATCTATGACGATTACGACAAAACACATCCTTCAAACACCTTAATCATACTTTAACCCTCTTGAATAAATAGAAAAACACAAAAGAGATATGTAGAATTAATTATTCTTATATAGTAATACTCTTTTAATTAACCAGTATCTACTTGACAGGAAATTATACACCAAAACAAATGAAAAAAGTAAGGAATTAGAACAGTGGTTCCCAACTTGCGAACCACTAAGCCAGAAATTGAACCATGTGCGGCCCCTTCCCCACCGACTTGAGGGGGACCTTCCGGGAGGTATAGAATATCCCTCAGCCAAAAGGGATACACGATTAACGTACTTACATTCTAACGTATCATATTCTAATAATAAGATAATTATGTTAAACATTTAAGAAATTTTAATTCAATATCTGACAGCCATCGGATATATTCGGCCCATCTAGTTCAATGAACATTGCTATCAAAATCTCCATTCATTTGGCAACTTTTTCATATGTGGTGCCGGACCACTCCCAAGGCTCTCGCGGACCACTGGTTGGGAACCACTGAATCAGAAGAACCTTTAAAATATTCTCTATAACTAAAAATTACACGTTATACGCAAATTTCGAAGCAAACTCATGAAAAGTTTAATTTTCAGTTATTTATCGTCATTATTGAATTCTTTTTTTTCTAATTCAAGGATCTAATTATCGAATCTTTGGGAGTATTTCTTTCAAACGGAAGCTGAATTTGCTTTCGAAATTCACAAATAGAATTTAATTTTCAGTTTTTTAAAGTGAATGTTTAAAGATTAATTTTTATATCTACATACAGAGTCTTTGGGGATTACATAAAATTCGCACTTCCCACAGATATAAGTGCCATGCTATAGTGCGCATTTCTATCAGCATAAATTTGTACGATTCCCCCCCCCCCCCGTTTTCTTGTATTCCATATGACCCTTATTTAACTGACAAGGCACCTACGTTCTAAAAATGACTGAAGAGCGGACGAAACCATCAGTCACGAAAATGTGGGACATCAAACAATAGAAAATAATTACTTGAAACGTTTGGATGAATCCTTAAATGCGTCATACAAACAAAACTGTCTCTTTCATTAATTGTTATTCAGTCATCATTAAGATTTCCTCTTAAGCAAGCAGGGGAAAATTGGGAGGGGGGGGAGGCTCTTTTCCCGTTAGAACCACACCTTGTACTAAAAAAATTTACTGTTTAACAAGTTTTATGCTGCTTGAACAATCTAAACTTAAATATAAACTTAAATATTAGCTACTAAAGCAAAATTTAGTAGCTAAGGACTACAGTCGAACCCGGTATATAACGAACTCACGGATATAAAGAACGAAAATTTTGATCCCGCTGTTTTCCTATTGTACGTAATTTAATCAGTATTGCGTCAGTTTAATGTAATCTATTTTAGTCGATTTAATTAATTAATGATCATTTTTAATAGATTTTATCATTTTTTAATACATCATTATTGAATACACATTGCAACTAATGAGTTATACATTTTGTGAACTCTAGCACTTTTCTTAACGGTTCGGATATAGCGAACAAAACACTTGGTCCCTTGAAGTTCGTTATAACGGGATTCGATTGTACACACTTTTGAAATTCAGGTAATTCTTGCCTCTTGCTCTCTGTTATTGCTTTTCGGCGCTAATCAGTTCCGTCATATTTGGAAACTTCCGTAATGAATATGGTCCCAACAATAAAGAATAATTTACCTGCACCGAGTAGTAAATTTTTATAATTTTCCACAAATATAAAGAAATTTATAGTGTTGTAAGGGTAACGAAAGCTTCCTAACACACCCGAATTATAAGGGTTTCACACTTCAACTCATCAATTTACCATTGAATTTTGACAGACAGGCATATGGAACACTGACCAAGAAATCTATGTATTTAAGTTGCTAAGCGGACTTTTGGGGCAGCCTGTGAGAGAAAACTACTGCATCAATTTACTTCATTTTGGTCTTAAACGAAAGATTGTAATCTGTAGATTTGGCAAATTTGGTTTTTGAAACCGCAATTTCTATTATTTAGCGATAATTTACAATTAAAAATTGATTTCTACGCATACTCAGTGGCATGTTTAAATCTGGCTTTAGAAACTCACTATCTCTGCGCATGCTAAGTGACATATTTTAATGATAAACATTTATTCCGAAGTCTCTCTCTAGATCTCTCTCTCCCATTTTTATTTTTATGATAATTATGTTTGTGAAATATAAGATTAAACCTGATGGAAATCGTTTATTTCGCGCTGTTTAGTTAGCGATAATTTACAATTTAAAAAAAAATTGATTTCTGCGCATGCTCAGTGAGATTTCTAAATCCGGCTTTAGATACTCACTAAGCACGAGGCCGTTTAAACACATTAATTTGTTTCTGCGCATTATGATTTTCAACATTTGGCAATGATGTTTTGAGTATAATTTGTGTATTAGTACAGTTATTTACTATCTAGCCGTCATGTTTTGACGGGTATCAACTAGTTTTATTAAATTTCCTACATGTGCAACTCCGCATTGACAATCAAGTGGCATAAAGGGACTAGACTCGTGCGTCAATTATCTGGACTAACTCTAATATATTCATACAGATTCCTTTTATTATTGTAATTATAATGCGATCTGTATACAGTCTGATTCCACTTATAGTCGTAAATCCTTCATAGAGAAAATAAATATGATTGATTAGATATATCATAAAAGTTAAATAGCTTTAAAAGATAAGAATGGGAAAAAAATGCAAACAACAGAAATGAATTAATAGTGAGAAACACACACACACACACACACACACACACACACACATAACATTAGAAATGGTGCAAGAGAAAAATCAGTTGACACAGGACATTAACAGCTGCATCTGTGAAATAATGAGTCATTGTTAACTTGTAAAACTGATAGTTTTACAAGTTAACAAACAGTGAAGAAAGAAGCTCTGCTCTTAAATGTGAGGTAAGATTTCCCAGATATAGAGAGGAACCTCTTTTCTTTGTAAAGATCATATAAATAGACAATGCAACACATGCTGTCAAGGCTGAATGTTCTATTTAAATTTTTGTCAGAGAAAATGGCATTTCCCACTCGTCAGACCTACATGTTGGTTTCTTCATTAAAATCTTCTTGAATTTTTTTTTTAATAGATTCAAGCTTCATAATTCTTCTCCTCACAAAACGTTTACGGTCTTTATACACTGGACACGACGGGAATTCATTATAAAGCCAAGACAGTTCCTTGTAGACTATTATTTCTTTTTGTGGTTTGGCTGGAGTATTGGGCCGCTCTCATAACTCAATGTCGCGTGTTGGCGGCAAGCCGGCCTCCTGATATTATCATATCTCGTTTTTGGGGTGTTGAAAATTGTTCTCTATAATTTTGTCACTTACACTGAAAATGTAAAGCAATACAGACATCAAAAAAAAAAAAAAATTTTAGATGCCAAACGGTATTTTACGAAATTCGAGATAGAACTTTCATCTTTTTAAATACCGTATTTTTTGGACCCTAATTTTTACATAAAAAAAACGACTGAAAATTGGGGTGCGTCTTATGGTCCGAAAGTGACATTAAAATTAATATTTTATTACATATATGTATATTTACTACAAATATTATATATATATATATATTATATATATATATATATATATATTATATGTTGTTATTCATTATTGTAGCCGTCGTAAACTTCCTCGCTTGAAATAAGAACCACAAAGCACCACTAAAAATTCATCACGAAGCCATTAAACAGGAAACATCTATATATTTAAGTTGCTAAGCCGACTTTTTGGGCAGTCCGTGAGAGAAAACTACTGCATCAATTTACTTCATTTTGGTCTTAAACGAAAGATTATAATCTGTATATTTGTCAAATTTGGTTTTTTTAAACCGCAATTTCTATTAATTAGCGATAACTTACAGCTAAAAATTGATTTCTACGCATGCTCAGTGGCATGTTTAAATCTGTCTTTAGAAACTCACTGTATCTGCGCATGCTCAGTTACATGTTTTAATGATAAACACGTTTATTCTGAGGAGTCTAGCTCTCTCTCTGCCAGTTTTATTTTTATGATAATTATGTTTGTGAAATATAAGATTAAACCTGATGGAAATTGTTTATTTCGCGCTGTTTAATTAACGATAATTTACAGTTATTTAAAAAAAATTGCTCTCTGCGCATTATCAGCGGCATTTTTAAACCTGGCTTTAGATACTCACTAAGCACAAAGCCGTTTAAACACATTTGTTTCTGCGCATCATGATGTTTAACATTTGGCAATGATGTGTTGAGTATAATTTGTGTATTAGTACATTTATTTACTAACTAGCCGTCATGTTTTGACGGGTACCAACTAGTATCCTTTAATACGCACACATCACTGTACAACGGCTTATTAACTATTAACAAACGGAATACAATTAATGTTGATACTTCGAGATCAACTACTACACTCTGGGGATACAAGAGAACGAACAACATAAAAACACGACTTCATAATGGGTTCATAACGGCTCGACAGATCTCCAGGTGTGTGGGAGAAAGAAAAAAGGTCACGTGGTATAATAAATGAAAGGCATTGGCTGCACCACGAAATATTCAAACTTGGGCCATTACATTATATATTTATTATATATATATATATTTATTTATTTATCTTTATTAAGTAGCTACCTAACAAAATACAAAATATTTTTTCCAAAAATCCTCCCATAAATATGACGTGCGCCTTATAGTCCAGTGCGTCTTATGGTCCGAAAAATACGGTAATTTGTGAAATATATAACTTTTTAGTCTTGCCTAGTCTAAATATTAAATTTAAAACCTAAAAGCCAGTATTTTGTTTTATAAAATGGAAGGTATCAAGGAAGAATCTATTAAGTTTACAAAACATCATTAGAATCTACCCGGGGGAATTTTTAAAAAACGTTTTTAAGAGCTTTCAAACAGATTACCACACAAATTCCCAATGCAAGTAGAGTTTTTGTGACAACATGCCCCTTTAAATTAAAACCAAAAGAGATTATAACAGATTTTCCTAATATTTATAAGTTTTGTTTTGAGTATTTAAGAAATAAATTTCCTTGAATGATTAATTTAAAATTATTTTTAATATTAATAAGGCTTTTTTAAAGCAAAAATCAATAAAAAACAAAGTACTGTGCAACGTTTTGGCTCGCATAATGCAGTTCATCTAGACCTAGACCATTAAACAAATAATGGCAGAAAAAAGTAGCCGTTCATTGCACTCTAGTAACCATAGATATGGAAAAAGAAATCATACTAACTACATAAGAAAAACACTTTTGCGGCGCCAAAAATTTCTTGGCTAACTATTATTCCGATAAATATAAAAACGATAGGTCTTAAAAGTTCGCTATCAACAGATCACAGATTTTGAGCGACTGGATATTGAATTAAATTTGTTTTCTGAGAGACAAGTGTGAAGTATACCCCAAAATAAAAATTTTACAGATTAATGTAGGCTACGAAGCCTTAACTAATATGAATTGGCTCAAATTCTAATTTTTTTTTCCTCCTAACTATTCAGTCATTAATTACTATTTCTCTAATAATTCAAATTCCCTCGGTTAAAGAAAAAAAATTAGCGTTAATTCCAAAATTAAAGTTTTGCAGAAACGTTACAAAAACACCCACCTGAAAAATTTATTCTTTTACATTAGCTTTTCCGAGAGATGAAGGTCGATTCTTTCAAAAACTTCTCATTTTTTAAAGTTCAAATGTACTAAGCAGACACGAATTTATTTATTTCTGTTTATGGAGAGGATGAATAATTTTCCAAAATCGATAGTTATCTAACCATGCAAGTAGAACTTCCATACACTGAATTTGATTTGAAAATGATGAATTTGAAATGAGCTTAGCCGAATTTTTCAAGGGTTATGTAAAGATTTGACAGAATGATGGGAGAAAAATGAAATCGAAATTATCTCTGCCTATAAATCTTTTTCGGAAATACCTCTTTTAGAAGGAGAAATGAACTACTGATTTTGGTCAACCCTCTCTTAATAAGGGAGTAATATCTCAGCAGGACCACCCAGAGACTTTACGGGGCCTGGGGCAAGCTTCTGCTGGGGGCCCCAAGAAAAATAAAACGTGGAAAGAGAAGGAAACACACATTCAAATTAATTTACTCATACTTAAAATTTTATTACATGAATGATTAACATTATTATTATATTTCATTGCACTTTTTTTTTTTTTGGGGGGGGGGGCATTTTTCAGTAGATTATTTTGAATTTGGAAGTACGGTACAAGTTTCAGAAATTCCTTTTGGATGAAATCTAATAAATTAATTAAAAGAAAAAAATTTTGGGCCACTCCTGCTGTTGGGGGCTTGAGGCAAAGTGCCCCAGTCACCCCCCCCCCCCCCTCTGCGTGACCCTGTATCTCAGTCCCATTTAAGATTAAAAGCCCCCTCAGGTTGTTTCTAACGGACTTGAATAGGTACCGAAATATAAAGGGCGGTGCTGATAATTCTTAATCTTTTTTGTTTAGTTTCCATTTCTACAAACCTATAATGTTACAGTTAATTTATCGATAAAACTTCGTTTCGCGACATTGCAAAACATTTTGAAGCATCTATTTCTGTTAAGCCTAATATTTGATATGAAAATATTAGCTTTATTTTAACATATCGCTATAGTTTCTTTGTATTAATACTTTGCACTGCGGTATAAAATGTTAAAGTTGTATCGTCATTAAAAAAGAATGATTTATTATTGTTGTAGAGTTAAATTGCATGAAATTGATGTCATGAATCTATTGCAGACAACTTTGATTTAAGTGAGAATAACTAATCTATTTTTTCCTACAACACTTTTTACACATTATTTCAAACGCTTATAAATTACTGAAATACGGATATTTAAGAGCACACTTTAATCGTTTTCCTATAAACATCATTTATTAATAATATGTCATTACCTTAAACTTTCTCAACAGTAGCAATAATTGGTCAACAACATGTAATGGAAAATATTAATAGAAAACTTACTGAACTGCTGTTTTATCTATTACTCAATCTATTGATAAAATATTTTGCGAGTTTAAAAAAAAATAATTAACATGTTAGAGGAATTTAAAAGCTTCTGGGGGAAAAAAAAGTCTACCTTTGTGGGCGTGTGCTATTGTGTCGTTCAAAATAAACCATTTTAAACTGTCCATAGTTATCATGGAGTTTTGTTATCTTCGATTTCACTATAGGTGATCCATCTTTCTGAAGCGTGATTGACAATATATTTTGTTTTCATTGAAACCTCAAATGTCACTTCGAAATACCAATTTACGCGAAGAGAAGGGGGGGGGGGGAGTTCTTTATTATCTGGCTTTCATGTATGTGTAAACTTAATCTTTAAAATTATTAGAAAATGCTTTGTGTTGTTTAGCTATAAAAAAGATTTCAACTGTGGATTAACCATGGAAATAAAAAATGGAAAGCTATTTCCTATATATTTGAATGAAAAATAATCTACTTGTGTTTCCTTTCCCATGAAATGACTGCCTGTTTTCACGCAAAATATACCACTGGGTCGGAATGTTTTATTATAATAATATGTTTCCTCCCCCCCCCCCCCCCCCCGTCTTCAAATTCATGTTTTTTTTTTTCTTTTTTCTTCCAGCGTGACAGTTATCGATCAACTGGTCTGCGACACGATTTTTTTTTGGCTATTTCGTGCAAACTATCGATTAAATTACTCACAGTTATTAGTCTGTTTTAGGAATCGACTGCATAAGTGGAGTATTACTTCCCCATGTTTCAAATATGAGGTACTGATAATCAGAGTACTAATAAAAAATTTATAAACACTCCTTTTTGTTATAAATAAAAATTGTTAATATACATAAAAGTCAAATAACTGTTTAGGTTACTTGGTTGGCTTTAGAGCAATACTATCATCTTTAGCAACACGGGGCTTAAACAGACTAGGACCTATAATTCAAAGAAAGTTACGAACTTCTACAAACACGTGCACTAACTATAGGAATCGAAGGCTAGCGACCCAGTCGTTGACCCATTGTCCTATATATATATTAAAGTTTAGCTGCATTTTAAAAGATAGCTTAGAAAAATATCAGAACAAAAAGTCTTGATCACACAAATACTCGTGATTTACAAGTATTACACTAAATATATAGGAAGAAAACAATTGACCGTAAAAAAGGAGTTCCCGTTAAAAGAAAGAATGCAGATGAATTTAAAATTTAATTATTCTGTTTGCGTCTTTCATAATTTAAACTGCTTGGTGGAGAGATGAGAACCTTTTTGGATGAAGCTAAACAGTCCTTCTAGTCATTTCCCAGTTACGACTAGCTCTATATCTGAATTGTATTGACTTGTTATGACCCTTAGCCGGGAGGCAGGAATCGGACCTCAAGGTTCTGGACATCAAAGTCAGCGTCGTGACCACTAGATCGTCTCAGCGATGTGAGGAAATTCCACGGTGAAAAGTATCATCACAACCTAACTACTGTAGACATTCCAAAATCTGACATCTTCCTCCCTTTAGAAATGATGGGTTAAAGTGTCATCAACTAATTTTTCCTTTTTTGGTTGTGCTTAGGAAAAAACAGTATTAATGTACAATCGGAGAACTCCAGCTTTAAGCTAGATCTTCATATAAAGAGTGATCTAAAAGACTAAGAATTTGATAGACAAGACTCGTGTTCGGTTTGCCCGAGATTCCACGGCCGAATGAGGTCGCATGACCACCGAGGTGACGGATTTAAGATCTGGGGCACGACTTAGGCTTTTAAAGGAAAGTGTGAGTGGAAAAGTTTTTATTATTCCCCACTTAATGTTTTCATCCATCATGCAGATGGTAAGTATGAAAACTGCGTAGAATCGTGCGTGGAAAAAAGAAAAGGTTTAATTTTTAACAACCCTTTGAATGGATAAAAAATTAAACACGTCAAAATTTTGAGAGAGTTAAGGAAAAGCCAAAAAGAAATATCTCACGACATTTCCCCCCTTATATTAATTCTTGTTTCCTGGTTTGTGAGATTAGCTTATCAATATCGAAAAACAATTATCAGTATACATTTTAAAAAAATGTTTGTTATAGACATGTAAATTGATGTCTTTTTAGCTTCTGAAATTTTAGCTGCAATCCAGGAACGGTAAAATATTGTTAATGCACCAATTTTCAATGAGAGATTCATTATCTAGGAGAACATAATGTATCTATGCGCAGACATAAAGAAAAACGTATATCAATATCGCAAGACACACTATTCAGTGACGAAATTAGGCTATAAAATTTAAAAATTACTCACTTTTCACTTGACAGATATCAAAATTGTGTCGATCAGCAAAACTTGCTCGTGTTTTTTTTTTTTTTAAATAAGGGTTTATAAGAATGAAGATAATATTATTAAGTATGTAACTGTTGACTTAAGATCACCATTTTAATATCAGCAACCAAGGTATTTCCTTAAAATCTGATGCCTCCAGCATAGAAGGGAGGAAAATTTATTCATCAGAGGTCACAAACACGATTTTCTCTCGACATAAAGTTGCTTCCTTCTACACCACCTCAACGGAAGAAAAATAAATGATATGCTGTTCCACTGGAATACATATATATGAAGGGGAGGGTGTCCGGTTGAGAAGAAGATGATTTAGCATCACCCAGAAATTTTTTGCGGGGGGAAGAGAAGGAAAGGGTAAAAAAGGTATTCGAAACCGGAACACTCAGCAGCCCTAAAACAACTCGGAGGGGTTGAAAAAATTTTTACTATCTCCGTAGAAATTTCTTTTTGCATTTGTTGAACTGCCTTAGAAAAACTTACCGATGCTTAGCTTAAGGGAACGTTCAAAGAACTGCCGACAGACTACTAGAAATAAATCCTGATTAAACTAAGGAATTATACATATTGATTAAAACTCGATGAGCAGTCTTCTATATATATTCACATATCCAAATAGCTCTTCGAAGTGTTCTGGCAGTTAGCTGAAAGCTTATAAGATGTGTTTTACAATGATGTAAAGAAAACAAACAACGGTAACAATTTTTAACTACAGGTAGCCCTCCTACTGCACGGCATCTTACAACGCGGTTTCGCTCTAACACGATAAAAAATTCCGAAAACCTTTGAACAACATTGTACTTCTATAGCACTAGATAACATGACTTTTGTTTAACACATTTAAAAACTAAATTACCTAAAATAATGACGGGAAGGAATAATGAACTGTAGTGGCTTTACATGAAAATGTATAAACAAATTATAATTTATTCATTTGTAACTATAAAATTACAAGAAGGCCTAAGCTTAGCTGAAAATCTTGAATCATTTTTCCTGAATGCAAACCCTTCCGCTGAAAGAAGCAGAAAATTCAAAAGGGAGCTGCAAAATTGTCTATCTCCATACCGGGAATCTACAATGATCTTGTAAGAACCAGCAAATAAACCAAAATTACAGATTTTTAAAGAGGATGGAAGGTGCAAAAAATCTAAATGAAGAAAAAGGTTCTGAAGGTGATATCGTTCAATCGAAAAAACGTTCTCGTTTGATTGTACTGAGCAGTGATGAGGAAGAAATTTATTAAATTACGGTCGCATTAAATGAAAATATTATTTTTTTAGTTTCTTTTCGTTTTGTGTTATACATACATTTATATTTTTAATAGAAATTAAGTTGCTTATATGGAATTTAAAAAAAAATTTGTTTTTAATAAGTTTTCAGAACGTAACCCTCCTTTTTGAAATGTCTGGGTCTCATAACACTGTTTCACACAACATGGCATTTTCTAGGAACCTATCTACCGTGTTATAGGAGGGTTGCCTGCATTTTCAAATACGCATTTTTATTTAAATAAACAGCTTCATAAGATCCATTAAGGAATGTATCAGACAATAATTGTCAACTGCAGATTATTTCATTTCTTAACTTTCTTTCAATACTCTCAATATGTTCATATGTCAGTAAATTACTTATTGTTGCCAATGAATATTTTTTTATTAACTTATTTAATACACAAAGTACCTTATGCGGATTTAATACACAACGTGCCAGACAGTATTTCCCATCCTGTAAGGGAAACTTATTTAATACACAAAGTGCCAAACAGTATTTCCCATCTTGTAAGGGACAAACGCTAATCGCTCCATTTTATGACAGAAGGTAAGTGGAAATTTTCACCTGTTGAGTTACTGAAATACTTCGTCAATAAATACGGGTTGCACTAGCGCTATATTAGTATTAATTGCACGTGCTTACGTAATTTTCCTTAACTGCATACTAATAGAATGAAAGAAAAAAGCCTATACAGTCTGGAAATAAATTTATTTTCGCTCGGTTTCAGTTTACACGCACTATCTGAATATTAAAATTACCTTATCTGAACAGTTCAACATGTCCAACCAACTTCAGCAAATACTAGTCGCATTTTTTAAACTCAAGGTGCTGAAATCAGACAATGGATGCAATTTTACTTCCATTCAGAAGCAATTTATTTTAGAACAAAAACATAGCATGTTCTCTTTGACAATTAACCAACTGTAACGTCGATATGATTAATCAGAATTCATTCATCATATATTTCATCAAACAAACATGTCTTAAAAAAAAAAAAAAAAAATATCCTCGATAAATGAGCTAATAGCTCAGCCTCCTAGCCTCCCTCTCCGGGGAAATTTGAACGCGAAAGGAAAATTGAGCGTTCTGAAGAAAAAAAAACAGGTAGTTTCAACATATATTTTCGGATATAATATAGACTACTTAGTCCTAAATAAGAAGCAAGTAATCAAATTAGCATTTTCAATTTAGAGAAAATATCGAATAGGTCACTTCATCGCATTAAAGACTGTACAACAACTTTTGATTCCTAATGTGTAACCCAATAGATGTCTAGAGGGAGGAACAGAGGGAGCGTAATGAAGATTAGATGACAGAGCCACGTGCAACAAAAGAAAAAAGCTATGCTAGGAGCATAATGTAATGCAAATACTTTGAGTATAATGAATAAGGATCATTCCCGCAGAGAGGAACGAGGAAATAAAAAGCCAAGGCGAGACAAGAATGGGCAATTTGTGTAATATTTTTCGTTATTGCTCTCGCAACATATGTGGGTGGTTATGCACATATACATCTAGGCGTTCAGAGAATATGTTCATTAATGCTCTGACTATTAATGATCAAAGCTATAAACTCAACTTTAACTATCTTTTTGCATAAAGAATGCCAAAAAAAAAAAAAAAAAGTACATTGAGTAAATACAGCATCGCGTGCATCGAAATACAGCAGCTGGTTGTTTTCATAAAACAAGACAAAATTATTAATTTTTAATAGTTAAACTAAGGTTACAATTTATCAATTAAAAATTGAAGAGTTATGTGCAAAACCTTTGTATCTCCCGAAGGACGGATTTTTAAACTTTTTAGAAAAGCTAAAGGTGTTTATTTTAACAAGTTAAATATTAAGTATATAAACTCTTTAAGTATCGAGAAAATAAAAGTTAATTAATGAAATTCCTATTATACATTTATTTTCATACTTTATAATTTAAATATTAAATAAATGTGCGCTGTATAGTTTAAAGTATATTACTGAATTGTATTAGTAAAATTCAAATTGTATTAGATTTATAAAACATCATTAAAACATTCAACAAGAAAAAAATATATATAAGCGACTGAATAAAATATATAATTAATTTTCTTACACCCGTAAGAAGCTGATCATCATTAAATGGATATTGATTCTCGTTATGTGCATAATCAGTCACTTAAAAACTATATAAGGAAACGAACCTTATTCGCCTGCATGAAATATTCATGATGACCTTATTAACTTTTCCGCCGTAACGGAACTGTTCTTTTCAAAACTTCAGCTTTAAAATTATTGTTTCAGTGACAAAAGTAGGACACAAAAATTGATTATAAATAAGGGATTTTAAACAGATTTCTTTGCAGCACTACACTCAAGTTTATAATCATAGAGAGAGAGAGAGAGAGAGAAGCATCACGAAGAAATTCTTTTCAGATGAGTATATGATCAACCAAAATCTGATGAAGTTATATCTCGGTCATACAAATCAGGTCAAACAAAAAATTATAAATCCTTTTCGACAAATCTATTCATGCGTCTGAACATAGTGCAGAAAATAACTCAAGCATGAATAGTTCCAGAAAAAAATTAGATCTGAATATTACATATGATTTTGATCTATAATGAAAACTAATAAGCCACTAACATTTACACAATAGCTTCAGATGTTTCGTTATTTTAAAGTATGCTGTTAATCAGTAGATACGGATAGTTTATCTAAGTAGAATTAATTATTAAATAATATAAATTAATATTAAAAGTATTTATTTACTAATTAGGAAAAAAATTGTATATTTTTTCAGGAGATGGAAGTCAGATTAAAAACTTGAGACAAATAGCATTATAACTGACTCATATGATTTGAAATTTCATTCAGAGTAAAATGAAGTAAGTATTCCGAATTCTAATGTATGAGACACACGTGACACTTTATCTTCTATTTAAGGTTTCTCATTGCGCAAGTCACTGGTTTTACGATGCAATCCATGCAACTAACTTCAAGGATATATTGCCGATCCAAGGGGAAAAATTTTTCAACTCTTACTTTGCTGTGTGTGTGATACATGTTTCTGTATTTAAATTATTAAAACTACTAACAGATGTACACTAATAAAACACAGAAATCTCTACGTTTGATAAATATGATAATGATTTATCAAACTTCGCATTAAACTTACATACACACACCAAACAAACAACAAAAAACCACTCACAAAATACCACAAGAACACTAAGTATTTTATCTGTTACAATGCAGCAGAGATCCGAACTAAAGTAATGGGTTGCCACTTCATTAAGCAAATGTGGTTTTTTAAAAAGAAAATAAAGAAGCAGCCATTCCTTTGGTACGAGAGAATAGATTTTTTTTCGCATAATACAAACATTATCGCCTATTTGTTAAATACCAACAAGGATGTCTAAAAAAATATTTTGTTTGCTCAGGCTGATGATTTGTAAGTCAATGGCGTATAATAAAGTAAAGAGCAGCGCATTTTCTTTATGCCGACCATTACCAAAATCCCCCTTTTGATCCAGAACATAAATTCTTCGATCAAAATCGATCAATCTCAAGCTCAAAAACATTCATGAAAATAGTCAACAAATCATGGAGAGACATTAAAGTTTTAACTTTAGAAACGTAAAGGCTACCATATTCAAGGAATTTTCTGTTGCCTCATCACAGAAAATAAATAAAATAAAATAAAACTTCACTTGCAGCTTTAGTTGCGCACATATATACCATTGCCTTTTTGTGACCCACAAACCAAACTGACCTAGCAGCTAGAAGCAAAATATTTCGAGAAAAGTTGCAAGTTCTGAAGAAAGCTAGACAGGAAGAGAAGCGAAACGAGTTGATCCAACCACACCTCCATGATTTATGAAAAAAAAGAGAGAATCAAAAGTGAATGTGATATTTATATTATTTAGAGACTCGGAGATGCTCCTCTCACGGCTGTTTAAGGTATCATAGATATTGCAAATTTTACCATGCGAAATAAAAGTCACCACTACTAAGTGATATTTTAATCCAAATTTCTCAATTGATGACTAAATGCTCGTCATAAATTGCGAAATTTGGATAAAAATATCCTTTCACAGCTACAGCTTTGGTAGATTAGAGTCAAAACGATCTTCAGATTCTCAAAGATATTCACAATACACGTGTCCTCGCAAAATCTTCCTTCTTGCCATTTTTGTTTCCCTAAGTGGGACGGACACGTGTGTGAAACAGTTTTTAAAATTATTTCTTACATAAACTCTTATTTAAGAAAACATTACAGAAAAAACTAAGATCCCTATCATACAAGAGAACGCTATTTATCATACATGCATACACTATTTGAAAAAAACCAAAAGGTCAGATAATAGTTGACCACAGGAAAAAGAGTTTGAAGAAACTTCCATCATATATAAAACTGACGCCATCGTTAATATACGAAACTCGTTGCCTTATCACCAGTAGAAAAAAAGGAAAGAAAAACCCTCTTGCCCTACAAAAATCTCTCCAAAATCGCATGGGGGTGTCGGATGTCAGACCTAAGGTTGCGAGAAGAATGAAAGACGGAAAGAAGCGAATTAGGTCAAGAGACGGACAGTGGATCTCACGCACCGTTACTCAGATTCGCTCACTAGTTGGCTTGCGAAGCATAACCAATCACGATCACCACAAGGAAGTGGATAAGACCCTGCAATTAATACTAATCTGGAGGCATTTCTTGCTGAATGTGTGTTCATGGATATCATGACATCTTAGACCGATTTAATTGAATCATAAAAGATTGTATGACAAACTGGCTAACGCTTTTCTCCCTTATTTAACCAGTTTGTTTTTGCCCCGTTAGAAGTGAAAGAGGAGAAACATAAAATCCCACCAAAATATCTCAATTTATGTTTACTTTAAAAATCTAATCCATCTTGTTCTTTAATTCTATAACTCTAGGGTTAAGAGTATAGTAAGAAATTAAAGCTTACAGAAATCATTAATAGCCATACAGTTAGATGAGTGATATTCAGAGAGGGTGAGAACAGCTTATCGGCTTCCTTCGCGGGTAACTTATGGAACGTTAACATCATAACGTATTTATTAAATTATCTAATCAATCCTTGAGGGAAGATATCTTCCCAACCTCCTTTGTTTCCTTTATTTTATCCCCCTTGGGGTTGGGAGTCAAAGGTCTCAGGTCAGTTAGATTTGCCAGATAATCTTTTTGTAATTTGATGTTACCATTTTTACCTTAAACAATTCAAATATGCTTTTAAATTAAAAAATAAGAATGAAAAACTATAAGATTCTATAAATCACAACAACAGGTATGAAAACTTCGTAAAATAGAATTTCAAAATACGTCATCAAAATAATGTCGTTTAGTCCAAGGCATAAATACAATAGCAAATTTTAATTTCCAACTTTGTGTGAATTAACTGAACCGAACAATTCAATACAAGATAAAAAAAACTAGGATTTTACAGTTCCTTTTTCTGTTTTTAGAGTCATCTATTCACCTAATCCCTTAATTAAAGTGAATTTCTACTACGTTAGGGTTTAGCTTAAAAAAAAAAAAAAATGTAGTTTTCAGGAGAAAAACTTACATCCTGAAACTTTTAAAATAAGTATGAAATTTTATCCCAGCAAGAAAAACTTGCATTTCGGAAAGACTTAATTTATTCGGTCTAGTTATACCCACAGAAGCGAAAAGACGCCTGGAATTCAGAACTTTAATACGAAGCGGTTCTGTGTGTAGACCAAGATCATTATGCTTAGCTTGACTGCCAGAGGGTTTCAGGACATCCTTGCCGGACAAAAATTAACGCTACACAGTACAGAGGAGATGAGAAAAAGGTTGCCATTTTCATACTCCTTTACTATTAAAATGCATTCAAACTGTTAAATAAAAATCAATTTTCATTCCAAGAAAAAGATATTTTGGGGATATTTGTATTCTTAAGGATAATATATGTATATAAAAATATGTAGGGGAACATGATGTACCTTGGTCCTAAGCTGCTTCCAGCTGATTTTTTTTTAAAATTTATTTATTTATTTTTACTTATTTATATATTATTATTTTTATTTATTTATATATTTTTATTTATTTATATATTTTTATTTATTTATATATTTTTATTTATTTATTTATTTTATTTATTTATATATTTTTATTTATTTATTTATTTATTTATTTTATTTATTTTTTTTTTTTTTGGGGGGGGGGGGTAAGTGATAAGCGTAATTCATTTATGTGCCACTAGACCTCGTTAATGTGCCTGGTGTAAATAACCCTCTGATTTCAGCCTAGCTACTAACCTCATCTCGTGGTTTTCGTGAGCTAAAAGTAAGTATTTTGATGTTTTAATTTTTGATTTCTCTTACAATCTTAACAGCATTTTAATGTAAAATTAATGTCATTCTTAAATAAGTTTTTTTTTTTTCTGTCAGGACAGACTCAGACCTCCAACCTTCTCATTTCAGACGGACGCTCTACAATTAAGCTACTCAGGCAATATACGAAAGTCTTTATTTGCGATCACTTTCCTTTAGAGTGAACAATTAACCGCTCACGGACAGATGATTGTAGTCTACGGAGTAAATTTCATTAACTTACGAGAATTATATGATATGCATAGCGGCTTTTTGACGGAAGTATAGTTGAGCTCGACATTGTGCTTAAAATCGAAATCGCAATTAAGGCCCACTATCGTCAAATTGGATGGCAAATTATTTTTTAAATATGAATGAAGACTACAGTTTATGATTGCATTAAGTCTGACTAAAGTGCCGACGTTTGGGAACTAACAATCAACCAAAGACAAGATAGATTCCCTTAATAATTCATTGAAGGAAGCAACTTAGGTATATCTGTATTTCGCTTCCTCCACATAATCCCTCTACCATCCGACCGTAAAATGTTCATTTATTCATGTCTTTCTAAGTTTTTATTCTAGATTTTTTCAAAGAAAACTGCTTATCCCAAACGATAAATTTCCTTTGGACTTCACGTCGTTGGCAACATTTTTGTCTGCATGCATTTCGACCAGTACCGACAGACTGACCAATTTAATCCTCTATTTTGAAATTCTAATTCAAGTTAACGGACAGTTCTAGGATTTTCATCAACAGTCGCAAAAGACTCAACTTGTCGTCACAGCTGCGACGATGTGGTTGAAGACAGGGAGGTTGGTCATGAAATGTTTCAGAGGCCGTAAATTTGCCAATAATTCAGACTGCCGTAGATTGCAGTCTTTCGCAACCGAAAGTGAAATTTGATTATATGGTTGACTTATTCGCCAAGGTTTAAAATAACTCCTTTCCCCCCAAAAAACTGCCTCTTTAGCTTATAACGCCCACTCTGCCACATTTTCTCACACTTTTAAACTTTTCCTTCAATTTATCATACAATCGCAAACACGGGAATCGAACCCAGACACGATTTGTTGACCATTGCACCACTAAGCCTCATGTCAATAACCTCATGAATAAGCGTCTCATGCTTTACCATTTCAAGGAATTTATATTCTCTGTATGAAATCCGAGTTGTGCGTATATAATATATGTAATGCGAGACAAGCAAATACATTCGTCTCACTCAATATAGAACTCTTCAAGCCGTTCAAGAAATATTAAGACAATTTTTTTTTCTTCAGTAAATTCAAAAGTCCCCCCCCCCCCCCCGCTTTTTTTCACTTTTACAAATACTTTCGAATACTATTTTAAGATTTCTTGCGCTAATGCTAATTAGAAGAAGAAAAAGTTAACAATTCGCTAGGTCTGTAGTTATTTTATGTCGATTAATATGTACAAAAGAGTAAAAAATTGGAACTGTATGAATTCTTTCTACCTCGACTACACTTCCTGCATGACTGTTAAACATTCTAACAGTGGTTCTAAATGGGATACTAGGCTTAGGCAGAAGCTTACAGGTGTTAATACATTCGCGAATGTATTGAAGCACCAGGTGTTTGACATTTGTGCCCCCAAAACAAACAATAGGCATAATATTTTATATAATATAACACACACACGCGCTGTAACTACGCTTTATATGTATCCAAGATCATGGATGCCTTTATGAGAACACTTATCAGAATTTTAAGAAATTTCAAGGCTGTTTGATGATGATTTTATTTTGATTTATCTTTCTTTTTTAGGCTTCGTAAATACTTAAGATTCATTGTTATGTTTAGAAACCCTTTCTTTTACTTTTAAGGCAGAAGACATCTCTCAACCACGACTAGGGTTTTAATCTAACGAAAATGATAACGTAATCATACGCTACGCCGAGGTTTGACTTCAATTTTGCGTTCCTGATTCAGCGTTTATCTACTAACACGCAGATGTGTACTTTTTCATGGCTTGGTGTCTGAACTAATGACTCTAAATGCTGTATCGATAACTACTGCATAATTGTTACATTCCTACCAGTTCAGTTACCACGATCTGCATTTTTTTAATGCTGCAAGCTGGTATATCTAAATAAAAGGTAATAAAAAAATTATTAAACAACCAGCTCTAATAACAGAATCGGGACGGAAAGCTATGCAAATTATTTTTTTTTGTTACGCATTTTACGGGAGAGTAATAAGTTGTTGTGTCCTCTTTTGTTTTCCTTTTTTTATCCCCATCGCTTTCAAGATCGTTTAAACTGTCCTTATGGCATAAAAATTAATATGAAATTCACCGAGATAAGGATTGGTGCATTGTCTCGCTTGAGTGCAACGACAGATTCTTGTACCCTCGACATTCTTCCATTCCATCTCAGACAACTTCATTATGGAAGTATTTAAATTACTATCCCTTCATCTGTCTTTTTTTCATTTACTTTTTTTTTTTTGTAGTTTGTTGTATTTTCTTCAGATTCAAATTTACCTTTTGTGTGTGTGTGTGTGTGTGTAAGTAAGAGTAAGTAAGCAAGTACATACATTAATGCACTTACGCATACAAAAATCACATGCATGTATAAACACAATTATGCGTAACATTTGAACATTTATAAACACATAAATGCCAAAACATATGTACATAAGTGTTTCTGTTTACACAGAATCCGTCAGCATCAGCGTTACTCGTATTGAGATATTTTAAACCAATCACAGGCTTTACAATTTCGGGGCAAATCGTTTGGAGGTTTGTAGTTGGTTAAATATATTTCAATACGAGTAACGCTGACACTGACGGATTCTATGTGAACAGGCCCTTAGTGTGCCTGTGTTTAATTAATAAATAAATGCGTTAAAATAAATAAGAATAATTTTCCTGCTTCCCACACAAATATAAATAGTTATGTATTATTTTGTTTTTGTTACTGACATGAAACTTGATTAGTTCGAAACGAGTTACATTTCTTACTTTTTAAATATAGATTTTAGCAGCTGTGTGTTTTTCTCATTTGGTCTTTGGTACTGAATTCAACATTTAACAGCTTAATAACTATTTAAATATCTTATTTCAGGGAAACAAATCTCTGTTCGCATGCTAATTTTCAAAAATTTCAGAAAGCGTCCAAAATTTCAGCTACCTCGGTGTATGTGAGACCAAATACACACAAACAATATCATATCATAATATATCATATCAAATCCTCTCTCTCTCTCTCTCTATATATATATATATATATATATATATATATATATATATATATATATATATATATATATATATATGTGTGTGTGTGTGTGTGTGTGAGCGTGCGCGCACGTGTGAGAGTGCTTAAAACGTAAGATTTATTCATATATTTTATTTTTAAAAAAGTTCCAAATACTTTCATTTTTCGGGAAATTCCAAAATATCGGAAGAGAAACAAAACTAGTTGTGGAATTTTCATTTTCCTGTTAAAAAGATGTCTGTGGAAGTAGATTCGGCGCGAGACAGCTAAATTGATTGATGACTTCTCGAATATGAACCATGAAAGGAAGATTTACGTTCGCGTATGTGTTCTCGACAGAGTAAACTTGAAATCCCTTGATTTCACGCTGCTTTTCAAAGCGTAACATTTACTGACAAGGTTATTGGAAATAAAACTCAGATGCATCATAAAACAACAGAACTAAAGCTCTAAACTGACAAATACGAGAGATGAAAATGTATTTATTGCGTAACCATGAAGATCAAGTACACTCACAATATAATAAAATAAGCCGTAAAAGCTGAAAATTGAACCAATTGATAAAACAATTAAATGGTTCAGACTTCAAAGCTTAGTGCTACCTGTAATAGAGAAGTTCGCAATTAACTTTAATTTTTACAATACACTTCAGAAAAATTAATATTTTTTAATGTGTAATAGGTGGAAACAATCTGCATGCGGTTGAACACGGAATAAGCATACACCTGAGCGTAACGAAATTTCTTACTTCAACTGAACCGAAATCCGGTGCTTTCAAATTCAACTTTAAAAGCATGCATACAAAAAGTATTCGCAGCTTAGACGCAGCGATCTTTACTTTTCTTACCATGCTCAAACAATTGATTAATTTAGGTTTGATAATCATGCGAGGAAACATTTTAAAAACAGAAAAATACAGTTTTATTATTTAAAAAAAATATGCAGAACACAAAACGCTTTACACAGGTGAAACAGTTTGCTGTACAGTTGTGTCTGATATCCTGATAATTTTACTTAAAAATGCCTCATCCATGTGGAGCAGATGTTATCAGAAAATAATTGTCCCCCTCCCTTCACTTCAAATTTTCTTCGTGTGGGATTAATATAGACTTCTCGAACCACAGTTATTCAGAAATATCAGTTCTCGGCAAACAGCTCCGTTTCTGAATTGCTCAGCTGTCCCCCGCCGATTAAGTCATTCAGAGCGGATCTCACTTTATAGTTCACATCAGTATGCACGCTCAAACTAATTCACGTCAATTTGGCATTAGCGCCTCTGCAGCTCAAATTCAAATCAAATATGATATGCAAGCACAATTATGCTGCCCATTACTCGTACATGAGCAAGACACTGAAGCGCTAACATCCTTTCAGTCTTCTAATCCGAAATGAACACCGCAAATCAAGATGAAATCAACTTCACTTGGAATGATAACAACATGAAAATGAAGATAAATTAAAAAATATGTGCATGTGTTCCAACCGCCTTCAAAATCATCTATTCACAAATATTAAACAAGGATTAATTGACTCAATAATGCACAATCAAATTATGAAAGTAGGTTGTTAACCATAAGGCTAGTCATTATATATTAACATTTTGTATCATGAATGAGCAGTATTACATTTATTCATAAGTTACGGATTCATTTAATAGTCGAGACCTTTCAATCAAATTAATTTTGTTTTATTTTATTCAAAATAAAATTTCTCGAATTAAGGAATTATGTCACTCTGAATTCGCAGAGTAACTACTTCGCAAATGAATAGAGGAATAAAAATCAAAAACAAAACTAAGAAAAAGAAAAACTTTTTGGGAATTCAAGTGATAGCAATGAAAAGAAAGTCTATTGATAACGCGGGATGTCAAAAAAAAAAAATATGCTATGTATGTCTAATTTACGTATGAGAATGAGAAAAGTCAATACTGGAGAACCATCGACGTTACTATGAGTGAGGAACAATAATAAATAACAATGTGCTTCGTGTTTAGGCCGAAAATGGGCACGTAAAATCCGTAGACTGAAAAGTCGTCCTTTGAGTTCATTGGATGGGGAGGGTACGAACTCCCCCCCCCCCAGATGTCGCCCTGGGGGGTGCTCGGTCAAAATTGTCGTGGCACCTAGCCAAGATGGACTCCGATCCTTGTGGTGGTTTTCTAAACCGGTGCCGCACCACTCTGCACAAAACCCACACCTAGTCTGGTTTGGTTTGGAGCCCTACTGTCAACTTTTTGCTACACGAGGGCTAATTAGACCGAGGCCTACTGCTTAAAGCCGATCCCGAAAGGTTACAAACATTCATGCCAAGAGTGGGACTCGAACCTACGGACTTTGGTACCGAAGGCCAGCGCCCTAGCCATTTGGCTATCGTCCGGCTAAACCTGGTCCAGAACCTCCAGCCCGGGAGCATTAGGAACAACAACAGTATGCAGATTTAGAGAAATGTTCCTATACATCAAAACTTTAGGGAAAAACAGGAAAACGGTTGTCTGTTGAAATAGACCTGTGAGTACTTCAGCCAACAAAACAACGTGAAAAGTCAGACTGATTTCGAAATTTTCCAGAGTGATCTAGAGCCCCTATTACACAACAAAAAGCCATGCAACACAACAGTATTGCTTCAGAAGCAATACTGCTCCCAGTAGCAGGAAACATTTTCCTCGACCAATGAGAAAGATGCAAGCACTCTTTCATAAACAGTAACTACTCTGTTCTGTTCAACACTCCCTCATCCCTCTACAGAAGAAATCTATAACCCTACGTGCAAATGTTGCGTGAATTTTTGTGGTCCTATATGGGCTTAAAGAAAAGAATACTCCCAAAAGCAAGCTTACATTGTTAGCTACAAAGCCTATTTAAATACAAACATAAAATTTCTCCGCCTTTCCAAAAACTTTTTTAAATACCCTATATATATATATATATATATGCTTTCTTCTCCAAATGTAAAATAATATCCCGTTAAAATTCTTCTGACACTAACTGTTCAATTTCTCTATAAGCCAAATGCACGCGCGTTATTGCAATATTAATACGCGCGTACATGAACAAAGGAACACACACACACACACACACACACACGCGCGCGCATATATATATATATTAATTACAGTTTTGTAATATCCCAATGAAATATCTCTGAACACGACTCTATATCTACGGTAAAAAATCTGCATAAAAGAATCAATTTTCCGTTTCAATCGCAACTAAAGCTAACCCGCACGTGACATCATCTCAGATGTTCTATTTACTACCATCTTGAAGAGTGAAGGTATTGTTAGAATAATTCGATAAAAATGAGGCTGTAGAAACTCCTGGAATCAACTCTCGTTGGGGGAAAAAGAATCAGAACAAATGGGTACAGTAACCAAAAGCTGGAATCCATGAGGCGGAAACGAAAAGGCTGGAAAAAAAGGCATCTAGCATTTCAATTAAGAAAGCTAGATAAATCGACACGGGATTGTGAATGCAAAAGCAGAACAATCACCAAAACTTTATGTTCATTTGGTTGAATTTTTCAAACTTTTCCCTGATCTCAACAGAAGGAAAGAGCCAAAATATAAAATACAAAAACGTAAGTTTATCTACAGATAAATGAATACTGGAAGAAAAATTGGTGCGCCGCATTCAATTTCTGGTAAATACGAAACAACAAAATATCAACAATACGAGATGATGGAAACAAAACATAAAAATACGTTATCCAACTAGCTTTGATTTATTTTCATTAAATAAAGATAATATATTTTACTCGTTATAGTTACAGAATTCATACCTAGGCCACAGATAGCACAGTGTAACACGAACAAAAGAGAAGAATGAAGACGAGCTTGGGTTCAATTCAAATTCCTGAAGTTTGATGCAGTTAATTTCATAATAGAAAGACAAAAACATATTTAACCAAAAGATAGAACACACTTTCTCATATACAGGTGATTATGCTGTATTAATTCATAACAAAGGGAAAAAACAGGTCTAGTTTTTATTGCAGTAGTACAGATGTATAGACTAGGGGCAAACTTTTCCTATCTCATAAATATATGAATACTTTCACACTTCAATGGGGATTGCTATACAATTTAGTTATAATTAAAAAAAAATGGGGAACAGTTTTTTTTCCTCCTCCCAAGCCCTGCCTAGAATACGATATGCTGACTCATACAATATGTATTAAGGGATTTGTGGAAGCCTAACAAATCAGAAAGTATTTAGACGAGAAAAGCAAATTATCCATTTCTTGCTACAATAGAGCAAAAATACGTATTTTCTATCTGTTCATAAGGCAAACATTTCATGTTTAATTTAAATATAGTCCGGGCTTTGCAATAAGTGTCATGGTTACTTAAAATTTCGAGTTAATTCTTATCAAATTATATTTCCTTGAAAACGAATTTAAAAGAAACTAATAAATCACACTTTAAGAGGCAACAAAGAGTATTATAAAAACTAACCTACTTAGCTTACTTCACTATATAATAACATAAAAAACGAAATTTATATGTTTAAATTGCATATTCTAATATATCAAAAATTTGGAAATAAGATTTAAATACTCGACAAAAAAAAAAAAAAATTTAATTCTTTTATCATATGAATCTTGGATTGAAATTAATTATTCCTCTCTCGCAAAGGAAAATTTACAGTAACGAGTTATTTTCTTTACAGTTAATTTTCCTAGGCCCATATTACGCTACCACCTTTTTCGGAGACCCACTACACTGGTACAAATAAACGTTAAAATTTGTTATATCTGGATGCTCATAAAAGAAAGTAACGAATTTTTCTGCCCTTTTTTATTGAAGTAAATATGCTCACAAGCCTGTACATCTGCAATGCAGTTCTCGTGCAGATGTTTTGGAGACATCTTTATAGCAAAATTAATACAGAAGTTCAAATAATCAACTTACCAAATATTTTACCTTTAATTTCCTTACATACGTACTGCAGCTATAAATAACATCTATAATTATTTTATGCCAACCTTTAATAATTAGGAATTTCTCTTTTTTAACTTTTTTTTTTCTCCATTTCACTACCTGAATTCCTTCTATCACAAAATAATTTATACCAAATAAATTATAGATATTTGTATGAATATGCATTATCAATAGCTATTCATGTCGAACTGCCATAGATAATTTTATGTATATTTTATGCCATTTAATAGCTTTTATTCTAAAATCTATGTTAAGGCTATTGTAATTATTATAAGTAGATTAATAATCCTTATGTTTGGGGTTTAAAATCTAAATTTTTTTATATAGAAATTTAAACTCATTTAAATTCATAATACATCACTTGAATGATTCACCTGCAAATTTAGAACTGTGCAGACCTTAATATGTACATGCAACGACTGTTCTAAGCTGTCAAAAGCATTTGAGGGTCATGCGAGTTTCATGTAAAGAGATTTCCTTGTTGCTATACAAAAATAATATAAAAGATATTCAATTATACTTTATTAATGACACTTTATTTGGCAACATGTAGGCAGATTATATTCCCTACAGTCTAGTTTGTAAATAGAGGTCCGAGATATGCAACCAATGCACTCAAGGACGGCCCCAAATTCTGAAACTCATCTAGCTCTTGCTCAAATTCTTAATGCTCATGCAAACTCGTTTCTCCTAGAGTGACTTAATGGTGATCTATCGAGGTACTCTAGATCCTACTAAAATGCATGACTGCTAAGAGAGCGTGGCAAGGTAATCTAACATATGACTCAATAATGTACAGGGTCATCGGTGGTTAGTTAGAAGAGAGTTAAAGGAAGTGAATGGGCAAGGTACGGCAAAAGTGGTTGATCCTGGTACGATGTGACAATTGAAAAGAGATTTATGCAGGAATTAAAGCATTTTAAGGGGTGGTTTTATGAAATAGCTGACGATTCATCTCTCGGGGCTTCAAACAACATTTTACGAAGACAAATGTAAAATTCCTTACATGACGGATGTTAGTGAAGCCACCAAACTTAACATTCATACACGATCGCAGAGAGAGAGAGAGGGAGCTTCCGGATAATTCTCCATAGGCGCCTTACGTGGGACTGATATCGAGCAGTTATGGCCGTAACTAGATCTTTCCAATTTTTTAAAAACCTACTGTTGATGCTTGCATAAAGTTATAGAAAAACAAATTCATAATTAATGATTAGGTATCTGTTGATTAGAAAACAAGGCAGCGTGACACATAGTAATGTAACTAACAAAAGGACCTAACTCTAACTCAAACACTAACTCTAACAAAAGGACCAAAATGGTAAATGTAAAGTTAATAAAAGTGGATTTTTTTTTAAATAAAAGTAAAGACATACGTACATAACAAAAGTAGTATCCGAACTATGCATGTCGAATAAATTGATTCAAAGATAAAGAAGTGGAAAAAAGAAAAAAAGATGCCCCCAACTGCAGTACCAATCGAAAAAAAATTACTTAAACATTTATAATCATATACAGTTCATCGCGATTCCAAATAACGAGATTTGTCGAATTAGTTGATACAAGAACCTCGAGTATACATCCAAATAATCCAGTATAATCCCATTAAGTTATACGCACTGTCTACTTATACATGATTCCTAAAAGATGCAAGAAATGCTAAAAATTACTACTTCCTTTAATTTTGTTAGAATGTCATATTCATTACTAATGTTAAAAAATCCAAACCTAAAGTTTAGTTTTTTTTTTTTAGCATACTATTCAGGAAAATGTGACAGATTTGATCAGAATCAGTCTCTGATTTACAAAAAGTCTCATTCATGTTGCGGGTTGATTAAGAAGAAACTGCAAACCCGAAAATTTATAATAGAGACTGTAATGTTTAGATACAGATTGTACTTAAATACATATTTTAAAACCTTATATCAGCATAATACAGAAATGAAATTTTATGTACATACAGTGCTCACGTTTCATTTTGATAGACTTCAAAGTGGTTGGTGCAAAATAACGTAGTTTGAGGCGAGTTATCTCCCATGGAATATAGTCTGTTGAACACAGGTGGCCGACAACCAGAGGCTTCAAACCGATCGCACGTTCATCGAGATAATAAATTTCAGTTTTGTTCTATAACTAGTTTCTTCGAAATTTTCCGTTTTGATTAAATTTTCTTTTTGTGGCCTACTTTTGACTGCTTTACAGCTATTGAAATGGGTAAATACGCAATTCAGAATTAAATGCGAATCAATAAAGTAAAGCTAATTATGTTGGTAAACCTGTTAATTTAGTTTTTTAGAGCAAGTCAATCAACTGGAGCAGTTGACATATTGCAGGGTGTCTACTACTTTTGAGCAAGTCAATTTCATGACTTTTCATGACCTTAAAAATAAAATTTCATGACCATTGAAGTACATACTAGTTTAAACGAAATTAGTCTCCCCCCCCCCCCCGGGCTCGTCTTTAAACAATATTCACCTTATTATTTAAGTTTTTTCAGGAAAACCTTATTTTTAAAATGTTGGGATTACAACCATGCAATATTTACTAGTTTTATTACTGTTATACAACTTCCAGATATGATTGTGACTCAAACACCCATGGAATTTATTGATGCAATGTAAAACACCTTGAAAGTGAATGATGCAAAAATTAATCATTCTCATACTTGTTACAGTTACTACAGAAACCCCATTAAAGTAAATAATATTTAAATAACAATTTTTCATTAATTCTACACTGATACAATTGTAAAATAGCTGTATCAATGTTTAATTTGAGTTAATTTTTGCTTAAATTGAGGAGCTTTCCTAAACTGCTCTGAAAACATCAAGATGAAGAACAACTCAAACTGGACTGAGCCTCCCCGATATTTCACTATTTTTTAACTAAAAATAATATAAAATTTACTAAAATTACATATTTAATATTAATTTTTAATAATAATATTAAGAAATTATAAAATTTAATATTATATAATCTAAAAGTCCATGCACAATCTTGTGTAATACATTTCAGTAAATTTATAAAACAATTCGGAGCAAAAAAATTAAAATTAAGACAGGAAATAAAAATTTAAAAAATTTGAATTTTTATTCAAAAATTAAATTTTGAATAAGTATGCAGTTTTAAAAAATTTTACATTTAAAAATGTACTTTTATTTCGATGTTAAAATGCAATACAGTAAACTCCAGAATTTTTTTTTTTTTTTTTTTTTTTTGGGGGGGGGGGGATCCTGCCCGTCGAGCTCCCCCCCCCAAGGCTACGGTCCTGGGCGGAGGAATAGCGCCCTTTACACGTACGTTCTTTCCCGCGTGAAACCACGATTCCGCGCGATTGAGTGCACGTGTGAAGGTGTCGGAGAGGAAGGGAAAGCTGCTTTGGAGCGTACTCCAAATTTTCCCGCGCGCAATCCCGTACGCTCCAAGCACTCCAAGAGCGTACGTGTAAAGGGCGCTAAACGTACGCTCTTTTGCGAGTGCTTGGAGCGGGAGCGCAATCCCATACGCTCCAAGCACTCGCGAAAGAACGTACGAGTAAAGGGCGCTAATATCTCCGGTGGAAGAGAGCTTCATAATTGAATGCATCGCCCGTTACGTCATTGGCGGGAGAAAGCTTCGCCTTCGCCCGTTACATAACGTATACTCGGCGGGAAATCTGCATATATCTGACATAGTCTGTTACGTGGGGAGAGAGAATACCTCGAGCGCAAATAATGACAAGAAGCCAAAATCTAAACGGTAATACTCGAGTTCACTGAAAGAAAAACCGATCTGAATTACACTTCTCTATTCAGGATCGACGTAAAAATTGAAGCTCTATTCTTATTTTTTAAAAAAATTGTGTTTTTCCGCTGTCCAACTTCTCTCTCTCTTGTTAGCATTGTGCACCACTTGTTCGTGTTAATTTTAATGCTTTACCATATGTCTACTTCCGCTGTGTGTTTCTTATCTCCTCGTATTTTCGTCGCCCGAGGGGTAGCCCCACATGACGACGTATATTCTCCTTTCTGTGAAGGGGAGAAAGAGCGTTCGTTCCCGCAGTGGGGAAGAATACAATGCATTTTCCCGCTGGAACTCTGTTATCTCTCTTCCGATGCGGCGTCACAAAGTAGGCAAAAATTGATCTTAGTGTTTTTGTACCAGTTAGGAGCATATTTTCTATTCTACATTATATCGATAAAAAAATTTTTAAATTGAAAAAATTCGTGACCTTTTCTTTCAATTTCGTTACTTTTCATGACTTTTCGTGACCGTTTTCCCATTTCGTGACTTTTCGTTACTTTTCATGTTAGTAGACACCCTGTATTGGCTACTTATGCTCCACAGCAAAAATAAATGATACGCGGAAAAATTCAGTACAGAATTTGCAGCAAAATTAACTTCTACGTGACAGCCCTCTATTTTCCTAAAACTCAATAAAACAAATTTCGTAGTAAGAACAGCAAATAACGTCAGTCGCGATCTAGGACCATTAAGCACTCAAATCAGTACTCATAGTAAACTGTTGATCTTTTAAGTTAACTACAAACACGTCCCTGTGTGCATTATAGAAATTGAAGTAAAAAGACACATGCACAGAACATGCAAGATTAGATCACTGATAGAATTCCATGAAAAAGAAAAATCAGAAACTTACCCTTTCCGGAAGTTTGAGTGAACTGGGCCGGAAGACGAACCGCTTGGGCGGAGGAGCATTATTCGAGCTTTCGCCATATCTAGGCGCTTGCGTCGCAGTATTAGACACCATACCATTGTGTACATGAGGATAGGTTTTGTTAGACGGTACATTAGGGCATAGGGAAGGATTAGAAGGGTAACTCTGCGAGTTGCCACTGGATGATGGTATAGCACCCGACTTCCGTTGATGAAACCTGTCCCACATATCTTTCGGCCGAGAATCTGTATGGAGCGAAGTTGGCGGACAGTTGATGGGATCATGAGGTTTGTTCCTGGGATATCCCAAGCGTTTATCTGACACTGGATGCTTAGGGATGTTACCGCTTGATGGCTGCTTATACATTCCATTTTGAATGGGAGGCCTTTTGGAAGTCGGCTGACTCCGGCCACTTTGGGAACTTCCATGTCCGGATGTTGAGGACGACGACCTCGAAATACCCAAGAGATTCTTATCATTTGAGAGCACCTGGGTGAAGTCACCCAGTGTATTTTTTATTCTACGAGACGTTTCATCCTCTAGTTCAACCTAAAACAATAAAAGATAATTAAATTTAAAGAAATAATAAAAAAAATCAAATCAATAACCAACAATTTCTGATTGGGAATACCTTGAAATAAAAAGAAACAAACATGAGTCATCCTTAATATGCAGGGCCCGATTATGAACGCTGGAGGCCCCTGGGCAGATGCTATTTGGGGGCCCCCCTTACGGACATTTATAAAAATACATACTATTAGAAGTACTAGGTGCATACACCAAGGGGGTTTTGGGGCCCTGGGCAAAGTCCCGATTTGCCCATGCGATAAAAAGGCCCTGTTAATATGTTAATTTTAAAAAAGACATCATTTATTCTTCTCAGGGGTTATCTCTGCTATGTATATCCAACATTTATTATTTACAGCAATTCACTTTTGGGACTTACGCTTAAGGAAACCTAATTACTGCAAACCTGTCAATGTGGATAAGGAATGATGATCATTATATGCATGGACCAGGGTATGGAGTTATCTTTACTTTTCACATATATTTGATGAAACAGTCATATTTTTGTAAATGTGTGCCTCTTTTTTATAAAAGAAAACCTATCAGAAAACATCGATTTGTTTAGCGAGGTTTTAACGAACGGACAAGTTTACGTGTTTGGTAATGCAAAGTATATATATATTGTACTGAAGCATACCATACAAATTTGATTCTGAACAAAACAGTTTGCAGTAATTTAAGCGTAAAGGGAAATTTCCGCATAAATCTCAAACACGACTGCCATTAGTTTTAACAAGGAGAAATTCGACAAGAAAGGGAAATTTGTCCCTACTGCCATGAATTACAGCGTAAATAGACGAAGTAACGAAATATTTGAGTAATCAAGACCATGGGTATTGGGATGAAAATTGACGTAAAAATAAAATTTCGTAATATTTCAAGGAATGCAAGTAACAGCTGCTGAAAACTGATAACATTTATGGCATTAATTTACAGAGTTATCTGAAATTGCCAACACACGGTGATTATTATATTATATACCTATTTAATAAAACCAGAGAACTGCATATTATAAGATGCATTCACAGCACTTTTAACTCTCTTTAAAACCATATTTATCGAATATTCAGAAACAATGCTTCATTGTTTAGTAGTAAAACTGAACAATTACTTCTCCAGTTTCATTATAGCCTTGGTTTTGTCTAGCTTTTTAGTGCGCGATTTTAAAAAAATAAAATGGCACGACATGCAATCTGTTAACTAAAAATTTGATCAACATATGAAACGTATAGAAGGTAATCTCGACCACCCATTCAGATCTCTGAATACCTACGAAATCATTCTTAAGTTTTTAAATGTTCCGATCAAATTACGTTTCACAGAGACAGCCACTCTTTCAAAGATCATTAGTATAATTCTCTACCGCTACACATTTTATGGTTAAAACGAACGCTAGCGAAGCACGAACGAGAACGTCCAAGTTTAATACCCACTCACAGATATTTCTGCAAATTAAACGTCCAAAAAGACCGGTAGAATCAGAAGGGGTCACTACTATCCATTAAAGAATCGAAATTTAATTGACATTGTGATACTTTGTAAGCGTGTAGTTGACTTCAAGAAAAAAAAGTAATCTACCGTAATCAGAGACGTGGCAGTGTGAGTAAATAATGATAAGGATGTTAGAAAGCCCCAACCCGTCCTCCACCAAGACCCCCAAAAAGTCCCTATAATGTTAGAAAATTCAATAGTTGAACGTTTTCTAAACATGTTGGACAATATTTTGATGGCCATACGACTGACATTTTTTTTGTCTCCAGTTGACTGCACTTTCACAATTGATTGTTCAGTTTTATGACTTCCTAAATAAACGATCAAGTGATTGAATTCCTGATAAAATCTGATCTCTAGGAATCAATGTCATTCAATATGTATGCTGCTTAAATAAAGCATTCGAGGCCATTTCAGTTTTCCGAAATTTGCACATCAGCCGAAGGACTTAAAGCGATTTTGTACAGAATACAAAGAAGTCGTCAATATGAAAGGTTGCGGCGACACTGAAATTAGAAAATAAACAATTCTTTCTTGCATACCAACAACAAAAGTCCCGTATAAAGCCCTCGTCTGTTATGAGCCTGAGATTCCTTCTTGAATGTTATCTCAGTTTTTCCAAGGGTAGCTACACTTCCTATCGTTTAGGCCTGATTCCATTATCGAATGAAATACAGGGGAATTTCAAATACACCGATCGTTAATGGGCAAGTATGCTACAAATCCTAAAACAATAAGAAGACTAATTGATGGCTTGTCATCGCGCTACTGAGCTCAATATGCTAAAACTGTCTTAACTGTAACATGTAGCCTTGTTGATTATAAGAATAAAATCCATTTTATCAGATTTACATAACACTAGCAACGTTAATACAGTAATGTTGGGCAAATTACACATCCGCCCCAGATGGCAGGTCCTGGGCATATCTTTCCGCGATATTGACCTCTTCAAACAGTCCCTCCTTTCTCAACTATTGTAATTCAGTTCCCGAATTCTATTCGAGAGGTTTGAAATTACCTGTTTTCTGTCAATAGTAGAAAACTAAATATGAATATTAAGGAATATTTTTAAATTAGCAATCAATCGAAAAAAAATCAAATTAAGAAAAATATTCTCCACTCTTACAAATATGGCATAAGCAGTTTTATTCACTCTTTTCATGCTTTGGTAAAAAAGTAATCCCACAAATTTTATTAGTTTTAATAATATTTAAAAAAATTAAAAGCTTTTTCTTTATTTTTTCCCCTAAGTCAAAGAAAAATAATTTACAATCGTCGTGGATACATATTGGGTTCTAACGCATCCTGTACAATTTCAACATAACGCTGATATATTTCACTCATATTAGTCCCCCTTTAATACTGCTATATCAGATATTACTGCTATATTACTGCTATACCACAAGGTCTTCTGTTAAGTGTACTGCAATGGTATACTTGTGTACCAAAATGATTGCCCTCTCTTGTACTTTTTCTATTATCTTAAAAAATACATCTATGGTTTCGAGGGTTAAAGGTGCTTTAGAATATTCACAATTACACACACAGGGGACCACAGTCATACTTACTTTTAATTAGACGCTTATCTCATGCATTAATCAAATCCTTAACATATGTTTTAACAGATTAATTACAGCTATACTCAGCCTGAGAACTAAGCTAACCGTAAGTAAAATCCGTACGGCTCAGTCCTGTTATATTCAGTGACAATGAGAGGTTTTTTTTTTTAAGCCATATTTTGAGGAATAAACAAAAAGCACAAAATTATGCATAAAAAAAAAAACTCAAAAATGAAAATCCACAGATTAAGCAGTTTGTAAAAGCTTTAACAGATTCTAGAAGGGACTTCATATATCTTATTTAAGTAATACTTAATCCTTATTTTGCAAGTACACCGAAGAAAATTTTGTTTTCAAATATAAGATATGACATGTTATTCGCAGATGATAGAGGGTCACCATGACTCACTAATTTCTTGATAAAAAAAAGCTTAGTGTGAAATCGCGTTTTTCCATATAAAACTGAGACTATTTATGTCTAATAACGCCCCGGTGTTTTTTCTTTAAGCCTATTATTCCCTAGGAGGGGGGTAAAGCTTTCCGATAAAGGGAAATATATTAAATTTACCGTAAGGCTTTGTATTTAAACTTAGCACACACGAATGACCTTCAGTTAAGAGTTTAAAGATGGCAATACACCAATGAAGAAAACAGGTTTCGCGCTTTTCCTATTTTCATGTGATTAACAGAAGTTTCCTTGATGAAAGAAATTAATACCTCAGACATGTTACCATAAGGTTGTTTCGGAACGATGAGCATTAACTATTCAGCATTAACTATTATCATGGTAATTCAAGGCTTAAAACACGGCAAACTACCTTGCAGATATACATTAATCAACTTTTATCGTTATTTTTAGGTTTTTTTCTCTCTGTCTGATACAAATTTCTACATTACAGTGCCGTTTATCTTCCGTTACGACATCACTTTACTACGGAGGTATGCGTGGTGGAAACCCTTATAAGAATAATTTCCCTAAAAATTTCGGTAATTTAAAAGTTTTAAAAAAATGGCATTTAGACTCAGGAATTTTTAAAGTTGTTTAGAATTGTATTTGTGTTTTGGTTAAGTTGTAATGGGGGGGGGGGGTGGAGCTATAGTAATGTTACAATGACGTAAACATTAGGATAGAACTGGCTGCTGTTCGCCATAACCGTCACTTACGGAATTGGGGTGTGTAGACGCCGATTATATTGCATTAGGATTTTTTGTGTGCTTGCTTGTAAGGTGCGTTGAGCCCATACAGTAAGTTGTGTTTGTCTTTTCATTTTCTTCTTGACTATTTGCTTCTTTGGGGAACTCGGGGCCTTGGGATGTCTTTTGGGCTTACCTGCATCCTATTCAGAAAGTTCCCCTTGAGGTAATTGACATGGTTAGGCCCCCTGATGACGTGACCTGTCGATTACCTCTATCGTTTTATGGTTCAGTTCCGGATCTTATGCAGAATCTTGCCGTTGGTGCGTGGATGCCCATAGTGCTTGATTTCTGTTTGTTTTTTGTCTTTTTTAGTATAATTTTTATCTATATCTGTTGGATTATTTATTTGTTTTTTTCATTATGGGGATATGAAGCTTCTGCGCTATCCTCTATTGAAAATGTTTTCTTTGCAGGATATGTTTTATGTTATAGTGATTTAGCAGTCTATGCTTGTATTTTAATTTTGTTTATTTCTATGGTTTACTTTTTAATTATACATAGATATTTATATATAGTTAAGTTGCGAGAACTGGATTTCAAGTATGATAATTCTTCACACTGCTAGGATACTTCAGATGGGACAATATACAAACCTATTTCGACCACAGTCTTTTTAAGCGGGGATTCCAGTAGCAACCGACCGTTGAAAAGAACGATTATGAATAGTTAGTCTTAAATATATGTCCATTATTCATGCTAAGGGCGGAAAAATACAGCATCGTCGAAAGAATGTATTAAAAAATATACGGTCAACATCATGTATCGTTGTTGTCAGAAATGAAACATGTAAGGTACTAAATTTAAGAAACGAAAATTCCTTGCTTATCACTGGGACAATACAGCGACAACATCGGCCTCACGTTTAGGTTTGGTTTGGTTTGAAGCACTACGGTCAAATTTTTGCTACACGAGGGCTAATTGAACCGGGACCTACAGTTTAAAGCCGATTCCGAACGGCTACAAACATCCATACCAACAGTGGGACTCGAACCCACAGGATCTGAACCGAAAGCCAGTGCCCTAGCCATTCGGCCATCACCTTCGGCCTCACCTCATCACTCGGCCATCACCTGGCCTCACGTTTAGGAGATCCATGTTCGATCCCAGTTCAGGACTGTCATAATAAGGTAATTTGGGTTTGTTAAATTTCTTTCTGCTTAATCCCTTGCTAAATATACCAAATTTCATGTTTAGAACACATTTTTAATCATTAACAATATGGATTTATACATCGTTTAAACAATATCTTTTGTACAATATTATCTCTGCTATTCATAAATCTTGCTGCAAAAATATATCCCCTTTTTATGAGAAACTCTTCTTTTTTGAACAGGTTTAAAAAATAAACGGAAGAACCAGTAGGTAATCAAATTCAGGTCTGTTAGAACTCTAAATTTTATTGTATTTTCCTGCACATTAAGTTATACATCGGAAGTCAACAGAAAAGAAAATATTGACGGTTAGCTACCGAAAAACTAATTTCAAGCAATGAACTTTGAAAAGATTTTTTTTTCTTGATCCGTAGATTTACTCAACAAAAGTATGCTACCTCCTTAACTGAGAGGCTGAAATGGATTCTAGCATAGTCCATTAAAAAAATTCCGCCGAAAAGCTAATTTAAAATAATAAAATTAATTTCCTCTATGGCCTTACGCACTAACATAGCCCTTTAGTGAACTAATTTTGAATTAGAAGTTCTTTAAAAGGAGACGTATTTGCCCCGACACCTGTTTGAAAGGTCCTGTTAAGTTTAGTCACCATAAACTATTTCAAATGCATCAGCTGGAACTAAATGTTTTACAAAACATTTTACGGCATTTTACTGTATTAAAGCCAACGAATTGAGCCGACGCAAAACAAGAGTGAAGAAAGCACAGCAGTGCAAGTTGACGATTGTGATCTGCCATGCACGATGGAAATTTTCTGAGGGAAAAGTGCGTATCAGACGGAAAGGTCTGCTGGGCATGCCAGGAAAGCTATGTAAAATCTGGTCCACACGTCTTGAACACGAATAGCAACTTCCCACGTTTCCGGACAATTGTCACTCAGCTATGGATATTTTCGGATCACAGAGGTGAACTATAAAAAGCTCACCTCTGTAAGACACAATTTGCCAATTCATTGAGCAATATTATGTAAGAAAAGTGAAATTAAATGTCTACTGGGCGTAGAGGATTTTCATAGGAATTTAAAATAAGGATAGTTAAATTTCAAATTTTTCCATTTCCTTTTCTTTACAGTTTAGAATCATAATCCTCAACTTTATCACGTCGTTAACGGAAAGAATAGAGTCAGATAAATCAAAAGCATTATCAAGGAAAGACAAAATCTCAATGACAAACCAAGATGCTTTGAAATGACTTTCTACAATACAAGGAAACAATTTGATTTAATTATATAAGTGCCTTTCGTAGTTATGGCAAATACTTCATTCTACAATTGATAAGAATGGGAAGCATCGAAGTGTAATCCTAAAATTGTATTGCTTGACCTTTAAGTGGTATACAATTAATTAAAGATATACAAAGTCTATAACTAAAAAAAAAAAGAAATTACTTATGTTAAAATATTTTCTAATTTTAGCTGAAATTTAAATATTCATTTTGTATTTTATATTTTCTACTATTTTAATATTTTTAGCAAACTCAAGTCTCCCAACCAAATCGAGATATTTCTATGACTTTAATGTAAAACAATTTTATTCTCTTAAATATATATATATTTTTTTTTTTTTTATGAATTACCAGTGGCTAGGAAAAACCATCAACATAAAAGTCCCTCGAAAATTCCTTCCATGCATAGGGAAATTTTCAATAACCTACTTTTACAATTTTAATTTTTATGACGCTAGTGATATATCTAACCTAGAACAGTTACGAAATAAAATAATGATGGCCCTTAAAAATTCGTCGAATTGAATTACACCCGAAAGCACTACATAAAGGTTCCGAAGCGTAACTCCTTAATGTGTTGACAACAGTGCAAAGAAATCGTTAGGCATCCATACAGTGGTCTTCATACGCAGTCGAAAGACAAATTTTCAGACACAACTGCTACACTTGGCGGAGACGAGATACCTGGTTTTGGCAACCAACCTATACAACAATGGTCGGGATTTAAAATAAACCAACCGAGTGACGCGGCATTTCACAATATTCTCATTTATCAGACACCCAACTTGCTTTGACAAAAAAAAAAAATTATCTGTTGAATACACAATAAGTCAAATTACAGCTGGTAGCGGAAAAGAGATTTTAACTTGCCAAATTTTATGGATCCATCATGTAAAGTCGGTCGCTTTAATAATTCTGACGTGAGCACATTATTGAACAAAATAAATATTAAGTAGAGCTCACATTCGATTATCCCTTTAACAGATGGGGCATCAGTTTAAAAAAACCTTTA